>CM065593.1:391927509-392536672 GCA_033119425.1 Bufotes viridis
TACAGAATAAGAGCAGATAGTGAGTATTACACCCAGTATACAGGAGAAGTGGTACTGTGCAGTATATATATACAGAATAAGAGCAGATAGTGAGTATTACACCCGGTATACAGGAGCAGTGGTACTGTGCAGTGTATATATATACAGAATAAGAGCAGATACTGAGGATTACACCCAGTATACAGGACAGGAGAAGTGGTACTGTGCAGTGTATATATATATACAGAATAAGAGCAGATACTGAGGATTACACCCAGTATACAGGACAGGAGAAGTGGTACTGTGCAGTGTGTATATATATACAAAATAAGAGCAGATACTGAGGATTACACCCGGTATACAGGACAGGAGAAGTGGTACTGTGCAGTGTATATATACAGAATAA
Source organism: Bufotes viridis (assembly GCA_033119425.1). Taxonomy (NCBI): domain Eukaryota; kingdom Metazoa; phylum Chordata; class Amphibia; order Anura; family Bufonidae; genus Bufotes; species Bufotes viridis. The sequence continues at coordinate 391,927,895 of CM065593.1, forward strand.
GAGCAGATACTGAGGATTACACCCGGTATACAGGACAGGAGAAGTGGTACTGTGCAGTGTATATATATACAGAATAAGAGCAGATAGTGAGTATTACACCCAGTATACAGGAGAAGTGGTACTGTGCAGTGTATATATATACAGAATAAGAGCAGATACTGAGGATTACACCCAGTATACAGGACAGGAGAAGTGGTACTGTGCAGTGTATATATATACAGAATAAGAGCAGATACTGAGGATTACACCCGGTATACAGGACAGGAGAAGTGGTACTGTGCAGTGTATATATATACAGAATAAGAGCAGATACTGAGGATTACACCCAGTATACAGGACAGGAGAAGTGGTACTGTGCAGTGTATATATATACAGAATAAGAGCAGATACTGAGGATTACACCCAGTATACAGGACAGGAGAAGTGGTACTGTGCAGTGTATATATATACAGAATAAGAGCAGATACTGAGGATTACACCCGGTATACAGGAGCAGTGGTACTGTGCAGTGTCCATGTGTGCTTTAGAGCCTGTGACGGGTAATGACTTTCAGCTGGCAGATATGATGATGGCTTTCAGAAGATCCTGCCACGTGTAGGGTCAGTTGGGGCGATGAGGATGTGATGTCGGAATATTCCTGATTCTTACTTTGAATTGTTTTAATCAGATTCTCAGTTATTGGAACCTTACATACTGTATCAGGTACATTGTTTTTCTGAAATACTCTGCTGTTTTAGCTGAATTCCTAGCCATCATATGAATTGTTCAGAGGGAAAAAACGGCAAAAATGAATAAATGTCCATCAGTTTCTCCTGTGATTTCTTCTGTTGCTCCTGGGCTCCTCGCAGTAGAATTGTCTACTTCACGTGGAAAGAATTTCTGGTGCGCTGACATCTCCTGGCAGGACCTGCTGTCAGCTAATGAGGCTGCCGGGCGCCAGGAGAGCCGGAATATCTGGAATGGATCATCTGAGGACCCTCAGATCATTGAGCTTCTGCGTTATCACCGCTGATCTCTAGTGATGGATAGGCGGCATTCTCAGTGATGTCACCGCTGATCTCTAGTGAATGGATAGGCTGCATTCTCAGTGATGTCACCGCTGATCTCTAGTAATGGATAGGCGGCATTCTCAGTGATGTCACCACTGATCTCTAGTGATGGATAGGCGGCATTCTCAGTGATGTCACCACTGATCTCTAGTAATGGATAGGTGGCATTCTCAGTGATGTCACCGCTGATCTCTAGTGATGGATAGGCGGCATTCTCAGTGATGTCACCGCTGATCTCTAGTGATGGATGGGCGGCATTCTCAGTGATGTCACCACTGATCTCTAGTGATGGATAGGCGGCATTCTCAGTGATGTCACCACTGATCTCTAGTGATGGATAGGCTGCATTCTCAGTGATGTCACCGCTGATCTCTAGTGATGGATAGGCGGCATTCTCAGTGATGTCACCGCTGATCTCTAGTGATGGATAGGTGGCATTCTCAGTGATGTCACCGCTGATCTCTAGTGATGGATAGGCGGTATTCTCAGTGATGTCACCGCTTATCTCTAGTGAATGGATAGGCTGCATTCTCAGTGATGTCCCCGCTGATCTCTAGTGAATGGATAGGCGGCATTCTCAGTGATGTCACCGCTGATCTCTAGTGAATGGATAGGCTCCATTCTCAGTGATGTCACCGCTGATCTCTAGTGATGGATAGGCTGCATTCTCAGTGATGTCCCCGCTGATCTCTAGTGAATGGATAGGCGGCATTCTCAGTGATGTCACCGCTGATCTCTAGTGATGGATAGGCTGCATTCTCAGTGATGTCACCGCTGATCTCTAGTGATGGATAGGCTGCATTCTCAGTGATGTCCCCGCTGATCTCTAGTGAATGGATAGGCGGCATTCTCAGTGATGTCACCGCTGATCTCTAGTGATGGATAGGCGGCATTCTCAGTGATGTCACCGCTTATCTCTAGTGAATGGATAGGCTGCATTCTCAGTGATGTCCCCGCTGATCTCTAGTGAATGGATAGGCGGCATTCTCAGTGATGTCACCGCTGATCTCTAGTGAATGAATAGGCGGCATTCTCAGTGATGTCACCGCTGATCTCTAGTGATGGATAGGTGGCATTCTCAGTGATGTTACCGCTGATCTCTAGTGAGTGGATAGGCGGCATTCTCAGTGATGTCACCGCTGATCTCTAGTGAATGGATAATAATATTTATTTATATAGCACCAACATATTCTGCAGCGCTGTATAATCTGAGATTTCATGTACAATCAGAGTCACACATTACAGAGCAACCAAGTCAACACTTAAAACAGTATGAGGGCCCTGCGCAGAAGAGCTTACAATCTATGAGGAGATGGGGTGACACAACCCATCTTAACACAATAAGGGAGTAGATATAAAGCTGCATAAGTCGTCACCAGCACGGGGTGCGGTGGATACTGATGGATGATGAAGAGGAGGGTGAATGGAGAAGAGTTAGATTAAGGGATGTGGTGGGGTGCCCTAAAAAGATGTATTTTTAGGGAGCACCTAAAACTTAACCTAATTTCTTGGGGTAGGACATTCTAGAGAACTGGTGCAGCTTGAGAGAAGTCTTGGAGACAAGAGTTAGAGGTTCGAATTACGGTTGATGTCAGTCATAAGTCATTAGCGGAAAGGGGAGCACGAGTAGACAGAGATAAGGAGGAGATGTAGGGGGTGCAGCACTGTGGAGAGCACGGGTAGGATGGTAGACAGAGATGAGGAGGAGATGGAGGGGGTGCAGCACTGTGGAGAGCACAGGTAGGAGGGTAGACAGAGATGAGGAGGAGATGGAGGGGCTGCAGCACTGTGGAGAGCACAGGTAGGATGGTAGACAGAGATGAGGAGGAGATGTAGGCGGTGCAGCACTGTGGAGAGCACGTGTAGGGGGTAGACAGAGATGAGGAGGAGATATAGGGGCTGCAGCACTGTGGAGAGCACTGGTAGGATGGTAGACAGAGATGAGGAGGAGATGTAGGGGCTGCAGCACTGTGGAGAGCACTGGTAGGATGGTAGACAGAGATGAGGAGGAGATGTAGGGCCTGCAGCACTGTGAAGAGCCACAGGTAGGAGGGTAGACAGAGATAAGAGAGGAGATGTAGGGCCTGCAGTACTGTGGGGAGCACAGGTAGGAGGGTAGACAGAGATGAGGAGGAGATGTAGGGGGTGCAGCACTGTGGAGAGCACTTGTAGGGTGGTGGACAGAGATGAGGAGGTGATGTAGGGGGTGCAGCACTGTGGAGAGCACGGGTAGGATGGTAGACAAAGATGAGGAGGAGATGTAGGGGGTGCAGCACTACTGAGAGCATGTGTAGAGGTTAGACAGAGATGAGGAGGAGATGTAGGGGCTGCAGCACTGTGGAGAGCATGGGTAGGATCGTAGACAGAGATGAGGAGGAGATGTAGGGGGTGCAGCACTATGGAGAGCACGTGTAGGGGGTAGACAGAGATAAGGAGGAGATGTAGGGGGTGCAGCACTACGGAGAGCATGTGTAGAGGTTAGACAGAGATGAGGAGGAGATGTAGGGGGTGCAGCACTGTGGAGAGCACGTGTAGGGGGTAGACAGAGATGAGGAGGAGATGTAGGGGGGCAGCACTATGGAGAGCACGTGTAGGGGGTAGACATAGATGAGAAGCAGATGTAGGTGGGGTTGCAGAACTATGGAAAGCATGGGTAGGGTGGTAGACAGAGATGAGAAGAAGATGTAGGGGGTGCAGTACTGTGGAGAGCACGGGTAGGAAGGTAGACAGAGATGAGGAGGAGATGTAGGGGGTGCAGCACTGTGGAGAGCACGGGTAGGAAGGTAGACAGAGATGAGGAGGAGATGTAGGGGGTGCTGCACTGTGGAGAGCATGGATAGGATGGTAGACAGAGATATGGAGGAGATGTAGGGGGTGCAGCACTGTGGAGAGCTTGGGTAAGATGGTAGACAGAGATAAGGAAGAGATGTATGAGTGCAGCACTGTGGAGAACGTGGGTGGGATGGTAGACAGAGATAAGGGAGGAGATGTAGGGGTGCCGCACTGTGGAGAGCACGGGTAGGATGGTAGACAGAGATAAGGAAGAGATGTATGAGTGCAGCACTGTGGAGAACGCGGGTGGGATGGTAGACAGAGATAAGGGAGGAGATGTAGGGGTGCCGCACTGTGGAGAGCACGGGTAGGATGGTAGACAGAGATGAGGAGATGAAGGGGGTGCAGCACTGTGGAGAGTAGGGGTAGGTGGGTAGACAGAGATGAGGACATGTAGGGGATGGCACAGGCACATGGTGGAGGCATCAGAGTAGTGACTGGCACAGGTCAGAGGCTTTGGGGTAGTGACTGGCACTGGGTGCAGATATCGGAGTAGTGACTGGCACAGGGCAAAGGCACCAGAGTAGTGACTGGCACAGGGCTGATGCATCGAAGTAGCGTTTAGACAAATAGGTGACCCTGGCTGCTGCATTCAGGATAGACTGGAAAGGGGAGAGTCTGGGGAGGGGGAGACAATTAGTAATGATTTACAATAATCAAGGCGGGAATGGATCAGGGCAACAATGAGAGATTTCGTTATTTTCACAGTCGGAATGGGGCAGATTCTAGGGATGTTTTTGAGGGGCAGGCGGCATGAGCGGGCAAGAAACTCAGTATAGGGGGTGAAGGAAAGGTCAGTGTCAAATATAACACCGAGACAGCGGGTGTGCTGTTCAGGAGTTATGATGGTGCCACACACTTAGAGGGAGAGATCAGGTTTAGGTAGGTTAGTAGATGGAGAGAACACAAGAAGTTACGTTTTTGAAAGATCCAGATATCTGAAACTGGATCTTTCAAAAACTGAACTTCTTGTGTTCTCTCCATCTACTAACCTACCTAAACCTGAAGTTAGAGACGGCGGACAGACACTCACTGGAGGACAATGATGTTAGAGGCACTAGAGAGACAGTCACTGGTGTTGTGTAGCATAGCAGGGGTTATGTCCTGGGTTGAAGTGTATAGCTGGGAGTCATCAGCACAGAGAGGAACTGAGCCCTGAGGAACCCTGACAGCAGAGATAGGAAGAGATCCAGGAAAGAGCAGTTTCCTCGAGACCAATAGATTGGAGCATGGTGAGGAGTAGATGGTGGTCTACAGTGAAAAATGTTGCAGAGAGATTGAGGAGAATTAGTAGAGAGTAGTCACCGTTGTTCCTTAGCTGTCAGGAGACCATTGGTCAATTTGGTAAGGGCAGTTTCTGTAGAATGTAGAGATTGCAAGGAGTCAAGGAGAGAGTTAGCGGAGAGATAGAGAATGAGACGCTCCAGGAATTTAGAGATGAAGGGGAGTTTAGAGGCAAGAGATGGCTTTTTCGGTAACAGGGTTATGACAGAAAGTCTGAATGTGGAGGGGAGCATACCAGAAGAGAGAGAGAGGTTAAAAAATTTTAGTTAGGTGAGTAGTGACAGTCGGGGAGAGAGACTGGATGAGGTGTCAGGGAGCACAGGCAGTAGTGCATGTGGTGAGGTGAGAAGAAGTGAGGAGCTTAGAGAGTTTTTCTATGACTGGGTCGAAGGTGGAAAGTGAGCCAGAGGAGATGCAGTAGAGAAAGAGATGGATGATGCCTGGAGACTGGGAGATAATTTCATGCCGGATGTTTTCAGTTTCCCCTTTAAGTACAGTAGGTGGTCATATCTTCAGCACAGGGATCAGTGATGGGCGAGTGCACTTTAGGACTAAGGAGGGAGTGTATTGCTAACAAATACTCCATTTGAGGTTCAGATACTCTGTAAAAAAAGACTACACACAATACTTTAAGAATATTAAAATATATTGGTAAATTTATTAAGGGAATAGGGATAATCAGGTAAATGTATGTTCTTTTTTTTTTTAGCAAATTAGGTAAATACACAGAATCGAAAACTTACAATCAATAGGACAAACAAAAGACAACACACAACTACTAATGACATAATTACAACCACACTTCACCTAGAGTCGTCCTTACTACATCCAGATTGAAGGTACTTACATCACCAATGTAGTTAGCATCATCTGACACACATCAGACGGGGAGCCCGTTTCAGCAAAAGCAATCAGAGGCTTGATTGGGAACCACAATTTTCCTATGCAAAACATCTCTTCATAGGTGAACTCCAATGGCTTACTGAATAAATCCAGCTTTTATACTATTTTAACCAAAGAGCTGCAACCCCTAATGGAATGTAGCCGGCTTATGCAACCCCTAATGGTCACGGTGCGTATCGTGTTCATCTGTTATTATTATGAACCCTAGAGCGGCCAATACTTAGGCCCTATTAACACGTCTGCAATGTTCGTCCGCACCCCTTCCGCAAATCTGCGGAACGGGTGCGGACGCATTCATTTTGAAAGGAGACGTGATGGATGCGGAGAACACACACTGTGCTCTCCGCATCCGCATTTGCGGAGCGCACCGCCGATCTTTCGGCCGGCAGCTCCGCTATAATATAGAGAATGTCCTATTCTTGCCCACAATTGCGGACAAGTAAAGGCATCTCTATAGGGCTGGTGGCAAGGTGTGTTGCGGATCCGTGACACACTACAGATGTGTGAATTAGGCCTTAGAGTTACAATAAATCAGAATCCAAGACACACTGTGCAGACGATGCGAACCCTCCTGCCCACACTTTTCCCAACAGCTTCTTGTTCACGGACACATCATCAGATACATAGGACAATACTTTATCCCATAAAATGAACAAAGCTTTCCACATACATTTCCACACCAGTTTCTTTGTTCATTTTATCGGACACAAATGGACAAGGTGTCAAATAAACAGTTAAGGCTACTTTCACCCTTACGGCAGCCTCTTCAGGCGGGTGAATAGCCTGCCGGATCCGTGCTGCCGCTAATGCACGCGTGCCGCGGAGATCCGCTCCGGCCCTATTGACTATAAGGGGGGCAAGCCGGAGTTCCGGCGGCAGCACGGCAAACATGTCGAGAGGCGGCCGGAATAAAACTCGTATTTGTATCAGACTCAATGGATTCCAAATGATCAGAGACTCCATATTCGCACTTCAGGGAGTGAATAGTGTAGAAGAGTTTTTTTGGATTATCAGATAATGAAGAGATGAGAGAGGTGAAATAGGTCTGATTGTCGGCGTAGAGGGCAGAGTTCTTAGTATAAACCTATAGTGAAGGAAATCTTCTGGTGTATGAGGTCGTCTCCATAGGTGTTTGGCACTTCTGCCGCCCAGCTGGAGAAATCGAACCTGAGGTGTAAGCCAGGGTTTCTTTTGCCTCTGTTTGGCCGCTCTGAGTGTAGGGGCCACTACTTCATCCAGGGCGCTTCTGAGGGTGTCATTATAGTGTTCTGCAGTCAGATGAGAGAGGAAGAGATAATAATAATAATAAATAAAAAAAAATTAAATGAATCTTTTTTTAATATGGCTCTAACACATTCCGCACCGCTTTACAGTTCAGGGGTTTATGTATAAACAGGCATAAATGACAGAGCAACAGACAAGTCACTAATTACAACAAGAGGCCCAAGGGCCCTGCTCGCAAGAGCTTACAATCTATGAGGAAAAGGGATGACACAAAAGGTAGAAGTGCTTGTTTTGTACGATGGTCCGGCCTTCTGGGGAGATAGGGGAGCAGATATAAAGCAGCCGGAGCCATCACCAGCTGGTATCTGTAGTGCTTCTGGGTGTGGTGGAGAGTTTGATGATAAATGGGGTTAGATCAGGGGATATGATAGTCCACCCTAAAAAGTTGTGTTTTTAAGGAGAGCCTAAAACTGTGTATATTGGGACTTTACCTGATTTCTTGAAGTAGAGCATTATAGAGAAATGGTGCAGCCTGGGAGAAGTCTTGAATCTGGGAGTGAAAGGTTCGGATTATAGTGGATGTCATATATAAATTGTATGCAGAGTGTAGAGCACGGGTAGGGGGGGTAGACAGAGATTAGAGAGGAGATGTAGGGGGTGCAGCACTGTGGAGAGCACGGGTAGGGGGTACACAGAGATGAGGAGGAGATGTAGGGGTGCAGCACTGTGGAGGGCACAGGTAGGAGGGTAGACAGAGATGAGGAGGAGATGGAGGGGGTGCAGCACTGTGGAGAGCACGGGTAGGGGGGTAGAAAGAGATGAGGAGGAGATGTAGGGGGTGCAGCACTGTGGAGAGCACGGGTAGGATGGTATACAGAGATAAGGGAGGAGATGTAAGGGGTGCAGCACTGTGGAGAGCACGGGTAGGATGGTATACAGAGATAAGGGAGGAGATGTAGGGGGTGCAGCACTGTGGAGAGCACGGGTAGGATGGTAGACAGAGATGAGGAGGAGATGTAGGGGGTGCAGCACTGTGGAGAGCACAGGTAGGACAGTAGACAGAGATGAGGAGGAGATGTAGGAAGTGCAGCACTGTGGAGAGTACAGGTAGGATGGTAGACAGAGATGAGGAGATGTAGGGGGTGCAGCACAGTGGAGATTACAGGTAGGATGGTAGACAGAGATGAGTAGATGTAGGGGGTGCAGCACAGTGGAGATTACAGGTAGGATGGTGGACAGAGATGAGGAGATGTAGGGGGTGCAGCACAGTGGAGATTACAGGTAGGATGGTGGACAGAGATGAGGAGATGTAGTGGGTGAAGCACTATGGTGAACTCATGTAGGGGGGTAGACAGAGATGAGGAGGAGATGTAGGGGGTGCAGCACTATGGAGAACACGTGTAGGGGGTAGACAGAGATGAGGAGGAGATGTAGGGGTGCAGCACTGTGGAGACCACGGGTAGGATGGTAGACAGAGATGAGGAGGAGATGGAGGGGGTGCAGCACAGTGGAGATTACAGGTAGGATGGTAGACAGAGATGAGGAGGAGATGTATGGAGGTGCAGCACTGTGGAGAGCAGGAGTAGGGTGGTAGATGGAGATGAGAGAGGAGATGTATGGAGGTGCAGCACTGTGGAGAGCAGGAGTAGGGTGGTAGATGGAAATGAGGGAGGAGATGTAGGAGTGCAGCACTGTGGAGAGCAGGAGTAGGGTGGTAGATGGAGATGAGGAGGAGATGTATGGGGGTGCAGCACTGTGGAGAGCACGGGTAGGGTGGTAGACGGAGATGAGGTAGTGTTGTATGGGGGTGCAGCACTGTGGAGAGCAGGAGTAGGGTGATAGATGGAGATGAGGAGGAGATGTATGGAGGTGCGGCACTGTGGAGAGCAGGAGTAGGGTGGTAGATGAAGATGAGGAGGAGGTGTATGGAGGTGCAGCACTGTGGAGAGCAGGAGTAGGATGATAGATGGAGATGAGGGAGGAGATGTATGGAGGTGCAGCACTGTGGAGAGCAGGAGTAGGGTGGTAGATGGAGATGAGGAGGAGGTGTATGGAGGTGCAGCACTGTGGAGAGCAGGAGTAGGGTGGTAGATGGAGATGAGGAGGAGGTGTATGGAGGTGCAGCACTGTGGAGAGCACGGGTAGGATGGTAGATGGAGATGGGGAGGAGATGTAGGGGGTGCAGCACTGTGGAGAGCAGGAGTTGGGTGGTAGATGGACATGAGGAGGAGATGTATGGAGGTGCAGTACTGTGGAAAGCAGGAGTAGGATGGTAGTTGGATATGAGGAGGAGATGTATGGAGGTGCAGCCCTGTGGAGAGCAGGAGTAGGGTGGTAGATAGAGATGAGGAGGAGATGTAGGGGGTGCAGCACTGTGGAGAGCATGGGTAGGGTGGTAGATGGAGATGAGGAGGAGATGAATGGAGGTGCAGCACTGTGAAGAGCAGGAGTAGGGTGGTATATGGAGATGAGGAGGAGATGTATGGAGGTGCAGCACTGTGGAGAGCAGGAGTAGGATGGTAGATGGAGATGAGGAGGAGATGTATGGAGGTGCAGCACTGTGGAGAGCAGGAGTAGGGTGGTAGATGGAGATGAGGAGGAGATGTATGGAGGTGCAGCACTGTGGAGAGCAGGAGTAGGGTGGTAGATGGAGATGAGGAGGAGATGTATGGAGGTGCAGCACTGTGGAGAGCAGGAGTAGGGAGGTAGATGAAGATGAGGAGGAGATGTATGGAGGTGCAGCACTGTGGAGAGCAGGAGTAGGGTGGTAGATGGAGATGAGGAGGAGATGTATGGTGGTGCAGCACTGTGGAGAGCAGGAGTAGGGTAGTAGATGAAGATGAGAAGGAGATTTATGGAGGTGCAGCACTGTGGAGCGCAGGAGTATGGTAGTAGATGGAGATGAGGAGGAGATATATGGAGGTGCAGCACTGTGGAGAGCAGGAGTAGGGTGGTAGATGAAGATGAGGGAGGAGATGTATGGAGGTGCAGCACTGTGGAGAGCAGGAGTAGAGTGGTAGATGGAGATGAGGAGGAGATGTATGAAGGTGCAGCACTGTGGAGAGCATGGGTAGGGTGGTAGCTGGAGATGGGGAGGAGATGTAGGGGGTGCAGCACTGTGGAGAGCAGGAGTAGGATGGCAGATGGAGATGAGGAGGAGATGTAGGGGGTGCAGCACTGTGGAGAGCATGGATACGGTGGTAGATGGAGATGAGGGAGGAGATGTATGGAGGTGCAGCACTGTGGAGAGCAGGAGTAGGGTGGTAGATGGAGATGAGGAGGAGATGTATGGAGGTGCAGCACTGTGGAGAGCAGGAGTAGGGTGGTAGATGGAGATGAGGAGGAGATGTATGGAGGTGCAGCACTGTGGAGAGCAGGAGTAGGGTGGTAGATGGAGATGAGGGAGGAGATGTATGGAGGTGCAGCACTGTGGAGAGCAGGAGTAGGGTGGTAGATGGAGATGAGGGAGGAGATGTATGGAGGTGCAGCACTGTGGAGAGCAGGAGTAGGGGTGGTAGATGGAGATGAGGAGGAGATGTATGGAGGTGCAGCACTGTGGAGAGCAGGAGTAGGGTGGTAGATGGAGATGAGGAGGAGATGTATGGAGGTGCAGCACTGTGGAGAGCAGGAGTAGGGTGGTAGATGGAGATGAGGAGGAGATGTATGGAGGTGCAGCACTGTGGAGAGCAGGAGTAGGGTGGTAGATGGAGATGAGGAGGAGATGTATGGAGGTGCAGCACTGTGGAGAGCAGGAGTAGGGTGGTAGATGGAGATGAGGAGGAGATGTATGGAGGTGCAGCACTGTGGAGAGCAGGAGTAGGGTGGTAGATGGAGATGAGGAGGAGATGTATGGAGGTGCAGCACTGTGGAGAGCAGGAGTAGGGTGGTAGATGGAGATGAGGAGGAGATGTATGGAGGTGCAGCACTGTGGAGAGCAGGAGTAGGGTGGTAGATGGAGATGAGGAGGAGATGTATGGAGGTGCAGCACTGTGGAGAGCAGGAGTAGGGTGGTAGATGGAGATGAGGAGGAGATGTATGGAGGTGCAGCACTGTGGAGAGCAGGAGTAGGGTGGTAGATGGAGATGAGGGAGGAGATGTATGGAGGTGCAGCACTGTGGAGAGCAGGAGTAGGGTGGTAGATGGAGATGAGGAGGAGATGTATGGAGGTGCAGCACTGTGGAGAGCAGGAGTAGGGTGGTAGATGGAGATGAGGAGGAGATGTATGGAGGTGCAGCACTGTGGAGAGCAGGAGTAGGATGGTAGATGGAGATGAGGAGGAGATGTATGGAGGTGCAACACTGTGGAGAGCAGGAGTAGGGTGGTAGAGAGAGATGAGGAGGAGATATATGGAGGTGCAGCACTGTGGAGAGCAGGAGTAGGGTGGTAGATGGAGATGAGGAGGAGATGTATGGAGGTGCAGCACTGTGGAGAGCAGGAGTAGGGTGGTAGATGGAGATGAGGAGGAGATGTATGGAGGTGCAGCACTGTGGAGAGCAGGAGTAGGGTGGAAGATGGAGATGAGGAGGAGATGTATGGAGGTGCAGCACTGTGGAGAGCAGGAGTAGGGTGGTAGATGGAGACGAGGGATGAGATGTATGAGGTGCAGCACTGTGGAGAGTACGGGTAGGGGGGTAGACAGAGATGAGTGAAGAGATGTAGGGGGTGCAGCACTGTGGAGAATTTGTGGGTGAGAACAAGCAGTTTAAATTGGATTCTATACAATGGCAACCAGTGCAATGACTGGCACAGGGCGGAGGCATCGGAGAAGCGGTTGGACAGATAGGTGACCATGGTTGTTGCATTAAGGATAGATTGGAGATGGGAGAGTCTGGTGAGGGGGAGACGATTAGTAATGAGTGATCAAGGCTGGAAAGGATCATGGCAACAATGAGAGATTGAGGTCAGAGGTCTGTGATAGGCGCCTGCACTGTAGGTCTGAGGAGTGGAAAGTGTCAAGGAGTTTTTTTGGGTTGTTGGATGGTGAGGTGATTAGGGTGATGCAGTAGGTCTGTTTGGCGAGGTAGAGGGCAGAGTTATAGGTTCTTAGCATAAATCTGTAATGGAGGAAATTTTCTGGTGTGTGAGTTTTTCTTAATAGGTGTTTGGCACTCCTCGAGCAACACTGGAGAAAGCAAGTTTGCGGTGTAAGCCAGGGCTGCTTTGGTCTCTGTTTTAAGCTTTTGGGGACAGGGGGCTCTACTTCGTCCAGGTTGCCTCTGACGGTGTCATTATAGTGATTTACAGCCAGATCAGAACAGGAGAGGGGAGAGATTGGTGACAATGATGAGTGTAGAGCAGGGGTGGGGAACCTCCGGCCCGCGGGCCGCATACACCCCCAAGGATCAATTTCATGTGGCCCCCGGCCAGAACATATTGTGAAAATGCTAATGACCACTTCCATTATGGAAATGGTCATCAGCATGCGGGAGGCAAGGGAGGTGAGAACAGCACTGCACTGGCTCTACTCACCTTCCCTGGTCTTCTTCCAGCCCCGCTATGTGTCCTGACAGATCACAGTACAATGTGGTGGGAAGAAGACCAGGGAATGTAGGTGAATCTGCTGAGTGGCAGCGTCGTCCGGAGCTGGAGAGGTAAGTTGTTTTTTTGATTTTTTTTAAAACTCGTTTTATTAGAGATGAACAACACAGGTATGGTTCACATAAAAGCTGTAGAGTTTCCCACGCAGGGTATAAAGAACTAAACATGTGTACATTATATGCAGAGCGCACATATCACTGAATGGGAGATCATACAAGACAAAGCATCGGATAAAAAAAACGAAACAAAACAAAAAAAACCACTGTAATATGCACAGTTACTATAGGAGAGGGTGAACCAATGGCATCATGGAGTGTTCAGGCCGCATCATCAGCCGCCGAGTACATATGTGAGTTATGCAGAGTTAACGGAGAAGAGCACCACTCCCCCCAAACCTTTTGGAACTTTTGTGGGCACTTTCTATGCTTGTAGACCAGGCATGTCCAAACTCTGGCCCTCCAGGTGTTGCAGAACTCCGATCATGCCCTTCTGTAGGTTGATAGCTGTAGGTTGTCAAGGAATGATGGGAGTTGTAGTTCTGCAACATCTGGAGGGCCGGAGTTTGGACATGCCTGTTGTAGACAATATTCTCCATAGAGACTGCCTGATTTTCCAGAGACTTCTACTGTCCTATTGTAGGAGGCCTGTCTCCCATCCACCGCATAGCTATAGCTTTTCTGGCTAAAAATAAAGTTTCCCCCAAGAAAATCCTATTATAATGACTCAGACCAGAACTCATAGTCTAGGACACCCAGGATACACATCTTTGGACATAGGGTCTGATGGGAGTCTGATCTGAGGCTGGGGTCTGATGGTGGCTGATCTAAGGCTAGGGAGGGTCTGATGGGGGTCTGATCTGAGGCTGGGGTCTGATGGTGGCTGATCTGAGGCTAGGGAGGATCTGATGGGGGCTGATCTAAGGCTAGGGAGGGTCTGATGGGAGTCTGATCTGAGGCTGGGGTCTGATGGTGGCTGATCTAAGGCTAGGAAGGGTCTGATGGGGGTCTGATCTGAGGCTGGGGTCTGATGGTGGCTGATCTAAGGCTAGGGAGGGTCTGATGGGGTCTGATGGTGGCTGATCTAAGGCTAGGGAGGGTCTGATGGAGGTCTGATCTGAGGCTGCGGGTCTGAGGGGGGCTGATCTGAGGCTAGGGAGGATCTGATGGGGGCTGATCTGAGGCTAGGGAGGGTCTAATGGGGGTCTTATCTGAGGCTGGATGGTCTGATTGGGCAGATATGAGGCTAGGGAGGGTCTAATGGGGGTCTGATCTGAGGCTGGGGGGTCTGATGGGGTGGATATGAGGCTAGGGAGGGTCTGATGGAGTCTGATCTGAGGCTGGGGGGGGAGGTCTGATGGGGCGGATATGAGGCTAGGGAGGGTCTTATGGAGTCTGATCTGAAGCTCAGAGGTCTGATAGGAGTCTGTTCTGAGGCTGATGTAGGCTGGGGGCTGCAGGTTATGAGAACTAGTATGAAAGAAGTCATGAATGTAGGGAAACTTGTTGCACACCGACCTCTGGGATCCAGAGCGCACAGAGAAAAGAGAAGACATGCAACAAATGTTAGAGATTAGCAGGATTTCTATGTGCAATGGGAAAGGGGTTATAATTAGCAGAAGCAGGTGAACTCAGATTAGAGGAGATGTCCCCTGAAGTTAAAAGCAAAAGAATAGAGAAAAACAGCAAATGGTCCAGTGATTTGTAGGTGGACTTTTTGTGCTGCACACTAGGACGTGATGGGTTAAAGAGGTCCTGTCACCAGATTTATTTTTCTAAAATCAATACCGTATACTGTAGTCCACCTCGGGCAGATGCCATTGCGCTATTTTTTTAAAAAAGTGGCCCCTCCTCTGCACCGTGACCCCCCCCCCCTCTGTTTTGACATCTAATATGCTAATATTAATATATCTTCCATGTACTTTATCATTTAACTATAATAGCCTACATTCAGTGCCCTGCCTGTGCCGTATATAGCGCGCCCTGCGCTGATGAATGGCGGCAAAAGTCTAAGGCATATTGATACACCATAGACTTTTTCCAGGGTGTGGGTGCCCACAGAGAGGGCTCTGAGTGCCGCTTCTGGCACCCGTGCCATAGGTTCGCCACCACTGGTATAAGGTATTGATTTTACAAAAATAAATCCTCTTTAATTTTATTTAAGAATGTGAATAGTGCATGAGGGCTGTGCCAGAAGAAGACCAGGTCAAATGTCATTCACCTCTCATGGGTTCACCAGATCTGCAAGGGTTCTTGTATTAAACACTTAAGGAAATAATATACAAATACGGGCCCCCATATTTCCCATAAGATAAGGCTGAAGGGGTCCATTTGTTTTTTTCCATTTCCCCTAGGGACCCACCAACAGAGTATATTACCCTCATATAGTGCCCTAGTATTGCTATACAGTGTTAATAATAGTGTCATACGGTGCCCAGGACAATAATATTACACACTGCCTTAATAGCAGCCAAATCCTCTGAGATCAACTACTGTACCACAGCCGAGATCGCCCCCAGCCTGCAATGTCCTGTGTGGAGCAGACGGCCATCTGTGATGGGGGCTTAAGGCCCTCCAGTCTCGTAACCCCTACCCCGTACCTGTCATTCTGCTTCACCTCCTGTATTTTGGGCAATAGAAACATAGAAACATAGAATGTGTCGGCAGATAAGAACCATTTGGCCCATCTAGTCTGCCCAATATACTGAATACTATGGATAGCCCCAGGCCCTGTCTTATATGAAGGATGGCCTTATGCCTATCCCATGCATGCTTAAACTCCTTCACTGTATCTGCAGCTACCACTTCTGCAGGAAGGCTATTCCATGCGTCCACTACTCTCTCAGTAAAGTAATTCTTCCTGATATTACTTTTAAAACTTTGCCCCTCTAACTTAAAACTATGTCCTCTTGTAGCAGTTTTTCCTCTTTTAAATATTCTCTCCTCTTTTACTGTGATGATTCCCTTTATGTATTTAACAGTTTCTATCATATCCCCTCTGTCTCTTCTTACTTCCAAGCTATACATGTTAAGGTCCTTTAACCTTTCCTGGTAAGTTTTGTCCTGCAATCCATGTACTAGTTTAGTAGCTCTTCTCTGAATATCCTTCTGCAGATATGGTCTCCAGTACTGCACACAATACTCCCAATGAGGTCTCCCTAGTGCTCTGTAGAGCGGCACGAGCGCCTCCCTACTGTTAATGCCTCTCCCTATACACCCGAGCATTCTGCTGGCATTACCTGCTGCTCTATGACATTGTCTGACCACCTTTAGGTCGTCTGATATAATGACCCCTAAATCCCTTTCCTCAGATACTGAGGTTAGTACTGTATCACTGATTTTATATTCGGCTCTTGGGTTTTTACGCCCCAGGTGCATTATCTTGCACTTATCGACGGTAAATTTTAGTTGCCAGATTTTTGACCATTCCTCTAGTTTTCCTAAATCCTTTTCCATTTGGTGTATCCCTCCAGGAACATCAACCCTGTTACGAATCTTTGTGTCATCAACAAAAAGACCCACCTTACCATTGAGGCCTTCTGCAATGTCGCTGATAAAGATATTAAACAATATGGGTCCCAGAACAGATCCCTGAGGTCCCCCACTGGTAACAATACCATGGTCTGAATATACTCCATTGACTACAACCCTCTGTTTTCTGTCCTTCAGCCACTGCCTAATCCATTCAACAATATGTGAGCCCGAGCTCAAAGACTGCAGTTTATTGATAAGCCTTCTATGTGGGACAGTATCAAAAGCCTTACTAAAGTCCAGATAAGCGATGTCTACTGCACCTCCGCCATCTATTATTTCAGTCACCCAATCAAAAAAGTCAATAAGATTAGTTTGACATGATCTCCCTGAAGTAAACCCATGCTGTTTTTTTTATCAATCAACCCATGGGATTTTAGATGTTCCCTAATCCTCTCCTTGAGTATGGTTTCCATTCATTTCCCCACTATTGATGTCAGGCTTACTGGCCTATAGTTGCCCGATTCCTCTCTACTACCTTTCTTGTGAATTGGCACAACGTTTGCTAATTTCCAAGCTTCTGGGACGACACCTGTTACCAGTGATTGGTTAATAACAATGATTTTAAAAAGAACACCATTTTAATGTCTCAAAGAGGAGAGTCGATATACATTGGGAATGTTCTGATACTCCACTCTGGAATTAAAGTTTGTGTCCGGCAATTTAAAAAACACTTGCCGTCTCTCCTGGGCCTTACACTTTCATCTGCAGACTCCAGTTCACAATATGGTCTAATCTATAGAATCATAGCTTCTCATAGATCTCACACCGGCCATGTGATGTCTGTGCGAGTCATGATGGGACATGTAGGCCCTTCAGCATAGAGAGGGCTGGACTGCTCCTCTCATCTTTCTGTGGCCGGATGTCACACTACACTCTCTGATTGGAGCAGAGTTGTGGCTGGTGACGCGTTGAAGTGCCAGGGATGGCATTGTTATCTACCAGCAGGAGATGCCATTACTCTATAATAAACCAGCCGTAATTGTGCAGGAAATAATTACCTCAACTTGAACTGATTACACTTTACTTACAATCCCGTGATTCATCCACACAAGTGTAGTACGGCAGCAGGCGGCATCTCTAGGTGAAAAAATTAGCGTAAAGCCTGCTGGGGCTGCAGGTACTTTTTGGTATTTTGTGGTAGAAGAAAAATAACAGAACAAATGGAAATTGACCCGACGCGGTGGGCGGAGTCATAGCTGCAATGATTTACCTGCAGGGAAAACACTTGGGGTGTCGGGTTTATAGTGGTGTAATACTGAAGGTTACCATAACATTATATCAGAACATGTCTCATACATAGCCAGACTGAAGCGGCTGATAACGGAGGCAATAGACTGTATTCTCCTGTCCTACAGTCATCCTCTACCCCTGAAATGGATGATAACAGGGGGCAATAGACTGTATTCTCCTGTCCTACAGTCATCCTCTCCCCTGAAATGGCTGATAACAGGGGCAATAGACTGTATTCTCCTGTCCTACAGTCATCTTCTCCCCTCAAATGGCTGATAACAGGGAGCAATAGACTGTATTCTCCTGTCCTACAGTCATCCTCTCCCCTGAAATGGCTGATAACAGGGAGCAATAGACTGCATTCTCCTGTCCTACAGTCATCCTCTCCCTGAAATGGCTGATAATAGGGAGCAATAGACTGTATTCTCCTGTCCTACAGTCATCCTCTCCCCTGAAATGGCTGATAACAGAGAGCAATAGATTGTATTCTCCTGTCCTACAGTCATCCTCTCTCCTGAAATGGCTGATAACAGGGGGCAATAGATTGTATTCTCCTGTCCTACAGTCATCCTCTCCCCTGAAATGGCTGATAACAGGGGGCAATAGACTGCATTCTCCTGTCCTACAGTCATCCTCTCCCCTGAAATGGCTGATAACAGAGAGCAATAGATTGTATTCTCCTGTCCTACAGTCATCCCCTCCCCTGAAATGGCTGATAACAGGGGGCAATAGACTGTATTCTCCTGTCCTACAGTCATCCTCTCCCCTGAAATGGCTGATAACAGGGGGTAACAGACTTTATTCTCCTGTCCTACAGTCATCCTCTCCCCTGAAATGGCTGATAACAGGGGGCAATAGACTGTATTCTCCTGTCCTACAGTCATCCTCTCCCTGAAATGGCTGATAACAGGGGGCAATAGACTGTATTCTCCTGTCCTACAGTCATCCTCTCCCCTGAAATGGCTGATAACAGGGAGCAATAGACTGTATTCTCCTGTCCTACAGTCATCCTCTCCCTGAAATGGCTGATAACAGGGGCAATAGACTGTATTCTCCTGTCCTACAGTCATCCCCTCCCCTGAAATGGCTGATAACAGGGAGCAATAGACTGTATTCTCCTGTCCTACAGTCATCCTATACCCTGAAATGGCTGATAACAGGGGCAATAGACTGTATTCTCCTGTCCTACGGTCATCCCCTCCCCTGAAATGGCTGATAACAGGGAGCAATAGACTGTATTCTCCTGTCCTACAGTCATCCTCTCCCCTGAAATGGCTGTTAACAGGGGGCAATAGACTGTATTCTCCTGTCCTACAGTCATCCTCCCCCTGAAATGGCTGATAACAGGGGGCAATAGACTGTATTCTCCTGTCCTACAGTCATCCTCACCCCTGAAATGGCTGATAACAGGGAGCAATAGACTGTATTCTCCTGTCCTACAGTCATCCTCTCCCCTGAAATGGCTGATAACAGGGGGCAATAGACTGTATTCTCCTGTCCTACAGTCATCCCCTCCCCTGAAATGGCTGATAACAGGGGGCAATAGATTGTATTCTCCTGTCCTACAGTCATCCTCTCCCCTGAAATGGCTGATAACAGGAGGCAATAGACTGTATTCTCCTGTCCTACAGTCATCCTCTCCCCTGAAATGGCTGATAACAGGAGCCATAGACTGTATTCTCCTGTCCTACAGTCATCCTCTCCCCTGAAATGGCTGATAACAGGGAGCAATAGACTGTATTCTCCTGTCCTACAGTCATCCTCTCCCTGAAATGGCTGATAACAGGGGGCAATAGACTGTATTCTCCTGTCCTACAGTCATCCTCTCCCCTGAAATGGCTGATAACAGGGAGCAATATACTGTATTCTCCTGTCCTACAGTCATCCTCTCCCCTGAAATGGCTGATAACAGGGAGCAATAGACTGTATTCTCCTGTCCTACAGTCATCCTCTCCCTGAAATGGCTGATAACAGGGGCAATAGACTGTATTCTCCTGTCCTACAGTCATCCTCCCCTGAAATGGCTGATAACAGGGGCAATAGACTGTATTCTCCTGTCCTACAGTCATCCTCTCCCCTGAAATGGCTGATAACAGGGAGCAATAGACTGTATTCTCCTGTCCTACAGTCATCCTCTCCCTGAAATGGCTGATAACAGGGAGCAATAGACTGTATTCTCCTGTCCTACAGTCATCCTCTCTCCTGAAATGGCTGATAACAGGGGCAATAGACTGTATTCTCCTGTCCTACAGTCATCCTCTCCCCTGAAATGGCTGATAACAGGGGGCAATAGACTGTATTCTCCTGTCCTACAGTCATCCTCTCCCCTGAAATGGCTGATAACAGGGGGCAATAGACTGTATTCTCCTGTCCTACAGTCATCCTCTCCCCTGAAATGGCTGATAACAGGGGCAATAGACTGTATTCTCCTGTCCTACAGTCATCCTCTACCCTGAAATGGCTGATAACAGGGGGCAATAGACTGTATTCTCCTGTCCTACAGTCATCCTCTCCCCTGAAATGGCTGATAACAGGGGCAATAGGACTGTATTCTCCTGTCCTACAGTCATCCTCCCCCTGAAATGGCTGATAACAGGGGGCAATAGACTGTATTCTCCTGTCCTACAGTCATCCTCTCCCTGAAATGGCTGATAACAGGGGGCAATAGACTGTATTCTCCTGTCCTACAGTCATCCTCTCCCCTGAAATGGCTGATAACAGGGGCAATAGACTGTATTCTCCTGTCCTACAGTCATCCTCTCCCCTGAAATGGCTGATAACAGGGGCAATAGACTGTATTCTCCTGTCCTACAGTCATCCTCTCCCCTGAAATGGCTGATAACAGGGGCAATAGACTGTATTCTCCTGTCCTACAGTCATCCTCTCCCCTGAAATGGCTGATAACAGGGAGCAATAGACTGTATTCTCCTGTCCTACAGTCATCCTCTCCCTGAAATGGCTGATAACAGGGGCAATAGACTGTATTCTCCTGTCCTACAGTCATCCTCTCCCCTGAAATGGCTGATAACAGGGAGCAATAGACTGTATTCTCCTGTCCTACAGTCATCCTCTCCCTGAAATGGCTGATAACAGAGGGCAATAGACTGTATTCTCCTGTCCTACAGTCATCCTCTCCCCTGAAATGGCTGATAACAGGGAGCAATAGACTGTATTCTCCTGTCCTACAGTCATCCTCTCCCTGAAATGGCTGATAACAGGGGGCAATAGACTGTATTCTCCTGTCCTACAGTCATCCTCTCCCTGAAATGGCTGATAACAGGGGCAATAGACTGTATTCTCCTGTCCTACAGTCATCCTCTCCCTGAAATGGCTGATAACAGGGGCAATAGACTGTATTCTCCTGTCCTACAGTCATCCTCTCCCCTGAAATGGCTGATAACAGGGGCAATAGACTGTATTCTCCTGTCCTACAGTCATCCTCTCCCTGAAATGGCTGATAACAGGGGCAATAGACTGTATTCTCCTGTCCTACAGTCATCCTCTCCCCTGAAATGGCTGATAACAGGGGGCAATAGACTGTATTCTCCTGTCCTACAGTCATCCTCTCCCCTGAAATGGCTGATAACAGGGGCAATAGACTGTATTCTCCTGTCCTACAGTCATCCTCTCCCCTGAAATGGCTGATAACAGGGAGCAATAGACTGTATTCTCCTGTCCTACAGTCATCCTCTCCCCTGAAATGGCTGATAACAGGGGCAATAGACTGTATTCTCCTGTCCTACAGTCATCCTCTCCCTGAAATGGCTGATAACAGGGGCAATAGACTGTATTCTCCTGTCCTACAGTCATCCTCTCCCTGAAATGGCTGATAACAGGGGCAATAGACTGTATTCTCCTGTCCTACAGTCATCCTCTCCCCTGAAATGGCTGATAACAGGGAGCAATAGACTGTATTCTCCTGTCCTACAGTCATCCTCTCCCTGAAATGGCTGATAACAGGGGCAATAGACTGTATTCTCCTGTCCTACAGTCATCCTCTCCCCTGAAATGGCTGATAACAGGGAGCAATAGACTGTATTCTCCTGTCCTACAGTCATCCTCTCCCTGAAATGGCTGATAACAGGGGCAATAGACTGTATTCTCCTGTCCTACAGTCATCCTCTCCCCTGAAATGGCTGATAACAGGGGGCAATAGACTGTATTCTCCTGTCCTACAGTCATCCTCTCCCCTGAAATGGCTGATAACAGGGGCAATAGACTGTATTCTCCTGTCCTACAGTCATCCTCTCCCCTGAAATGGCTGATAACAGGGGGCAATAGACTGTATTCTCCTGTCCTACAGTCATCCTCTCCCTGAAATGGCTGATAACAGGGGCAATAGACTGTATTCTCCTGTCCTACAGTCATCCTCTCCCTGAAATGGCTGATAACAGGGGCAATAGACTGTATTCTCCTGTCCTACAGTCATCCTCTCCCTGAAATGGCTGATAACAGGGGCAATAGACTGTATTCTCCTGTCCTACAGTCATCCTCTCCCCTGAAATGGCTGATAACAGGGAGCAATAGACTGTATTCTCCTGTCCTACAGTCATCCTCTCCCTGAAATGGCTGATAACAGGGGCAATAGACTGTATTCTCCTGTCCTACAGTCATCCTCTCCCCTGAAATGGCTGATAACAGGGGCAATAGACTGTATTCTCCTGTCCTACAGTCATCCTCTCCCTGAAATGGCTGATAACAGGGAGCAATAGACTGTATTCTCCTGTCCTACAGTCATCCTCTCCCCTGAAATGGCTGATAACAGGGGGCAATAGACTGTATTCTCCTGTCCTACAGTCATCCTCTCCCTGAAATGGCTGATAACAGGGGGCAATAGACTGTATTCTCCTGTCCTACAGTCATCCTCTCCCTGAAATGGCTGATAACAGGGAGCAATAGACTGTATTCTCCTGTCCTACAGTCATCCTCTCCCTGAAATGGCTGATAACAGGGGGCAATAGACTGTATTCTCCTGTCCTACAGTCATCCTCTCCCCTGAAATGGCTGATAACAGGGGGCAATAGACTGTATTCTCCTGTCCTACAGTCATCCTCTCCCCTGAAATGGCTGATAACAGGGGCAATAGACTGTATTCTCCTGTCCTACAGTCATCCTCTCCCCTGAAATGGCTGATAACAGGGGCAATAGACTGTATTCTCCTGTCCTACAGTCATCCTCTCCCTGAAATGGCTGATAACAGGGGGCAATAGACTGTATTCTCCTGTCCTACAGTCATCCTCTCCCACTGAAATGGCTGATAACAGGGGCAATAGATTGTATTCTCCTGTCCTACAGTCATCCTCTCCCCTGAAATGGCTGATAACAGGGGCAATAGACTGTATTCTCCTGTCCTACAGTCATCCTCTCCCTGAAATGGCTGATAACAGGGGGCAATAGACTGTATTCTCCTGTCCTACAGTCATCCTCTCCCCTGAAATGGCTGATAACAGGGGGCAATAGACTGTATTCTCCTGTCCTACAGTCATCCTCTCCCCTGAAATGGCTGATAACAGGGGCAATAGACTGTATTCTCCTGTCCTACAGTCATCCTCTCCCCTGAAATGGCTGATAACAGGGGGCAATAGACTGTATTCTCCTGTCCTACAGTCATCCTCTCCCTGAAATGGCTGATAACAGGGGGCAATAGACTGTATTCTCCTGTCCTACAGTCATCCTCTCCCCTGAAATGGCTGATAACAGGGGCAATAGACTGTATTCTCCTGTCCTACAGTCATCCTCTCCCCTGAAATGGCTGATAACAGGGGGCAATAGACTGTATTCTCCTGTCCTACAGTCATCCTCTCCCCTGAAATGGCTGATAACAGGGAGCAATAGACTGTATTCTCCTGTCCTACAGTCATCCT
Source organism: Bufotes viridis (assembly GCA_033119425.1). Lineage (NCBI taxonomy): Eukaryota > Metazoa > Chordata > Amphibia > Anura > Bufonidae > Bufotes > Bufotes viridis. The sequence continues at coordinate 391,951,349 of CM065593.1, forward strand.
CTCCCCTGAAATGGCTGATAACAGGGAGCAATAGACTGTATTCTCCTGTCCTACAGTCATCCTCTCCCTGAAATGGCTGATAACATGGAGCAATAGACTGTATTCTCCTGTCCTACAGTCATACCTCTCCCCTGAAATGGCTGATAACAGGGAGCAATAGACTGTATTCTCCTGTCCTACAGTCATCCTCTCCCTGAAATGGCTGATAACAGGGGCAATAGACTGTATTTTCCTGTCCTACAGTCATCCTCTCCCTGAAATGGCTGATAACAGGGAGCAATAGACTGTATTCTCCTGTCCTACAGTCATCCTCTCCCCTGAAATGGCTGATAACAGGGGGCAATAGACTGTATTCTCCTGTCCTACAGTCATCCTCTCCCCTGAAATGGCTGATAACAGGGGGCAATAGACTGTATTCTCCTGTCCTACAGTCATCCTCTCCCCTGAAATGGCTGATAACAGGGGACAATAGACTGTATTCTCCTGTCCTACAGTCATCCTCTCCCCTGAAATGGCTGATAACAGGGGGCAATAGACTGTATTCTCCTGTCCTACAGTCATCCTCTCCCCTGAAATGGCTGATAACAGGGGGCAATAGACTGTATTCTACTGTCCTACAGTCATCCTCTCCACTGAAATGGCTGATAACAGGGGGCAATAGATTGTATTCTCCTGTCCTACAGTCATCCTCTCCCCTGAAATGGCTGATAACAGGGGGCAATAGATTGTATTCTCCTGTCCTACAGTCATCTTCTCCCCTGAAATGGCTGATAACAGGGGGCAATAGACTGTATTCTCCTGTCCTACAGTCATCCTCTCCCCTGAAATGGCTGATAACAGGGGGCAATAGACTGTATTCTCCTGTCCTACAGTCATCCTCTCCCCTGAAATGGCTGATAACAGGGGGCAATAGACTGTATTCTCCTGTCCTACAGTCATCCTCTCCCCTGAAATGGCTGATAACAGAGGGCAATAGACTGTATTCTCCTGTCCTACAGTCATCCTCTCCCCCCTGAAATGGCTGATAACAGGGGGCAATATACTGTATTCTCCTGTCCTACAGTCATCCTCTTCCCTGAAATGGCTGATAACAGGGGGCAATAGACTGTATTCTCCTGTCCTACAGTCATCCTCTCCCCTGAAATGGCTGATAACAGGGGGCAATAGACTGTATTCTCCTGTCCTACAGTCATCCTCTCCCCTGAAATGGCTGATAACAGGGGGCAATAGACTGTATTCTCCTGTCCTACAAGAAAGAACATAAATAATACCTTTGTGTCATGGGAGAAGCCCTTGTGTCTCAGACAACTCAATGGAAATGGTCTTTTAAGCAGAAAACATGTCTGACCCATTTCAATGGGAAGAAAAACTGTGATACTCGATCTATTAGAAAGCTTCCCTGTGAGGCGGTGGTGGGAGGACGTTAGACTAATATAAAGCCCCCCTCCCATAATAGACACAAGGCTGATGACTGTAAAGATCCTGCCATGAGCTGGATACAAAGTAACTGGAAATAACAATAACGCAACAATGTATCTCTGCTGTGAATTCAGCTTTACAGGCAGTTCCACCACCCGGCTCGGAGAGATGACCGCTATTTACTCACAGGCCCCCAGAAAGACGAGTAGATGCAGTGCCCATAGGGAGCACCAGTGCCAGTGCCAAGGTCTAATATTCCTTATAGTCGAGCACATTATTCCTTATGTTACTCTTCAGTGCTGACGAACCATATTTTCAACAGGAAGGAGCGGCTTTTAGTCATTGATTGCATGACAGTACCACCACAGGGCCCCTAAATAGTGCCAGTCACAATAATTACCAGATGTCCCCATAATAATGTCAGCCTCAATGCCCCTAAACCAGGCAAGTCCAAACTGTGGCCCTCCAGCTGTTGCAAAACTACAACTTCCAGCATGTCCTAATAGTTGTAGTAGGCTATCCAGGCATGCTGGGAGTTGTAGTTTTGCAACAGCTGGAGGGCCGTAGTTTGTACATGCCTGCCCTAAACAGTACAGGCCCCAGGGCCTCTAATAACAGACTCCCATAAGGTGCTAGATTCGGCCATTGTGCCCCATTATAGTGTCAGCCTCAGCGTCACTATAGCAGTGCCAACCACAATGTCCATCTTCCGGTACAATGCTAGACATTATAACGTAATATAACATACACTTTTATAGATCCTGAAGGAAATGTCAAGGTTCAAAGTACAGAAGAAGATGATCATATAAAGGACCATATGAACTGGAGACGTAGGGTGAGATGGAGCTCAGCACAGTGCATGTAGCAGGAGATCAGTGGAAGTCCTGCTATAAGAGTACCGTCAGGTGGAAGCAAAAATCAGGAGTGGATCTTAAAAGGAGAGAAAATATAAAGGACAGACACGATGTCTCCTCTTTTTTTAATTCACTCCTGGTTTTGGCTTCCAAAGCTGCATCAGGAAGCCTGACGGTGTGACCAGACCCCGAGGAGACTCGTTATGGAGTTTTACTGCTGTTGGAAGAAACGGCCTGGCGTGACGCTTTTAGTGCATCACGGTAATATCAGTCCTGAGAACGAGCTTCTGTTTGCCACAATAGTGTCCAAGGGGTGTGAGGCATTATCCATGGCCCGCAGATTATTAAGTGTCCGATTTCCGTCAGCACCTCCAGAGAGTCCGGTTTGACTCCGACGACCGAGCCGGCCTTCTTCTCAGTTTGACCAGTCTTTTTAGTGCACTTGTGTTTATTCTGTCGCCTCCGTATACCACAGCATAAAGAATAGCATCAGCAACAACGACTGGTAGAATATCCAGACACTCCAAAGGATCTCAGTTCCCTCAAGTAGTACAGATGGCTCTAACCTTTCTTGAACACAGCGCAAGCGTTAGTTCTCCAATCCAATTTGTCATCCAAGTGCTTATAAGTGCTAACCACCTCCACTTTCACTCCATCGATGGAAACTGTCAATGGAGAGGGGGGTCTAAGTTTCGTAAAGTCCACCACCCAGGAGTGTAGCTAATGGCTCATGGGCCCTGGTGCAAGAGTTCAGCTTGGGCCCCCCTTCCCTAAGTGCTTTGTGTGTCTTCCTATGTGGCACAAGGGTCTTTGGGCCCCCTCAGGCTCCTGGGCCCGGTAGCGACTGCTACCTCTGCACCCCCTATAGCTACGCCCATGCCACCACCTTCATCTTCTTCTTACTGATATTGAGCTGCAGACGGTTCCCCTCTCATCAGCTGACAAAGTCGGACACCAGCTCCCTGTCCATTCCTAATACACAGTGTCATCTGAGAGTTTCTGCAGATGGTATTTCCTGGAGTTGTATCTCGAAGTCTGAGATGTAGATGTTGAAGAGGGGAGCGGTGATGACGCAGTCTCCGAGGAGCCCCCACACTGCTCTTGGCTGTATCCGAAACATAACCCTGGAGGTTGACCATTCAGGTAGTCCATTATCCATGAGATGATGGTTAATCTCCCCACATAGGCTTTAACATATTGCATGCACTGGAGACATCAAAGAAGATGATCCTCACGTGCTGCCTACAGTATCCAAGTGCGAGTAGACTTTGTCCATCAGGTCGATGACCGCATCCTCCACTCCAACGCCATCCTGATGTGCAAAGAGAGCAGCACTGACTAGTGACTTCAGGTGACCCAACATCAGTCTTTCCAGAGTCGTCATCAAGGGGGAGGTCAAGGCAATTGGACGCCATATGAGACATCGGTGTAAGTTACAAATCTCCCCATGAGGCTACCTACACACTTTGTGGATTACGTGCGATTTTTCCACATGGATTCTCACGCAGAAAAACTGCAGCGTAACACAGTACCAGCAAAGTGAATGAGATTAGACAAATCTTTTTTACGGTGTGGAAATTGACCTGCTGCATATCCGTTGTTAGAGCGGATTTCACCCTTTTCAATGCAAGAGTGAGATCTGCAGCAAAATCCGCAACCGCAAATATCATATGTGGCTCTTAGTGCGGATTTGATGTGGAAATGCACAGAAATCCAAACAGATATGTGGAATTTCTGCAACACAGCAGGTAGACTAACAGTGCCACACCATATAGTACCAGCCAGAGTGCCAAAAACTGGAGCCTCAGGTGGTTACGTGGTGAGCAGTGAGAGAACGCCGGTGACCAGGAGAGATGAGCGCGGCCGCTGTAGTGCGCTATTACATGTAATACTGACCTGCACGTGGCTGCATATTATTATGTCACACTCATCTACATTTTGTTATGTTGGCTCTTGCACTAAAATAAAAAAATAAAAATCACAACCCCCATCATTTTGCACTCAGTAATCCATAATGAGAAAGTGAAATCCGAATTGTAGAAATCCAGCCCCTTTACTCGGGACACAAGTCTTCAGCCCCTTTACTCGGGACATAAGTCTTCAGCCCCTTTACTCGGGACATAAGTCTTCAGCCCCTTTACTCAGGACATAAGTCTTCAGCCCCTTTACTCGGGACATAAGTCTTCAGCCCCTTTACTCAGGACATAAGTCTTCAGCCCCTTTATTCGGGACATAAGTCTTCAGCCCCTTTACTCGGGACATAAGTCTTCAGCCCCTTTACTCGGGACATAAGTCTTCATCCCCTTTACTCAGGACATAAGTCTTCAGCCCCTTTACTCAGGACATAAGTCTTCAGCCCCTTTACTCGGGACATAAGTCTTCAGCCCCTTTACTCAGGACATAAGTCTTCAGCCCCTTTACTCGGGACATAAGTCTTCAGCCCCTTTACTCAGGACATAAGTCTTCAGCCCCTTTATTCGGGACATAAGTCTTCAGCCCCTTTACTCGGGACATAAGTCTTCAGCCCCTTTACTCGGGACATAAGTCTTCAGCCCCTTTACTCGGGACATAAGTCTTCAACCCCTTTACTCGGGACATAAGTCTTCAACCCCTTTACTCGGGACATAAGTCTTCAGCCTCTTTACTCAGGACATAAGTCTTCAGCCCCTTTACTCTGGACATAATTCTTCAGCCCCTTTACTCCGGACATAAGTCTTCAGCCCCTTTACTCCGGACATAAGTCTTCAGCCCCTTTACTCTGGACATAATTCTTCAGCCCCTTTACTCCGGACATAAGTCTTCAGCCCCTTTACTCCGGACATAAGTCTTCAGCCCCTTTACTCAGGACATAAGTCTTCAGCCCCTTTACTCCGGACATAAGTCTTCAGCCCCTTTACTCCGGACCTAAGTCTTCAGCCCCTCTGCTCTGACACTTGACATTTAGCCCTGGGGCCTCCCACTTCTCTGGATCATCTCTGAGATGTCAGTGAATCAGTGGATCAGACATGATTTGGAGAGACACAGCCCTGTCTATATTAGATCTCACAGCTGACGATGCATCAGAGCAAAAACCAAGCCAAGAGGAGGAAAGAACTGCCTGTAGAGCTCAGAGACAGGATTGTGTGCAGGAAGAGATCTGGAGAAGGGGACAAAAAATGTCTGCTGAGCTGACAGTTCCCAGTGAAGAAAAACAACCAGGACCCTTCATAGAGCTGCTGCCCCCCAAACTAAGTAATCGGGGAGAAGGACTCTGATAATAGAGGTGATCAAGAACCCAATGGTCACTGTGGCTGAGCTCTAAAGGTCCTGTGTGCGGATGGGAGAAACTTCCAGAAGGTCGACCATCACTGCGGCCTCCACCAATCTGGGCTTTATGGCAGAGCGGCCGGAAAGAAGCCTCTCCTCAGTAATGTCTGGAGGAGACCAGGCGCCGCTCATCACCTGCCCAATACCATCCCTACAGTGAAGCATGGTGATGGCAGCATCATGTCTGGAGGAGACCAGGCGCCGCTCATCACCTACCCAATACCATCCCTACAGTGAAGCATGGTGGTGGCAGCATCATGTCTGGAGGAGACCAGGCGCCGCTCATCACCTACCCAATACCATCCCTACAGTGAAGCATGGTGGTGGCAGCATCATGTCTGGAGAAGACCAGGCGCCGCTCATCACCTGCCCAATACCATCCCTACAGTGAAGCATGGTGGGGGCAGCATCATGTCTGGGGGAAACCAGGCGCCGCTCATCACCAGCCCAATACCATCCCTACAGTGAAGCATGGTGGGGGCAGCATCATGTCTGGAGGAGACCAGGCGCCGCTCATCACCTGCCCAAAACCATCCCTACAGTGAAGCATGGTGGGGGCAGCATCATGTCTGGAGGAGACCAGGCGCCGCTCATCACCTGCCCAATACCATCCCTACAGTGAAGCATGGTGGAGGCAGCATCATGTCCGGAGAAAACCCGGCGCCACTCATCAGCCGCCCAATACCATCCCTACAGTGAAGCATGGTGGAGGCAGCATCATGTCCGGAGAAAACCCGGCGCCTCTCATCACCTGCCCAATACCATCCCTACAGTGAGGCATGGTGGTGGCAGCATCATGTCTGGAAGAGACCAGGCGCCGCTCATCACCTGCCCAATACCATCCCTACAGTGAAGCATGGTGGAGGCAGCATCATGTCCGGAGAAAACCCGGCGCCACTCATCAGCCGCCCAATACCATCCCTACAGTGAGGCATGGTGGTGGCAGCATCATGTCTGGAAGAGACCAGGCGCCGCTCATCACCTGCCCAATACCATCCCTACAGTGAAGCACGGTGGAGGCAGCATCATGTCTGGAGGAGACCAGGCGCCGCTCATCACCTGCCCAGTACCATCCCTACAGTGAAGCATGGTGGTTGCAGCATCATGTCTGGAGGAGACCAGGCGCCGCTCATCACCTGCCCAATACCATCCCTACAGTGAAGCATGGTGGGGGCAGCATTATGTCTGGAGGAGACCAGGCACCGCTCATCACCTGCCCAATACCATCCCTACAGTGAAGCATGGTGGGGGCAGCATCATGTCTGGGGGAGACCAGGCGCCGCTCATCACCTGCCCAATACCATCCCTACAGTGAAGCAGGGTGGGGGCAGCATCATGTCTGGAGGAGACCAGGCGCCGCTTATCACCTGCCCAATACTATCCCTACAGTGAAGCATGGTGAAGGCAGCATCATGTCTGGAGGAGACCAGGCGCCGCTCATCACCTGCCCAATACCATCCCTACAGTGAAGCATGGTGGGGGCAGCATCATGTCTGGAGGAGATCAGGCGCCGCTCATCACCTGCCCAATACCATCCCTACAGTGAAGCATGGTGGTGGCTGCATCATGTCTGGGGGAGACCAGGCGCCGCTCATCACCTGCCCAATACCATCCCTACAGTGAAGCAGGGTGGGGGCAGCATCATGTCTGGAGGAGACCAGGCGCCGCTTATCACCTGCCCAATACTATCCCTACAGTGAAGCATGGTGAAGGCAGCATCATGTCTGGAGGAGACCAGGCACCGCTCATCACCTGCCCAATGCCATCCCTACAGTGAAGCATGGTGGGGGCAGCATCATGTCTGGAGGAGACCAGGCGCCGCTCATCACCTGCCCAATACCATCCCTACAGTGAAGCATGGTGGTGGCAGCATCATGTCTGGAGGAGACCAGGCGCCGCTCATCTCCTGCCCAATACCATCCCTACAGTGAAGCATGGTGGGGGCAGCGTCATGTCTGGAGGAGACCAGGCGCCGCTTATCACCTGCCCAATACTATCCCTACAGTGAAGCATGGTGAAGGCAGCATCATGTCTGGAGGAGACCAGGCACCGCTCATCACCTGCCCAATACCATCCCTACAGTGAAGCATGATGGTGGCAGCATCATGTCTGGGGGAGACCAGGCGCCGCTCATCACCTGCCCAATACCATCCCTACAGTGAAGCATGGTGGGGGCAGCATCATGTCTGGAGGAGATCAGGCGCCTCTCATCACCTGCCCAATACCATCCCTACAGTGAAGCATGGTGGTGGCAGCATCATGTCTGGAGGAGACCAGGCGCCGCTCATCACCTGCCCAATACCATCCCTACAGTGAAGCATGATGGTGGCAGCATCATGTCTGGAGGAGACCAGGCGCCGCTCATCACCTGCCCAATACCATCCCTACAGTGAAGCATGGTGGGGGCAGCATCATGTCTGGAGGAGACCAGGCGCCGCTCATCAGCCGTCCAATACCATCCCTACAGTGAAGCATGGTGGAGGCAGCATCATGTCTGGAGGAGACCAGGCGCCGCTCATCACCTGCCCAATACCATCCCTACAGTGAAGCATGGTGGGGGCAGCGTCATGTCTGGAGAAGACCAGGCGCCGCTCATCACCTGCCCAATACCATCCCTACAGTGAAGCATGGTGGTGGCAGCATCATGTCTGGAGGAGACCAGGCGCCGCTCATCAGCCGTCCAATACCATCCCTACAGTGAAGCATGGTGGAGGCAGCATCATGTCTGGAGGAGACCAGGCGCCGCTCATCACCTGCCCAATACCATCCCTACAGTGAAGCATGGTGGGGGCAGCGTCATGTCTGGAGAAGACCAGGCGCCGCTCATCACCTGCCCAATACCATCCCTACAGTGAAGCATGGTGGTGACAGCATCATGTCTGGAGGAGACCAGGCGCCGCTCATCAGCCGTCCAATACCATCCCTACAGTGAAGCATGGTGGGGGCAGCGTCATGTCTGGAGGAGACCAGGCGCCGCTCATCACCTGCCCAATACCATCCCTACAGTGAAGCATGGTGGTGACAGCATCATGTCTGGAGGAGACCAGGCGCCGCTCATCAGCCGTCCAATACCATCCCTACAGAGAAGGATGATGGTGGCAGCATCATCGGGGGGGTGGCAGGGAGACTGGTCAGAGAACCTGATCCTGACCCCTGGACCTCAGACTGGGCTGATGGGTTACGCTAAGCACACAGCCAGGACAGCACAGGAGCGGCCCAGCCAGAGCCCTGAACCCATGGAACATCTCTGGAGAGACCTAAAAATGGCTGACCACCGACGGCCCCGTCCAACCTGACAGAGCTGGAGAGGATCTGCAGAGAAGAACGGCCCAAAATCCCCAAATCCTGGTGTAAAGACTGGAGGCTGGAATCACTGCCAAAGGGTCTGAAGACTTATGTCCTGAGTAAAGGGTCTGAAGACTTATGTCCTGAGTAAAGGGTCTGAAGACTTATGTCCTGAGTAAAGGGTCTGAAGACTTATGTCCCGAGTAAAGGGGGTGAAGACTTATGTCCCGAGTAAAGGGGTGAAGACTTATGTCCCGAGTAAAGGGGGTGAAGACTTATGTCCTGAGTAAAGGGTCTGAAGACTTATGTCCCGGGTACAGGGTCTGAAGACTTATGTCCTGAGTAAAGGGGCTGAAGACTTATGTCCTGAGTACAGGGGCTGAAGACTTATGTCCTGAGGAAAGTGGCTGAAGAGTTATGTCCTGAGTAAAGGGGCTGAAGACTTATGTCCTGAGGAAAGGGGCTGAAGACTTATGTCCGGAGTAAAGGGGCTGAAGACTTATGTCCCGAGTAAAGGGGCTGAAGACTTATGTCCTGAGTAAAGGGGCTGAATACTTATGTCCTGAGTAAAGGGGCTGAAGACTTATGTCAATGTAAGATTCTAGTATTTCCTTTTCAGTAAATCAGTAAAGATTTCTCGCCTTCTGTTCTGTCTTTCTCATTATGGGGGATTGAGGACAGAGTGATGGGGGCTTGTATAGCACAAGGAGCGAGAGAACAAAATGTGAGGAAAGTGAAAGGGTGTGAAGACTTCCTGAATGCCCTGTAGATAATACATAGTATATGACGCCATCTTCAGCAGACATTTGTCCAGCTCCTGGTGTTTGGTTAAGGTCCCGCGGCCTCAGGTTATTTTCCATTCTCCGATTGTCACTGAACCGTTTTCTACCCGGTGATAACTGGGGTCACTTTGGATGTGATCCGAGTACATGGGAGCCGCACTATGAAAGGGGTCTCAGTGGCATTGTACCAGAGACAGACTGGCATTGTGGGGATGATGGCCTCGAAGACAGCTAATCACTGGAGGTTTAAACTGACCCCAGAGCTCTCCTCACTGCCAACATACTAATTGTATTTGGCAAGATCTGGGACCTGCTCAGTCCTCCTCATGTAATTGGAGCAGCCATGAAAGATGGGAGAGTCCAGGCTCTGCCAGTAACTGGCCTGTGAGGGACGTTTTGAAGTTTTGTGATGCAAATACTCCTTCCATTATCTAAGAAATGGAAAAAAAGCTTCACATCTGAAACAATGAAAAACCAGAGACGTCCCTGGAATAGAAAGCTGGATGCCGATAGTGACTGCGAAATATTGTACTGAATGAGGAATTCAGTGCTAGACAACTACAAGTCCCATTATAGATAGCATGGTGAATGTTAATGAGCAGCAAGCATAGTCATTGTGACTAGCACATATTATGCAGCCCTTATGTACAAGAATATAACTACTATAATACTGCTCCAATGTACAAGAATATAACTACTATAATACTGCTCCTATGTACAAGAATATAACTACTATAATACTGCCTCCTATGTATAAGAATATAACTATTATAATACTGCCTCCTATGTATAAGAATATAACTATTATAATACTGCTCCTATGTAGAAGAATATAACTACTATAATACTTCCTCTTATGTACAAGAATATAACTACTATAATACTGCTCCTATGTACAAGAATATAACTACTATAATACTGCTCCTATGTATAAGAATATAAATACTATAATACTGCCTCCTATGTATAAGGATATAACTACTATAATACTGCTCCTATGTACAAGAATATTACTACTATAATACTGCCTCCCATGTACAAGAATATAACTACTATAATACTGCTCCTATGTACAAGAATATAACTACTATAATACTGCTCCTATGTACAAGAATATAACTACTATAATACTACCCCCTATGTACAAGAATATAACTACTATAATACTGCTCCTATGTACAAGAATATAATTACTATAATACTGCCTCCTATGTATAAGAATATAACTACTATAATACTGCCTCCTATGTACAAGAATATAACTACTATAATACTGCCTCCTATGTACAAGAATTTAACTACTATAATACTGCCTCCTATGTACAAGAATATAACTACTATAATACTGCTCCTATGTACAAGAATATAACTACTATAATACTGCTCCTATGTACAAGAATATACCTACTATAATACTTCTCCTATGTACAAGAATATAACTACTATAATACTGCTCCTATGTACAAGAATATAACTACTATAATACTGCCTCCTATGTACAAGAATATAACTACTATAATACTGCTCCTATGTACAAGTATATAACTGCTATAATACTGCCTCCTATGTACAAGAATATAACTACTATAATACTTCTCCTATGTACAAGAATATAACTACTATAATACCGCCTCCTATGTACAAGAATATAACTACTATAATACTGTTCCTATGTACAAGAATATAACTACTATAATACTGCTCCTATGTACAAGAATATAACTACTATAATACTGCTCCTATGTATAAGAATATAACTCCTATAATACTGCTCCTATGTACAAGAATATAACTACTATAATACTGCCTCCTATGTACAAGAATATAACTGCTATAATACTGCTCCTATGTACAAGAATATAACTACTATAATACTGCCTCCTATGTACAAGAATATAACTACTATAATACTGATCCTATGTACAAGAATATAACTACTATAATACTGCTCCTATGTACAAGAATATAACTACTATAATACTGCTCCTATGTACAGGAATATAACTGCTATAATACTGCTCCTATGTACAAGAATATAACTACTATAATACTGTTCCTATGTACAAGAATATATCTACTATAATACTGCTCCTATGTATAAGAATATAACTACTATAATACTGTCCCTATGTACACGAATATAACTACTATAATACTGCTCCTATGTACAAGTATATAACTACTATAATACTGATCCTATGTACAAGAATATAACTACTATAATACTGCTCCTATGTACAAGAATATAACTACTATAATACTGCTCCTATGTACAGGAATATAACTACTATAATACTGCTCCTATGTACAAGAATATAACTACTATAATACTGTCCCTATGTACACGAATATAACTACTATAATACTGCTCCTATGTACAAGTATATAACTACTATAATACTGATCCTATGTACAAGAATATAACTGCTATAATACTGCTCCTATGTACAAGAAAATAACTACTATAATACTGCCTCCTATGTACAAGAATATAACTACTATAATACTGCTCCTATGTACAAGAATATAACTACTATAATACTGCTCCTATGTACAAGAATATAACTACTATAATACTGCTCCTATGTACAAGAATATAACTACTATAATACTGCTCCTATGTACAAGAATATAACTACTATAATACTGCTCCTATGTATAAGAATATAACTACTATAATGGGCCATGTAGAGGTTCTTTCAGGGCTGTGTGTGATCCTATTTCCCGCAGTACCCTCCTGGCTCTGTGTATCACTATGATATATATTTTGTTACTTTGTATTTTCCTGGACATATCTTCATTGTGCAGTCGGTTTCTGTGACATCAGTAGGAGGTGATCACCATGGGTCACGCGGGGACATTACCAGGGCGCAGTGTTGGTTTTAGTAATGATAGCACCCCCTCCCATGTTGTTCTCCTGCCTTTGTCTTCTCTGCCCCTCCCTGGATAAATCAGATGTTTTCTCATCGCAATCACCTTGAGGGTCTTCAAAAGCGTTTATGGAGTCTCCTCTCCGCTTCGGCTTCCTGCAAGGACGTGGTTATAAATATTCATGAGGCAAAACACAACGGTTTGAGTCGGGAATGTTAGTGCCAAGGAAGCAAATTCTTTTTATAGAAACAGTTTGTGTTGGCGGAGCCGCAATCCGGGCGAGCAGGGGTCTGGGCTCCGCCACGCGAAGAGCGGCGCAATCTTCATAGATTCTGTGGAGCTTTCAGTACAAATTGTGGGTCAATTATTAGTTCTAATATTAATATCCTGCGTCCTTTATATTGTCTAGAAATGTCAGAACATGGAGCTACAAATTCATCCCAAATCCATGCTATTGTGGGGGGGGGGGGGGTGTTACTGTGAGATTTCAGTTGTGATAGTTATTGTCTGTATCCTCTGTAGTCTAGAGCAGTGAAGACGTTAACATCAGTATAACTAGTGATCTAGGGGACTAAAGGGGTTAATGTTAGTATACCTGATGGTCTAGGGCAGTAAAGGGGTTATTTCTACTATAACTGGTGGTCTAGGGAAGCAAATGGGTTCATGTTAGTATACCTGCCCCTTCCCTAGTGCAGTGAAAGGATAACTATTAGTACACCTGGTGATCTAGGGCAGAGATGCTCAACCTGCGGCCCTCCAGCTGTTGTAAAACTACAACTCCCATCATGCTCGGCTGTATGCTGATAGCTGTAGACTTACTGGGCATGCTGGGAATTGTAGTTTTGCAACAGCTGGAGGGTCACAGGTTGAGCATTCCTGATCTAGGGCAGTAAAGGGGTTATTTCTACTATAACTGGTGGTCTAGGGAAGCGAATGGGTTCATGTTCGTATACCTGCCCCTTCCCTAGTTCAGTGAAAGGATAACTATTAGTACACCTGGTGATCTAGGGCAGTAAAGGGGATATTTCTACTATAACTGGTGGTCTAGGGAAGCGAATGGGTTCATGTTAGTATACCTGCCCCTTCACTAGTGCAGTGAAGAGATGACTATTAGAACACCTGGTGATCTAGGGCAGTAAAGGGGTTATTTCTACTATAACTGGTGGTCTAGGGAAGCGAATGGGTTCATGTTCGTATACCTGCCCCTTCCCTAGTTCAGTGAAAGGATAACTATTAGTACACCTGGTGATCTAGGGCAGTAAAGGGGATATTTCTACTATAATTGGTGGTCTAGGGAAGTGAATGGGTTCATGTTAGTACACCTGTCCCTTCACTAGTGCAGTGAAAGGATGACTATTAGTACACCTGGGGATCTAGGGCAGTGAAGAAGTTCATGTTGGTATACAGTGACAATGACAAACATTTGTAAAGCGCTTTTCTCACAGGGATAGTTGTGTGGCTAGGCAACTCCCTTGGAAGTCAGTGGCTGCCATATAGGCACTCAACACCGACACACTATAGGGTCGATTTAGTACTAGTACCTGGTGGTCAAGGTGCTGACAGTGGTATACTAGGTGGTCTAAGGCAGTAATGGGGTTAATCCTAGTATACATGGTGATCTAGAGCATTGAAGGAGTTAATGTTGGTATACCTGGTGGTATAGGGTGTGAGTATATAGGAATATATAGCTGCTTCTCTTGGATGTGTTTCCAACCACTGAACTTGGACTCAACTTGTTCATATTTCCTAAATGATGCTGTTCTGTGCGAGCGTGGCGGTATGCATGACTGCACCCCTAAGAGCACCTCCTAAGAGAAGAGCTCCGGTGGGGGCGGCAGGAGAAGACCGGCACCTCAGGCAAAGGTGCTGCTGCAGCCGTGGGGTCACACTGGTGTTTCGGGGTCCCTCCTCTGATATACAGTGGGGTCGCCCCTTTTAGATTTACATCTTCTTACAGAATTTGGACTCCACTTGTTCATGGTTAATGGATGCTGCTGCAGCGTGCAAGGAGCGTGCCATCCAGCATGATATGCATGACTGCACCACAAGGCCAGAGAGGCCCCTTTATCTTTACCTTCTTCCTCATCTGAAAGTTATGATTTATTCAGGATTCACAAACTTATTCCGAAGAGCAGGAATGGCGCACAACGGAGGGAGCGGTGCTAGAGCCACCCCGGGGATTTCTGACCTCTTTACCCACAAAGCAAATCAAGGCAGGAAATCCCAGGAGCAGATGTCTGTGATCACACGGCAATCCCCTGCAGAAGAGGCAACTATTAGGCCCCTGGCACATGAGCGAGTTTTCCGCGCGGGTGCAATGCGTGATGCGAACGCATTGCGCCCGTGCTGAATCCGGACCCATTCATTTCTATGGGTCTGTGTACACGAGCGTTGTGTTTCATGCATCACTTGTGTGTTGCGTGAAAATCGCAGCATGTTCTATATTCTGCGTTTTTTAACGCAAGCAAGTGCGGGTGCGATGCATTTTTCACTGATGGTTGCTAAGAGATGTTGTTTGTAAACCTTCAGTTTTTTATCACGCGCGTGAAAAATGTATCAATGCTCACTGCACGCATGCGGAAAAAAGAACAACTGAATGCAATTGCAGACAAAACTGACTAAACTTACTTGTGAAATCGCAAATTTTTAACTGAACGCATCCAGACCTAATCGGTCACGCTCCTCTGCAAGTGGCCTTAGACTATTTACAGCAGCACTAAGTATTTAAGCTCAGGGAAAACAAAGCTGAACATGTAATACAGGCAGCCTGAATATCCAGTATTATCCCCACACACAGCTCTATCCACAGTACCATCTACCTGCAGAGTACCATCTCCCTGAACAATACTATCTCCATCATACTCCGTACTATCTCCATGCTCAGTACTATCTCCATGCTCAGTACTATCTCCATGCTCAGTACTATCTCCATGATCAGTGCTATCTCCATGCTCAGTACGATCTCTATCATACTCCGTACTATCTCCATGCTCAGTACTATCTCCATGCTCAGTGCTATCTCCATGCTCAGTACTATCTCCATACTCAGTACTATCTCCTTGCTCAGTACTATCTCCATGGTCAGTACTATCTCCTTGCTCAGTACTATCTCCTTGCTCAGTACTGTCTCCATGCTCAGTACTATCTCCATGTTCAGTACTATCTCCTTGCTCAGTGCTATCTCCTTGCTCAGTACTATCTCCTTGCTCAGTACTATCTCCATACTCAGTGCTATCTCCTTGCTCAGTATTATCTCCATGCTCAGTACTATCTCCATGTTCAGTACTATCTCCTTGCTCAGTGCTATCTCCTTGCTCAGTACTATCTCCTTGCTCAGTACTATCTCCATGCTCAGTTTTATCTCCATGCTCAGTGCTATCTCCATGCTCAGTACTATCTCCATGGTCAGTACTATCTCCTTGCTCAGTACTATCTCCTTGCTCAGTACTATCTCCATGCTCAGTACTATCTCCATGTTCAGTACTATCTCCTTGCTCAGTGCTATCTCCTTGCTCAGTACTATCTCCACGCTCAGTGCTATCTCCATGCTCAGTACTATCTCCATGCTCAGTACTATCTCCTTGCTCAGTACTATCTCCTTGCTCAGTACTATCTCCATGCTCAGTACTATCTCCATGTTCAGTACTATCTCCTTGCTCAGTGCTATCTCCTTGCTCAGTACTATCTCCACGCTCAGTGCTATCTCCATGCTCAGTTTTATCTCCACGCTCAGTGCTATCTCCACGCTCAGTGCTATCTCCATGCTCAGTACTATCTCCATGCTCAGTACTATCTCCTTGCTCAGTACTATCTCCATACTCAGTGCTATCTCTATGCTCAGTACTATCTCCATGCTCAGTACTATCTTCATACTCAGTACTATCTCCTTGCTCAGTGCTATCTCCTTGCTCAGTACTATCTCCATGCTCAGTGCTATCTCCATGCTCAGTACTATCTCCTTGCTCAGTACTATCTCCTTGCTCAGTACTATCTCCATGCTCAGTATTATCTCCATGCTCAGTACTATCTCCGTGCTCAGTGCTATCTCCATGCTCAGTGCTATCTCCATGCTCAGTACTATCTCCGTGCTCAGTGCTATCTCTGTGCTCAGTGCCATCTCCATGCTCATTACTATCTCCATGCTCAGTACTATCTCCATGCTCAGTACTATCTCCATGCTCAGTGCTATCTCCATGCTCAGTACTATCTCCATGCTCAGTGCTATCTCCATGCTCAGTGCTATCTCCATGCTCAGTACTATCTCCATGCTCAGTGCTATCTCCATGTTCAGTACTATCTCCGTGCTCAGTACTATCTCCATACTCAGTACTATCTCCGTGCTCAGTACTATCTCCATACTCAGTACTATCTCCATGCTCAGTACTATCTCCATCATACTCGGTAGTATTTCCCTGCTCAGTACTATCTCTGTGCTCAGTACTATCTCCTTGCTCAGTGCTATCTCCATGCTCAGTACTATCTCCATGCTCAGTACTATCTCCGTGCTCAGTGCTATCTCCATGCTCAGTACTATCTCCGTGCTCAGTGCTATCTCCATGCTCAGTGCCATCTCCACGCTCAGTACTATCTCCGTGCTCAGTGCTATCTCCATGCTCAGTACTATCTCCATGCTCAGTGCTATCTCCATGTTCAGTACTATCTCCGTGCTCAGTGCTATCTCTGTGCTCAGTGCTATCTCCATGCTCAGTACTATCTCCATGCTCAGTACTATCTCCATGCTCAGTACTATCTCCATGCTCGGTAGTATTTCCCTGCTCAGTGCTATCTCCATGCTCAGTGCTATCTCCTTGCTCAGTACTATCTCCATGCTCAGTACTATCTCCATGCTCAGTACTATCTCCGTGCTCAGTGCTATCTCCATGCTCAGTGCTATCTCCTTGCTCAGTGCTATCTCCATGCTCAGTGCTATCTCCATGCTCAGTGCTATCTTCTTGCTCAGTACTATCTCCATACTCAGTACTATCTCCATACTCAGTACTATCTCCATCATACTCAGTACTATCTCCATACTCAGTACTATCTCCTTGCTCAGTACTATCTCCATGTTCAGTACTATCTCCGTGCTCAGTGCTATCTCTGTGCTATCTCCATGCTCAGTGCTATCTCCTTGCTCCGTACTATCTCCATGCTCAGTACTATCTCCTTGCTCAGTACTATCTCCGTGCTCAGTACTGTCTCCATACTCAGTACTATCTCTATGCTCAGTACTATCTCCATGCTCAGTACTATCTCCGTGCTCAGTACTATCTCCATTCTCAGTACTATCTCCATGCTCAGTACTATCTCCGTGCTCAGTACTATCTCCATTCTCAGTACTATCTCCATGCTCAGTGCTATCTCCTTGCTCAGTGCTATCTCCATGCTCAGTGCTATCTCCACGCTCAGTACTATCTCCACGCTCAGTACTATCTCCATACTCAGTACTATCTCCACGCTCAGTACTATCTCCATGCTCAGTACTATCTCCACGCTCAGTACTATCTCCATACTCAGTACTATCTCCATGTTCAGTACTATCTCCATGCTCAGTACTATCTCCACGCTCAGTGCTATCTCCATGCTCAGTGCTATCTCCATGCTCAGTACTATCTCCATGCTCAGTACTATCTCCATGCTCAGTACTATCTCCTTGCTCAGTACTATCTCTATGCTCAGTACTATCTCCATACTCAGTACTATCTCCATGCTCAGTACTATCTCCATGCTCAGTACTATCTCCTTGCTCAGTACTATCTCCATGTTCAGTACTATCTCCGTGCTCAGTGCTATCTCTGTGCTATCTCCATGCTCAGTGCTATCTCCTTGCTCCGTACTATCTCCATGCTCAGTACTATCTCCTTGCTCAGTACTATCTCCATGCTCAGTACTATCTCCATGCTCAGTACTATCTCCTTGCTCAGTACTATCTCCGTGCTCAGTACTGTCTCCATACTCAGTACTATCTCTATGCTCAGTACTATCTCCATGCTCAGTACTATCTCCGTGCTCAGTACTATCTCCATTCTCAGTACTATCTCCATGCTCAGTACTATCTCCGTGCTCAGTACTATCTCCATTCTCAGTACTATCTCCATGCTCAGTGCTATCTCCTTGCTCAGTGCTATCTCCATGCTCAGTGCTATCTCCACGCTCAGTACTATCTCCACGCTCAGTACTATCTCCATACTCATTACTATCTCCACGCTCAGTACTATCTCCATGCTCAGTACTATCTCCACGCTCAGTGCTATCTCCATGCTCAGTACTATCTCCTTGCTCAGTGCTATCTCCATGCTCAGTACTATCTCCATGCTCAGTACTATCTCCATGCTCAGTACTATCTCCATGCTCAGTGCTATGTCCACCCTCAGTACTATCTCCATGCTCATTACTATCTCCATGCTTAGTGCTATCTCCATGCTTAGTGCTATCTCCATGCTCAGTACTATCTCCATGCTCAGTACTATCTCCATGCTCAGTACTATTTCCATGCTCAGTACTATCTCCATGCTCAGTACTATCTCCATGCTCAGTACTATCTCCATCCTACTCGGTAGTATTTCCCTGCTCAGTACTATCTCCATGCTCAGTGCTATCTCCATGCTTAGTGCTATCTCCATGCTCAGTACTATCTCCATGCTCAGTACTATCTCCATGCTCAGTACTATCTCCATGCTCAGTACTATCTCCATGCTCAGTACTATCTCCATCCTACTCGGTAGTATTTCCCTGCTCAGTACTATCTCTATGCTCAGTGCTATCTCCATGCTCAGTACTATCTCCATGCTCAGTACTATCTCCATCATACTCGGTAGTATTTCCCTGCTCAGTGCTATCTCCATGCTCAGTGCTATCTCCATGCTCAGTACTATCTCCATGCTCAGTGCTATCTCCATGCTCAGTACTATCTCCATGCTCAGTACTATCTCCATGCTCAGTGCTATCTCCTTGCTCAGTACTATCTCCATGCTCAGTTTTATCTCCATGCTCAGTGCTATCTTCATACTCAGTGCTATCTCCGTGCTCAGTGCTATCTCCATGCTCAGTACTATCTCCGTGCTCAGTGCTATCTCCATGCTCAGTTTTATCTCCATGCTCAGTACTATCTCCGTGCTCAGTACTATCTCCATGCTCAGTGCTATCTCCATGCTCAGTACTATCTCCATGCTCAGTGCTATCTCCATGCTCAGTACTATCTCCATGCTCAGTACTATCTCCATGCTCAGTGCTATCTCCATGCTCAGTACTATCTCCGTGCTCAGTGCTATCTCCATGCTCAGTGCTATCTCCATGCTCAGTGCTATCTCCATGCTCAGTGCTATCTCCATGCTCAGTGCTATCTCCATGCTCAGTGCTATCTCCATGCTCAGTACTGTCTCCATGCTCAGTGCTATCTCCATGCTCGGTACTATCTCCATGCTCAGTACTATCTCCATGCTCAGTACTATCTCTATGCTCAGTACTATCTCTATGCTCAGTGCTATCTCCATGCTCAGTGCTATCTCCATGCTCAGTACTATCTCCATCATACTCGGTAGTATTTCCCTGCTCAGTACTATCTCCATGCTCAGTACTGTCTCCATCATACTCGGTAGTATTTCCCTGCTCAGTACTATCTCACTGATTTGATGTGATGACAGTGAGTGGGAGCCTCCATACTAGTTTCTACAATCCCATTGTAATTTTGTATATGTAACTGGTGGTGATGGGGCTGCTGGGGGGTCTGTGGGGGTCCTGGTCCTCCAGGCTCAGTAACTTCTGTCTCTTGTGCTTTGCAGGTGTAACACTCAGGACTACATATGGCACAAGGGGCTGCGCTGTGAGTCCATCATCACCGACTTCCAGGTCATGTGTGTGGCCGTGGGCACCGCCGCGCTCGTCGTCCTCCTGCTCTTCATGATGACCGTCTTCTTTGCCAAAAAACTCTATTTACTCAAAACTGAGAACTACAAACTACGTAAAAGAAAGTAAGTGACCCCTGTCTGGAAAATGACCATTTATAATGGCCAATGTATCTAAGCCTATCGTGTGATACTGTCTGCTGAGCTGTATATCTAAGCCTGTCATGTGTGATACTGTCTGCTGAGCTGTGTATCTAAGCCCGTCATGTGTGATACTGTCTGCTGAGCTGGTGTATCCTGAGATGTGTATCTAAACTTGTCACGTATGATACTGTCTGCAGACCGGTGTATCTAAGCCTGTCCGGTGCAATACTATCTGCCGAGATATGTATCTAAGCCAATAGTGTGTGATACAGTCTGCTGAGCTATGTATCTAATCCTGTCGTGTGTGATACTGTCTGCTGAGCTGTGTATCTAAGCCCATCATGTGTGATACTGTCTGCTGAGCTATGTATCTAATCCTGTTGTGTGTGATACTGTTTGCTGAGCTGTGTATCTAATCCTATACTGTGTGATACTGTCTGCTGAGCTGTGTATCTAAGCTCATCATGTGTAATACTGTCTGCTGAGCTGGTGTATCCTGAGATGTGTATCTAAACTTGTCACGTATGATACTGTCTGCAGACCTGTGTATCTAAGCCTGTCATGTGCAATACTGTCTGCAGACCTGTGTATCTAAGCCTGTCATGTGCAATACTGTCTGCTGAGCTGTGTATCTAAGCCTGTAATGTGCGATACTGTCTGCTGAGATGTGTATCTAAGCCTATCGTGTGTGATACTGTCTGCTGAGATGTGTATCTAAGCCTGTCATGTGTGATACTGTCTGCTGGGCCACTGTATCTAAGCCTGTCATGAGTGATACTCCCTCAGAGAATCACACAGCACTACTCCCCCCATCATACACAGTTATATGGCTGCATCCTTGGGTTTTGCGCAGTTGGAGTATACTTCATTTCCTCTCCTCCATCCAGTCGAGGCTTCTTTGTAGCAGTTTGTGTCCGGCGGTTGTTGGTCTGAGCTTTTCATGGCGGCTCCGGACAAAGCCCCATCTGTCAGGCCCAGAATAAGGAGCCCCCGCTGGGCGGCAGCTGTCTGCGGCTTTACAGAGGGTGGGGGGTGTAAGGAGCTTGTATTGTGGGTGCTCTGCCAGGCGGAGGTAAGCATTGTGCGGGTGGAGCGGGGCCCTGCGTTCTGTGCTGTAATTTCAGACAGTTCTCTGCAACTTTAGAGAGTTGGGATGAATTTGCATCAGGGGCCCCTGAGATGACAGCCTTGTAGCTGGCGGTTTTACGCTACGCTCTGCGGTATAGGGCGCGTTCTGTTACCTCGTGGGCCGAGGCATCACAGAAGTTGTCACTACCCTTCCCCCGCACAAAGGTGAAGAGAAGAACTTGGTGGGCTCATAGAAATGTTTTGGGTTGCCAGTTGCATAATTAATCTAGAAAACGCCCAGGTCAGGGGCCCCTATCCCTATCAGTGGGGTGCAGCCACCGTCTGGTTGATTAATGATTCCAGTCCACCTAGGGCAGGGATGCTCAACCTGCGGCCCTCCAGCTGTTGTAAAACTACAACTCCCACCATGCCCTGCTGTAGGCAGATAGCTGTAGGCTGTCCGGGCATGCTGGGACTTGTAGTTTTGCAACATCTGGAGGGCCGCAGGTTGGGCATGCCTGACCTAGGGGATCAGATGAGCCCCCCCCCCAATGTACAGAACAGGTGCATGTCACTATTGGGGAGCCCACCGGCCCTGTGGGGGGCTCCTGCTGGGACAGTCCACGCCTAGTAGTAGCGACCTGTCTGGCTGAGTAAATGCTTGGGCAGTGATGGATGAATGCATGTGTACTCCGCCATACCTAGGTATGAAGTGGTGGTGATGCTTCTTCTCTCGCAGCAGGTATCGGACTCCCTCCGAGCTCCACAACGATAATTTCTCGCTCTCCACCATTGCGGAAGGCTCACACCCAAATGTAAGGAAACTATGCGACACTCCATCTAAACTGTCCCCCCATGTCCGTGCCATGGCTTACTATGATAACGTTATCTGTCAGGTAACTCGTCTGTTTCATGTCTACGCTTCTGCATGCTGCAAGCACTGAGCAGGGTGGGTTCAGAGAGCGGGGGCAGGGGTATGCAGGGACCCCCATATCTCCTACAGCATGACCCCCCAGGAACAATCACCTCATACACTGACTGATAGCCTGCCTGCAATGGAGCCCTGAATGCTGCATGATAATTACTAACCTGCAAGAAGAACAAGTCCTCTCCACCCTCCTCATCTCCCTCCATCCACTGTACCGCCTGGTCTCAATCTCCTCTGTCTCCATCCCCTCTCTCTCCTTGTCTCCATCTCCTCTCTCTCCTTGTCTCCATCTCCTCTCTCTCTCCATGTCTCCATCTCCTCTCTCTCCATGTCTCCATCTCCTATCTCTCCTTGTCTCCATCTATCTCCTTGTCTCCATCTTCTTGTCTCCATTTCCTGTACCCCCCTTGTGTCAGTCTCCAGTATCTCATTGTCTTCATCTCCACCCTCCATTTTTTTGTCTCCATCTCCTCTATCTCCTTGTCTCCATCTCCTTTAATCTCCTTGTCTCCATCTCCTGGATTTCCTTGTCTCCATCTCTTCTATCTCCTTGTCTTAATCTCCTCTCTTCTTGTCTCCATCTCCTCTATCTTATTGTATCCATCTCCTCTATCTTCTTGTCTCCATCTCCTCTGTCCTTGTCTCCATTTCCTCTATCTCCTTGTCTACATCTCCTGGATTTCCTTGTCTCTGTCTCTTATATCTCCCAGTCTCCATCTCTTATCTCTCCTTGTCTCCATCTCCTCTCTCTCCTTGTCTCCATCTCCCCTCTCCTTGTCTCCATCTCCTCTATCTTCTTGTCTCCATCTCTTCTATGTCATTGTCTCCATCTCCTCTTTCTTCTTGTCTCCATCTCCTCTATCTTCTTGTCTCCATCTCTTCTATCTCCTTGTCTCTATATCCTCTGTCTTCTTGTCTCCATCTCCTCTCTCTCCTTGTCTTCATCTCCTCTCTCTCCTTGTCTCCATCTCCTCTTTCTTCTTGTCTCCATCTCCTATATCTCTTGTTCTCCTTCTCATGTACCTCCTTATCTCCATCTCCTCTCTCTCCTTGTCTCCATCTCCTCTCTCTCCTTGTCTCCATCTCCTCTCTCTCCTTGTCTCCACCTCCTCTCTCTTCTTGTCTCCATCTCCTCTCTCTCCTTGTCTCCATCTCCTCTCTCTCCTTGTCTCCATCTCTTCTCTCTCCTTGTCTCCATCTCCTCTATCTCCTTATCTCCATCTCCTCTCTCTCCTTGTCTCCATCTCCTCTATCTCCTTGTCTCCATCTCCTCTATCTCCTTGTCTCCATCTCCTGGATTTCCTTGTCTCTGTCTCTTATATCTCCCTGTCTCCATCTCTTCTCTCTCCTTGTCTACATCTCCTCTCTCTCCTTGTCTCCATCTCCCCTCTCCTTGTCTCCATCTCCTCTATCTTCTTGTCTCCATCTCTTCTATCTCATTGTCTCCATCTCCTCTTTCTTCTTGTCTCCATCTCCTCTGTCTTCTTGTCTCCATCTCCTCTATCTTCTTGTCTCCATCTCTTCTATCTCCGTGTCTCTATATCCTCTGTCTTCTTGTCTCCATCTCCTCTCTCTCCTTTTCTCCATCTCCTCTCTCTCCTTGTCTCCATCTCCTCTATCTTTTTTTCTCCATCTCTTCTATCTCATTGTCTCCATCTCCTCTGTCTTCTTGTCTTCATCTCATCTATCTTCTTGTCTCCATCTCTTCTATCTTCTTGTCTCTATATCCTCTGTCTTCTTGTCTCCATCTCCTCTATCTCATTGTCTCCATCTCCTCTCTCTCCTTGTCTCCATCTCCTCTTTCTTCTTGTCTCCTTCTCATGTACCTCCTTATCTCCATCTCCTCTCTCTCCTTGTCTCCATCTCCTCTCTCTCCTTGTCTCCATCTCCTCTCTCTCCTTGTCTCCATCTCCTCTCTCTCCTTGTCTCCATCTCCTCTCTCTCCTTGTCTCCATCTCCTCTCTCTCCTTGTCTCCATCTCCTCTCTCTCCTTGTCTCCATCTCCTCTCTCTCCTTGTCTACATCTCTTCTATCTCCTTGTCTCCATTTCTTCTATCTCCTTGTCTCCATCTCCTCTATCTCCTTGTCTCCATCTCCTCTTTCTTCTTGTCTCCATCTTCTCTGTCTTCTTGTCTCCATCTCCTCTATCTCTTGGTCTCCTTCTCATGTACCTCCTTATCTCCAACTCCTCTCTCTCCTTGTCTCCATCTCCTCTCTCTCCTTGTCTCCATCTCCTCTATCTCCTTGTCTCCATCTCCTCTATCTCCTTGTCTCCATCTCCTCTCTCTCTCCTTGTCTCCATCTCCTCTGTCCTTGTCTCCATTTCCTCTATCTCCTTGTCTCCATCTCCTCTCTCTCCTTGTCTCCATCTCCTCTATCTCCTTGTCTCCATCTCTTCTATCTCCTTGTCTCCATCTCTTCTATCTCCTTGTCTCCATCTCCTCTTTCTTCTTGTCTCCATCTCCTCTGTCTTCTTGTCTCCATCTCCTCTATCTCTTGGTCTCCTTCTCATGTACCTCCTTGTCTCCATCTCCTCTGTCCTTGTCTCCATCTCCTCTCTCTCCTTGTCTCCATCTCCTCTCTCTCCTTGTCTCCATCTCCTCTCTCTCCTTGTCTCCATCTCCTCTCTCTCCTTGTCTCCATCTCCTCTATCTCCTTGTCTCCATCTCCTCTTTCTTCTTGTCTCCATCTCCTCTGTCTTCTTGTCTCCATCTCCTCTATCTCTTGGTCTCCTTCTCATGTACCTCCTTGTCTCCATCTCCTCTGTCCTTGCCTCCATCTCCTCTCTCTCCTTGTCTCCATCTCCTCTCTCTCCTTGTCTCCATCTCCTCTCTCTCCTTGTCTCCACCTCCTCTCTCTTCTTGTCTCCATCTCCTCTCTCTCCTTGTCTCCATCTCCTCTCTCTCCTTGTCTCCATCTCCTCTCTCTCCTTGTCTCCATCTCCTCTCTCTCCTTGTCTCCATCTCCTCTATCTTCTTGTCTCCATCTCTTCTATCTCCTTGTCTTAATCTCCTCTGTCTTCTTGTCTCCATCTCCTGGATTTCCTTGTCTCTGTCTCTTATATCTCCCTGTCTTCATCTCCTCTATCTCCTTGTCTCCATCTCCTCTTTCTCCTTGTCTCCATCTCCCCTCTCCTTGTCTCCATCTCCTCTATCTTCTTGTCTCCATATCTTCTATCCCTTGGTCTCCTTCTCATGTACCTCCTTGTCTCCATCTCCTCTGTCCTTGTCTCCATCTCCTCTCTCTCCTTGTCTCCATCTCCTCTCTCTCCTTGTCTCCATCTCCTCTCTCTCCTTGTCTCCATCTCCTCTATCTTCTTGTCTCCATCTCTTCTATCTCCTTGTCTTAATCTCCTCTTTCTTCTTGTCTTGATCTCCTCTGTCTTCTTGTCTCCATCTCCTGGATTTCCTTGTCTCTGTCTCTTATATCTCCCTGTCTTCATCTCCTCTATCTCCTTGTCTCCATCTCCTCTTTCTCCTTGTCTCCATCTCCCCTCTCCTTGTCTCCATCTCCTCTATCTTCTTGTCTCCATCTCCTTGTCTCCATCTCCTCTTTCTTCTTGTCTCCATCTCCTCTGTCTTCTTGTCTCCATCTCCTCTATCTCTTGGTCTCCTTCTCATGTACCTCCTTGTCTCCATCTCCTCTGTCCTTGCCTCCATCTCCTCTCTGTCCTTGTCTCCATCTCCTCTCTCTCCTTGTCTCCATCTCCTCTCTCTCCTTGTCTCCATCTCCCCTCTCCTTGTCTCCATCTCCTCTATCTTTTTTTCTCCATCTCTTCTATCTCCTTGTCTCCATCTCCTCTGTCTTCTTGTCTCCATCTCTTCTATCTCCTTGTCTCTATATCCTCTGTCTTCTTGTCTCCATCTCCTCGTCTCCATCTCCTCTCTCTCCTTGTCTCCATCTCCTCTCTCTCCTTGTCTCCATCTCCTCTTTCTTCTTGTCTCCATCTCCTATATCTCTTGGTCTCCTTCTCATGTACCTCCTTATCTCCATCTCCTCTCTCTCCTTGTCTCCATCTCCTCTCTCTCCTTGTCTCCATCTCCTCTCTCTCCTTGTCTCCATCTCCTCTCTCTCCTTGTCTCCATCTCCTCTCTCTCCTTGTCTCCATCTCCTCTCTCGCCTTGTCTCCATCTCTTCTATCTCCTTGTCTCCATCTCCTCTCTCTCCTTGTCTCCATCTCCTCTCTCTCCTTGTCTCCATCTCCTCTCTCTCCTTGCCTCCATCTCCTCTCTCTCCTTGTCTCCATCTCCTCTCTCTCCTTGTCTCCATCTCCTCTCTCTCCTTTTCTCCATCTCTTCTATCTCCTTGTCTCCATCTCCTCTATCTCCTTGTCTCCATCTCCTCTATCTCCTTGTCTCCATCTCCTCTCTCTCCTTGTCTCCATCTCTTCTATCTCCTTGTCTCTATCTCTTCTATCTGCTTGTCTCCATCCTCTGTACCTCCTTGTCTCCATCTCTTCTATTTCCTTGTCTCCATCTCCTCTTTCTTCTTGTCTCCATCTCCTCTGTCTTCTTGTCTCCATCTCCTCTATCTCTTGGTCTCCTTCTCATGTACCCCCTTATCTCCATCTCCTATATTATTTTCTCCATCTCCCGTATCTCCTTCTCTCCATCCCCCATATCTCACTGTCTCCATCTCCTGTATCTTCTTATCTCCATCTGCGATCTCACTTTCTCCACTTCCCACGCTCTGTACCCTCTCCTCCTCTCTATCACTTTTATCTAGTTTTCCACCAGTTGTATCTCTTCTCGTTCCTTGTTCTCCACATGGTTTCCTCTTCTCCAAGTCCTGGATCTTTTCTCTTTGTCCTTCATTCTCTCCATCCCTTGTATCTTCTAGAATGGTCCCTGTTCTGCCGTATAATGTCTGCACTATTACAACAGCAGCTATTCTCTTTAATACCGCACCCACAATGACCCCTGCCGCCCCCCTCCATTACACAGCGTCTTCAAACGCCTTCTCCTCTCCTTGATGTTCCCTTTATGTATTGCTGTGGTCAAAGGAAGCTTAGGCCCTTGGTTTCTGACAGGATCCTGAAGGGTCAGAGGACCCTCAGAACCGTGTGCTGTTATATAGGTGGAGTACAGAATGGTGGCTGCTCGGTCCTTTATAGGTTATAGGGCGGCACATTCACCCCTGTGTATGGAGGTGAAGTACTGAATACACCTTACAGCCAGGATCATGTTCTATACAGTTTTATATACGGGCGCCCTCTGAACCCCCCTACAAACAGTGACACCCGGCTAGACCATTCTCTCTGCTCGATGCTCTTCTCTATATGTCCCACCACCCGCCTGTCACCCTCTCATGGCCCGCATCAGGTGTCCATCATCACCGTGTACGTCAGTCTGCATGTAATGCTTGTTCCTACTGAATGTATATATGATTCAGGATAAGTCATGTAATATCTGTACAGTGAGTGCACCAGCAGAATAGTGAGTGCAGCTCTGGAGTATAATACAGGATGTAACTCAGGATCAGTACAGGATAAGTAATGTATGTACACAGTGACTGCACCAGCAGAATAGTGAGTGCAGCTCTGGAGAATAATACAGGATGTAACTCAGGATCAGTACAGGATAAGTAATGTATGTACACAGTGACTGCACCAGCAGAATAGTGAGTGCAGCTCTGGAGTATAATACAGGATGTAACTCAGGATCAGTACAGGATAAGTAATGTATGTACACAGGGATTCCACCAGCAGAATAGTGAGTGCAGCTCTGGAGTATAATACAGGATGTAACTCAGGATCAGTACAGGATAAGTAATGTATGTACACAGTGACTGCAGTAGCAGAATAGTGAGTGCAGCTCTGCAGTATAATACAGGATGTAACTCCGAATCAGTACAGGATAAGTAATGTATGTACACAGTGACTGCACCAGCAGAATAGTGAGTGCAGCTCTGGAGTATAATACAGGATGTAACTCAGGATCAGTACAGGATAAGTAATGTATGTACACAGTGACTGCACCAGCAGAATAGTGGGTGCAGCTCTGGAGTATAATACAGGATGTAACTCGGGATTAGTACAGGATAAGTAATGTATGTACACAGTGACTGCACCAGCAGAATAGTGAGTGCAGCTCTGGAGTATAATACAGGATGTAACTCAGGATCAGTACAGGATAAGTAATGTATGTAGACAGTGACTCCACCAGCAGAATAGTGAGTGCAGCTCTGGAGTATAATACAGGATGTAACTCAGGATCAGTACAGGATAAGTAATGTATGTACACAGTGACTGCACCAGCAGAATAGTGAGTGCAGCTCTGGAGTATAATACAGGATGTAACTCAGGATCAGTACAGGATAAGTAATGTATGTACACAGTAACTGCACCAGCAGAATAGTGAGTGCAGCTCTGGAGTATAATACAGGATGTAACTCAGGATCAGTACAGGATAAGTAATGTATGTACACAGTGACTCCACCAGCAGAATAGTGAGTGCAGCTCTGGAGTATAATACAGAATGTAACTCAGGATCAGTACAGGATAAGTAATGTAATGTATGTACACAGTGACTGCACCAGCAGAATAGTGAGTGCAGCTCTGGAGTATAATACAGGATGTAACTCAGGATCAGTACAGGATAAGTAATGTATGTACACAGTGACTGCACCAGCAGAATAGTAAGTGCAGCTCTGGAGTATAATATAGGATGTAACTCAGGATCAGTACAGGATATGTAATGTATGTACACAGTGACTGCACCAGCAGAATAGTGAGTGCAGCTCTGGAGTATAATACAGGATGTAACTCGGGATCAGTACAGGATAAGTAATGTATGTACACAGTGATTCCACCAGCAGAATAGTGAGTGCAGCTCTGGAGTATAATACAGGATGTAACTCGGGATCAGTACAGGATAAGTAATGTATGTACACAGTGACTGCACCAGCAGAATAGTGAGTGCAGCTCTGGAGTATAATACAGGATGTAACTCGGGATCAGTACAGGATAAGTAATGTATGTACACAGTGACTGCACCAGCAGAATAGTGAGTGCAGCTCTGGAGTATAATACAGGAAGTAACTCAGGGTCTGTACAGGATATGTAATAAATAAAATGATTCAGTGCTGACCCCCAAAGATTATAGACAGTTCATATGACTCTCATACAGGATCCAACATACAGAAGTCAGAGATCTACATAATGGTGAACTATACAAATTATAATGTCAGGACTTTCCTTTGCACAGCAATTAAACTTTATTTACATAGAACTGAACTGTTCCTTTAAGATTAATGTAATATAATATGATAAGCTAAACTAAACAGAAGAAGCAAAGCTGCAGTGTAGATGATGGTTTTCGAGCAGAGTGACAAGATATGGATTTCAGACTACCTCAAGATTCTATAGGCCATGATGCTAAACTGGAGTCACTGATAATAGTGGAGCCAACTAGAGCAACGCAGCAGTGCAAAGCATTGGAAAGAATAAGACAGCAGCTTGAGCCTTTGATGAGAAAGGAGGGGGATTTCAGGCAACTTCAGACTCTAACAGACAATGCATCTGAGCTGGAGCTGATGATCGCGGAGCTATATAAATGGCCGAGGAGCGTCAAGGGTTAAAATAGTTCTGTGTGCGGCAATATGGTTCCAGAAAAAAAAAAAACTAAAAAAAAATAAAACAGCAGCTGTGGCGTCCCGCCAAGTCTGCGCTTAAATCCGACATTTATCCCTTTATGCGACGCACAGATTGACAGGCAACATCTGGGCGTCCACGTCTGGCATCACAGACAGGACCCGCTGCGGGTGGAGGAGTCCTGGGATAACCTGGACCGAGTGTAATGACATCATCATCCGGCCGCAGTGGGAGCAGCATTAGGTGACAAATTACTGGAGGAACCATGAATACTCAAGGATTGTATGGACTGCTACATTGTAACAAACCCTCAGCAGAAACCGTTTAGGACAGGTCTTCAGCCTCTCGGTGTACACCGGGATGTTCTCATCTAGATTTTCCCACCATTACTGTATACATTGAGATTCTGAAAACCTGCCCAGCTGGGGGTTTGTTACAGTGTATAAGTGCAGGAGAGAGAAGTGTGTGCATTCTACGAAACCCTTAAGAACGTTTCCAGTCACTGACCGCAAGCAGTTTTCATGCACATGTATGCAAATAAGTCAATTATAAATCTGGCTCAATGCATCATGGAGGCGGCCACACATGGGTGGCGTATTCAGTGCACATATCTGTGATGATGTTATAGAACATCCGTTATAACAGTATAATGGACAGGATACTCGTATTAAAGGATGTGAAGATTTAGCAGCGCAGCGGCGTGATCCGGCGAGCGTGTCCTCCCTGCAATCCATCAGTGTGGTCAGGATGAATATCTCTCCATCGCCGTGACTCTGGGGGGGCTCGCTCTGTGCGAGGGATGCTCACTGGACCGTTGTGTGCAGAGACGGCAGTTGCTAGGCAACCGGGTCCAGGCTTCAGGCGGGAAGAAGGCCCAGGGACAGCGATTACAGTCTGAGCGCACGGCCGCGGCTAATCCGCCTGCGTTTTGGAATGAAATTAACCTTCTGTCAGAATTTTAGGTCATTTAGCAAATTTTTATTTTACGCTTCGTGACAAGCGAGGAACGAGATGCCATCAGATTCCTTATTTATGGTTTCTTTTTGGGGAGGGGGTATTTCTGCACAACAAGCGCCAGCAATCGCAGATTCTCATCCACACCCTGTTTATTTCCCGTATTCCCGCCCTCTCAGATATTTTATCAACTGTGATTGGACGGCCATCTTTGCGCAGTTTCTGTGACTCGGGCGGGTCTATTGTAGTTGCTGCGTTTTACTGCACTTGGATTAATAGGTAATGGCCGATATCGGTCACTCGCCTCTCCTCGCTCCTCCTCCGCACGCCGCCCTCCTTTTCAGCTCCGGTTGCCATTGCAGATGATGTTGATACTATTCAGACTCAGACTGTCATGTGTGACCGGAAGCCAGAGAGAGAGGAGACTGAATAGTGGGATCTCAGGACTAAAATATGGTGTATGGTCTGAGGTCTGAATGATGGGGTTTAGTCTGGAGTCTGAATGATGGGGTTTGGACTGGGGTCTGAATGATGGGGTTTGGACTGGGGCCTAAATGATGGGGTTTGGACTGGGGTCTGAATGATGGGGTTTAGTCTGGGGTCTGAATGATGGGGTTTAGTCTGGGGTCTGAATGATGGGGTTTGGTCTGGGGTCTGAATGATGGGGTTTAGACTGGGGTCTGAATGATGGGGTTTGGACTGGGGTCTAAATGATGGGGTTTGGACTGGGGTCTAAATGATGGGGTTTGGACTGGGGTCTGAATGATGGGGTTTAGTCTGGAGTCTGAATGATGGGGTTTGGTCTGGGGTCTGAATGATGGGGTTTAGTCTGGGGTCTGAATTAGGGGTTTGTTCTGGAGTCTGAATGATGGGTTTTGGTCTGGGGTCTGAATGATGGGTTTTGGTCTGGCATCTGAATGAGGGGGTGTGGTCTGGGGTTTGAATGATGGGGTTTGGTCTGGGGTCTTAATGGTGGGATTTGGTCTGGGGTCTTAATGGTGGAGTTTGGTCTGGAGTTTGAATGGTGGGGTTTGGTCTGGGGTCTAAATTATGGGGTTTGGTCTTGGATCTAAATGATGGGGTTTGGTCTGGGGTCTAAATGATGGGGTTTGGTCTGGGATCTAAATGATGGGGTTTGGTCTGGGGTCTAAATGATGGGGTTTGGTCCGGGATCTAAATGATGGGGTTTGGTCTGGGATCTAAATGATGGGGTTTGGTCTGGGATCTAAATGATGGGGTTTGGTCTGGGGTCTAAATGATGGGGTTTGGTCCGGGATCTAAATGATGGGGTTTGGTCTGGGATCTAAATAATGGGGTTTGGTCTGGGGTCTAAATGATGGGGTTTGGTCTGGGATCTAAATTATGGGGTTTGGTCTGGGGTCTGAATGGTGGGGTTTGGTCTGGGATCTAAATGATGGGGTTTGGTCTGGGATCTAAATGATGGGGTTTGGTCTGGGGTCTAAATGATGGGGTTTGGTCTGGGATCTAAATGATGGGGTTTGGTCTGGGGTCTAAATGATGGGGTTTGGTCTGGGGTCTAAATGATGGGGTTTGGTCTGGGATCTAAATTATGGGGTTTGGTCAGGGATCTAAATGATGGGGTTTGGCCTGGGGTCTAAATGATGGGGTTTGGTCTGGGATCTAAATGATGGGGTTTGGTCTGGGGTCTAAATGATGGGGTTTGGTCTGGGGTCTGAATGGTGGGGTTTGGTCTGGGGTCTGAATGGTGGGATTTGGTCTGGGGTCTGAATGGTGGGGTTTGGTCTGGGGTCTAAATGATGGGGTTTGGTCTGGGGTCTGAATGATGGGGTTTGGTCTGGGGTCTGAATGGTGGGGTTTGGTCTGGGGTCTGAATGATGGGGTGTAGTCTGGGGTCTGAATGGTGGGGTTTGGTCTGGGGTCTGAATGGTGGGGTTTGGTCTGGGGTCTGAATGATGGGGTTTGTTCTGGGGTCTGAATGGTGGGGTTTGGTCTGGGGTCCACCCCATTGTGAGCACACGCCCTGTCGCAGCCAAAGTATCCCTAGAAAAAAAATTCTACTTTGCTAGTCCCATTTTGTTCGGATGATTTCCCAGTGTTTATTGAACTGGACGTCCAAGTTCAATGAAGCAAAATGTCACCTCCACTAGGGGGAGCTCGCTGAATACAGATCCATACATCTCCCACAAATACATATGGAAGGAGTGCCCCCTAGGGATGATTACGGGGAGACCGAATGTTACCATTGTTGTAGTATGCACATAAGATTCGTACACAATGGCGCCATTATCAGGGTGGATTGTTACCCGCGTGTCAGTCTCTTAACCTCTAGCACGCGGTGCTGTGCGTGATGCTCCCATCTATTGCCGGTCTGCAGGAGCTAATATTAGCAGTATGGAGGGGGGTCATAGAGGCAGCAGCCCCCTTACTCAATCTGTGCTGGACACAAATCCGGATCTCTGCTTCTTTCTGCTCGGCTGCTTGTATCTCTCCATAGTCTGATTTGGTAGATCGTAGCTCCCCTCCCCCGCTTCTGCGCCACTGACGCTGTACTATGTGCTCACAAACTGTTTTTCTCATTGACTGCAGTAATTACTGATATCCGACGGGAAAAATAAAAAAATCTCATGGAAAGTAAGTACAACCCTTACACTACGATGAAGCTAAGCAGCGTTACATGTGTAGTTGTCGGCCTACGCCATTACACTTGGTGGTTGAGTCGTGGTATCACTGTACAGGACCAAAGGGTAAAACCCCTTTAATTCTTCATCCCTACGGATGTTGGCTGTGCATCTTAGATAGTTAGCATTCAGCTGAATCTCTTCTGACACCCCCATATACATGCATGCTTGATTCAACCAAGCATGCACGTGTCCTGAATGGGGAGATGGGAAAAAAGCTGCTGTCAGATACCTCTGTCTCTTCCAGACTTCTTTGTCCCCTCCAGACTCTGGCTTTTCCAAACTCCTCTACCTTCCTCCAGACTCCTTTGTTTTCCTCTAGACTCCTCTGTTCTCCAGACTCCTCTGTCCTCCTTCCAGTCTCCTCTGTCCTCCTTCCAGACCCCTCTGTCCCTTCCATGCTCCTCTGTTCTCCAGACTCCTCTGTCCTCCTTCCAGACCTCTCTGTCTCCTTCCAGACTCCTCCGTCCCCTCAGGACTCCTCTACCTTCCTCCAGACTCCTTTGTTTTCCTCTAGACTCCTCTGTTCTCCAGACTCCTCTGTCCTCCTTCCAGACTCCTCTGTCTCTGTCCAGTCTCCTCTGTCCTCCTTCCAGACTCCTCTGTCCCTTCCATGCTCCTCTGTTCTCCAGACTCCTCTGTCCCTTCCATACTCCTCTGTTCTCCAGACTCCTCTCTCCCCTTCCAGACTCCTCTCTCCCCTTCCATGCTCCTCTCTCCCCTTCCAGACTCCTCTGTCCCTTCCATGCTCCTCTGTTCTCCACACTCCTCTGTCCCTTCCATACTCCTCTGTTCTCCAGACTCCTCTCTCCCCTTCCTTGCTCCTCTGTCCCTTCCATGCTCCTCTGTTCTCCAGACTCCTCCTTCCTCCTTCCAGACCTCTCTGTCTCCGTCCAGACTCCTCTGTCCTCCTTCCAGACCTCTCTGTCTCCTTCCAGACTCCTCTGTTCTCCAGACAACTCTGTCCTCCTTCCATGCTCCTCTGTCCCTTCCATGCTCCTCTGTTCTCCAGACTCCTCTGTTCTACAGACTCCTCTTCCCCTTCCATGCTCCTCTGTCCATTCCCCACCCTCCTATCTCTTCTGGTCCCTTCTTTCCCCACTGGACCCATCTATCCCCTCTGGAATTCTCCAGACTCCTCTTCCCCTTCCATGCTCCTCTGTCCATTCCACACCCTCCTATCTCTTCTGGTCCCTTCTTTCCCCACTGGACCCATCTATCCCCTCTGGAATTCTCCAGACTCCTCTGTCACCTCTGGAATCCCTTGTCTCTTTCAGCCTCCTCTATCAGTGGCTTATTCCTTTGAGAAGAAAAGAATCAGGCAGTTGAAATCTATCTGCCCAATCCTTACAGAAGATTGACATGGGCCGACTAAGCAGCCGGTTGTTTGGAAAGAAGCGTTCCTTCCCGGCAGTCGGCTGCTCGTTCAGTGAAGGAAACATTTGCATGCAGCGATCTCCATCACTGTATGAGGATGAGGGATCACTATTGCGATCCCTCGTCGTCATACAGAATCATGCTTTCTGAGCAGCAGATGACACTGTTCAGACCACACAATCTTCTGCCTAGAAGCCATGATGGTGCCTGCATGAACGTCAGGATCAGGATTGATGGCACATTTACATGGCCAGATTGTCGGGAATGACCATTCGCAGGAAACGTCGTTCCTGATAATCTGCCCGATTCTTAGGTTGTGTAAATGCTCCTTTGTTTCCCTCGACCTCGGCCATCAGGGGGGAGTCTGGAGGCCCATTATTTGATCACCCCGTCCTACCTCGATCTTAATCTGATGTCTGGCCATAGACATAGATTGTTGTCATCAAATGTCTAGGAAAGCCTTTCCTGAGGAGGGACCAAGAATTAGACAGGATGGACTTTTTCTGGATTTTAAGTGGTTCCTGGTTTATCTGGCAACTGTTCATCTTCCTGGTGATGGGTTTGGGTCAGCAATCGTCCTATATCTATGAGTAGGACTAGAATACTGGTTGAACGCTGGATGAGTAGGGGAGGGGATGAATAAATGTCATGTTTATAGCACAGTTGGCCCTCAGTGTTAATCAGAGAGTCAGCCCTCCCTTAGACTTATAACAATACCAGTTATTAACACAGGACTTTTACCAACCCATTAGTTGCAGTGGTGGAACCCCCAGTACATCGTATATCAGGTGGCACATCATGACTTTACCTTGCTCTCCAGATGTAACATTGTTTCGAGGTGACTGTATCATTCCAGCTGAATCTTGCGGAACCGCCATGGGTACAACTCAAGCCCCACTTCCTCTAATGCTTAATCTTACATGTTTTATTTGTTTTATAGGAGGATCCCAATGCTCCTCAGAAGGTGCAGGATCTGCCCAAGGCTTGCCTGAAAGACGAGGAACCTTTCAACATACAGAACTCTTTGTCGCCCAAGCACGAGAGCGTCAAAGGGGACCCAGATATTGTCGATGTCAACTGTGTTCTTAACAACTTAACATGAGGAAAGAGCGAAGACTTAGAAGATGCAAGAGCCATCTTCTTGGAACTTCTTCAGTGCCGAAGGAGCCAGTGAAAAAGCCAGTCACCATTTCCTCCAGCACTGACAGAGTTCAACATTTCATTACCACACCGCCCCTCTAATGTGCCCCCATTCCTTGGCATGCTTTGATGTATTTTGTACAGAGATATGCAAAAAAAAAAAAAAAAAAAGATGGAATGGTGATTTGGAGATGCTGATGGAACGATTCCAGTGTGTTGAGGACGGGTCTGATAATAATATACAAAGAGGAAACCGAGATAGGCTAAAGTGCATGTGGGAACGCTCCTTTTTTTTTGCTATGAACCAGTGACATCACTAACGCACTATATGTGAAAGCTGAACCAATACAGGAGTGTGGCCTGTGATGTCACTGGGAACCAGTGACATCACAGCGGCAAATTGTGCATCCAATAAGTGCTCTTCATAACATGATCTGACCACACATTAACCACGGATTGTAACATACGTGTCGTTTAGGACATAGGAGCGTCATGTTATGCCTCTGTAGGCCCCATAGTAGTTGAATGTGGGCCCCATAGTAGTTACATACGCTGCATTGGGCAAGGTTCGCGCTTATTTTACTCTATGGCAGCAGGGAGTTATAGTTTTGCAGAGTCAGGGAGCCGCAGGTTGAAGAGCACTCTGTGAGATATCCTATAGAGCCGTCCGCACAATACACATCACACTCCACCATGGCTGAGATGAGGATAAGCCCATAATCTGCGGCTGGCGACCATCTTACCTTAAGGTTACTGCTCTTATCTCAGTGTAATCCTCTTTCCCGGAGAGGAGCAGATAAGACGGGTCAGTCGGTTCCTCTCAGAGACTTGTAAGCTGTGAGAAAAATCCATGGCCGAGTATGTTATGGCCTCCTGGCCCATACTGCCTTATATAGGGGTCGGGCACCTGGTAGTGAGGAAGCTGCCGTCAGTCATGGGCCATGTAGGTAGGGTTTGATGGTGGTGAGAGGATACCGGTGGCATTTTAATGGAGTTGGTAGTGATCAATGCTGTGATTGGCTTATGGAAAGGGAACTGGGTAGTGATCAGTGATGTGATTGGCTACTGGGCAGGACATTGGGTAGTGATCAGTGATGTGATTGGCTACTGGGCAGGACATTGGGTAGTAATTAGTGCTGTGATTGGCTACTGGGCAGGACATTGAGTAGTCATCAGTGCTGTGATTGGCTACTGGGCAGGACATTGAGTAGTCATCAGTGCTGTGATTGGCTACTGGGCAGGACACTGGGTAGTGATCAGTGCTGTGATTGGCTACTGGGAAGGACACTGGGTAGTGATCAGTGCTGTGATTGGCTACTGGGCAGGACACTGGGTAGTGATCAGTGCTGTGATTGGCTACTGGGAAGGACACTGGGTAGTGATCAGTGCTGTGATTGGCTACTGGGAAGGACACTGGGTAGTGATCAGTGCTGTGATTGGCTACTGGGCAAGACATTGGGTAGTGATCAGTGCTGTGATTGGCTACTGGGAAGGACACTGGGTAGTGATCAGTGCTGTGATTGGCTACTGGATAGCACTTTGGTTGGGGACCACTGATAGGATCAATCAGTGTGCTATAAACGTTTCATACCAGACAGAAAGTTGGGCAGCGGTCAGCTCTCTGATTGGCCCATTGACAGGAAGTTCGCCATTTTGATTTATTATTAGCCAATTGATGGGAAATGATTCCTGACCCCGTGACTCGTGCCGGTGGTTTCGATAAGGATCTTGGAACCTCCGCTAGGAACAGCCACTAGTCGGGAGAGACACACGGACCGTTCATGCACCCAAATCCTCCCCCTCCCCCGCACACTTTACCTTGTGTTTCCTCTTTCGTATGACACGTTGTGACCGCGATCACAATAAGACAGAGCTACGTGGGCGGCTCAGCCCCATCCAGGCCCGGCCGTCATCCGCCACACTAAGAGATGAAGACAGGCATTAGACATGTAATGAGTGTTGTCTGGCGTGTGCGTGTGTGCCCCGCGTGTTCCGTTTTTCCGCTTGAATCGGCCCCTGTACTACTGCCATGTGTGATTTCTAAAAGGATAAAAATATGAAACCTTTGCTGTGCGCAGCTGACTTTTTTTGTACTTTCACCCAACTTTTTTTGGAAATACTGTAAAATAAAAAGAATAAAAGGAAAAGAATCCAAATAAAACGTTTTTAAACTTATGACTCCCTGTCTTCACTGAAATAACAGGGCGCTCGCTACAAAAATGTACGGCTTTTCACTGCAGCTTACTGACACTGAGCATCATCATGCCCCAGGCTGTCACAGGACAAGGGTTCAGAACAGAAGCTCCGGACAGAGAGATAGATGTTCAGGTTCAATGTAAACGGTTCTATTTGTGGGGTCACTGGGTGTGGCTCTTTTTGCGGGTGACTAGGTGCACTCTAATTGCAGGGGTCACTGGGTGCGCTCTAATTGTAGGGGTCACTGGGTGCATTCTAATTGCAGGGGTGACTGGGTGCGCTCTAATTACAGGGGTCACTGGGTGCACTCTAATTGCAGGGGTCACTGGGTGCGCTCTAATTACAGGGGTCACTGGGTGCATTCTAATTGCAGGGGTGACTGGGTGCGCTCTAATTACAGGGGTCACTGGGTGCGCTCTAATCGCAGGAGTCACTGGGTGCGCTCTAATTGTAGTGGTCACTGGGTACGCTCTAATTGTAGTGGTCACTGGGTGCGCTCTAATTGCGGGAGTTACTGGGTGCGCTCTAATTGCGGGGGTCACTGGGTGCGCTCTAATCGTGGGGGTCACTGGGTGCGCTCTAATCGTGGGGGTCACTGAGTGCGCTCTAATCACAGGGGTCACTTGGTGCGCTCAAATTGTAGGGCTTACTGGGTGCGCTCTAATTGTAGGGGTCACTGAGTATGCTCTAATTGTAGTGGTCACTGGGTGCATTCTAATTGCAGGGGTCACTGAGTGTGCTCTAATTGCAGGGTCACTGGGTGCGCTCTAATCGTGGGGGTCACTGAGTGCGCTCTAATCACAGGGGTCACTTGGTGCGCTCTAATTGTAGGGCTCATTGGGTGCGTTCTAATTGTAGTGGTCACTGGGTGCATTCTAATTGCAGGGGTCACTGAGTGCGCTCTAATTGCGGGGTCACTGGGTGCGTTCTAATTGTGGGGGTCACTGGGTGCGCTCTAATCGTGGGGGTCACTGGGTGCGCTCTAATCGCAGGGGTCACTGAGTACGCTCTAATTGTAGTGGTCACTGGGTGCATTCTAATTGCAGGGGTCACTGAGTGTGCTCTAATTGCGGGGTCACTGGGTGCGTTCTAATTGTGGGGGTCACTGGGTACGCTCTAATCGTGGGGGTCACTGGGTGCGCTCTAATCGCAGTGGTCACTGGGTGCGCTCTAATTGTAGTGGTCACTGGGTGCACTCTAATTGCGGGGGTCACTGGGTGCGCTCTAATTGCAGGGGTCACTAGGTGCGCTCTAATTGCGGGGTCTTTCTGCTGATGTTGCAGCTTCATCTACGGATTCCGATAACGGCGCCGCTGTTCGCATTAATGGGGCTGTTTCAAGGTCGGACAAATGCTGTTTCCATGGCGACAGGCGGGATATGTGGATCAGAGCGCAGCTGGAGATGAGGCGAGGCTGCACGCTCTCCGGTGTCAGATGTGTGAATACGTGTCAGGATCAGAGGGTGTTATACTATAATGTGAAGTGACGACCCCTCAGACCGCGGCATCACCCCCGACCGCGCGCTCACCCACAGCCACGCTAATTGGTGTGTGTCTAATGAACGAGGCTCCGAACACACCTGAAGAGAAACCATGTAGAAACGTCAAATGCTACATGTGCTGACCATGGAGAAACCCCAGGAGCTGACAATCTAGTGACGCCAAAACAGAAGAACAGAACATGGGGAGCAGACCTGCAATAACACGGCGTATACAAAGGGGACTACAAGTCTCATCATGTGCTGTTCCTGGATACCCGTGGTCCACAAGATTAACACGAGACATTAGATGTAGGACCATCGGGGGCTGAGACACTAAACCACTGGACACCAGGGACCGGGACACTAAACCACTGGACACCAGGGACCAGGACACTAAACCACTGGACACCAGGGACCAGGACACTAAACCACTGGACACCAGGGACCAGGACACTAAACCACAGGACACCAGGGACCGGGACACTAAACCACAGGACACCAGGGACTGGGACACTAAACCACTGGACACCAGGGACCGGGACACTAAACCACTGGACACCAGGGACCGGGACACTAAACCACAGGACACCAGGGACTGAGACACTAAATCACTGGACATCAGGGACTGAGACACTAAGACCCCTTGCAGACGAGCGTGAGCACATTAGGTCCGGATGCGTTGCGAATGCGTTCAGTGAAAGCTGCGCGATTTTGCAAGAAAGTACATTCAGTTTTGTTTGCGATCGCGTTCAGTTGTTCAGTTTTTTCGGAGCGGGTGCAATGCGATTTACTGCATTTTGCACGCTCGTGATAAAAAGCGGAATGTTTACAAACATCTCTTAGCAACCATCCGTGAAAAACGCATCGCATCCGCACTTGCTTCCGGATGCAATGCGATTTTCACGCAGCCCCATTCACTTCTATGGGGCCAGCGTTACAGAATACAGAACATGCTGTGATTTTCACACAACGCAAAAGTGATGCGTGAAAAACAACGCACATGTGCACAGCCCCATAGAAATGATTGGGACCGTATTCTGTGCGGGCACAATGCGTTTGCATCACGCATTGCACCCGCGCGGAATACTAAACCACTGGACTGTAGGAACTGGAAGTGAGAGAAGCTAGAAACAGCGAAGCAGGACCTGGTACCGGCGCTTGTAGCAGCAGCTTGTTTTCTTCCTTTGTTGTTACATTGTTGCAGTTTTGTGCACATGAATGAGTGTGAGATTCTAGAAGAGTGACAGAAAGTATCGGCAGCCGACCCATTACCAGCTTTTAATCGCCTCTCTGGATCAGCCCCTGCCTCATAGGTCCGATGATTCGCTCTTTGTCTCTGGTCAGTATATTCATACTGGAGTCACAAGCGGTTTCCAGTCACCTCCATCATCAGTGAGCGGAGCGGTCATGGCTGTCACCACATGGCGGCGCTTCATTAAGTCTCAAATTTAAAGACCGCCATCCTCTAGATGTGAAGGGGAATTAAAGGGGTGCATCTGCCCTTTATTATAAAGTGGGGTTGGGGGGCGGGAGCCAGACAGATGGGAAACGGTCCTATATAATACAACTCCCCCCCCCAATTGGAAAAAAAAAAAAAGAGTTGTGGCCCCTCCCCGAATAATACTGCTCCAATCATTAGGACACAGGGCAGGACATGCAGTGGCCTATTACATGTACCTTCTATGTCAGGGAGAAGAGGAGTGGCACAGATAAATAGTGACGGTGCAATATGTGATGCCACTATGATGGAGGAACCGTGTCTGGCACTGTTATGGGGAGCACTGTGTGTATGGCACTGTTATGGGGGCACTGTGTGTATGGCACTGTTATGGGGAGCCCTGTGTGTCTGGCACTGTTAAGGGGAGCACTGTGTGTCTGGCACTGTTATGGGGGCACTGTGTGTCTGGCACTGTTATGGGGAGCACTGTGTGTCTGGCACTGTTATGGGGAGCACTGTGTGTCTGGCACTGTTATGGGGGCACTGTGTGTCTGGCACTGTTATGGGGAGCACTGTGTGTCTGGCACTGTTATACGGAGCTCTGTGTGTATGGCACTGTTATGGGGAGCTCTGTGTGCATGGCACTGTTATGGGAGCACTGTGTGTATGGCACTGTTATGGAGGCACTGTGTGTCTGGCACTGTTATGGGGGCACTGTGTGTCTGGCACTGTTATGGGGGCACTGTGTGTCTGGCACTGTTATGGGGAGCACTGTGTGTCTGGCACTGTTATACGGAGCTCTGTGTGTATGGCACTGTTATGGGGAGCTCTGTGTGTATGGCACTGTTATGGGGAGCCCTGTGTGTCTGGCTCTGTTATGGGCAGCCC
This sequence comes from Bufotes viridis, assembly GCA_033119425.1. Lineage (NCBI taxonomy): Eukaryota > Metazoa > Chordata > Amphibia > Anura > Bufonidae > Bufotes > Bufotes viridis. Next base: position 391,993,571 of record CM065593.1, read on the forward strand.
TGTGTGCCTGGCACTGTTTTGGGGAGCACTGTGTCTGGCACTGTTATGGGGAGCCCTGTGTGTCTGGCACTGTTATGGGGAGCACTCTGTGTCTGGCACTGTTATGGGGAGCACTGTGTGTATGGCACTGTTATGGTGGCAGTGTATGTCTGGCACTGTTATGGGGAGCCCCGTGTGTATGGCACTGTTATGGGGAGCACTGTGTGTATGGCACTGTTATGGGGAGCTCTGTGTGTCTGGCACTGTTATGGGGAGCACTGTGTGTATGGCACTGTTATGGGGAGCACTGTGTGTCTGGCACTGTTATGGGGAGCACTGTGTGTCTGGCACTGTTATGGGGGCACTGTGTGTCTGGCACTGTTATGGGGAGCCCTGTGTGTCTGGCACTGTTATGAGGAGCATGGTGTGTATGGCACTGTTATGGGGAGCTCTGTGTGTCTGGCACTGTTATGAGGAGCACGGTGTGTCTGGCATAGTTATGGGTGCACTGTGTGTATGGCACTGTTATGGGGAGCCCTGTGTGTCTGGCACTGTTATGCGGAGCACTGTGTGTATGGCACTGTTATGAGGGCACTGTGTGTATGGCACTGTTATGGGGAGCTCTGTGTGTATGGCACTGTTATGGGGAGCACTGTGTGTATGGCACTGTTAAGGGGAGCCCTGTGTGTCTGGCACTGTTATGGGGAGCACTGTGTGTCTGGCACTGTTATGGGAGCACTGTGTGTCTGGCACTGTTATGGGAGGCACTATGTGTCTGGCACTGTTATGAGGAGCACGGTGTGTCTGGCATAGTTATGGGGGGCACTGTGTGTCTGGCACTGTTATGGGGAGCTCTGTGTGTCTGGCACTGTTATGGGGAGCCCTGTGTGTCTCGCACTGTTATGGGAGGCACTATGTGTCTGGCACTGTTATGAGAGCACTGTGTGTCTGGCACTGTTATGGGGTGCTCTGTGTGTCTGGCACTGTTATGGGGGGCACTGTGTGTCCGGCACTGTTATGGGGGCACTGTGTGTATGGCACTGTTATGGGGAGCTCTGTGTGTCTGGCACTGTTATGGGGGCACTCTGTGTCTGGCACTGTTATGGGAGCACTGTGTGTCTGGCACTGTTATGGGGGCACTGTGTGTCTGGCACTGTTATGGGAGCACTGTGTGTCTGGCACTGTTATGGGGAGCACTGTGTGTCTGGCACTGTTATGGGGAGCCCTGTGTGTATGGCACTGTTATGAGGAGCTCTGTGTATGGCACTGTTATGGGGGCACTGTGTGTCTGGCACTGTTATGGAGAGCACTGTGTGTCTGGCACTGTTATGGGAGGCACTATGTGTCTGGCACTGTTATGGGGGCACTGTGTGTCTGGCACTGTTATGAGGAGCACGGTGTGTCTGGCATAGCTATGGGGAGCACTGTGTGTCTGGCAATGTTATGGGGGCACTGTGTGTCTGGCACTGTTATGGGGGGCTCTGTGTGTATGGCACTGTTATGGGGGGCACTGTGTGTCTGGCACTCTTATGGGGGGCACGGTGTGTCTGGCACTGTTATGGGGGCACTGTGTGTCTGGCACTGTTATGGGGGCACTGTGTGTATGGCACTGTTATGGGGGGCTCTGTGTGTATGGCACTGTTATGGGGGGCACTGTGTGTCTGGCACTCTTATGGGGGGCACGGTGTGTCTGGCACTGTTATGGGGCACTGTTATGGGGGGCACTGTGTGTCTGGCACTGTTTATACTCCGCACCTTTACTTTCCTGCAGCTCTGTGTCCTGGTTTAAAAAATGTAGAATACTTTTCATGGCAGAATCCCAGTAAGTATTTCTGTGGCCCTTAGGGATGACAATGTGGCCCTTGGATAGGTGAGAATGAGCCCCCGCTGTAGATGCTGGAGTAGACATCTTGAGTCGCTGAGCGGCTCCTTAGACGACCCCGCACGTCTGTGAATTTATGACACTCTCAGAATAGACGCGTGAGGTCTCGTCACTCTAGGTGTGACGCTAACGTGTTACGATGAGGATGATCCTGAAGAGTCTAAAGTATCGAGAGCCGAACAGCGACCCGTCCTCACCGGATGCAGGGCCTGTGGCCCCCGTACTGCTGGGCAGCATGGAATCAGTATGAGGGCCCTAGACTGGCCAGGAGCTGATCAGCCAGCAATCTGTAGTGTACCTATATACAGTGTCCTCCGTCCTCTGCTCTCTGGCTCCCTCTGCCGGTCACTCCTGGGATCTGTAGTGTACATATATACAGTGTCCTCCGCTCTCTGGCTTCCTCTGCTGGTCACTCCTGGGATCTGTAGTGTACATATATACAGTGTCCTCCGTCCTCCGCTCTCTGTCTCCCTCTGCCGGTCACTCCTGGGATCTGTAGTGTACATATATACAGTGTCCTCCGTCCTCCGCTCTTTGTCTCCCTCTGCTGGTCACTCCTGGGATCTGTAGTGTACATATATACAGTGTCCTCCGCTCTCTGGCTCCATCTGCCGGTCACTCCTGGGATCTGTAGTGTACATATATACAGTGTCCTCCGTCCTCCGCTCTCTGGCTCCATCTGCTGGTCTCTCCTGGGATCTGTAGTGTACATATATACAGTGTCCTCCGTCCTCCGCTCTCTGTCTCCCTCTGCCGGTCACTCCTGGGATCTGTAGTGTACATATATACAGTGCCCTCCATCCTCCGCTCTCTGGCTCCCTCTGCCGGTCACTCCTGGGATCTGTAGTGTACATATATACAGTGTCCTCCGTCCTCCGCTGTCTGGCTCCCTCTGCTGGTCACTCCTGGGATCTGTAGTGTACATATATACAGTGTCCTCCGTCCTCAGGCTCCCTCAGCCGGTCACTCCTGGGATCTGTAGTGTACATATATACAGTGTCCTCCGTCCTCAGGCTCCCTCAGCCGGTCACTCCTGGGATCTGTAGTGTACATATATACAGTGTCCTCCGCTCTCTGGCTCCATCTGCCGGTCACTCCTGGGATCTGTAGTGTACATATATACTGTGTCCTCCGTCCTCCGCTCTCTGGCTCCCTCTGCCGGTCACTCCTGGGATCTGTAGTGTACATATATACAGTGTCCTCCGTTCTCTGCTCTCTGGCTCCCTCTGCCGGTCACTCCTGGGATCTGTACTGTACATATATACTGTGTCCTCCGTCCTCTGCTCTCAGGCTCCCTCTGCTGGTCACTCCTGGGATCTGTAGTGTACATATATACAGTGCCCTCCGTCCTCCCCTCTCTGGCTCCCTCTGCTGGTCACTCCTGGGATCTGTAGTGTACATATATACAGTGCCCTCCGTCCTCCGCTCTCTGGCTCCCTCAGCCGGTCACTCCTGGGATCTGTAGTGTACATATATACAGTGTCCTCCGCTCTCTGGCTCCATCTGCCGGTCACTCCTGGGATCTGTAGTGTACATATATACAGTGTCCTCCGCTCTCTGGCTTCCTCTGCTGGTCACTCCTGGGATCTGTAGTGTACATATATACAGTGTCCTCCGTCCTCCGCTCTTTGTCTCCCTCTGCTGGTCACTCCTGGGATCTGTAGTGTACATATATACAGTGTCCTCCGTCCTCCGCTCTTTGTCTCCCTCTGCTGGTCACTCCTGGGATCTGTAGTGTACATATATACAGTGTCCTCCGTCCTCCGCTCTCTGGCTTCCTCTGCTGGTCACTCCTGAGATCTGTAGTGTACATATATACAGTGTCCTCCGCTCTCTGGCTCCCTCTGCTGGTCACTTCAGGGATCTGTAGTGTACATATATACTGTGTCCTCCGTCCTCCGCTCTCTGGCTACCTCTGCCGGTCACTCCTGGGATCTGTAGTGTACATATATACAGTGCCCTCCGTCCTCTGCTCTCTGGCTCCCTCTGCTGGTCACTCCTGGGATCTGTAGTGTACATATATACAGTGTCCTCCGCTCTCTGGCTTCCTCTGCTGGTCACTCCTGGGATCTGTAGTGTACATATATACAGTGCCCTCCGTCCTCTGCTCTCTGGCTCCCTCTGCCGGTCACTCCTGGGATCTGTAGTGTACATATATACAGTGTCCTCCGCTCTCTGGCTCCCTCTGCTGGTCACTCCTGGGATCTGTAGTGTACATATATACAGTGTCCTCCGCTCTCTGGCTCCCTCTGCTGGTCACTCCTGGGATCTGTAGTGTATATATACAGTGTCCTCCGTTGTCTGCTCTTTTGCTCCCTCTTCCGATCACGCGGTGAATTACGCTTAGAGTAGGGAGAAGGTCTTCCGTTTGTGCCACTCACAAGATGGCGGATCGCCGTGGATACGGTGGCCGCCTTAGAAGTGGCCATATCAGGAGCCCGGAAGTCTAGAGCTTTATTCCGCCTGAGTAACCACGTGGTCTGTGCAGAATGTTCCCGGAGCTGACCGCCCTGCTGGGGGCGGACACTGAGAGCCCGGAGCAGGTGAGAAGACGGCGGGTGTTATCCTGTGACCTCAGCGTCACATACCGGGAGTCCGGGCCCCAAGTTACCTGCTCCCTAATTATGTGCCAGCCCAGGGAGGCGTACTGCACCCCAAAAAATGCCCCCTAGTTCCACAGCCGATATCTCAAAGGCAACTGGCATCACAAATATTTCAGTCCCATATCATTACAGCCCCCCTGTCCCCAATCCTGGCCCCTAGGGGCCCGAACCTGCGGCTAAAACGTTATGACTGCACACCAGTATACTACCCACATAATCCATTCCACACCCCAGTATACTACCCCCTAATCTATTCCGCACACCAGTATACTACCCCCTAATCTATTCCGCACACCAGTATACTCCCCCTAATCCATTCCTCACCCCAGTATACTTCCCCCTAATCCATTCCGCACCCCAGTATACTACCCCCTAATCCATTCTGCACCCCAGTATACTACCCCCTAATCCATTCCGCACCCCAGTATACTACCCCCTAATCTATTCCGCACACCAGTATACTACCCCTAATCTATTCCGCACCCCAGTATACTTCCCCTAATCCATTCCGCACTCCCAGTATACTACCCCTAATCCATTCCGCACTCCCAGTATACTACCCCTAATCCATTCTGCACCCCAGTATACTACCCCTAATCCATTCTGCACCCCAGTATACTACCCCCTAATCCATTCCGCACCCCAGTATACTTCCCCCTAATCCATTCCGCACCCCAGTATACTACCCCTAATCCATTCTGCACCCCAGTATACTACCCCCTAATCCATTCCGCACCCCAGTATACTTCCCCTAATCCATTCCGCACCCCAGTATACTTCCCCCTAATCCATTCCGCACACCAGTATACTACCCCCTAATCTATTCCGCACACCAGTATACTACCCCCTAATCTATTCCGCACCCCAGTATACTTCCCCCTAATCCATTCCGCACCCCAGTATACTACCCCCTAATCCATTCCGCACCCCAGTATACTTCCCCTAATCCATTCCGCACCCCAGTATACTACCCCCTAATCCATTCCGCACCCCAGTATACTACCCCCTAATCCATTCCGCACCCCAGTATACTTCCCCCTAATCCATTCCGCACCCCAGTATACTACCCCCTAATCCATTCCGCACCCCAGTATACTTCCCCCTAATCCATTCCGCACACCAGTATACTACCCCCTAATCCATTTTGCACCCCAGTATACTTCCCCCTAATCCATTTCGCACCCCAGTATACTTCCCCCTAATCCATTCCGCACCCCAGTATACTTCCCCCTAATCCATTCCGCACCCCAGTATACTACCCCTAATCCATTCCGCACCCCAGTATACTACCCCTAATCCATTCGCACTCCAGTATACTGCCCCTAATCCATTCCGCACCCCAGTATACTACCCCTAATCCATTCCGCACCCCAGTATACTACCCCTAATCCATTCCGCACCCCAGTATACTACCCCCTAATCCATTCCGCACCCCAGTATACTACCCCCTAATCCATTCCGCACTCCCAGTATACTACCCCTAATCCATTCCGCACCCCAGTATACTACCCCCTAATCCATTCCGCACCCCAGTATACTACCCCTAATCCATTCCGCACCCCAGTATACTACCCCCTAATCCATTCCGCACCCCAGTATACTACCCCTAATCCATTCCGCACCCCAGTATACTACCCCCTAATCCATTCCTGCACTCCCTAGTCATTCCACTATACTCCCCTAATCCATTCAGCACCCCAGTATACTACCCCTAATCCATTCCAGCACCCCAGTATACTACCCCCTAATCCATTCCGCACCCCAGTATACTACCCCCTAATCCATTCCGCACCCCAGTATACTACCCCCTAATCCATTCCGCACCCCAGTATACTACCCCCTAATCCATTCTGCACCCCAGTATACTACCCCCTAATCCATTCTGCACCCCAGTATACTGCCCCCTAATCCATTCAGCTCCCCAGTATACTACCCCCTAATCCATTCCGCACCCCAGTATACTACCCCTAATCCATTCCGCTTCCCAGTATACTACCCCTAATCCATTCCACTCTTTAGTATACTTCCCCTAATCCATTCCGCACCCCAGTATACTACCCCCTAATCCATTCTGCACCCCAGTATACTGCCCCCTAATCCATTCTGCACCCCAGTATACTACCCCCTAATCCATGCCGCACCCCAGTATACTTCTCCCTAATCCATTCCGCACCCCAGTATACTACCCCCTAATCCATTCTGCACCCCAGTATACTTCTCCCTAATCCATTCCGCACCCCAGTATACTGCCCCCTAATCCATTCCTCACCCCAGTATACTACCCCCTAATCCATTCCTCACCCCAGTATACTACCCCTAATCCATTCTGCACCCCAGTATACTACCCCCTAATCCATTCCGCACCCCAGTATACTACCCCCTAATCCATTCAGCACCCCACTATACTACCCCCTAATCCATTCCGCACCCCAGTATACTACCCCCTAATCCATTCCTCACCCCAGTATACTTCTCCCTAATCCATTCCGCACCCCAGTCTACTACCCCCTAATCCATTCTGCACCCCAGTATACTGCCCCCTAATCCATTCCGCACCCCAGTATACATTATCATACACATTTGGGACTTGTTAATTAGTCCCCAACTGACCCCCCCCCCCCCCTCAACCTCGCCCCCTAAGTTGCCCTCACCCACTTATGTGGGGGTTACATGGTGACCTCTGGACGGTGGTGGTGGAAAAATACGGAAAGTTGTCTTTGAGACAGAAACCAAAATCCGCCGCAATCTTCTCCGATAGCCGCGGGCTACCCAATCTTGGGGGGTTTGGGGGCTTTCTGTATTATATATATAGAAGAGAATAGAGACGATCGGTCAGCCCGAAGAAGCCGACGGCGCGTCAGTGAAACGCGTAGCTAAACTAAGACCCGATCACTTTGTTTGTCTCGTTTTATACTGAAATGCCTTGTGGTTATATCTTAGCGCCCCGGCAGTACTGCCATTTTTTTCCCTAAATTTACCTCTGTATTATATATGCAACCTCGGGTCCCTGACTTCTCCAGTGTCACATTGTGGCCCCTAGAGTAGTGATCTGCAGCTCTCGTAGCCTGCTGGGAGTTGTAGTTCCCGTCTTTCGTCTCATACTTCTTGTGTCCCCCAGCGACAGTTCGTCCTGATCAGCGGCCACAAGACGGACCCCAGCTTTTTGCTCCATCACTTCCTGTCCTATTACCTGAAGGGTAAGTGGCGCTGTATGGTTATTATACAATAATGCCCCCGGTGGCGCCCGATGATGTCATAGTGATGGGGCGGGGCTTATCTTTTTCTGACGGTAATGATACGATTGTGTCCCGGCAGCCGGATGTCGCCTATGTTTTGTGGCTCTCGCTCAGTCCTTCAGTCATTACAACATCATCGCCCAGAAGCTGGTAAGTCTTAAAGGGGCCACACAGTCCTGAGAAGTCCTGCATCTTTCTATGGCGGGTTTCCACGTTGCGGCTGGGGGGGCGGTACTGTGTAGCAGGGTTAGAACCTCAGCGGTTTGCCGTTTCTCGGTGAGACAGCCAACTGCTGCGGTTTTGCAACGCTGACTCAGCACTGCTCCATGGACACCCAGCCTCATAGATTTAGGGTCCATTCACACGTCCGTAGTGTATTGCGGACAAGAATAGGACATGTTCTATCTTTTTCCGGAGCCGCGGACCGGAAGTTCGGGTGCGCGCTCCGGAAATGCGGATAGCACACTGTGTGCTGTCTGCATCCGTTCCTGCCCCATAGAGAATGAATAGGTCCGGATCTGTTCCACAACGTTGCGGAACAGATCTGGGCACATTCACGGACGTGTGAATGGACCCTAAGTGTTTGTTTGCCACCATTTTCATGTTCTCTGCTTGCTGTCAGTGAATCTGAGTGTTCATTGCTTACAGCAACGTGGTCAGACCTGTGTGGCTTCTCCGGGGACTCACGTGGCCGCACGTTTTATGTTCTTTCCTCTTTCAGGGGGTGAACCTGGCGAGCGCGCGGGATCAGGGGCAGCTGCGGTTCCTGGAGGGGCTCAGATCCTACACCCAGCTGCAGTTTACAGACACTACAGAGTCTGAGGCCGAGAATCCTCTGCGCTTTCTGAGGTCGGTAGGACCCTGGGGCGGGTGGTGCTACGTGTTATCTCCCCTGTAATCAGGAACTCCATTTTAGCTGCATTATCTATTGGAGTCTGAATTTCATCATCAGTCTTAGCAGAGGCTCAGGATATAACTTGGTGAATCATATATCCCATGCTTTACACTGCAGCTCTGCTTGTTCTCATTGGTTGCTGTGGATAAGCATAAGATCAGCAGGAGGTCGGTGCATGAAGAACTGATTTCTATTCTATACAATGCAGAGCATAGTCAGATGGGGTGAGGAGGCGTGGCCTGACTAAGGAGGAGGAGTCTTGGGAAGGAGGAGGGGCTTGCTGAGTAGCTTCCAGATATTTGTCACTTTCTAACCCTAAAATGAATCGGATCTTCAGGGAAGACGGGAATTAATTGTGCCGTTTCATTTAGGACGGGGAGTGACCTCCGGCCCCTGTACGACTTCATTACTGCTGCCCTGGCGCCCCCAGCGGGTGAAGAGTGGAAATGCCCGGTGCTAATTGTAGACGACGTCGGTGTGCTGCTCAGCCTGGGGGTCACCGCCATCCAAGTGCTGGACTTCATCCATTACTGCAGAGCCAGCGTGTGCAGCAAGTACCAGGTGTGGCCCCCCGTCATATACAGGCGTATAATATCACCTATTGCCTGACAGTAACGTCGTTCACACTCAGACATATTGATGTCAGACCCACCAGTTTCAGGCGGGCGGCCGACCAACTAATGTGTATGTGGTCCAACTCCCCCCTGACAGCAGATATTGGGTGAGGAGGGAGGATCGACCATGATGGATTTCAACATGGCCGATCCTTTTGTCCTAGGGGAGATAAGCGGCTGGCAGCTGCTGATTTCCCTCTCCCCATTCGGGACACATTGAGGCCTAATTCACACGTCCGCAAAATGGATCCGCATCCCTTCCGCAATTTTGCGGAAGGGTTGCAGACCCATTCATTTCATAGGGGCAGGAATGGATGTGGACAGCACACTATGTGATGTCCGCATCCGTGTTTCCGTTTCCGCAAAAAAATAGAACATGTCCTATTGAAAAGGCATTCTTTCTATAGTGCCAGCAATGTGCGGTCCGCAAAATGCGGAATGCACATTGCAGCCGTCCGTGTTTTGCGGATCCGTGTTTCATGTTTTGCGGATCCGTGTTTCCACAAAACACACTACGGACGTGTGAATAAGGCTATATGCACACGACAGTTGTTTTTTGCTGTCCGCAAATCGGGATCCGCAAAAAAAACTGATGGTCCATCAGTTTTTTTTTTTTGGAGGATTCCTTTGTTTTCACAGATCCCCTGTAATAAATGCCTTTCCTCGTCCGCAAATGAGAAAAAAGTAGGACGTGCACTACTTTTTTTGCTGAAGGGAAACACGGACAACGGATGCGGAACACAAACGGATGAACGGTCAGCATTTTTTTGCTGACCCATTGAAATTAATGGGTTCCTGTCCTATCCGCAAAAAAAACTGAAACGGAAGCCGAGAAAAACAACTGTCGTGTGCATTTAGCCTAAGGCCTGAAGGGCATAGTGTTCGGCCGACGGCTCTGCCGTGCCGATTCAGCTCTGCTACTTTTGTGAGTTGGTTATCCTTCGAGCCCTGTGTCTAGGAGGGGCCGTCGTGCCCATTGACTTTCTCTGTATTCCAGGGAAACGTGGTTTGTCTGCTGCAGGGAGATGACGGCTCAGAGGACGCGGACAATGAGCTGCTGCTGAGGTCTCTGTGTCACCAGAGCGGGTTGATCCTGCAGGCGGAGGGGCTAGTGACCGGCTTCTGCAAGGAGGTGCATGGACAGGTCAGTGACTGGACGTCACCACTGGGGGGGGGGGGGGTCATCGGTGAGTTTTGTTTCAAGGTCAGAATTGGGTGCAGCTCTCTGGTACACAGCCCCTCTCCCCCCATTCCATGTGTGTGTGGCCCCTTAACATCTGAAAGTACAACCAGGGGCGACTGACGTCAAGCTGTCGCGAGGAGACCCTGCGCTCGACTCAGAATCCGCTGCGTCACACAGGGACGGGGGTGCTTTTATTTTACAGGACAAGTTGTATTTTTTAATGACACCATTTAATTATAAAAGAAATGTAAACAAAAAAACAGCAATTCCATTTTGTGGAACAGAACAGCCGGCCCCTAATAGAACAGTCCTCTCCTTGTCCGTAATGTGGACAGTATTAGGACATGTTCTGTTTTTTTTTTTTTTTTTGCTGAACGGACATACGGAAACAGAATGCACATGGAGTTACTTCTGTTTTTTTTTTTGCGGACCCGTTGAATAAATGTTTCCGCATATGGGCCGCCAAAAAACGGAAATGACATGGAAAGAAAATACGTTTGTGTGCATGAGGCCTTATTCTGATAGTCAGTACGATTACAGAGGTAATACGTCTTTATAGCTTATTATACATTTTCACGACTTTTCTCTGCATCACCTTATTCTGACAGCCATACCTTTAGTGTATTTCCATCTGTCAGGGCTCGTTTTCAGACTAGTTTTTATCGGTACCGTTCTCGGGTACATAAGACTTTTTGTTCAACAGTTATCAGGAGCGAAGTGAGCAAAAAACAGAAATTCAAGCATTTTAATTATTTTTTTGTGTTCAACGTATAGGAAAAATACTTATAGATGTTAAAGAGGACCTTTCACGGGTCCAAAGATTGTCCCTGCACTTATTATCCCTGGGTGCCGCTCCGTTCGTCCGCTGTAGCCCCCGGTACCGGCACACGTGCTGCTGATAGTTTTGCTGTGGGAGGAGACATCCTCCTTCTCCCAGGCTGGAGCGCTGGCCAATCGCAGCGCTCAGCTCATATCCTGGGAGGTTGCAGGATATGAGCTGAGCGCTGTGATTGGCCAGCGCTCCAGCCTGGGAGAAGGAGACGCCCAGGGCAAAAGAGGATGTCTCCACCCTCAGCAAAACTATCAGCAGCACGTGCGCCGGTACCGGGGGCTACAGCGGACGAACGAGCGGCACCCAGGGATAATAGTAAGTGCATGGACATCCCTGGGGGCCACTCTCCATGTATATAGCTTTACCTAACAAACTTTGGACCCGTGAAAGGTCCTCTTTAATAGTCCAGACATACCAATTATGTTTTTTTCTTTTCTAAAATTGGGTAAAAGGAGGTGATTTTAAAAAAAATCATTTTTTTAGTCCCCCCTAGGGGACTTACATTTGTGATTGTTTGATAACTTATACCATAGACTGCAATAGTTTACCATTACAGTCTAAGGGATCATTCAGACGGCCGTAGTGCTTTGCGGATCCGCAATTTGCGGGCCACGACTATAATAGAAAATGCCTATTCTTGTCTGCGATTGCGGACAAGGATAGGATATGTTCTATCTTTTCTGCGGAGCCGCAGAACGGAACCACGGATGGGTTAAAACAAACGGGGACGCACCCTGCGGAACGGATGCGGACTCATACATACAGCCGTCTGAATGAGCCCTAAACGCGCAGTTGTGACAGGCATTCAGGATGCAGTTTTCAATTTAGCAGCCTCGTTAACCCCTGGTGTTCTGCATTGTGGGATTATTTAATTTCAGGCAGCTACAATAAAAAAAACTGCGCGGTGTGCCAGCACCCTGAGGGGAGTCTAGTGTTAGGCCCTGCTGCAGGCCCGGGAGCCTTCACGAGTCCCCCGGCTGCCATAGCAGCTGAGCCATGTAACTGTCATTACAAGTGTGTACGCTCTCCGATGAGGCGGTCATATTTATTGCGGATTCTAAGGGGTCAAATGACTGGGACCAGGATCTTCTATGCTGGTGGGTATTAGCTGTATTACAGTTGGCACCCACCTCATATGGAGCAGGCGGAGCTGCTAAACCCCTTCCATACACAACCCATGCACATTTCACTTTGGAGCATGTTAACTTAACCCTTTCTATTGCATAGGGTGAAATCTGAAACTATTTGCATGTAGTAGATGGATGTTTTGCTGCTTTTGTAACCCCGCCTGTTCCCCTCTCACAGCTGACCATTACCCGGAGGACACAGGATAAAGACCAGCCACTTATCTACCAGTACAGAATCCATGACAAGAGCGTCAGCTTCTTCGCCCGGGGACTGTCTGCAGCTGTCCTGTAATCTGCCACAGCCGAGACCGAGGGCGTGTCTGCAGCACGGGGGGCATGTCCTGTGTGCGAGCGTCACAGAGACCGGGGTGGGGGGGGGGTGGGGGGGAGCACAGAAGCCAGGATTTGGTCTCCATGTTCTGAGGTGCAGGACAAGAATGAAGACAAGACGTTTGAGAGAGAGTTTTATGTAAGAAAATTACAGAGGATTGAAACAAAAAAAAAGCAAAAACTAAATTAAAAATTTGCAAAGAACCTAAGAGACTGTACAAGGAAGATTTGGGGCGTCCGCTCTGCACAGCGTAAGACCTACAGCCAAATAAATTATAACCTTTACCAAAAATATTATTTTCTCCTCTATTCCATGATGCAAGTTAGACTTGACATTAAACAGTAGTTGATGTGGGGACCTGAACCGTCCGGAGCTGGGGCCACGGGTCTGCCGCCCACCATACAGTGCTAGGCCAGAGGTGTCCACGGGGACGAAAACCTGGTGGCACAGCCCGTCAGGAAATGGTGGAACACAAACTCCAGACAATCAGAAGAGGGGAGCGGGCACACGACACTTCCTGGGAGGGGGTCACTGATGGTGCTATTACCAGGGGCAAATGCACCCCCCAAACTTGTCTACATTCCTACGGGGACCGTGTAGAGTGCCTGTGACCATACATTCACTCTTCTTCAGATTTATTTATTTATTTATTTTTGGGGGGCGGGGGCGTGCCCCCTACAGTTGTCATACACCCACCCACCACTTTAGTTGAATGGCTGCAGCAGTTTATGCCCCGGTGGTCCCGGCTGAACTGGGGCCCCGCTTCTCATTGAGGAGTCTTAGGCCTAATTCACATGTCCGTATTTTTTCCCCGCAAAAATCATTTTAATGGGTCGGCAAAAGATGCGGAGAGAATTCCGTATGCTCTCCGCCTCTTCTTTTATTTACGCAATGCGGAAACGTAAAAAAAGTAGAGCATGTCCTACTTTTGTCCGCAAATTGCAGACCGTAGCCCCATTGAAGTGAACGGCTCCGCATAAATCCGGATGACATGCGGAAAGCTTACAAAAGTCATCCGTATTTGTGGATCCGTAGTAACGGATCCGCAGGAAATGAAAAGTTACTCTGGAAACATATTTTTTTTTCTTGTTCTTCCAGATTTTTGCGGAAACACGGAAGGTATACGGAGACACCCAAAAACGGAAGAATTTTGCGGAAATAGATCCGCAAAAAATCGGACCGTGATTCTGGAAAGAAAAATTACTGACGTGTGAATAAGGCCTTACAGGCAACGCTCCAAGGGGAAAGTCTCGCTAAGGCAACATCCAACCCGCGGACCCTCACTGAGCCCTCATCTACAGCCAGCGGTTTGGAGGTTCTTGCCCCGGCAGTAGGGGGCAGTAGAGCTAAATGGGATGAATATATGACAAATGACAGCCGGACCTTATACATCCGCCATCTCCACGGAGGACTGTTCTACCCGTCCACTGGGCGATCTTTGGTAAGAATCCCTCCAGCCGTAGTGATAGAACATAACTATCCAGTGTGTGAACAGGACCCGATCCTATGATGAAGGCACAGACACCGTGCATTTCTGATCCAACAAAATGAGGTGTAATTCACACCCTGCAGATTTCGTCAGTAATTTTGAAGCCAAAACCAGGACTAAATCCTAACACTGGGGCTATAATGAAAGACTTACTCATTTTCTACTTTGCAATGAGTGAACAGTACCTTAGGGGAGGTTTCCATCTTTACCTTCTGGTGGGTTCTCGTCCTGATGTTGGGGAAGAGACCTAACCGCAGACCATGAATATGGCCATGTGACCTCCCTTATAATAGGGCGGCCCCGGCCGACGCGTTAATGAGCATAAAAAAATGTAAATGCTCAAGACTGTGCCTGACGGAGGGAAGTTTCATCCTGCGAGTTAGAAGGGGCTATAAATATGCGAATGCTGCTGCAGGTAAGTGCTCCCCCACAGCCTGAAGAGCCGGCATGTCGTGCTGCCACCTACAGGGCGCTGTGATATTGCACTTGTGCCACCACCCATCCTCTACCCATCGCCTGTAGTCAGGGACACGGTTCTGGTCTCTGTGGAATGAAATGCGTCCAGATACTCAGTATCGTATAATAGTGCAGCATTTTCATATCGAGAGATTTTTTTTTTTTTGACTGCGCCTTCTCAGTGCCTAATGTCAGCTTTGTCCCCTCAATCTGACCGGGGAGGAGGCTTATACTTGTCGTGTTAGAATACCCCTCCCCCACCCTCCTTTGCTAATGGTTACTGACACGCGACATGTGGACAACGCAGAGATAACGTATAGAGCTAGCGTTACTCTCCAGGACAGACGATCGTGAAGTGCTACCGATTCATTACGAATCTTTCCGGGGTCCGGCATTTTCTAGGGCATCGCCAACCGGACACGTAAGGGATGAACCCAAGAAAATGGGGAGCTGTAAAATTGTACAATTCCATTGGAAGTATAGTTAGAAACTCGTGAATGCATCAGATGTGGAGCTCGTCATTTGGTGACGGAATAACCCCTTCAGTGCCAGTCCTCGATGGGGATTAGATACCGGTTCCTGAGTTGTCCTCAGTCGAGCTTCTCCAGGACTGACGGGACGTAGACCAGGCTGAGCTCGCTACCAAAGTCACAGACAATCGCTGCGTTGTCCAGGACCAGTATCTGGCGCACCGGCTGAGCTTCCTCGTACTTTCCCAGGTAGACCGTCTGTAGGAGATCGCCGTAGCCAATGTCCCAGAAGGACACGCACCCCTGGCCGCCCGTCACCAGCAGGTTGTCAGAGATGAGACCCAAACTGGAGCCGCAACCCAAGTCCTGAAAAGAGAAGGACACAATGACAGACATGACACAGCTGCCGGCCGCACATTATGGCCGTTCTTTCATTCTGACTACAGGGGCTGCATGGTATTAATGGTGGCTCCTAATCCAAGGACTACGCACGGACACAGAGCCAGCTCCTCGTTCAGGATTTTGGGCTAAAATTCAGTCTGGAGATGGAAGCAGGTCCTTGAGGGGGGGACCCGCACCTATCGATATTGATGGCCAGGAAATACCCCTTTAAATAGACGGGAGGTGGGATAGCACCGGGGATGACGGGAACTGCCTATCCGTCAAGTTTGATAGGTAACTCCGGCCACAGTCCCATTTACAGCACCTTTCCTAGGCTAGGTCTACACGACGACAATAAGTCGCGCAACACATAGTGTACAACTACACTGCAACATTCGTCGGGCATCATTTTGTTGCATTAATGTCGCGCGACAATTTTTATAATGGTAGTCTATGGTGTCACATCGCGATATGCTGGGACTGCGACGCACAGTCGCAGAAAAATCCATCTTGAATGGATTTTTTGCGACTGTCGTGTCGCAGCATGTCGCAATGCGACACTAGACTACCATTATAAAAATCGTTGTGTGACATTAATGCAACAAAATGTCGTGTAGACCTAGCCTTAAGGTGCCCATACACCTTTGATAGTCATTGGCTGAACAGTTCTCACCTGCCCCCCCATACACATGCATGCTTGGCTCCACCATGCATGCATGTGTTTTCATTGGAGAGAGGAGTAAAGGCTGATACACAGCCTTAATGTGCAGTCAATTGTCGGGAAGGAAACATTTCTTCCCGATAATCGCTAGTGGAGGAGACCACTGCTATTACACGCAGCAATCTCCTCCACAGCATTATGTCATCGCTCGCCCCCATGCTGTCTAGTTATTTGCCGGCAGCCGATCGTAATTAGACAGCACAATCTGCCGCCGGCAAAATGTGATCTTTCAGCGTGCTGGACAAGCGTTTGTTCGTTCATCTAGTAATCGGTGGCAGTATTACACTGCCAGATCGCTAACGAGCATTACTATGAACCGGTAATCGGCCGGTCTCGACAACGTTCCTCTTATGTGTATGGGGGCCTTTGAACATTAGATATCTTCCTATACTGGTGTCAGATTATAGATGCATCTTTTTTCTAGAGAAGACAGCATGGTCTACGATGTGAAGATGGACGGCACAGCTGCCATGTCTGTAAACCTCGCTCGATACAAATATGGAGCCCGATAAGACATTCTGCTAGTGATGCCCAGACCGGACAGCATACCGTTATCCCGTGACATAAGACGGGCAGGTTACTCACTTGCTGTATGGAGTACAGATTGATCCCCGAGCTCCGGTCCCATATACTGATGACATCATCCAGGCCACTGCTGATGACGTAGGACGCGGTGCACAACAGTGAGGTGATGTCTCCTCGATGCCCGTGCATATGGCTGACTCGACTTCCTGTGAGGACATCCCATAAACAGATGGCTCCATCCTGCCCCCCACTGGCCAGAACCATGGTCTGCAGGTAAAAATGAAGGTTAGTACCTGCATGGCAGGATTGGTTAAGATGAAGAGTCCAGAATGGCGGCAAGATAAAATATGATCCCCTACCCCAAATACAGGCACTCACCTGGTCTATGTAAATGGCAGTGATGCCCCCTGAGTGACCCTGCAGTGTGAACAGGCAGCAAGCGTCCTCCATGCGGTACACCTGCAGGAAGACACAAGGATCACTGTATACTCTGCAGTACCTGCATCCACCACCAGGAGGTGCACAACACTGACAATTCTAATACACCAACCCTGCATTCAGCCTCTGAATGTAAACAAAAATATTTCCATTCACTGACAGAAGGCACACGTCTCTGAACCAAGCGTCAGAGCTTCTTTATTCAGCAATTAGAAAAAAAACTGAAAACTATATTAAGTCATGTGACACAAATTATTCAAGGACAAGGATGCGTATGTGATTTAAAGGAGAAGCGCCCCATAAACACACTTACTCTCAGAGTGTGGTCCTGGCTGCCGGTCACGAGGCGCCCGGCCGCTGCTTTCAACACTGTGATTGGCTTCTGGTGGGCACATGCCACAGTGTGAGTCAGCTGGCAGCGGATGATGTCATCACTGGAGTAGAGCGGAGAGCTGGGGACGGTGCTGCGGGCAGACGCTCCTGAGGTGGACGAGAACCCCAATATTACAGAGTACAAGGACAAGAAAGCGGCTCCGTGCACTCAATGCAGACAAACCAGACACAATCCAAAATGAAACCCGCGGAACTTATACTTTGGCTATGAATGGAGGAGATAAAAAAAAAAGGTTTGGGGAGTCACTTACCTCTGAACTGTAACTGGCTGGAGGATTTTTGGGAATCCAGACAGAAGAAATCCAAGGAGCCATTGAGCCGAGCAGCTACAATCCTGAAAGATGGAAACCTTGTAATGTAATCTCTCATCACTATTAGTACACAGGGTGCTGGAGCCAAGGGAAGACATACCTGTGATTCAAAAAGACGAGTGCAGTGATCCCGCTCTGACAATCGGCGTTACTGCAGCGCAGGACCCCCTCTATGGCGTCCCAGACCTGCAGAGATGAAAAAATTACTGTGCATAAGGGCTTTAAGGAGGGGGCCGGGAACGTAAACCATCAGCCTGTCAATCAGTAACAAAGCAAGAAGAAGACCCCAAAACCCAGCCATACACGACAGCCTGACTGCGCATTCACCACCAGCGCTCTGCTAACTCCCAGCCAAGGGCCGCTGCAGCCAGAAACCACTCCTAACCCCTCCGGGCACAGGCTTGTATACCTCGAGCTTTCCATTACTCCTTCCAGCTACAATGAGGTTTCCCTGTAGTCCCAAACTCCACACCGAACTGTCGTAATCTTCGGCCCAACTAGAAACCGGGGAAGACGTCCCGTTACAGAGCACCAGCTCTTCTGCTGAGCTCTTCCTCCTGATGGCATCACAGCCTCCAGGCGACCTGCTCCGTCTGCCGGACATCATCTGGCCCTGTCCATATGGGGCGGGGGAGAAGACAGGAAGAAAACTGCAAGAGGCTCCATGCTCCTCGTAGACCCGCTGCACTAGACTGCTAAAGTCATAGCCACTGGACTCTAATTCCTGCTTCATGACCACCGGCCTCTGTCCGCCCGCGGGCTCCTCCTGCTTAACCGGCTCGCAGAAATTCGTATCGATCAGACTGGAAAGGTTTGGCTGGTCGTAGAAGAGCGGGGGCTGAGAGAGCGGCTGTCTCCTCTTCAAGTAACCGTTTTCCAAGGAGTCCTCGGGGTTGCATTTACATTCTGAGAAGTTCTCCCAAGTCTCCTGATACTCGAAGATCCCGCTGCTCTCCCTGCGCAGCCTGGACATGAGAAAAAGAGATGCTCAGCGGACGCAAGAACAGCAGGCTGCAGCCACACATGTAGTTTCTGATGCGGTTTTTGAGCAAAAGTATTAGGCTAGTCGCACACGAACGTCAGAGATCCGGCAGGCTGTTCAGGCACGCAGCGGTTATCTTCCGGCCAATTTTCGCCATATTTGCCGGTCCCGATTATCGTGAATGGGGCCGGATGGAGCCTTACAAAACTCTAGCAATGCCGAAGTGCACTGGGGTCCAGCAGGCTGCTACCTGCCAGATCGCTGACACTAGTCTGCAGCTAGCCTTTTACATATTTGCTGTACTGTAGAGAAGTGATCTGGTTATAAGTCTCACCCCTGCTTGGGAATAACCGTGAGGCAGTCTCCCGTCTGAGCGTCCCACACACGGATCTGACCGGCCAGGCAGCAGCTCACTAACAGCATCCCATCACTGGCGAGACACTCAATGTCCTGCAAGACAGTGGGAAGAGGATGAGGACAATGAAAAAGAGGACATTTTAGAGCTTCTTCATAAAGAAGACTTCATACGCACCATGAGATGACCTCTCAGGACAAGGGGCACAATCTCTGTTTCGGGGGGAGAGTACCCATAGTCGTCACAGGGCAGGTCGCCTTTCTTCCGTCGGCTATGTGACAGACCGTTCTGTCCATAGTTTTTAGGGCAGAGCAGTCGGTAAAGACAGAAAAGGAGTAAAACCAACAAAATCCCAGAAGCCAAACCCAAAGCTCCAACTCTGTGAAGACAGAAAAGAAGGATTTACTGCTGGAGGGGGGAAAGGGACGGGGGCACAGAGAGTACGGTATAGATAAGGTATTGAGGGGGCAGGTTTCTATCTGTCCAATCTTACTTGTATAAGGTGATGTCCATGGATCCCTGGGTGTTGGAAGCAGCAGGAGCCACTTTGATTTCTTCTGGCTGAGGTTGAGGCTGAAATATCCGAGAGTGTTGGACCTCAAGAGGATGTCGAGCCTCAGACACCTCCTCGGGGGTGAGATACAGGGTGATGGGGATCATGGGTAAGATGCTAATGTACCTAAAGCCAATACATTGTACACAAGAGAGTGAGGAAAGAGTTAACACGTCCACCTACAACCTTATTCTCTCAGAGACATACTCACCTCTTGGCTAGGGTTATGTTATAGTAGCTGAAGAGCGTTGGCCAGTGCCGGAAGGACAGTTTACGCCAGGTTTCTTCATCTTCAGGTCCCCACGTGACCTCTGTATGGGCCCGATCCTCCTTCAACTGTGGTCCGACTTTGCTTTGGTCCTTACGCTGCCCCTCTGCCCAGTTCCTTCTAGAACCTTCCTCCAATACCGCTCTGAGGGTCTCCATCACCTCCTTGTGGTCTCTTTGAGACTGATTCTCCAGGAGTTGAGAAGAGCCGGTGGGGAGGATAGAGAGCGAGCTCTGGGAGTCTGAAGCCGGCATGACGGGCACAGGAATAGGCGGCACTACAGCGCCCCCAAGAGGGCTCTGCTCTGTGACCTGCACTGTAGTAAGGTAGGTATGGAGGCCGGCCGGGTCCGTATATAGCAGGATCCCGATCCATACCACGGTCCCTGCCTGTAGAAACAAGGAGGGTGTCATACAAGGAAAATCTACATAACATGAACCTGAGAAAATCTGTGACCCTCCTCGCAGGGTATAAAATCTGAGGAACTAGAGATTCCCAATGTAAAACCACCACCCACTTACCATGATGATCCTCTGGGCCAGCCGTGTCCTGGCAAAGAAGTAGATGAGGCGCAGTCTTTTGGGCAGGCGCAGGTTTCGGAGGGGCTGCAGGGTGATGGTGTGGGGGGTGTTAGGGCGCAGTGCTTGCTGTCGCTCGTATTTGGGTGTATGGGCCATAGGTTTGGAAGGCATGCAGGCCTCGGCGGGCATCCTCTTGTTCAGGTCCGCGAGCTGCAAGGCAAAAAGAGGCTTTTATTAGTGGATCCAAAAAAAGAGCCGCCTTCAGTGACAGGAATTTTAACCTGCCGTAAAGGGAATCTCCACAAAAGACAACCATCATTGCCGACCCCGCTTTACCAGGTCACAGCCCGTACCTCCATTCTGCGGATGTCAATGGATAAAACGGTGGTGAAGAAGAACATCTGCAGGAAGAAGTCCGACACCAAACCGACTACAGCAAAGAGGCAGAACTCCTGGGAGAGAAGAAACGTGAAGAACATGAAGAGCGAGGAAACGTCTGGAGAGCCATCATCACCAATGTCACATCCTATGTCTGACCTAAGCCTTCCAGGTCCACAAAACAAGCCATACTTGACAGCTTTAGGTCTGGAGAATAACCCCCATATTTCGGTGACTAGAAAACATCCCTTTAATTCTTACGGTGTCCATAAACAACAGATGTAAGTCGGTCAAACCTGTCAATTTATTGTGAAGCCGACCAACTATCTAATGTGTATGGGGGTGTCCCCATTCTCCCCCACAGCAGATATTGGGGGAAAGAACTATTGTGCATGTTAGATTTCAGGATTGTCTGGCATTGGCTTTTTCCCCTCTCGCTACTGCAAACGCATGCTCTGCATCAAGATCCTTTCCCAAACCCAGAGAGTCGCTCTGACCCTTCACAGAGCGCAGAGTCACCTTGACCCTTCACAGAGCCTAGAGAGTCTCTCTGACCCTTCACAGAGCGCAGAGAGTCACCTTGACCCTTCACAGAGCGCAGAGAGCCACCTTGACCCTTCACAGAGCGCAGAGTCACCTTGACCCTTCACAGAGCGCAGAGAGTCACCTTGAAACTTCACAGAGCGCAGAGAGTCACCTTGACACTACACAGAGCCTAGTCACCTTGACCCTTCACAGAGCCTAGTCACCTTGACCCTACACAGAGCGCAGAGAGTCACCTTGACCCTACCCAGAGCCTAGTCACCTTGACCCTTCACAGAGCCTAGTCACCTTGACCCTTCACAGAGCCTAGAGTCACCTTGACCCTTCACAGAGCCTAGTCACCTTGACCCTTCACAGAGCGCAGAGAGTCACCTTGACCCTTCACAGAGCGCAGAGAGTCACCTTGACCCTTCACAGAGCGCAGAGAGTCACCTTGACCCTTCACAGAGCCTAGTCACCTTGACCCTTCACAGAGCCTAGTCACCTTGACCCTTCACAGAGCCTAGTCACCTTGACCCTTCACAGAGCCTAGTCACCTTGACCCTTCACAGAGCCTAGTCACCTTGACCCTTCACAGAGCCTAGTCACCTTGACCCTTCACAGAGCCTAGTCACCTTGACCCTTCACAGAGCCTAGTCACCTTGACCCTTCACAGAGCCTAGTCACCTTGACCCTTCACAGAGCCTAGTCACCTTGACCCTTCACAGAGCCTAGTCACCTTGACCCTTCACAGAGCCTAGTCACCTTGACCCTTCACAGAGCCTAGTCACCTTGACCCTTCACAGAGCCTAGTCACCTTGACCCTTCACAGAGCCTAGTCACCTTGACCCTTCACAGAGCCTAGTCACCTTGACCCTTCACAGAGCCTAGTCACCTTGACCCTTCACAGAGCCTAGTCACCTTGACCCTTCACAGAGCCTAGTCACATTGACCCTTAACAGAGCCTAAAGAGTCACCTTGACCCTTCACAGAGCCTAGAGAGTTGCCCGAATGCTTCCCAAGTCAAGAAAGTCACCCCAGACTGGAATCATACACTGTGCAGAATGAACACAAAGGCCGACTTACTAATGTAAGTGCACCCGGACCTGTTGCACAGAACTTGCAGAAGGGATGTATCATCAGTTCATGTGATAAATCTGGTGGCGGTCTAGACCACCGGCTGAGGGACCTGGCATTTACACATGCAAGGGTTCACCGAGTGCAGGGGAGCAATGTCCTTCACGCTGGATCTGATAACATCCCCCGCCCCACTGAGTACACACAGACAGGATCAATCAGTAACGTCTCACCTGAATAGCAGGAACCAGAGTGAAATATCCAATCAGAATGATTCCCAGCTCGGTGGCCATGTTCTTCATGATGGACCAGCTCTCATTACTTAATCCTGACCACACCACAGGGAGAAATGAACAGATGAGAGCGGGATCCGTTCATACGCCCCAGACCGCATCACCCACGGGTCACTAACCTTGTGCTATGCGGAGCTTGACCTCAAGGTCAACCGGGGTGGACACAACAGATTTCGTCAGCACCAAAACATTTTCTAAGCCAATGACCACGACCAGATAAGGAAAGATCTCCCTGTAGGAAAACACATAGGAGAGAGATGAGACACAAAGCGCTCACTCAGGCCATGCCCATATCAACCACGAGAAGGCCGACATGGAAATAACCCGCTAAAAAGGGATATATACCGCATGTATCACACAGCTACATACCCGCCATTGAGGGTCGGCGTCAGCCCAAAGAGGGTGCACAATCCCACAGACATTAGCAGTGAGCTCAGGACGGTCACCACTGCAGCCAGGGCAAGGCCCCATTTGGACTTCACCAGGTCAATCTTCCCTTTAGAGCAAAAAAGAAAGAAATACCGTAAAATAGTAATAAAAACATGAAACCGGTATGTAAAGCTGTAACTCGCATTCTGGAGGCCCCTGCTCCTCAGGACAGACCATGGATATCGGACACCCCCACAATCAGCTGCACCTCCAGCGCCAACCATTGTGTAGTAGACAGAGCGGCTCCCATTAAAGTGAATGGTAACCAGTTCCGTCCAGTACACAATGGAGGTTCTGGTGCTGAACCCCGGGTTTGGGGTGTCAGACCCCGCCAATCACACACTGATAGCCTGTCCTGAGGGTGGGCCATGAATAGTAAAATCCTGGCCCACCCGCCCATATTCTCCAGTGATACCCCATGACTGGACTACAGAACTTCCAATACTCTGGCCCGCTGGGCATCATCAGATTTGACAGACTACATAAAAGGGTGCGTTTACTTTTGCAACCATTTTTTTTATCAAGCCAGAGCACGGAAAATAAAGAAAAAAAAATGTATCAAACCTCAAAAAAAAAAAAATCTACTGTTTGCTGCATACAGCTCCTAGACAGACCTGTGCGTCTCCATGGTAACAGACTACTAACAAACCTGTGTAGTCTGATCCAACCTCCACTACATTTTTCTGCTGCGATCAGCGATCGGTTTCTTCTCACACGTCACTTACTGGTGGAAAAGTAAATGTAGGCAAACAGGATGAAGTAGGTGGTGACCAGAGGGATCAGCTCTGCTATTCCGATCTCCTCCTTGAAGTGGACATGGACGATGTTCTGGCCGGGGGCTGTGCAGTTGGTACCGGGGTACAGCTGTCTCAGACGGCTTCTTAGGCTGTTTACAAACCTGCCGTTCAAACAGGGATGTTAACTGAACGTCGACCATTCGCAGGGGGAGGTTCGTTACAGTGTACAACATGTGTATATGGCAGTATGAGGAGGTGTAGGGTCAGCGCTCTCGTGACTCACTTCTCATCGTATCGGCGCAGCGCCAGTGTGATGGTGTACGAGACGATCCGCTTGCGATTGTACAGGCTGACGCCGCTCTGCTTCCCGGGCAGTCCGAACAGCAAGTCTGCAGGACGGGGGAAGGAGAAACGTATCTTAAAGGGATGGTCTTTTGTAAAGGACACGTAATCTTTGTGTGGGAGGAACTATCAGAGGGGTGTCTCCTACCGCGGAGGCTGGCAGAGGTCTGCAGGGTCTTGGGCTCATGCTGCTGAATGGTCCGGATGAGGTCGGGATCCTTGTTGAAGTGTTCTTGGTTGTTCTGCCAGAAGTTGCCCGGGGAGAGGAGGAGGCAGCCATGTTCTGGAAGCTTATCTCGGAGTTTCTTCAGTCCCGGCAGGAGGTCGGTCACCTGCAGACAGACATCTTCCAGGCTCCTCTCACTGCTCCTGGTCAAAGTACAGGACAGAAATTAAAGGGATTGTCCAGAAATGCACTAAATGTAGACAGAAAACCTCCGACACTTTAAAATCAAATGTGTGCTTACATTCCTCTTGCTGTCAGTGAATAGATACATTCTTTTTTTAGGGCAGAGGCTGAAAACCCATCCTTATCTAGGCCGGCTCTCACAGCTGGGTGTTTGTTACAAATCAGTTTGAACCAAATACAAAATCAGCAAAAGCCTCTCGTGTCCTCGCCTACACTGACACACTGTAACGAGTCCAGCGGCTGTGTGACCAACACTAGATCAGGACAGCAAGCAGAGGACATTTAGGAATTGAACAGGGCTTCTAGGGACTTGAAATACAAAGTATTACAAGTTGAGTTCTGTTGGCAGGCTTGCTGATGGTTTCCAGTGACAATCAGAAGAATAGTGACAGTCACTGCACTGCCTCCTGAGAACAGCAAAATCCCTGATGTAAATAGTCACCGGTGAGAGAGGATAGTCAGAATTACCGCTCTCTCAGCACGTGATTCCGGATCTCTTCCACTAATCGAAACACTCTGGACAGAGGAGAGCGGAAAACATCCACGGCCAGGAAGTTCTTGTCCCACGGAGTCACGACACCCTTCACCAAAACCTGCTGGATGTAGGCGACCGGCCGACCAAGATACTGCAGAGACAAGAACATACATGTCACACGGATATATCATACAGGTTATACTTCTAATAACACCAGACCCAGCCAGCGAGTGCAGCTCTGGAGTACAATACAGGATGTAACTCAGGACCAGTACAGGATAAGTAATGTATGTACACAGTGACTGCACCAGCAGAATAGTGAGTGCAGCTCTGGAGTATAATACAGGATGTAACGCAGGATCAGTACAGGATAAGTAATGTATGTACACAGTGACTGCACCAGCAGAACAGTGAGTGCAGCTCTGGAGTATAATACAGGATGTAACTCAGGATCAGTACAGGATAAGTAATGTATGTACACAGTGACTGCACCAGCAGAATAGTGAGTGCAGCTCTGGAGTATAATACAGGATGTAACTCAGGATCAGTACAGGATAAGTAATGTATGTACACAGTGACTGCACCAGCAGAATAGTGAGTGCAGCTCTGGTGTATAATACAGGATGTAACTCAGGATCAGTACAGGATAAGTAATGTATGTACACAGTGACTGCACCAGCAGAATAGTGAGTGCAGCTCTGGAGTATAATACAGGATGTAACTCCGGATCAGTACAGGATAAGTAATGTAAGTACACAGTGACTGCACCAGCAGAATAGTGAGCGCAGCTCTGGTGTATAATACAGGATGTAACAGGATAAGTAATGTGATGTATGTACACATATAATACATGATGCACATGACACATTCTATACATTGAGGGTCCGGCTGTTTTTATCTGGATTTGGGCTCTGTACAGTATGGCTCGGTGGCACACAGTGTTTGGGGGGTGTCGCTGGCTGTGTCAGTGTGTCGGACTCCCGCCTCCTCTATATCTTGGTACTAAGGTCGGTAATCAGATCCTTTCTGTGCAGATAACATAGCCTCACACTGGAGAGATAAGAAGAGAGAACATGTCCAGGCCAAGGTCACTCCCTGGAATCATCTGCTCGGTCTCTCCTTTCTGTATGCAGCGGGTACAGGGCACACAGTGATGCATGTCACGCTGCCAGGGCCCCTTCTCCGCACCCCATGCACTGGCGTCTCTGCAGCCCCGAATCCCTAAGCATCAAATACATGGTGGGCTCAACCCTGCAGAGGGAGATCTACAAAGTGGCCATTGGACCCACCACCCCATGCCAATCTGCTGGCAGGGGTGTAACTACTCACCCAGTCCGGGCGGTCGGTGCGGTCCTCTGGGCTCAGTTCAGATGGTGGTGGGGAGTAGTCCTTCACTGGAGTGATGTACTCGACAGGTCCTGTCCCCGGTAGAGGCAGCTTCAGGAGAGGAGAGCTGCGAGGAAGAAGAATCATCAGATACTGAGAACACGGACCTGTGTCACTTCTACTAACACATTGCGCCAAAGCTGCAGAGTCAGGAGCCGGGGCGGATTCTGCAGAACATATCACTGGGTACTGCTGCTGTGTAATGTGAACGGCCGGCCCTACCTATCCGCACCACTGCGCCAGATTGTAAAGAACCATATACAAGGGCCCAAAGAGTAGGCGCGGCCCCCATACTGCACCGACCCGGCTGACAGGAGCGGAGGTGTGAGAAACTGCTGCAGCCCGCTCTGTACCCCAGCAGACAGGGGCAGACACTCACATTTAGGTCACATTTGGGTCACGAGCCACGAAAAATGCTGGTAACAAGGTGTACACTGACCCCCGCAGTACTGGACGACACGAGAAGCAAGATGTGTACCCGACCCTCCGCAGTACTGGATGACACGGGAAGCATGATATGTACACCGACCCCCCGCAGTACTGGACGACACGAGAAGCAAGATGTGTACACCGACCCTCCGCAGTACTGGACGACACGAGAAGCATGATATGTACACCGACCCCCGCAGTACTGGACGACACGGGAAGCATGATATGTACACCGACCCCCCGCAGTACTGGACGACACAGGAAGCATGATGTGTACACCGACCCCCGCAGTACTGGACGACACGGGAAGCATGATATGTACACCGACCCCCCCGCAGTACTGGACGACACGGGAAGCATGATGTGTACACCGACCCCCGCAGTACTGGACGACACGGGAAGCATGATATGTACACCGACCCCGCAGTACTGGACGACACGGGAAGCATGATATGTACACCGACCCCGCAGTACTGGGCGACACGGGAAGCATGATGTGTACACCGACCCCCGCAGTACTGGACGACACGGGAAGCATGATGTGTACACCGACCCCCGCAGTACTGGACGACACGGGAAGCATGATGTGTACACCGACCCCCGCAGTACTGGACGACACGGGAAGCATGATGTGTACACCGACCCCCGCAGTACTGGACGACACGGGAAGCATGATGTACACCGACCCCCGCAGTACTGGACGACACAGGAAGCATGATGTACACCGACCCCGCAGTACTGGACGACACGGGAAGCATGATATGTACACCGACCCTCCGCAGTACTAGACGACACGGAAAGCATGATGTGTACACAGACCCCCGCAGTACTGGATGACACGGGAAGCATGATATGTACACCGACCCACGCAGTACTGGATGACACGGGAAGCATGATATGTACACCGACCCACGCAGTACTGGACGACACGGGAAGCATATGTACACCGACCCTCCGCAGTACTGGACGACACGGGAAGCATGATGTGTACACCGACCCCCGCAGTACTGGACGACACGGGAAGCATGATGTGTACACCGACCCCCGCAGTACTGGACGACACGGGAAGCATGATGTGTACACCGACCCCCGCAGTACTGGACGACACGGGAAGCATGATGTGTACACCGACCCCCGCAGTACTGGACGACACGGGAAGCATGATATGTACACCGACCCTCCGCAGTACTGGACGACACGGGAAGCATGATGTGTACACCGACCCCCGCAGTACTGGACGACACGGGAAGCACGATGTGTACACCGACCCCCGCAGTACTGGACGACACGGGAAGCATGATGTGTACACCGACCCCCGCAGTACTGGATGACCACGGGAAGCACGATGTGTACACCGACCCTCGCAGTACTGGACGACACGGGAAGCATGATGTGTACACCGACCCCCGCAGTACTGGACTGACACGGGAAGCATGATGTACACCGACCCCCGCAGTACTGGACGACACGGGAAGCATGATGTACACCGACCCCCGCAGTACTGGACGACACGGGAAGCATGATGTGACACCGACCCCCCGCAGTACTGGACGACACGGGAAGCATGATATGTACGCCGATCCCCCGCAGTACTGGACGACACGGGAGGCACGATGTGTACCCGACCCCCCCGTAGTACTGGACGACACGGGAAGGATGATGCGTACAACGACCCCCCGCAGTACTGGATGACACGGGAAGCATGATGCGTACACCGACCCTCCGCAGTACTGGATGACACGGGAAGCATGATGCGTACACCGACCCCCGCAGTACTGGACGACACCGGATCTACAGCAGAGAAGTGGTTCGGCAGGTAATATTAGTAACTGTAGTACAGGTGAGATCTGCCGTCAACAAGTCTGTGTGACCGCGGGGAGCTGATCCTCCGAGTCCTTATGCAACCACTCCATTCAAGACGAGAAACCTACACATGTATAAGGAAGGGTGGGGGAGGGGCGACTGTATGAAAGGTGAGCGAGTCCAAGGCAGCAATCACCCCCATTCTCCACAGCAAACCAGAAAGACATGTACAGGAGAGCACAAGACTCTTCCTACATACAGAGGATTACACAAGAAATAAACTACAAGATCCAGCAAAACCCCCATCTAATAAAGGCAAACATATTTACTGTGAAAAAAAGAAACACAGAAAATAACATAAAATGCCCCAAAATACACAGTACTGTCAGAGACACACAAAATAGTGTATTCTTCTTTGTGCAAGCACCATTAGGCTCCATTCAGACGTCCGTGTGTGTTTTACGGATCCGTGGATCCACAAAACATGGACACCGGAATTGTGCGTTCCGCATTTTGCGGAACGCACATCACCGCCACTCTCATAGAAAGTGCTTTTTCTTGTCCGCAATTGCAGACAAAAATAGGACATGTTCTATTTTTTTGCGGAACGGAAGTGCGGATCCGCAATTCCAGATCTGGGCAGGACATAGTGTCTCCCCATAGGAATGAATGGGTCCGCAATTCCGTTCCGCAAAAAAATAGAACGTGTCCTATTCTTGTCCACAATTGCGGATAAGAAAAGGCATTTTCTATGAGAGTGTCGGGGATGCGCAGTCCGCAAAATGCGGAATGCACATTGCCGATGTCCGTGTTTTGCTGGCAATTGCGGACAAGAATAGGACATGTTCTATTTTTTTCGGGAACGCGATTGCGGACCTGGAAGTGCGAATACGCAATTGCGGACCCGGCAGGGACATCGTCTGTCCCCATTAAAATTAATGGATCCGCAATTCCGCTCCGCAAAATGCGGAACAGAATTGCAGACGTGTGAATAGACCCTTATAGTAGTTATATTCTTGTTCATAGGAGCAGTATTATAGTAGTTATATTCTTGTACATAGGAGCAGTATTATAGTAGTTATATTCTTGTTCATAGGAGCAGTATTATAATAGTTATATTCTTGTACATAGGAGGCAGTACTATAGTAGTAATATTCTTGTATATAGGGGCAGTATTATAGTAGTTATATTCTTGTATATAGGGGCAGTATTATAGTAGTTATATTCTTGTATATAGGAGGCAGTACTATAGTAGTTATATTCTTGTACATAGGAGGCAGTACTATAGTAGTTATATTCTTGTACATAGGAGGCAGTATTATAGTAGTTATATTCTTGTATATAGGGGCAGTATTATAGTAGTTATATTCTTGTATATAGGAGGCAGTACTATAGTAGTTATATTCTTGTACATAGGAGGCAGTACTATAGTAGTTATATTCTTGTACATAGGAGGCAGTATTATAGTAGTTATATTTTTGTACATAGGAGGCAGTATTATAGTAGTTATATTCTTGTATATAGGGGCAGTATTATAGTAGTTATATTCTTGTATATAGGAGGCAGTATTATAGTAGTTATATTCTTGTATATAGGAGGCAGTATTATAGTAGTTATATTCCTGTACATAGGAGGCAGTATTATAGTAGTTATATTCTTGTACCTAGGAGCAGTATTATAGTAGTTATATTCTTTTACATAGGAGGCAGTATTATAGGAGTTATATTCTTGCACATAGGAGGCAGTATTATAGTAGTTATATTCTTGTATATAGGAGCAATATTATAGTAGTTATATTCTTGTACCTAGGAGCAGTATTATAGTAGTTATATTCTTGTACATAGGAGGCAGTATTATAGGAGTTATATTCTTGTACATAGGAGCAGTATTATAGTAGTTATATTCTTGTATATAGGAGCAATATTATAGTAGTTATATTCTTGTACATAGGAGGCAGTATTATAGTAGTTATAATCTTGTACATAGGAGGCAGTATTATAGTAGTTATATTCCTGTACATAGGAGCAGTACTATAGTAGTTATAATCTTGCACATAGGAGCAGTATTATAGTAGTTATATTCCTGTACATAGGAGCAGTACTATAGTAGTTATATTCCTGTACATAGGAGCAGTATTATAGTAGTTATAATCT
This sequence comes from Bufotes viridis, assembly GCA_033119425.1. Lineage (NCBI taxonomy): Eukaryota > Metazoa > Chordata > Amphibia > Anura > Bufonidae > Bufotes > Bufotes viridis. Next base: position 392,024,549 of record CM065593.1, read on the forward strand.
TGTACATAGGAGGCAGTATTATAGTAGTTATATTCCTGTACATAGGAGCAGTACTATAGTAGTTATAATCTTGCACATAGGAGCAGTATTATAGTAGTTATATTCTTGTACATAGGATGCAGTAATGTAGTAGTTATATTCTCATACATAGGAGGCAGTATTATAGTAGTTATATTCTCATACATAGGAGCAGTACTATAGTAGTTATAATCTTGTACATAGGAGCAGTATTATAGTAGTTATATTCTTGTTCATAGGAGCAGTATTATAGTAGTTATATTCGTGTTCATAGGAGCAGAATTATAGTAGTTATATTCTTGTACATAGGAGCAGTATTATAGTAGTTATAATCTTGTACATAGGAGCCAGTATTATAGTAGTTATATTCTTGTACATAGGAGCAGTATTATAGTAGTTATAATCTTGTACATAGGAGCCAGTATTATAGTAGTTATATTCCTGTTCATAGGAGCAGTATTATAGTAGTTATATTCTTGTACATAGGAGCAGTATTATAGTAGTTATAATCTTGTACATAGGAGCCAGTATTATAGTAGTTATATTCTTGTACATAGGAGGCAGTATTATAGGAGTTATAATCTTGTACATAGGAGCAGTATTATAGTAGTTATATTCTTGTTCATAGGAGCAGTATTATAGTAGTTATATTCTTGTACATAGGTGGCAGTATTATAGTAGTTATATTCTTGTACATACGAGCAGTATTATAGTAGTTATATTCTTGTACATAGGAGGCAGTATTATAGGAGTTATATTTTTGTACATAGGAGCAGTATTATAGTAGTTATATTCTTGTACATAGGAGCAGTATTATAGGAGTTATATTCTTGTACATAGTAGCAGTATTATAGTAGTTATATTCTTGTCAATTATCTTTTTATTGAAAATAAAAGCATACAAACAATGTGTCTCAGATACAATAAGTCAAAGGGTAGCAGAAACAGTATACAGACATGGTGCATTGCGGAATGTACACTAATAGCAGAAATCAGAAACGTGCAAGGATCATTAAGCGGAGCATCCACGAGTAAGTGTGTTCCTGCATAGAAGACAAGCCGTAAAGTAACACATTGAAGGCTGGTAGGTTCAGGGGACATAATCAACAAATTCAAAACATCAGGAAAAAACCAGGGAGAGGGAACCGGGAAGGGCAGCGGGGGGGAGGGGGGAGGAGAGAGGGGAGGAAGGGAGGGGTACAGGTATGTCCTGGTCTGTCGGTCAGAGCTGCAAAGCATTAAAGCAGAGCGTGTCAATCAAAAGTAAGAGGGGTTGAACCCTATGAGGATTAAATTAGAGAGCCTATGGGGCACCAATATTGCTCTTATTCTAGCTGAGCTAGAGTAGAGGAGCACCTGGAGTCCCTACTTTTCCCTATACCTTATCCATGGTTCCCAAACCTTCCTGAATTTACCGTGCTCCCTGGCCTCCCAGCCCGCCAACTCCTCCATCCGGCAGATGAGATCTACTTTGTGAATCCAGTGGTCTAACGTGGGTGGGTCTGTCTGTAACCACCTCTGAGGAATCAGCAGTCTAGCCGCCTGAATCAGATGAGTGCAAAGGCTTCCCTTGGATGGAGTGAAAGCAGGGGTGGGGAGCCAGAGCAGCACTAAAGAGGCCGAGAGCGGGACCTCGGTACCTATAATACTTTTAATAGCGTCTGAAATATGTGTCCAGAAAGAACGTATCTTCGGGCAAGACCAGAAGATATGGGACAAATTCCCTGTGCCCCCTTTGCACCTCCAGCACCGATCCGAGTCCCGCAATCCCTTATCAAACATACTTTTTGGTGTCTGATACCATTGAGTTAGAACCTTATATGAGTGTTCCTGAATCCTCGTACATCTGGAAAACCCATGGGCATTATTATGGATACGCTTAACATCTGTCTCCGACAGGTCAATATTTAACCGCTTCAGGACCGCCGTACGCAGGATTGCGTCCTGCGGGCGGTCCTGTTCTTCTGATCGGACGCGCCGGGGCGTCATCTCGCGAGACTTCCTGTGAACGCGCGCGCGGGCGCGCGCGCGTTCACAGCGTCTGGCGTCTGAAGAGTTGTACTACAGCCTGCCAGCGATGATCAATCGCTGGCAGGCTGTAGATGCGATATAAATCGCATCAAACAGCTATATCAGACGCTGTTTTATGAACAGCGTCTGATATAGCTGCTACCTGGTCCTCTGGTGGTCCCATTTTCTGGGATCGACCACCAGAGGACCAGGTAACTACAGTAAAGTTGCACCAAACACTACACTAACCCCCCCACCCCCTCACCTATTAACCCCTTGATCACCCCATCTAGACCCCTGATCACCCCCTGTCATTGATCACACCCCTTGTAAGGCTCCATTCAGACGTCCATATGTGTTTTGCGGATCCGTGGATTCACAGATCCGTGGATTCACGGATCCGCGGATCCGATCCGCCAGATCCTCAAAACACGGACACCGGCAATGTGCTTTCCGCATTTTGCAGATCCGCACATTGCCAGAACTATATAGAAAATGCTTTTTCTTGTCGCAGTTGCGGACAAGAATAGGACATGTTCTATATTTTTGCGGAACGGAAGTGCAGACCGGAGCGCGGATCCGTAATTCCGGATCCGAGCGGGACAAAGTCTGTCCCCATAGAAATGAATGGGTCCGCAATTCCGTTCCGCAAACAGAATTGCGGACGTGTGAATGGGGCATAAGGGTCCCCTATCACCACCAGTTAGTTAGCTACTTGTTAGGTAGCTAGCGCCCAGCCCACCGCACCGCAGTCACTGATTTTGGCAGAGATTTATTCATCCACATTGATCGATGCGAATGAAGAAAATCTGTGCCGTTCATTTTTTTTTTTCAGCGCAGAGGCTGAGCGGAAAAAAATCTCATTACCCGTATGCTCAATATACGGAGAATCGCAGAAACTCCTAATGCTGGCCATACGTGTAATGATTGCGGAGACCCTCAAATGCCAGGACAGTATAAATACCCCACATGTGACCCCATTTTAGAAAGAAGACACCCCAAGGTATTCCGTGAGGGGTATGGTGAGTTCATGCAAAATTTTATTTTTGTCACAAGTTAGTGGAATATGAGACTGTAAAAAAAAAAAAAAAAAAACAATTTCCGCTAACTTGTGCCAAATTTTTTTTCTGTGAACTCACCATGCCCCTCACGGAATACCTTGGGGTGTCTTCTTTCCACAATGGGGTCACTTGTGGGGTATTTATACTGCCCTGGCATTTTAAGGGTCCTAAAGCGTGAGAATCCAAATGCGTAAAAATGGCCTGTAAAATCCTAAAGGTACTCATTGGTTTTAGGGCCCTTTGCGCATCTTGGCTGCAAAAAGTGTCACTCATGTGGTATCGCCGTACTCAGGAGAAGTAGGGCAATGTGTTTTGGGGTGTATTTTTACATATACCCATGCTGGGTGAGAGAAATATCTCTGTAAACTGACAACTTTGAATAAAAAAATGTAAAAAGTTGTCGTTTACAGCGATATTTCTCACACGCAGCATGGGTATATGTAAAAATACACCCCAAAACACATTGCGCTACTTCTCCTGAGTACGGCGATACCACATGAGTGACACTTTTGCAGCCAAGATGCGCAAAGGGACCTAAAACCAATGAGTACCTTTAGGATTTCACAGGCCATTTTTATGCATTTGGATTCTCACACTTTAGAGGCCCCTAAAATGCCAGGTGAGTATAAATACCCCACATGTGACCCCATTTTGGAAAGAAGACACCCCAAGGTATTCCGTGAGGGGCATGGTGAGTCCACAGAATTTTTATTTTTTGCCACAAGTCAGCGGAAATAGTTTTTTTTATTTTTTTTTTATTTTGTTTTTACAAAGTCTCATATTCCACTAACTTGTGACAAAAAATAAAATTTTACATGAACTCACCATACCCTCACAGAAGACTTGGGTGTCTTCTTCCAAAATGGGTCACATGGGGTATTTATACTGTCCTGGCATTTTAGGGGCCCTAAAGCGTGAGAAGAAGTCTGGAATCCAAATGCGTAAAAATGCCCTGTGAAATCCTAAAGGTACTCATTGGTTTTAGGGCCCCTTTGCACCAGGCTGCAAAAGTGTCACTCATGTGGTATCACCGTACTCAGGAGAAGTAGGGCAATGTGTTTGGGGTGTATTCTTATATATACCCATACTTTGTCTGAAAAATATCTCTGTAAACGACAACTTTTAAAAATTTTTATACAAAGTTGTCAGTTTACAGAGATATTTCTCTCACCCAACATGGGTATATGTAAAAATACACCCCAAAACACATTGCCCTACTTCTCCTGAGTACGGCGATACCACATAAGTGACACTTTTTGCAGCCTGGGTGCAAAGGGCCCAAATTCCAACGAGTACCTTTAGATTTTACATGGCGGCTCACAATTTAGCCCCGCCCAAAATGCCAGAACAGTAAACACACCCCACAAATGACCCCTTTCGGAAAGTAGACACCCGAGGTATTCACTGAGGGCATAGTGAGTCCGTCTGAGATTTCTTTTTTTTTTGCCAGAAGTTAGCAGAAATTGAAACTTTTTATTTATTTTTTTCTCAGAAAGTGTCATTTTCCGCTAACTTGTGAAAAAAATGAAATGATACATGAACTCACCATGCCCCCGCGAATACTTTGGGGTGTCTTCTTTCTAAAATGGTGTGATTTGGGGGTATTTATACTATCCTGACATTCTAGCACCTGAAGAAACATGACAGGCGCTCAGAAAGTCAGAGCTGCTTCAAAATGCCGAAATTCACTTTTTTGCACCATAGTTTGTAAACGCTATAACTTTTACCCAAACCAATAAATATACACTTATTGGACTTTTTTATCAAAGACATGTAGAACAATAAATTTAGAGAAAAATTTATATAGAAATGTAGTTTTTTTTAAAAAAATTTACAACAGAAAGTGAAAAATGTCATTTTTTTGTAAAAATTTCGGTAATTTTTGATTAATAGCAAAAAAAGTAAAAATGTCAGCAGCAATGAAATACCACCAAATGAAAGCTCTATTAGTGAGAAGAAAAGGAGGTAAAATTCATTTGGGTGGTAAGTTGCATGACGGAGCAATAAACGGTGAAAGTAGTGTAGTGCGGAATTGTAAAAAGTGGCCTGGTCATTAAGGGGGTTTAAGCAAGGGGGGCTGAAGCGGTTAACTCCGATGCCCAGAGTCTCAGGTAAATAGGAGCAATATTATAGTAGTTATATTCTTGTACATAGGAGGCAGTATTATAGTAGTTATATTCTTGTACATAGGAGGCAGTATTATAGTAGTTATATTCCTGTACATAGGAGGCAGTATTATAGTAGTTATATTCTTGTACATAGGAGCAGTATTATAGTAGTTATATTCTTGTACATAGGAGCAGTATTATAGTAGTTATATTCTTGTACATAGGGGCAGTATTATAGTAGTTATATTCTTGTACATAGGGGCAGTATTATAGTAGTTATATTCCTGTACATAGGAGCAGTATTATAGTAGTTATATTCTTGTACATAGGAGGCAGTATTATAGTAGTTATATTCTTATACATAGGAGCAGTATTATAGTAGTTATATTCTTGTACATAGGAGCAGTATTATAGTAGTTATATTCTTGTACATAGGAGCAGTATTATAGTAGTTATATTCTTGTACATAGGAGCAGTATTATAGTAGTTATATTCTTGTACATAGGAGCAGTATTATAGTAGTTATATTCTTGTACATAGGAGGCAGTATTATAGTAGTTATATTCTTGTACATAGGGGCAGTATTATAGTAGTTATATTCTTGTACATAGGAGCAGTATTATAGTAGTTATATTCTTGTACATAGGGGCAGTATTATAGTAGTTATATTCTTGTACATAGGAGCAGTATTATAGTAGTTATATTCTTGTACATAGGAGCAGTATTATAGTAGTTATATTCTTGTACATAGGAGCAGTATTATAGTAGTTATATTCTTGTACATAGGGGCAGTATTATAGTAGTTATATTCTTGCACATAGGAGGCAGTATTATAGTAGTTATATTCTTGTACATAGGAGGTAGTATTATACTAGTTATATTGTTGTACATAGGGGCAGTATTATAGTAGTTATATTCTTGTACATAGGGGCAGTATTATAGTAGTTATATTCTTGTACATAGGAGCAGTATTATAGTAGTACCATATTTTTTGTCCCTTACAACGTGCTTTTTACCCCCCGCCCCCAAAGTGGGGCGAATACTAATGAGCGCTTCCATTATGCAGCGCTCCCCGGACTCTGTACTCACCGCTTCCTGGTATTCTGTCGTCGGCTGTACTGGGACTGCGCACAGCATGAGGGCGCTCTGTGACCTCACGCTGTGTGCGCCGGGTGACAGCACAGCCAACTGCAGGAAGAGGACGAGTGCTGGAGGTGAGGAGCGGTGTATTTTTTATTTTATGTGATCTGAGGCTGTGGGCTGATTAAATGAGGCATGGGGGGCTCATCTCAGGTCTGAATGTGGGTCTTATTTATATTGGGACTGTTATCTGAAGTCTGACATAAAGGAACCTGAACTGAGGTCTTATTGGGGTCTTATTAACATTTGGGGTCTGATTGGGGCTGTGAGCTGAGGTCTAATGAAAAATATTTTTTTCTTCTAAAACTTAAGTGCGACTTACGGGCCGCTACGTATTATAGGGCGAAAAATAGGGAATATTCTAGTAGAAAGGTGCTGCCTCCTATTTCACAATATCCGAGTGCTCTGCGGATGATCACACCTTCCCCCACTATTACAATGTACGGTATTCGGCTTCCACTTTGTTTGCATAGAAAATGCAAAGTAGTTCTAGATCTCACAGGCAAACGTCAGAAACACATGAAAATAAAGCACGGAAGGCAGAATTATTTGTATTGGCTTCTCCAGAGCAGGATTTCTGCTACTTGTGGTCCGCACTGTACACAGATTACATTTTGTATAACGGGGAGTAGTAAGGAGAATAATTTAAGGGGTTGTCCAAGTTATTTTTATTGATGACCCATCTTCAGGATAGGTCCATCAATATCTGATTGGAGGGGGTCTGACAACCGGCACCGCCACCGATGAGCTGTATGAAGAGAAGGCGTGTGCAGTGCCAGCGCTGCCTCCTCTTTACCGTTTACCTGCTCGTGTCGCACCCACAGCGGTGAGCAGGTGTAATTACGACCCGTCCCATTAATTTCAATGGGACGGCTCGTTCCTACTCAAGTGTATAGGGGGGAATCGTTCCATTGAAATGAATAGAATGGCTTAGGTGTAATTACAAAAATTTGGCATTTTTTTGCAAATTTATTAAAAAGAAAAAAACGAAAATTTAGCATTGAGTAAGTTTACAGACCCTTTTCTAGGACACTTGACATTTTGCTCTGGAGCCTTCCGTTTTTCTTTATCATCTCTGAGATGTTCTATACCTTGATTGGAGTCACCAGTGGTAAATTCAGTGGATCGGACATGAATTGGAAAGACACAGCCCTGTCTATAGGAGACCTCACAGCCAACAATCAATATCAGAGCAGAAACCAAGTCATGAGGAGGAAAGAACTGCCTGTAGAGCTCAGAGACAGGATTGTGTGGAGGCTTAGATCTGGAGAAGGGGACAAAAAAATAATGTCTGCTGCTCTGACAGTTCCCAGGAGCGCAGTGATCAGGAGCGCATAATTCTTATATGTTAGTAGAAAAACCAGGACCCTTCCTAGAGCTGTCGTAAGTGATGACTGAAGTGAGCTTTGGATGCTTTGTTCAAAACTTCGGAATAATACTGCACGGAAACCCGTCTCTGTACAGTAGTAGAACGTATGGGCTCCGATGAGCCAAAGTACGTTATTTGCAAAGTCGCACGTGACTTCGTCAAATAACTTCAGTAGTTGATTTTTAAAGTGGAGAACCACTTTAAAACTTGAAACGGTTCCGACCAGTACCGGGCCATAGATCATCTGGTACTGGTCGCAAGGGAGTTTAACTATTGGCTCCTTGTGCCCCCTTATAGGGTGAAGGCCCCTAGGCCTGAGGCTGCGCTAAGATCCAGGATCGTCGCAGTCACAGAAGGCATGATGACGTCATCACGCCACCATGGACCCGGCGCAGGAGGTTGCAATGACGTTCTCGGCCACCGGTAACGTAATGCAGGCAGTCGGGGCAGCAAGGTGGAAGAGACCTGCAGTGCAGAGACACGACTGGGGGGCATTATATGCGACGAGCGGTCTCTGATCACGTGATCACCATGATACAGTGTGTTTGCAGCAGTTATGTCCCAAAACCGCTATGAAGCCCTAATGCGGTTTATGAATTTTTCAGACAATTCCCAAGTCCCCCCTTTGAACGACCCAGCTGACGACCGCCTAAATAAAGACCCCTTATTTCCCGCCTTAGGGATTTATTCTTAACATGATATACCCCTGATAAAAATCTGTCCGCTGATTAATCCCTTTTTAGTTTTAAAGGCCGCCATTCCTTCACATGTGACCAGCTGCTTGCCGTGAAGTGGAAGGACGGGAAGGATATCCACATGCTGACCACCGGGCAGGCAGACACCACAGGGGCAGTTTGGGAGAGGGGGGCGTGATCTCCCCAGCGCACAGGGCCGGCAAGAGGAGGTAAACGCTGCCTGGTCCTGTCAATCTAGTGAAGCAGGGCGTGGCCAGAGGTGGGAGAACGGAGCCTCTTGGAGCAGGGGCAACGCCCCCCATGCTCCTAGAGGCTAATTAGCATATTATAAAAGTTAGTTTTTCTCAATAACGGCAGCAGTGAGATGGCACTAATATAGTTATGTTCAGCTGACATTAGCACATCGCTTAATACCCATCTTTCAGGTGACAACAACCCTTTAATTTCTTTAAAAAACTAGGGAGTCAGAAAACATTATACACCCACAAAAGAATACGTTAAGGGGTCTAGTTTTAAAAAATACGTACTTCAAAGATTTTTCAGTTAATGTAAAATGTTAAGTCTCCAAAATAAAAAATAAAAAAAGTTTAAATTTGTTTGTAAATGCAGCCAAAATAAAGATGTGGAAATATATTTCTGATATAAATATTTAATACTATTTATGAATGTAAATATATAAGTTGAAAAAGGAAAATATGCCAATTTTTACAAATTTTCATAGATTACGTTTTTTAATAAGATACGTATATTGTATCGGTAAAATTTTACCACCTAAGTAAAGTACAATATGTGACGAGAAAACAATGTCGGAATTACTTTTATGTAATTCTTTGCTAAAGTGACATCCCAGATTTCCAAAATCTGGCTTGGTCATTAAGGGGTTAATACTAAATAGGGGTGTTCAATTATGCAAAAAGGGTCTGAAGACTTATGTCCCGGGTACAGGGTCTGAAGACTTATGTCCCGGGTACAGGGTCTGAAGACTTATGTCCCGGGTACAGGGTCTGAAGACTTATGTCCCGGGTACAGGGTCTGAAGACTTATGTCCCGGGTACAGGGTCTGAAGACTTATGTCCCGGGTACAGGGTCTGAAGACTTATAGTGGATATAAAAAGTCTACACACCCCTTTTAAAATGTCATGTTTCTGTGCTGTAAAAAAAATAAATAAAATAAGACAAAGATAAATCATTTCAGAACTTTTTCCACCTTTAATGTGACCTATAAACTGTACCACTCAATTAAAAAACAAACTGAAATCTTTTAGGTGGAGGGAAGAAAAAATATAAAAATAAAACAATATGGTTGCATAAGTGTGCACACCCTTAAACTAATACTTTGTTGAAGCACCTTTTGCTTTTATTGCAGCACTCAGTCTTTTTTGGTAGTCTATCAGTATGGCACATTTTGACTCTTCTTTGCAAAAACACTCCAAATCTGTCAGATTGCGAGGGCGTCTCATGGGCACGCCCCTCTTTAGATCACCCCACAGATTGTCAATCGGGTTCAGGTCTGGGCTCGGGCTGGCCCATTCCTTTACTCTTCTTCCGGTGAAGCCATTCCTTTGCTGATTTGGATGATGCTTTGGGTCGTTGTCCTGCTGAGAGATGTAGTTCCTCTTCGTGTTCAGCTTTCTAGCAGAAGCCGGAAAGTTTTGGGCCAATATTGATGGTATTTGGAACTGTTCATAATTCCCTCTATCTTATCTAAGGCCCCAGTTCCAGCTGAAGAAGACCAGCCCCGCAGCCCGATGCTGCCCCCGCCATGCCTCACTGTGGGGAGGGGGTTCTTCTGGTGATGGGCAGGGTGGTTTTTGTCTTTTGGAATTATGGCCAAAAAGTTCCCCTTTGGTTTCCTCCGACCATAACCCCTTTCCCCACAGGCTTCTGGGAGACCTCAGATGGGTTTTTGCAGTAGCCTGGCCTGGATGTTCTTCTTGGTAAGAAGAGGCCTTTGTCTCGCCCCTCTCCCCCATAGCCCGGACATATGAAGAATACGGAGATTGCTGTCACAGGTACCACACGGTCGGTACTCGCCGGATATTCCTGCCGCTCCTGTAATGTCGCTGTCGGCCTCTTGGTCGCCTCCCAGACCAGTTTTCTTCTCGTCTTTTCATCCGTTTTGGAGGGACGTCCAGTTCTTGGTGATGTCCCTGTTGGGCCATATTTTCTCCACTTGATGATGACGGTCTCCACTGTGTTCCATGGTAGATCTAATGCCTTGGATGTTCTTCTGTCCCCTTCTCCTGACTGATCCTTCTAACAGTGAGATCCTCTGATGCTCTGGACGCTCTCTGTAGACCGTGGCTTCTGCCGTGGGATGCGACTAAGAAAATATCCGGAAAGACCAACGAGAGTAGCGGAACTTTATCTGGGGTTAATCAGAGGCGCTGGAAATGTTGGCGGGTGTACGCCGACTCCTATTAACAGGATTCTGAACACAGCTACATCCCCAGTTATAAGAGGGTGTGCACACTTATACAAGCACATTATTTTAGGTTTTTTTGGTTGTCTTCCCTCCACCTAAAAGATTTCAGTTTGTTTTTCAATTGAGTTGTACAGTTTATAGGTCACATTAAAGGGGGAAAAAGTTCTGAAATGATTTATCAGGGGTGTGTAGACTTTTTATATCCACTGTATGTCCCGAGTAAAGGGGCTGAAGACTTATGTCCATGTGAGATTTTAGTTTTTCCTTATCTGTACAGATTTCTCCCTTCTCACTATGGGGGATCCGATAGCACAATTTTCCTTTCCGCATCTGGTCCAACAGTCCCTCATGTGTGACTCGGCCCACGGCGCTGAAGTTGAATTTTTGCTGCAGCTCTGGATGTAACTAAAGCATATGATTCATCAGCGTTCAGCCATATTCAATTCCACATCATTGTCAAGAACTCCGATTGCTGCCAGTGACTGGAAACATTCATTGCTGAGATTTATAAACTGGAAATCCAATCCGTCCACGTCCCGCTCACACAGCTGAGGATTTGTTACAATTTCTGCATGTGACTGAAAGCCATCAGCCGATGACAGAGACAGATCTCTGCGGCTGCTACGTTCAGCTCAGAGGATTACCTGCACCAGCACACGGCGAAAAGGTTTCCATTCACTGACGGCAAGCAAAGGTAATTAAAACGGTGAGGAATTAAAAACAAAAGTCTAGGACACGTGCCACAGCTTTTCAGGTTGTGGCCGGTGACACGTATGTGATACATGGGGCCTGAGCAGAGGCAGCGTTTTCGCGTCAGTACGTTATATATACACGGCGTCATTATTTGTACAAGCTGGTGACGCCGACCAGACACCAGTGACTCACCAGTCTGGAATAGGGAGCGGTGAACGTATAGGCCCTATATTAACCCCTTAATAACACAAGCAGTTTTCGTTCTTTCCTACCCGCCTTCCAAGAACCGTCAGAAAGGACTCAGTTTCTGTGGCGTGTCACATCTGAGGGGGCGTCATCTCTGATGTCAGCTGCTGCAGGTGGGGGTCAGATGTAAAGAACAGCCAGTGCCCACCGCGTATGGGGCGGACTCAGCTCCTGAGCATGCGCCATACTGTCCCTGTGCACATGTTGCTTATGGGTTAACCCTTTTCCGACATGTGACGACCTATTACGTTACATGTCGGGTCTTTAAAGATGGCGCCCGCTCATTAGCGGAGCAGGAGCCATAGCAACCGGGTGCCTGCGGTAACGCCGATCACGGACATTTAACCTTTCCGATTCCATTTTCAAACCTGACCACTTCATCTGGACACGCTATATACCTGACGCGCGAACTTCTGGTAATGCTCTGGCTCCCCCGCGCGGGGATCGGAGGAGCCGAGGCTTGTGTGCAGCAGCCCCCATCATAGTAAATGACAAGAGGCTGCTGCACAGTATTTCCTATGGAGCGCTTGTCTGTAAAAGGCTCAATAGGAAAGTAGTAAAATCATCATGGACTCCGCTGCTAATGCATTGACGATAGCAGTGTAATGATGGGAACTATAAAAAATCTATATATATAAAGTTTTTCTAAATAAAAAAAAATTCAAATCACTCCCTTTCCCCAAAATGAGAATAAAAAAAAAAGTAAAAAAAAATAAATAATAATACACATCATTTGTATTGCTGCTTGCGAAAACGCCCATACTATCAAAATATAAAAGTGTTTAATCCCATACGGAAAAAGGCGAAACAAAAAAAAAAGGGTCAAAATTTGCCGCTTCTCCTTTCGGTCGCTTCTCCTCCCATAAAAAAAATGAAATAAAAAGTGATCAAAAACTTTTTCGCACCCCAGAATGGTATCAATGAGAAGTACAGATCGTCCCACAAAAAAATTAGCCCCCACACAGCTCCGTACACATAACTTCAAAAAAAGTGATCGGGGGTCAGAAAATTACAGAAAAAAAAAAAAAAGTTTCTTTTTTTCAGTATCAAACTGCAAGAAAAACTATAGATATGTTGTATCGCCGGATTCGTACTGACCTTTTTCTCACTTCCCTCTACAGTTTATGAAATATTAAACTTGTCCAGCAAAAACTAAGTCCTCTTACGGCTATGTGACCCAAAAAATAACAAAAAAGTTATGACTCCGGGAAGCGAAAAATGAAAACGCAAAGTCAAAAAACCTCCGGGATAGAAAGGGTTAAAGTAGCAAACCCACCGAGCACAGGAGTGACAGGCCCGCACACACACTGAAAATCTATAACCCTCATCATCTTTGCCACACCTAATATGGACGGAGCTGTGTCAATACTCCACCCCGCAGCGGGGGCAGACACTTTCCACCTCTTCACCGTGACTGCTCTGGCGCGATCCCCTGACGGCCGCCATTGTTCCTCCAGTGAAGCAGCTTCGCCAACAGTCTCGTTTTGTATCTCCAGCCACTACCCAGGCCTATGCGTTGCCATAGTAACAGACAACAAACAATCCCTGTGTAGTCAGATCCTACGGTGACCCAAGTCCAGTTCAGTGGAAAGGCGGGAAGTCTACGTTTCGAAGGTGTCATACGGACACATGCTCGCTTAACGAACGTACAATGAACTGCACTTTCAAGATCTCTGCTTGCTGTCCGTGAACTAGAACACGCACTGGTCACATCCAGGGACGCCCATCAGACGTACAACCTCGCTGCATTTCATCAAAGCTCTCATTTTAGATGTGAATGATTCCATTTGCAAACAGCAAGCAGAGATATTGTTAGAGATGAGGATCTGAAATGCAACGTATATCACAGGGTTGCACAGAGAAGACGACACAAGAGCCATGGTGTGGGCACCAATGTCCGGGGTGTACAAGGCCCACAGCTAGAGTTCAGCGAACTTCTGTTTTAAGTTCGGCGTCCAAAGTTCGGGTTGGGGTTATTGTAGCATCCCGTTATGGATTCCGCTACCACCGACCATAACGGCATTTGGAATCCATAAAGGGATTCTTCAATGAACCCGAACCTTGGACAACACAAAGGACCTGGGGTGACGTCATTGTCATGTGATCAGTGCAGGGGGCGTGGCTCAGTACTGGATTAGATAAGAGGTGGTAGCCTACGACCTCTTATCCAATCCAGTACTGAGCCACGCCCCCTGCACTGATCACATGACGGTGATGTCACCCCAGGTCCTTCACCCCGTGTTCCAAATGGCGTTGTGGTCCGTTGTAGCGGAATCCATAACGGGATGCTTCGATAACCCGAACTTTGGACGCTAAACTTAAAATACAAGTTCGCTCAACTCTACCCACAGGGCCAGGACACGGGTGGCATCCTTGGCACCGCCATCTTCACAGGTGATGTTCACTCATGGGAAGGCTCCCGCTGCCGCGCGTCTTACAGTGTAGTGGAGGCCGCTCGCGACATCTTGAGGCTGACAACACACGATACAGTCTGCAGGGTGTGGAGAGGCCGTAAACGTCCGAGATGGAAATACCCCTCAGAAGCCTTGCAAAGTGCATGACAGGAAGTGTTGTCGTAGGGACACAATGTCCTTGTATACACCCCGAGGACTGCGCTTTTGTAGATCTCAACTCCCAAACCGCGACAACCTCACCTGCCAATGTTCTTTGCTCAAAGGGAAGGTTGTCAAGTTTCGTATACTTCAAGGGGTAAATAAAAAAAATAAAAAATAAAAATCGAAAGTGAGGAGAGACCAACCCCCAACCTCAGGTGTCCCCCAGGTTGGGGGGGAGGGGGTGGATATCAGGACTTACCAGCAGGCGATGATGCAGAGTGCAGTGAAGATGACGATTGGGATCGGGTAGGACGCGCACAGCAGCCCATGGCGGTAAAAGGCCTGTGATATCTTCTCGCGCAGCTTATCAGTGAAGGGCATCCTCAGATGCTGTCACCTTCGCCCCATCACGAAACGCGCCTGCAACGCTACTCCACAGCCGTCGGTCTGCTGCCGGGAGACATGAGCGACCTGCGTGAGACAGAAGACACATTCAGGACCAGTCTGACACATAAGAGAAAGCTGCAGCACTACAACTCCCAGCATGCCGCGGAGGTCAGCGCTCACATTAACGGTCCTGTCCTTTAAAGTTATTTTCTACTTTGTTTCAACCCAGTAAAGAACGAACAATTGTATTATTACCTGGAAACCGTCAACAAGTAGGGCAGCTGCGGATGGCTTATTAAACGGCAGGTCTGTGTTCTAATGAAGGTAATGTGGACCGCACAACGGACACGGTAGTGTGCACGAGGCCTAACAAACAATCCTTAGTACCAAAAGGACCCAAAGCAGGAGAACACCAATATAGAATCAAATTACTACACAGAGATATGTAAAAATAATACCGCCAGACCAGTCCTACTTGCTGATGGTTTCCATGTATGTTTTTTTTTTTTCCCCCAAGACACATAAGAAAGTTTTTGAAAACAGCAAAAATGACCACAGAATCCAAGTCCCCATTATAATAGTGATCTGATAGATCATCTGTAGGCCGTGGCTCACTGATACAGAATCTGGTAATGCTGCGGAGCTGAAAGCTAAGGAGACGCAGGGTAGTGCACATGTATCTGCCATACAGGCAGCTATCAATGCACCCTGCAGAATAACGACCTACAGGTTCCTGTCTGTCCAGGGCTCTGTCAGGGGCCCTCCGCATTCTCCACCCCCACCGATTTATTAGCTATCCCCTATCCGCCCCATAATACCGGATGTAACTCAGGATCAGTACAGGATAAGTAATGTATGTACACAGTGACTGCACCAGCAGAATAGTGAGTGCAGCTCTGGAGTATAATACAGGATGTAACTCAGGATCAGTACAGGATAAGTAATGTATGTACACAGTGACTGCACCAGCAGAATAGTGAGTGCAGCTCTGGAGTATAATACAGGATGTAACTCAGGATCAGCACAGGATAAGTAATGTATGTACACAGTGACTGCACTAGCAGAATAGTGAGTGCAGCTCTGGAGTATGATACAGGATGTAACTCAGGATCAGTACAGGATAAGTAATGTATGTACACAGTGACTGCACCAGCAGAATAGTGAGTGCAGCTCTGGAGTATAATACAGGATGTAACTCAGGATCAGTACAGGATAAATAATGTATGTACAAAGTGACTGCACCAGCAGAATAGTGAGTGCAGCTCTGGAGTATAATACAGGATGTAACTCAGGATCAGTACAGCATGGTGGACAGTTCGGGTTTGTATGAATTTTGAAAGAAGCAGAAGTAGAGATACTGTGCGGTGTTCGCTGCATCCACGAGAAAAACCACAACTCATTGATATTATATTAACAGTTTCCGGCCTTGGGTCAAACATTCACTTCATGATCCTCGCTGCTGCCCTGTAATACCTTCCTGCAGTTTTCCTCCCTCACCGGCCTCCTGCCAGAACATATTGTGAAAATGCTAGTGACCGCTTCCATTATGAAACCGGTCATTAGCATGCGGGAGGCACAGGAAGGTGAGAACAGCGCTGCACTGGCTGTACTCACCTTCCCTGGTTTTCTTCCGGCCCCACGCTGTGCGCGGACACGTACAGTGTCAGGACGTCGTGCACTATGACATGGCTCTGTGCGCTGTCAGGTCATAGTACAGCGTGGGGCCGGAAGAAGACCAGGGAGGGTAAGTGAATCTGCCAAGTGGCAGCGCTGTCCAGAGCTGGAGAGGTAAGTTTCTTTTTTAATTTATGGGAAGGGTCTGATCCCGGGCCGGGAAGGGTCTGATCCCGGGCCGGGAAGGGTCCGATCCCGGGCCGGGAAGGGTCTGATCCCGGGCCGGGAAGGGTCCGATCCCGGGCCGGGAAGGGTCCGATCCCGGGCCGGGAAGGGTCTGATCCCGGGCCGGAAGGGTCCGATCCCGGGCGGGAAGGGTCCGATCCGGGCGGGAAGGGTCTGATCCCGGGCCGGGAAGGGTCCGATCCCGGGCCGGGAAGGGTCCGATCCCGGGCCGGGAAGGGTCCGATCCCGGGCCGGGAAGGGTCTGATCCCGGGCCGGGAAGGGTCTGATCCCGGGCCGGGAAGGGTCTGATCCCGGGCCGGGAAGGGTCTGATCCCGGGCCGGGAAGGGTCTGATCCCGGGCCGGGAAGGGTCTGATCCCGGGCCGGGAAGGGTCTGATCCCGGGCCGGGAAGGGTCTGATCCCGGGCGGGAAGGGTCTGATCCCGGGCGGGAAGGGTCTGATCCCGGGCGGGAAGGGTCTGATCCCGGGCGGGAAGGGTCTGATCCCGGGCGGGAAGGGTCTGATCCCGGGCGGGAAGGGTCTGATCCCGGGCGGGAAGGGTCTGATCCCGGGCCGGGAAGGGTCTGATCCGGGCGGGAAGGGTCTGATCCCGGGCGGGAAGGGTCTGATCCGGGCCGGGAAGGGTCTGATCCCGGGCCGGGAAGGGTCTGATCCCGGGCGGGAAGGGTCTGA
This sequence comes from Bufotes viridis, assembly GCA_033119425.1. Classification (NCBI taxonomy): domain Eukaryota; kingdom Metazoa; phylum Chordata; class Amphibia; order Anura; family Bufonidae; genus Bufotes; species Bufotes viridis. Next base: position 392,041,788 of record CM065593.1, read on the forward strand.
TCCCGGGCCGGGAAGGGTCTGATCCCGGGCCGGGAAGGGTCTGATCCCGGGCCGGGAAGGGTCTGATCCCGGGCCGGGAAGGGTCTGATCCCCATTATACTTTACCATGGCAGCCGGGACTTTAGCATCCTGGCTGCCATCGTAACCATTCACGAAAGCTAAACATTGGATCCGGCGATGCGCCGAAACGACTTTTAGTTTAATGCCGGATCCGGATTAATGCACTTCAATGGGCATTAATTCCGGATCCGGCGTTAAGGCATGTCTTCTGGATTTTTGGACGGAGACAAATCTGTAGCATGCTGCGGTTTTGTCAACGTCCAAAAACGTTCACATACTGAATGGAAGACATCCTGATGCATCCTGAACGGATTTCTCTCCATTCAGAATGCATTGGGATAATCCTGATCAGTTTATTTCCGGCATAGAGACCCGACGACGGAACTCTAGGACAGAAAGGAAAAACGCAAGTATGAAAGAGCCCTTAATCACTTATTTGTTTGACCAAATATAGCCGTCAAATTTTTACGTTGAGAATTTTATATGGCCCCGAATGATGTTACAAATATAGAAATGGCCCTCGGCAGCAAAAAGGTCCCCCCCCGCTGTAAGGTAAACCTCCATGCAGGGCGAGGAGCAGTGACAGGGACGAGCTCTGCCGTATACACATTACATACAGCAGCCTTACTGGGATACAATGTGGGGTCAGGGCACCATGGCAGAAAGATAAATGTGATGACCGCCGGCGTGCAACACAGCGTCAGTCATTCACTTACTGCTGCATCGCAGTGCGCAGAACATGAGACTGAAGCGTGTAATAGAGACTTGGAGTAAGGTCGTCTGATCACCACACGCAGGGCGCACACGTCCTCCCGTGACACAAATACACCGACAGTCAGCTGACTGGACAGTCATGTGGCCTAGTAAAGGGGACGGACATAACCCTCATCCGGCACGGAGGGGCTCACACTGCGAGCGCCTGAAATACTCTGTAACACTACTGCAAAAGACTCCACAATGTGAAAAGGGCCCACATACAGCACTACCCCTGCACCCGAAGAGTGGCCCAAAAAGCCACTAATTTTGTGCATTTTGGGCAAAAATCTGCACCAAAAATCTGTGATACTGCAACACTATGAAACAAACAATATATAAACCTCCTGACACTAAGTAACAATACATAAACCCTCCTGACACTAAGTAACAATACATAAACCCACCTGACACTATGTAACAATACATAAACCCACCTGACACTATGTAACAATACATAAACCCACCTGACACTATGAAACAATACATAAACCCACCTGACACTATGTAACAATACATAAACCCACCTGACACTATGTAACAATACATAAACCCACCTGACACTATGTAACAATACATAAACCCACCTGACACTATGTAACAATACATAAACCCACCTGACACTATGTAACAATACATAAACCCACCTGACACTATGTAACAATACATAAACCCACCTGACACTATGTAACAATACATAAACCCACCTGACACTATGTAACAATACATAAACCCACCTGACACTATGTAACAATACATAAACCCACCTGACACTATGTAACAATACATAAACCCACCTGACACTATGTAACAATACATAAACCCACCTGACACTATGTAACAATACATAAACCCACCTGACACTAAGTAACAATACATAAACCCACCTGACACTATGTAACAATACATAAACCCACCTGACACTATGTAACAATACATAAACCACCTGACACTATGTAACAATACATAAACCCACCTGACACTATGTAACAATACATAAACCCACCTGACACTATGTAACAATACATAAACCACCTGACACTATGTAACAATACATAAACCACCTGACACTATGTAACAATACATAAACCCACCTGACACTATGTAACAATACATAAACCCACCTGACACTATGTAACAATACATAAACCCACCTGACACTATGTAACAATACATAAACCCACCTGACACTATGTAACAATAGGCAGGTCAGATTGTGTTATGCCTATTACAGGGCCCGAAGGGGCGCAGTAGAAGCATGTAAGAATATGCATGTTGTTGCAGAAAATATTCTGAGGAAAGTTTTATGGAAAAATCTCCCAGAGTCAGAATTTCAGAGACAGGGTGCTCAGGGGTCCGGCGACTATTCCGTCTCATCCGGCGGCCATACTGCGGCCTGTGTCTCACCCCCCGCCGGGGGCGCAGCACTACACAGGAGCCCTGTCTCCACTACATTCCCATGGGAAACATGAAGCTGGGGCAGGAGGGGTCGCCCAGCACAACAAACCCTCTGTGCTCCGATCCCTGAACACCAGGCCTTGTCCTGAGGCACCTCAGGGATAAGCGGCATCCAGGCTGGGCGCTGCTGCTCTCCTCCGAAGCCACAACTTTCTACCGCCCGATCACCGGATTTATCCCCGATCCAGCATTAATAGGGCCAGCTGGGACGCCGGCTTCACCAACCTACGAGTGTGCAGGATCTACAGGCCGAGCTATAGCATCGGGGGGGCAAATGTGCCATAACCTGTATGCCTCCATGTCCCACTGTATCTCATCTGGTATCTGGGCTAGAGGCCGTATCTCATCTTGTATCTGGGCTAGAGGCCGTATCTCATCTTGTATCCGGGCAGGAGGCCGTATCTCATCTTGTATCTGGGATAGAACATGTATCTCATCTTGTATCCGGGCAGGAGGCCATATCTCATCTTGAATCCGGGCTAGAGGCCGTATCTCATCTTGTATCCGGGCTAGAAGCCGTATCTCATCTTGTATCCGGGCTAGAAGCCGTATCTCATCTTGTATCCGGGCTAGAAGCCGTATCTCATCTTGTATCCGGGCTAGAAGCCGTATCTCATCTTGTATCCGGGCTAGAAGCCGTATCTCATCTTGTATCCGGGCTAGAAGCCATATCTCATCTTGTATCCGGGCTAGAAGCCGTATCTCATCTTGTATCCGGGCTAGAAGCCGTATCTCATCTTGTATCCGGGCTAGAAGCCGTATCTCATCTTGTATCCGGGCTAGAAGCCGTATCTCATCTTGTATCCGGGCTAGAAGCCGTATCTCATCTTGTATCCGGGCTAGAGGATGTATTATCTTGTATCTGGGATAGAAGATGTATCTCATCTTGTATCTAGGCTGGAGGCCCTATCTCACCTTGTATCCAGGCTGGAGGCCGCATCTCACCTTGTATCTAGGCTGGAGGCCGCATCCCACCTTGTATCCAGGCTGGAGGCCGCATCCCACCTTGTATCCAGGCTGGAGGCCGCATCCCACCTTGTATCCAGGCTGGAGGCCGTATCTCACCTTGTATCCAGGCTGGAGGCCGTATCTCACCTTGTATCAAGGCTGGAGGCCGTATCTCACCTTGTATCCATGCTGGAGGCCGTATCTCATAATGTATCTAGGCTGGAGGCCGTATCTCATCGTGTATCTAGGCTGGAGGCCGTATCTCATCTTGTATCCAGGCTGGAGGCCGCATCTCATCTTGTATCTAGGCTGGAGGTGCCCTGCAGGGTCCTAGAGCCTCCTTTCCTCCAATCACTTACATCGATCATTACTGTCACAGAAAAGCTTCCGAATCTCAGTAAAGTTGATATAAAAATTGCTTAGTTTGGATCCCTGCAGTTTGGGGGGCGCAGGCGGCTTTATTCACACCTTGCAGTCAGTTACATGTGAATAAACCCTCCCTGATCCGTGCAGCCCATTCCCTCTGAGACCAGGAGGTGGCGCCAGCAGTGGATCTACGACACTGATGCAGGACGAGGTTCTTCCCTGCCTCATGCCTCAGTGATGCAGGCGGCGCCCCCTAGCATCTGTCCTACCCCGGGGGAGCGGCCGCATCCTCCCTCGCCCTCCAAAATATTATATCTGGCAGAAAGAAATAAGATTAGGCCAAAATCCCGTCCCCTTTATCCGATCAGCGTCACCGAGAGAAACAAAAGCCTCTATTCAGGACGAAACCTGCGGGAAGTAAAAAAAACGGGCACACCGCGCCAACAGGCTGGCCATTAACCCTGCACAGTATATACACCACTCTCCTACCGCCCTGCCTATGTGTCTGTCTACACTGCAGTCCTGGAATTCTATTCATGAACTAGGAGGCTCAGGATGAGCAGAGCAGTGTGCGAATCCCAAAGACGCGTAGGACTCAGGCTGCACAATCCTCTAGCTCATCCCTAGGATGCTTTTATAAGGCTTTGGCCCCTTTAAATACCAGCAGTGCGACGCTTATCAGCGCAGCCGCTTATCGCACACATGAGACATACCGCTGTCTCATCCGCAAGTCCTCGAGCTTCTTATAAACTCCCGGAAAATACTGGAACCTAACAATAATCAGCTGATAACAAGCAGGGGCGGGGCCTGGAGCGTAATAAGCATCCGTGATAATTGGGGAAAGGCGAGGAGAAGGGACTGAGCGGCGTCTGCTCTGCGCTGTCCTCGACGCCCCCCAAGGCTGGGCTCCGATCCAAGGGCGATGGTTACCAAGGCCAGAGCCATCCCACCTCCATCTACAGGACCCGAGAACGCAGACCAAAGGGGGCGTGCACTGAAACAAGCCTGCTGACTGTTTCCAATAGCAACCAACGGTCAATGCAGCTCTGCAACAGCTTTCAGTTAGCGGGTGAATACTCATGTGACTGTAAGCCCCACCCAGTAGGGAGGAGTTAAACCAGATGCATCATGGGAGACCCCCAGACCCCTCCTCACATGATGTATAAGGGTATGTTCAGACGACGACAAAAAGTCGCACTATTGTCGCGCGACAATTTTTATAATGGGAGTCTATGGTGTTGCACTGCGACATGCTGCGACTGCGACGCGACAGTCGCATGACGTGAGTTCTTGTCAGATTTTCTGTCGCAAGCCGCGTGTCGCATGCGACATTTCGCCCATTGAATTCAATAGGAATCATGTGCGACTGCGACTTATATGCGACAGTCATGCGACAGAATGTTGTTTGGGTGTCTGGTTTGTGACCCAGACACAAGTTTATAAAGAGGAGTCATGGCCCCTTGTAATTTCACACGGCCTTTTTCTTTTGTGGAGGAAGCTTCCATCTCAGAAGAAATGTTTGTCGCGCGACAAAACAAGCCAAAAAAGTCGCACGACGCTCATGCGACTGCGTGTCGCCGCAAAGTTGCATCTAAAAATTGTCGCGTGACAATAGTGCGACTTTTTGTCGCGCGACAATTGTCGTCGTCTGAACATACCCTAACAGAGGAGACCCCTCCTCACGTGATGTATGCCAGAGGAGACCCCTCCTCACGTGATGTATGCCAGAGGAGACCCCTCCTCACGTGATGTATGCCAGAGGAGACCCCTCCTCACGTGATGTATGCCAGAGGAGACCCCTCCTCACGTGATGTATGCCAGAGGAGACCCCTCCTCACGTGATGTATGCCAGAGGAGACCCCTCCTCACGTGATGTATGCCAGAGGAGACCCTCCTCACGTGATGTATGCCAGAGGAGACCCCTCCTCACGTGATGTATGCCAGAGGAGACCCCTCCTCACGTGATGTATGCCAGAGGAGACCCCTCCTCACGTGATGTATGCCAGAGGAGACCCCTCCTCACGTGATGTATGCCAGAGGAGACCCCCAGACCGTTGCTTACAGGATGTATAATAGAGACCCCCAGACCACTCCTCACATGAGGAATAACAGAGGGGACCCCCAGACCCTTCTTTACAGGATGTATAATAGAGACCCCCTCCTCACATGATGTATAATAGAGGAGACCCCCGAGACCCCTCCTCACATGATGTATAATAGAGGAGACCCCTCCTCACATGATGTATAATAGAGGAGACCCCCCAGACCCCTCCTCACATGATGTATAATAGAGGAGACCCCTCCTCACATGATGTATAATAGAGGAGACCCCTCCTCACATGATGTATAATAGAGGAGACCCCCAGACCCCTCCTCACATAATGTATAATAGAGGAGACCCCTCCTCACATGATGTATAATAGACCCCTAGACCTCTCCCCACCTGATGCATTACATTGCCACACTAGGGGGGGGTTCAAAGTTGACAGTTTCAGGTTTCATGATGTCCCATCCTGTACACTATAGGGTATTGCGTCATGCCGCGTGGGGTATGACGTCACATAGGCAGCGGTAATGGTGGCGGTGTTACCTGTGAGTGAGGTAAAAGGAACCCCCGGTGAGTCCTCCGGTGACCAGTATACGGAGAGCGGGGATCGAGTACTCGTATCCGGCACGCACAGCTCCGCGCCCGCCCTGCAACCCCCGACCCTTCCCCTCTCACCCGCCAATGCCCGCCCAGTCCGGCTGTCACTGCCACAACTACTGAACCACAGCGACGCCTGATGGCCGGAGGGGGGATGACAGCGCCTCATGACACCAGCTGCTCCCCCGGGGGAACTCATAATGAACAGCGGCATCTAGCGGCGACAAGTGGAACTGACCCTCACATCACATCCCTGCTGGATGCACTCCTCCTATAGAGGGTACAGAGGGGTATACTATAGAGGGGAGGTTATGCTCCTTATATACAGTACAGGGGGATATACTATAGAGGGGAGGTTATGCTCCTTATATACAGTACAGGGGGATATACTATAGAGGGGACGACGACGTGCTCCTTATATACAGTACAGAGGGATATACTATAGAGGGGACGACGACGTGCTCCTTATACACAGTACAGAGGGATATACTATAGAGGGGACGACGACGTGCTCCTTATATACAGTACAGAGGGATATATATTACACAGGGGACGACGTGCTCCTTATATACAGTACAGTGGGATATACTATAGAGGGGACGACGTTTAATCCAAGTAAATGTATCATTTTAAAGGAAAAATATGTTGATTCAAAATTTCACGGTGTCAACAAATCCCAAAAAAGTTTGGACAAGTAGCAATAAGAGGCTGGAAAAAGTAAATTTGAGCATAACGAAGAGCTGGAAGACCAATTAACACTAATTAGGTCAATTGGCAACATGATTGGGTATAAAAAGAGCTTCTCAGAGCGGCGGTGTCTCTCAGAGGCCAAGATGGGTAGAGGATCACCAATTCCCACAATGTTGCGCAGAAAGATGGTGGAGCAATATCAGAAAGGTGTTACCCATCTATCATCATCAACTGTGCATAACATCATCCGAAGATTCAGAGAATCTGGAACAATCTCTGTGCGTAAGGGTCAAGGCCGTAAAACCGTACTGGATGCCCGTGATCTCCGGGCCCTTAAACGACACTGCACCACAAACAGGAATGCTACTGTAAAGGAAATCACAGAATGGGCTCAGGAATACTTCCAGAAACCATTGTCGGTGAACACAATCCACCGTGCCATCCGCCGCTGCCAGCTGAAACTCTACAGTGCCAAGAAGAAGCCATTTCTAAGCAGGATCCACAAGCTCAGGCGTTTTCACTGGGCCAGGGATCATTTAAAATGGAGTGTGGCAAAATGGAAGACTGTTCTGTGGTCAGACGAGTCCCGATTCAAAGTTCTTTTCGGAAATCTGGGACGCCATGTCATCCGGACCAAAGAGGACAAGGACAACCCAAGTTGTTATCAACGCTCAGTTCAGAAGCCTGCATCTCTGATGGTATGGGGTTGCATGAGTGCGTGTGGCATGGGCAGCTTGCATGTCTGGAAAGGCACCATCAATGCAGAAAAATATATTCAGGTTCTAGAACAACATCTGCTCCATCCAGACGTCATCTCTTTCAGGGAAGACCCTGCTTTTTTCAACAAGATAATGCCAGACCAAATTCTGCATCAATCACAACATCATGGCTGCGTAGGAGAAGGATCCGGGTACTGAATCGGCCAGTCTGCAGTCCAGATCTTTCACCGATAGAGAACATTTGGCGCATCATAAAGAGGAAGGTGCAATAAAGAAGGCCCAAGACGATTGAACAGTTAGAGGCCTGTATTAGACAAGAATGGGAGAGCATTCCTATTTTTAAACTTGAGAAACTGCTCTCCTCGGTCCCCAGACGTCGGCTGAGTGTTGTAAGAAGAAGGGGAGATGCCACACAGGGGTGAAAATGGCCTTGTCCCAACTTTTTGGGGATTTGTTGACACCATGAAATTCTGAATTAACATATTTTTCCCTTAAAATGGTGCATTTTCTCAGTTTAAACTTTTGTTCCGTGATTAATGTTCCATCCTGAATAAAATATTAGAAGTTGGCGCCTCCACATCATTGCATTCAGTTTTTATTCACGATTTGTATAGTGTCCCAACTTTTTTGGAATCCGGTTTGTATTACATAGAGGACGACGGGCTCCTATATACAGTACAGAGATCTGTATTACACAGGGGACGACGGGCTCCTATATACAGTACAGAGATCTGTATTACACAGGGGACGACGGGCTCCTATATACAGTACAGAGGGATATATATTACATAGAGGACGACGTGCTCCTATATACAGTACAGAGATCTGTATTACATAGAGGACGACGGGCTCCTATATACAGTACAGAGATCTGTATTACATAGAGGACGACGGGCTCCTATATACAGTACAGAGATCTGTATTACACAGGGGACGACGTGCTCCTATATACAGTACAGAGGATATACAATACAGAGGACGATGTGCTTCTTATATACAGTACAGAGGATATATATTACATAGAGGACGATGTGCTCCTTATATACAGTACAGAGGGATATATATTACATAGGGGACGACGTGCTCCTTATATACAGTACAGAGGGATATATATTACATAGGGGACGACGTGCTCCTTATATACAGTACAGAGGGATATATATTACATAGGGGACGACGTGCTCCTTATATACAGTACAGAGATCTGTATTACACAGGGGACGACGGGCTCCTATATACAGTACAGAGATCTGTATTACACAGGGGACGACGTGCTTCTTATATACAGTACAGAGATCTGTATTACACAGGGGACGACGTGCTTCTTATATACAGTACAGAGATCTGTATTACACAGGGGACGACGTGCTTCTTATATACAGTACAGAGATCTGTATTACATAGGGGACGACGGGCTCCTATATACAGTACAGAGATCTGTATTACACAGGGGACGACGTGCTTCTTATATACAGTACAGAGATCTGTATTACACAGGGGACGACGTGCTCCTATACACAGTACACAGATCTGTATTACACAGGGGACGACGTGCTTCTTATATACAGTACAGAGATCTGTATTACACAGGGGACGACGTGCTTCTTATATACAGTACAGAGATCTGTATTACACGGGACGACGTGCTCATATATACAGTACAGAGATCTGTATTACACAGGGGACGACGTGCTTCTTATATACAGTACAGAGGGATATATATTACATAGGGGACGACGTGCTCCTTATATACAGTACAGAGATCTGTATTACACAGGGACTGACGGGCTCCTATATACAGTACAGAGGGATATATATTACATAGGGGACGACGTGCTTCTTATATACAGTACAGAGGGATATATATTACATAGGGGACGACGTGCTCCTTATATACAGTACAGAGATCTGTATTACACAGGGGACGACGGGCTCCTATATACAGTACAGAGGGATATATATTACATAGGGGACGACGTGCTCCTTATATACAGTACAGAGGGATATATATTACATAGGGGACGACGTGCTCCTTATATACAGTACAGAGATCTGTATTACACAGGGGACGACGGGCTCCTATATACAGTACAGAGGGATATATATTACACAGGGGACGACGTGCTCCTATATACAGTACAGAGATCTGTATTACACAGGGGACGACGGGCTCCTATATACAGTACAGAGGGATATATATTACATAGGGGATGACGTGCTCCTTATATACAGTACAGAGGGATATATATCACATAGGGGACGACGTGCTCCTATATACAGTACAGAGATCTGTATTACACAGGGGACGACGGGCTCCTTATATACAGTACAGAGGGATATATATTACATAGGGGACGACGTGCTCCTTATATACAGTACAGAGATCTGTATTACACAGGGGACGACGGGCTCCTATATACAGTACAGAGATCTGTATTACACAGGGGACGACGTGCTCCTATATACAGTACAGAGATCTGTATTACACAGGGGACGACGGGCTCCTATATACAGTACAGAGATCTGTATTACACAGGGGACGACGGGCTCCTATATACAGTACAGAGGGATATATATTACATAGAGGACGACGTGCTCCTATATACAGTACAGAGATCTGTATTACACAGGGGACGACGGGCTCCTATATACAGTACAGAGATCTGTATTACACAGGGGACGACGGGCTCCTATATACAGTACAGAGATCTGTATTACATAGAGGACGACGGGCTCCTTATATACAGTACAGAGGGATATATATTACATAGGGGACGACGTGCTTCTTATATACAGTACAGAGGGATATATATTACATAGGGGACGACGTGCTCCTATATACAGTACAGAGGGATATATATTACATAGGGGACGACGGGCTCCTATATACAGTACAGAGATCTGTATTACACAGGGGACGACGGGCTCCTATATACAGTACAGAGGGATATATATTACATAGAGGACGACGTGCTCCTATATACAGTACAGAGATCTGTATTACACAGGGGACGACGGGCTCCTATATACAGTACAGAGATCTGTATTACACAGGGGACGACGTGCTCCTATATACAGTACAGAGATCTGTATTACACAGGGGACGACGGGCTCCTATATACAGTACAGAGATCTGTATTACACAGGGGACGACGGGCTCCTATATACAGTACAGAGGGATATATATTACATAGAGGACGACGTGCTCCTATATACAGTACAGAGATCTGTATTACACAGGGGACGACGGGCTCCTATATACAGTACAGAGATCTGTATTACACAGGGGACGACGTGCTCCTATATACAGTACAGAGATCTGTATTACACAGGGGACGACGGGCTCCTTATATACAGTACAGAGGGATATATATTACATAGGGGACGACGTGCTCCTTATATACAGTACAGAGGGATATATATTACATAGGGGACGACGTGCTCCTATATACAGTACAGAGATCTGTATGTAAGGATATGAGTGACTGTGACAAGCAGCCACATTATGAAGTGTAGACAACGGGTGGGATCATCTGCAGAGGGTCTTGTGGGGCTCCCGGTACGGAGGGGCCAGTACCTTCCAGAAGTGCTCCAAGGAAGGAGAATCGGTGACAGGGTGACGGACGCTCAAGGCTCGTGGACGTGTGGGGAACGTCTGGTCCGATCCACGAAAGAGCTAATGTAGAGTGAACTGCTGACAACATTACTGCTGGAGGCGATGGAAAGGTGTCAGGACACACAGGACATCGCAGCTTGTTGTGTATGGAGCTGTGTAACCACGACCGGTCAGGACGCCCATGCTGACCCCTGTGCACTGCCGAAAGTGCCTGCAGCGGGCATGTGAGCGTCAGAACTGGAGGAATGCAAGAAGGCGGCCTGGTCTGAGGAATCAGGTTACATCATGTAGACCCCCGGGTGCATGAGCTTCAGTTACCTAGGGAAGAAGGTACTGTACTATTGGAACAAGGAGGCCTAGTCTGAGGAATCAGGTTACATCATGTAGACCCCTGGGTTCATCACTTACCCGGGGAAGAGATGGCACCAGGTGCACTATGGGAACAAGGAGGCCTAGTCGGAGAAATCAGGTTACATCATGTAGACCCCCGGGTGCGTGTGCGTCACTTACCTGGGGAAGACATGGCGCCAGGCGCACTGTGGGAAGAAGGAGGACTAGTCTGAGGAATCACATTACATCATGTAGACCCCTAGGATCATGTGCGTCACTTACCCGGGGAAGAGATGGCACCAGGTGCACTATAGGAACAAGGAGGCCTAGTCAAAGGAATGACATTACATCATGTAGACCACTAGGCTCATGTGCATCACTTATCTGGGGAAGAGATGGCACCATGCGCACTGTGGGAAGAAGACGGCCTGGTCTGAGGAATCACATTACATCATGTAGAGCCCTAGGCTCATGTGCGTCACTTACCCGGGGAAGAGATGGCACCATGCGCACTGTGGGAAGAAGACGGCCTGGTCTGAGGAATCACATTACATCATGTAGAGCCCTAGGCTCATGTGCATCACTTATCTGGGGAAGAGATGGCACCATGCGCACTGTGGGAAGAAGACGGCCTAGTCAAAGGAATGACATTACATCATGTAGACAGACCACTAGGCTCATGTGCATCACTTACCCGGGGAAGAGATGGCACCATGCGCACTGTGGGAAGAAGACGGCCTGGTCTGAGGAATCACATTACATCATGTAGAGCCCTAGGCTCATGTGCATCACTTACCCGGGGAAGAGATGGCACCAGGCGCACTGTGGGAAGAAGGCGGCCTGGTCTGAGAAATCTCATTACATCATGTGGACGGCCAGGTGTGTGTAGGTCACTTACTTGAGGAAGAGATGGCACCAAGTGTTCTCGGGGTAGAAGGCAGTCTAGTCTGAGGAATCATGCTACAACTGATGTGAGGGGCACTGACCTTTGATCAGTGCCAGTTTCTGCAGCTGCATCATTATCCTGAAACCACTGTGTATCTTCACATCGGTGCCTCCAAACCTTCTGTACTGCAACCCGCCGGGGCATCATTTATAACCATGTGGAGCATTGTACCTGTTTGTATCCCAGTAACATGCCCGCTCTAGCGCCCCCTACTGGTGAAGCTGAGCACACCTGTATGTATCCCTGTCTCTAGTGCCCCCTACTGGTGAAGCTGAGCACACCTGTATGTATCCCTGTCTCTAGTGCCCCCTACTGGTGAAGCTGAGCACACCTGTATGTATCCCTGCCTCTAGTGCCCCCTACTGGTGAAGCTGAGCACACCTGTATATATCCCTGCCTCGAGTGCCCCCTACTGGTGAAGCTGTGCACACCTGTATGTATCCCTGCCTCTAGCGCCCCCTACTGGTGAAGCTGAGCACACCTGTATGTATCCCTGCCTCTAGTGCCTCCTACTGGTGAAGCTGAGCACACCTGTATGTATCCCTGCCTCTAGCGCCCCCTACTGGTGAAGCTGAGCACACCTGTATGTATCCCAGCCTCTAGTGCCCCCTACTGGTGAAGCTGAGCACACCTGTATGTATCCCTGTCTCTAGCGCCCCCTACTGGTGAAGCTGAGCACACCTGTATGTATCCCTGCCTCTAGTGCCCCCTACTGGTGAAGCTGAGCACACCTGTATGTATCCCTGTCTCTAGCGCCCCCTACTGGTGAAGCTGAGCACACCTGTATGTATCCCTGCCTCTAGTGCCCCCTACTGGTGAAGCTGAGCACACCTGTATGTCTACTGCCTCTAGTGCCCCCTACTGGTGAAGCTGAGCACACCTGTATGTATCCCTGCCTCTAGCGCCCCCTACTGGTGAAGCTGAGCACACCTGTATGTATCCCTGCCTCTAGCGCCCCCTACTGGTGAAGCTGAGCACACCTGTATGTATCCCTGCCTCTAGTGCCCCCTACTGGCGGAGCTGAGCACACCTGTATGTATCCCTGTCTCTAGCGCCCCCTACTGGTGAAGCTGAGCACACCTGTATATATCCCTGTCTCTAGTGCCCCCTACTGGTGAAGCTGAGCACACCTGTATGTATCCCTGTCTCTAGTGCCCCCTACTGGTGAAGCTGAGCACACCTGTATATATCCCTGCCTCTAGTGCCCCTACTGGTGAAGCTGAGCACACCTGTATGTATCCCTGCCTCTAGTGCCCCCTACTGGTGAAGCTGAGCACACCTGTATATATCCCTGCCTCTAGTGCCCCTACTGGTGAAGCTGAGCACACCTGTATGTATCCCTGTCTCTAGCGTCCCCTACTGGTGAAGCTGAGCACACCTGTATGTATCCCTGTCTCTAGCGCCCCCTACTGGTGAAGCTGAGCACACCTGTATGTATTCCTGCCTCTAGTGCCCCCTACTGGTGAAGCTGAGCACACCTGTATGTATCCCTGTCTCTAGCGCCCCATACTGGTGAAGCTGAGCACACCTGTATGTCTCCTGCCTCTAGTGCCCCCTACTGGTGAAGCTGAGCACACCTGTATGTATCCCTGCCTCTAGCGCCCCCTACTGGTGAAGCTGAGCACACCTGTATGTATCCCTGCCTCTAGCGCCCCCTACTGGTGAAGCTGAGCACACCTGTATGTATCCCTGCCTCTAGCGCCCCCTACTGGTGAAGCTGAGCACACCTGTATGTATCCCTGCCTCTAGTGCCCCCTACTGGTGAAGCTGAGCACACCTGTATGTATCCCTGCCTCTAGTGCCCCCTACTGGTGAAGCTGAGCACACCTGTATGTATCCCTGCCTCTAGCGCCCCCTACTGGTGAAGCTGAGCACACCTGTATATATCCCTGTCTCTAGTGCCCCCTACTGGTGAAGCTGAGCACACCTGTATGTAACCCTGTCTCTAGCGCCCCCTACTGGTGAAGCTGAGCACACCTGTATGTATCCCTGTCTCTAGCGCCCCCTACTGGTGAAGCTGAGCACACCTGTATGTATCCCTGCCTCTAGTGCCCCCTACTGGTGAAGCTGAGCACACCAGTATGTATCCCTGTCTCTAGTGCCCCCTACTGGTGAAGCTGAGCACACCTGTATATATCCCTGCCTCTAGTGCCCCTACTGGTGAAGCTGAGCACACCTGTATGTATCCCTGTCTCTAGCGTCCCCTACTGGTGAAGCTCAGCACACCTGTATGTATCCCTGTCTCTAGCGCCCCCTACTGGTGAAGCTGAGCACACCTGTATGTATTCCTGCCTCTAGTGCCCCCTACTGGTGAAGCTGAGCACACCTGTATGTATCCCTGCCTCTAGCGCCCCCTACTGGTGAAGCTGAGCACACCTGTATGTATCCCTGTCTCTAGTGCCCCCTACTGGTGAAGCTGAGCACACCTGTATGTCTCCTGCCTCTAGTGCCCCCTACTGGTGAAGCTGAGCACGCCTGAATGTATCCCTGCCTCTAGTGCCCCCTACTGGTGAAGCTGAGCACACCTGTATGTATCCCTGTCTCTAGCGCCCCCTACTGGTGAAGCTGAGCACACCTGTTTGTATCCCTGTCTCTAGCACCCCCTACTGGTGAAGCTGAGCACACCTGTATGTATCCCTGTCTCTAGCGCCCCCTTCTGGTGAAGCTGAGCACACCTGTATGTATCCCTGTCTCTAGTGCCCCCTACTGGTGAAGCTGAGCACACCTGTATGTATCCCTGCCTCTAGTGCCCCCTACTGGTGAAGCTGAGCACACCTGTATGTCTCCTGCCTCTAGTGCCCCCTACTGGTGAAGCTGAGCACACCTGTATGTATCCCTGTCTCTAGTGCCCCCTACTGGTGAAGCTGAGCACACCTGTATGTATCCCTGTCTCTAGCGTCCCCTACTGGTGAAGCTGAGCACACCTGTATGTATCCCTGCCTCTAGTGCCCCCAACTGGTGAAGCTGAGCACACCTGTTTGTATCCCTGCCTCTAGTGCCCCCTACTGGTGGAGCTGAGCACACCTGTTTGTATCCCTGTCTCTAGCGCCCCCCACTGGTGAAGCTGAGCACACCTGTATGTATCCCTGTCTCTAGTGCCCCCTACTGGTGAAGCTCAGCACACCTGTATGTATCCCTGTCTCTAGTGCCCCCTACTGGTGAAGCTGAGCACACCTGTATGTATCCCCGTCTCTAGCGTCCCCTACTGGTGAAGCTGAGCACACCTGTATGTATCCCAGTAACCTGCCCGCTCTATCGCCCCCTACTGGTGAAGCTGAGCACACCTGTATGTATCCCTGTCTCTAGTGCCCCCTACTGGTGAAGCTGAGCACACCTGTATGTATCCCTGTCTCTAGTGCCCCCTACTGGTGAAGCTGAGCACACCTGTATGTATCCCTGTCTCTAGTGCCCCCTACTGGTGAAGCTGAGCACACCTGTATGTATCCCTGTCTCTAGTGCCCCCTACTGGTGAAGCTGAGCACACCTGTATGTATCCCTGCCTCTAGTGCCCCCTACTGGTGAAGCTGAGCACACCTGTATGTATCCCTGTCTCTAGCGCCCCCTACTGGTGAAGCTGAGCACACCTGTATATATCCCTGTCTCTAGCACCCCCTACTGGTGAAGCTGAGCACACCTGAATGTATCCCCGTCTCTAGCGCCCCCTACTGGTGAAGCTGAGCACACCTGTTTGTATCCCAGTAACCTGCCCGCTCTATCGTCCCCTACTGGTGAAGCTGAACACACCTGTTTGTATCCCTGCCTCTAGTGCCCCCTACTGGTGAAGCTGAGCACACCTGTTTGTATCCCTGCCTCTAGCGCCCCCTACTGGTGAAGCTGAGCACACCTGTATGTATCCCTGTCTCTATCGCCCCCTACTGGTGAAGCTGAGCACATCTGTATGTATCCCTGCCTCTAGTGCCCCCTACTGGTGAAGCTGAGCACACCTGTATGTATCCCTGGCTCTAGCGCCCCCTACTGGTGAAGCTGAGCACACCTGTTTGTATCCCAGTAACCTGCCCGCTCTATCGCCCCCTACTGGTGAAGCTGAGCACACCTGTTTGTATCCCTGCCTCTAGTGCCCCCTACTGGTGAAGCTGAGCACACCTGTTTGTATCCCTGCCTCTAGCGCCCCCTACTGGTGAAGCTGAGCACACCTGTATGTCTCCTGCCTCTAGCGCCCCCTACTGGTGGAGCTGAGCATACCTGTATGTATTCCTGCTCTAGTGCCCCCTACTGGTGAAGCTGAGCACACCTGTATGTATCCCTGCCTCTAGTGCCCCCTACTGGTGAAGCTGAGCACACCTGTTTGTATCCCTGTCTCTAGCACCCCCTACTGGTGAAGCTGAGCACACCTGTATATATCCCTGTCTCTAGTGCCCCCTACTGGTGAAGCTGAGCACACCTGTATGTATCCCTGCCTCTAGTGCCCCCTACTGGTGAAGCTGAGCACACCTGTATGTATCCCTGTCTCTAGCGTCCCCTACTGGTGAAGCTGAGCACACCTGTATGTATTCCTGCCTCTAGTGCCCCCTACTGGTGAAGCTGAGCACACCTGTATGTATCCCTGTCTCTAGTGCCCCCTACTGGTGAAGCTGAGCACACCTGTATGTATCCCTGTCTCTAGCGCCCCCTACTGGTGAAGCTGAGCACACCTGTATGTATCCCTGTCTCTAGCGCCCCCTACTGGTGAAGCTGAGCACACCTGTATGTATCCCTGCCTCTAGTGCCCCCTACTGTTGAAGCTGAGCACACCTGTATGTATCCCTGTCTCTAGCACCCCCTACTGGTGAAGCTGAGCACACCTGTATGTATCCCTGTCTCTAGCGCCCCCTACTGGTGAAGCTGAGCACACCTGTTTGTATCCCAGTAATCTGCCCGCTCTATCGCCCCCTACTGGTGAAGCTGAGCACACCTGTTTGTATCCCTGCCTCTAGTGCCCCCAACTGGTGAAGCTGAGCACACCTGTTTGTATCCCTGCCTCTAGCGCCCCCTACTGGTGAAGCTGAGCACACCTGTATGTATCCCTGTCTCTAGCGCCCCCTACTGGTGAAGCTTAGCACACCTGTATGTATCCCTGTCTCTAGCGCCCCCTACTGGTGAAGCTGAGCACACCTGTTTGTAACCCTGTCTCTAGCGCCCCCTACTGGTGAAGCTGAGCACACCTGTATGTATCCCTGTCTCTAGCGCCCCCTACTGGTGAAGCTGAGCACACCTGTATGTATCCCTGTCTCGAGCGCCCCCTACTGGTGAAGCTGAGCACACCTGTTTGTATCCCTGTCTCTAGCGCCCCCTACTGGTGAAGCTGTGCACACCTGTATGTATCCCTGTCTCTAGTGCCCCCTACTGGTGAAGCTGAGCACACCTGTATGTATCCCTGCCTCTAGCGCCCCCTACTGGTGAAGCTGAGCACACCTGTATGTATCCCTGCCTCTAGTGCCCCCTACTGGTGAAGCTGAGCACACCTGTATGTATCCCTGTCTCTAGCGTCCCCTACTGGTGAAGCTGAGCACACCTGTATGTATTCCTGCCTCTAGTGCCCCCTACTGGTGAAGCTGAGCACACCTGTATGTATCCCTGTCTCTAGCGTCCCCTACTGGTGAAGCTGAGCACACCTGTATGTATTCCTGCCTCTAGCGCCCCCTACTGGTGAAGCTGAGCACACCTGTTTGTATCCCTGTCTCTAGCACCCCCTACTGGTGAAGCTGAGCACACCTGTATGTATTCCTGCCTCTAGCGCCCCCTACTGGTGAAGCTGAGCACACCTGTATGTATCCCTGCCTCTAGTGCCCCCTACTGGTGAAGCTGAGCACACCTGTATGTATCCCTGTCTCGAGTGCCCCCTACTGGTGAAGCTGAGTACACCTGTATGTATCCCTGTCTCTAGTGCCCCCTACTGGTGAAGCTGAGCACACCTGTATGTATCCCTGCCTCTAGTGCCTCCTACTGGTGAAGCTGAGCACACCTGTATGTATCCCTGTCTCTAGCGCCCCTACTGGTGAAGCTGAGCACACCTGTTTGTATCCCTGCCTCTGGTGCCCCCTACTGGTGAAGCTGAGCACACCTGTTTGTATCCCTGTCTCTAGTGCCCCTACTGGTGAAGCTGAGCACACCTGTTTGTATCCCTGTCTCTAGTGCCCCCTACTGGTGAAGCTGAGCACACCTGTATATATCCCTGTCTCTAGCGCCCCTACTGGTGAAGCTGAGCACACCTGTTTGTATCCCTGTCTCTAGCACCCCCTACTGGTGAAGCTGAGCACACCTGTATGTATCCCTGTCTCTAGCGCCCCCTACTGGTGAAGCTGAGCACACCTGTATGTATCCCTGCCTCTAGCGCCCCCTACTGGTGGAGCTGAGCACACCTGTTTGTATCCCTGTCTCTAGTGCCCCCTACTGGTGAAGCTGAGCACACCTGTATGTATCCCTGCCTCTAGTGCCCCCTACTGGTGAAGCTGAGCACACCTGTATGTATCCCTGTCTCTAGTGCCCCCTACTGGTGAAGCTGAGCACACCTGTATGTATCCCTGCCTCTAGTGCCTCCTACTGGTGAAGCTGAGCACACCTGTATGTATCCCTGTCTCTAGTGCCCCCTACTGGTGAAGCTGAGCACACCTGTTTGTATCCCTGTCTCTAGCACCCCCTACTGGTGAAGCTGAGCACACCTGTATGTATCCCTGTCTCTAGCGCCCCCTACTGGTGAAGCTGAGCACACCTGTATGTATCCCTGCCTCTAGCGCCCCCTACTGGTGGAGCTGAGCACACCTGTTTGTATCCCTGTCTCTAGTGCCCCCTACTGGTGAAGCTGAGCACACCTGTATGTATCCCTGCCTCTAGTGCCCCCTACTGGTGAAGCTGAGTACACCTGTATGTATCCCTGTCTCTAGTGCCCCCTACTGGTGAAGCTGAGCACACCTGTATGTATCCCTGTCTCTAGTGCCCCCTACTGGTGAAGCTGAGCACACCTGTATATATCCCTGCCTCTAGTGCCTCCTACTGGTGAAGCTGAGCACACCTGTATGTATCCCTGTCTCTAGCACCCCCTACTGGTGAAGCTGAGCACACCTGTATGTATCCCTGTCTCTAGTGCCCCCTACTGGTGAAGCTGAGCACACCTGTTTGTATCCCTGCCTCTAGTGCCCCCTACTGGTGAAGCTGAGCACACCTGTATGTATCCCTGTCTCTAGCGTCCCCTACTGGTGAAGCTGAGCACACCTGTATGTATTCCTGCCTCTAGTGCCCCCTACTGGTGAAGCTGAGCACACCTGTATGTATCCCTGTCTCTAGTGCCCCCTACTGGTGAAGCTGAGCACACCTGTATGTATCCCTGTCTCTAGTGCCCCCTACTGGTGAAGCTGAGCACACCTGTATGTATCCCTGTCTCTAGCGCCCCCTACTGGTGAAGCTGAGCACACCTGTATGTATCCCTGCCTCTAGTGCCCCCTACTGTTGAAGCTGAGCACACCTGTATGTATCCCTGTCTCTAGCACCCCCTACTGGTGAAGCTGAGCACACCTGTATGTATCCCTGTCTCTAGCGCCCCCTACTGGTGAAGCTGAGCACACCTGTTTGTATCCCAGTAACCTGCCCGCTCTATCGCCCCCTACTGGTGAAGCTGAGCACACCTGTTTGTATCCCTGCCTCTAGTGCCCCCCTACTGGTGAAGCTGAGCACACCTGTTTGTATCCCTGCCTCTAGTGCCCCCTACTGGTGAAGCTGAGCACACCTGTATGTATTCCTGCCTCTAGTGCCCCCTACTGGTGAAGCTGAGCACACCTGTTTGTATCCCTGCCTCTAGCGCCCCCTACTGGTGAAGCTGAGCACACCTGTATGTATCCCTGTCTCTAGCGCCCCCTACTGGTGAAGCTGAGCACACCTGTATGTATCCCTGCCTCTAGTGCCCCCTACTGGTGAAGCTGAGCACACCTGTATGTATCCCTGTCTCGAGTGCCCCCTACTGGTGAAGCTGAGTACACCTGTATGTATCCCTGTCTCTAGTGCCCCCTACTGGTGAAGCTGAGCACACCTGTATGTATCCCTGCCTCTAGTGCCTCCTACTGGTGAAGCTGAGCACACCTGTATGTATCCCTGTCTCTAGCGCCCCCTACTGGTGAAGCTGAGCACACCTGTTTGTATCCCTGCCTCTGGTGCCCCCTACTGGTGAAGCTGAGCACACCTGTTTGTATCCCTGTCTCTAGTGCCCCCTACTGGTGAAGCTGAGCACACCTGTTTGTATCCCTGTCTCTAGTGCCCCCTACTGGTGAAGCTGAGCACACCTGTATATATCCCTGTCTCTAGCGCCCCCTACTGGTGAAGCTGAGCACACCTGTTTGTATCCCTGTCTCTAGCACCCCCTACTGGTGAAGCTGAGCACACCTGTATGTATCCCTGTCTCTAGCGCCCCCTACTGGTGAAGCTGAGCACACCTGTATGTATCCCTGCCTCTAGCGCCCCCTACTGGTGGAGCTGAGCACACCTGTTTGTATCTCTGTCTCTAGTGCCCCCTACTGGTGAAGCTGAGCACACCTGTATGTATCCCTGCCTCTAGTGCCCCCTACTGGTGAAGCTGAGCACACCTGTATGTATCCCTGTCTCTAGTGCCCCCTACTGGTGAAGCTGAGCACACCTGTATGTATCCCTGCCTCTAGTGCCTCCTACTGGTGAAGCTGAGCACACCTGTATGTATCCCTGTCTCTAGTGCCCCCTACTGGTGAAGCTGAGTACACCTGTATGTATCCCTGCCTCTAGTGCCCCCTACTGGTGAAGCTGAGCACACCTGTTTGTATCCCTGCCTCTAGTGCCCCCTACTGGTGGAGCTGAGCACACCTGTATGTATTCCTGTCTCTAGTGCCCCCTACTGGTGAAGCTGAGCACACCTGTTTGTATCCCTGTCTCTAGCACCCCCTACTGGTGAAGCTGAGCACACCTGTATGTATCCCTGTCTCTAGCGCCCCCTACTGGTGAAGCTGAGCACACCTGTATGTATCCCTGCCTCTAGCGCCCCCTACTGGTGGAGCTGAGCACACCTGTTTGTATCCCTGTCTCTAGTGCCCCCTACTGGTGAAGCTGAGCACACCTGTATGTATCCCTGCCTCTAGTGCCCCCTACTGGTGAAGCTGAGTACACCTGTATGTATCCCTGTCTCTAGTGCCCCCTACTGGTGAAGCTGAGCACACCTGTATGTATCCCTGTCTCTAGTGCCCCCTACTGGTGAAGCTGAGCACACCTGTATATATCCCTGCCTCTAGTGCCTCCTACTGGTGAAGCTGAGCACACCTGTATGTATCCCTGTCTCTAGTGCCCCCTACTGGTGAAGCTGAGCACACCTGTTTGTATCCCTGCCTCTAGTGCCCCCTACTGGTGAAGCTGAGCACACCTGTATGTATCCCTGTCTCTAGCACCCCCTACTGGTGAAGCTGAGCACACCTGTTTGTATCCCTGTCTCTAGCACCCCCTACTGGTGAAGCTGAGCACACCTGTATGTATCCCTGTCTCTAGCGCCCCCTACTGGTGGAGCTGAGCACACCTGTTTGTATCCCTGTCTCTAGCACCCCCTACTGGTGAAGCTGAGCACACCTGTATGTATCCCTGTCTCTAGCACCCCCTACTGGTGAAGCTGAGCACACCTGTATGTATCCCTGCCTCTAGCGCCCCCTACTGGTGGAGCTGAGCACACCTGTTTGTATCCCTGTCTCTAGCGCCCCCTACTGGTGGAGCTGAGCACACCTGTTTGTATCCCTGTTTCTAGCACCCCCTACTGGTGAAGCTGAGCACACCTGTATGTATCCCTGCCTCTAGTGCCCCCTACTGGTGAAGCTGAGCACACCTGTATGTATCCCTGCCTCTAGCGCCCCCTACTGGTGGAGCTGAGCACACCTGTTTGTATCCCTGTCTCTAGCGCCCCCTACTGGTGAAGCTGAGCACACCTGTATGTATCCCTGCCTCTAGTGCCCCCTACTGGTGAAGCTGAGCACACCTGTATGTATCCCTGTCTCTAGCGCCCCCTACTGGTGAAGCTGAGCACACCTGTATGTACCCCTGTCTCTATCGCTCCCTACTGGTGGAGCTGAGCACACCTGTATGTATTCCTGCCTCTAGTGCCCCCTACTGGTGAAGCTGAGCACACCTGTTTGTTTCCCTGTCTCTAGCACCCCCTACTGGTGAAGCTGAGCACACCTGTATGTATCCCTGCCTCTAGCGCCCCCCTACTGGTGAAGCTGAGTACACCTGTATGTATCCCTGTCTCTAGTGCCCCCTACTGGTGAAGCTGAGTACACCTGTATGTATCCCTGTCTCTAGTGCCCCCTACTGGTGAAGCTGAGCACACCTGTATGTATTCCTGCCTCTAGTGCCCCCTACTGGTGAAGCTGAGCACACCTGTATGTATCCCTGCCTCTAGTGCCCCCTACTGGTGAAGCTGAGTACACCTGTATGTATCCCTGTCTCTAGTGCCCCCTACTGGTGAAGCTGAGCACACCTGTATGTATCCCTGTCTCTAGCGCCCCCTACTGAAGCTGAGCACACCTGTATGTATCCCTGCCTCTAGCGCCCCCTACTGGTGAAGCTGAGCACATCTGTATGTATCCCTGTCTCTAGTGCCCCCTACTGGTGAAGCTGTGCACACCTGTATGTATCCCTGTCTCTAGCGTCCCCTACTGAAGCTGAGCACACCTGTATGTATCCCTGTCTCTAGTGCATCCTACTGGTGAAGCTGAGCACACCTGTATGTATCCCTGCCTCGAGTGCCCCCTACTGGTGAAGCTGTGCACACCTGTATGTATCCCTGCCTCTAGTGCCCCCTACTGGTGAAGCTGAGCACACCTGTATGTATCCCTGTCTCTAGCGCCCCCTACTGGTGAAGCTGAGCACACCTGTATGTATCCCTGCCTCTAGTGCCCCCTACTGGTGAAGCTGAGCACACCTGTATGTATCCCTGTCTCTAGTGCCCCCTACTGGTGAAGCTGAGCACACCTGTATGTATCCCTGCCTCTAGCGCCCCCTACTGGTGAAGCTGAGCACACCTGTATGTATCCCTGCCTCTAGTGCCCCCTACTGGTGAAGCTGAGCACACCTGTATGTATCCCTGTCTCTAGTGCCCCCTACTGGTGAAGCTGAGCACATCTGTATGTATCCCTGCCTCTAGCGCCCCCTACTGGTGAAGCTGAGCACATCTGTATGTATCCCTGCCTCTAGTGCCTCCTACTGGTGAAGCTGAGCACACCTGTATGTATCCCTGTCTCTAGTGCCCCCTACTGGTGAAGCTGAGCACACCTGCATGTATCCCTGTCTCTAGCGCCCCCTACTGGTGAAGCTGAGCACACCTGTATGTATCCCTGTCTCTAGCGCCCCCTACTGGTGAAGCTGAGTACACCTGTATGTATCCCTGTCTCTAGTGCCCCCTACTGGTGAAGCTGAGCACACCTGTATGTATCCCTGCCTCTAGTGCCCCCTACTGGTGAAGCTGAGTACACCTGTATGTATCCCTGTCTCTAGTGCCCCCTACTGGTGAAGCTGAGCACACCTGTTTGTATCCCTGTCTCTAGTGCCCCCTACTGGTGAAGCTGAGTACACCTGTATGTATCCCTGTCTCTAGTGCCCCCTACTGGTGAAGCTGAGCACACCTGTATGTATCCCTGTCTCTAGTGCCCCCTACTGGTGAAGCTGAGCACACCTGTATATATCCCTGTCTCTAGTGCCCCCTACTGGTGAAGCTGAGCACACCTGTATGTATCCCTGCCTCTAGTGCCCCCTACTGGTGAAGCTGAGTACATCTGTATGTATCCCTGTCTCTAGTGCCCCCTACTGGTGAAGCTGAGCACACCTGTATGTATCCCTGCCTCTAGTGCCTCCTACTGGTGAAGCTGAGCACACCTGTATGTATCCCTGCCTCTAGTGCCCCCTACTGGTGAAGCTGAGCACACCTGTATGTATCCCTGCCTCTAGTGCCCCTACTGGTGAAGCTGAGCACACCTGTATGTATCCCTGCCTCTAGTGCCCCCTACTGGTGAAGCTGAGCACATCTGTATGTATCCCTGCCTCTAGTGCCCCCTACTGGTGAAGCTGAGCACACCTGTATGTATCCTGCCTCTAGTGCCCCCTACTGGTGAAGCTGAGCACACCTGTATGTATCCCTGCCTCTAGCGCCCCCTACTGGTGAAGCTGAGCACACCTGTATGTATCCCTGCCTCTAGCGCCCCCTACTGGTGAAGCTGAGCACACCTGTATGTATCCCTGCCTCTAGTGCCCCCTACTGGTGAAGCTGAGCACACCTGTATGTATCCCTGCCTCTAGCGCCCCCTACTGGTGAAGCTGAGCACACCTGTATGTATCCCTGCCTCTAGTGCCCCCTACTGGTGAAGCTGAGCACGCCTGTATGTATCCCTGCCTCTAGTGCCTCCTACTGGTGAAGCTGAGCACACCTGTATGTATCCCTGCCTCTAGTGCCCCCTACTGGTGAAGCTGAGCACACCTGTATGTATCCCTGCCTCTAGTGCCCCCTACTGGTGAAGCTGAGCACACCTGTATGTATCCCTGCCTCTAGTGCCCCCTACTGGTGAAGCTGAGCACATCTGTATGTATCCCTGCCTCTAGTGCCCCCTACTGGTGAAGCTGAGCACACCTGTATGTATCCCTGCCTCTAGTGCCCCCTACTGGTGAAGCTGAGCACACCTGTATGTATCCCTGCCTCTAGCGCCCCCTACTGGTGAAGCTGAGCACACCTGTATGTATCCCTGCCTCTAGCGCCCCCTACTGGTGAAGCTGAGCACACCTGTATGTATCCCTGCCTCTAGTGCCCCCTACTGGTGAAGCTGAGCACACCTGTTTGTATCCCTGCCTCTAGCGCCCCCTACTGGTGAAGCTGAGCACACCTGTTTGTATCCCTGCCTCTAGTGCCCCCTACTGGTGAAGCTGAGCACACCTGCATGTATCCCTGCCTCTAGTGCCCCCTACTGGTGAAGCTGAGCACACCTGTATGTATCCCTGCCTCTAGCGCCCCTACTGGTGAAGCTGAGCACACCTGTATGTATCCCTGTCTCTAGCGCCCCTACTGGTGAAGCTGAGCACACCTGTTTGTATCCCTGTCTCTAGTGCCCCCTACTGGTGAAGCTGAGTACACCTGTATGTATCCCTGTCTCTAGTGCCCCCTACTGGTGAAGCTGAGCACACCTGTATGTATCCCTGTCTCTAGTGCCCCCTACTGGTGAAGCTGAGCACACCTGTATATATCCCTGTCTCTAGTGCCCCCTACTGGTGAAGCTGAGCACACCTGTATATATCCCTGTCTCTAGTGCCCCCTACTGGTGAAGCTGAGCACACCTGTATGTATCCCTGCCTCTAGTGCCTCCTACTGGTGAAGCTGAGCACACCTGTATGTATCCCTGCCTCTAGTGCCCCCTACTGGTGAAGCTGAGCACACCTGTATGTATCCCTGTCTCTAGCGTCCCCTACTGGTGAAGCTGAGCACACCTGTATGTATCCCTGCCTCTAGTGCCTCCTACTGGTGAAGCTGAGCACACCTGTATGTATCCCTGCCTCTAGTGCCCCCTACTGGTGAAGCTGAGCACACCTGTATGTATCCCTGCCTCTAGTGCCCCCTACTGGTGAAGCTGAGCACACCTGTATGTATCCCTGCCTCTAGTGCCCCCTACTGGTGAAGCTGAGCACATCTGTATGTATCCCTGCCTCTAGTGCCCCCTACTGGTGAAGCTGAGCACACCTGTATGTATCCCTGCCTCTAGTGCCCCCTACTGGTGAAGCTGAGCACACCTGTATGTATCCCTGCCTCTAGCGCCCCTACTGGTGAAGCTGAGCACACCTGTATGTATCCCTGCCTCTAGCGCCCCCTACTGGTGAAGCTGAGCACACCTGTATGTATCCCTGCCTCTAGTGCCCCCTACTGGTGAAGCTGAGCACACCTGTATGTATCCCTGCCTCTAGCGCCCCTACTGGTGAAGCTGAGCACACCTGTTTGTATCCCTGCCTCTAGTGCCCCCTACTGGTGAAGCTGAGCACACCTGCATGTATCCCTGCCTCTAGTGCCCCTACTGGTGAAGCTGAGCACACCTGTATGTATCCCTGTCTCTAGCGCCCCCTACTGGTGAAGCTGAGCACACCTGTATGTATCCCTGTCTCTAGTGCCCCCTACTGGTGAAGCTGAGCACACCTGTATGTATCCCTGCCTCTAGTGCCCCCTACTGGTGAAGCTGAGCACACCTGTATGTATCCCTGCCTCTAGTGCCCCCTACTGGTGAAGCTGAGCACACCTGTTTGTATCCCTGCCTCTAGCGCCCCCTACTGGTGAAGCTGAGCACACCTGTATGTATCCCTGTCTCTAGCGCCCCCTACTGGTGAAGCTGAGCACTACAGACTGTTGCCTGCAGTCCTATATAGAAAACCGCAGAAGTCTCCAGAACTGGAGGAGTAAATTGTACGAGACCCACATTTTTTTTTTTCATCATTTATTTCATAATTTAAAATGGGATTATTCGTACTGTACACGTCGGCCAATCATTAAGGTTATAAAATGCACACTGGAGATTACACGTTGCGATATTCACAGAGTCGTACACGGCTGAACTGATAGAAAGTTATTGATCGTGTAGCGTTCAGATTCTAGGATTTCTACTGTAATAGCAACATATTTTAAATACTTTAAAAGCAGCGCTGTCCCTTTAAGTACTGTATGTATCCGCCGGCGGTCATGGTGATCAGAGGCACAATCGGGCCGCGGCTGGATCTCGTGGTGATTTACAGAAAGCTGGGGGGGGGTCCTACCGTGGGGTAACTGCCAGCCCGGACATGCACAGCCAATCAAATCGCAGGAAACCACGGGAGGTGGAAGATCTGCCTATTATATGCTCTATAGAGGGCGCCAGCAACCTCCGGCACTCCAGCCTACAACTACAACTCCCAACATGTAAACTTTTTAACCTGTTGTTCGAAACACCCATTGAGCAAGCTGGGAGTTTTAGTCGCACAACAGCAGGAGGGTGCTGGAGGTTAATGACCCATGGCGTTAGTGTCTGCTCCTAAGGATTGACCGTCTCTGCCATCTCAGACCCAGGTGACCAGGGGGCGTGTCCTCCGTGAAGCCAATGGCTGCAGAGAGCACGCTTTGAGGAAACAGCAGTATGTCAAACATAAAATGCAATTAAACTTACTGGGAAAACCGTAAGACTTTCGAGGTCCGCCGATGCTCCCGCAGCCAGTCTCAGGGGAACGCTTTTCTCCTGATCACTAGATTCCCTCCCTGCGCGTAACCCTCGATCATCCGCTGCTCTCCCCCTCCCGTGTACTACATAAAAAAAACCTGCAGGGGTGACTGGAGATGGAATATTTACAGAAGATCCCTCGGCGTCACCAGGATCTGGGCAGCGTCTCCCGCAGGTTACACGTCGCTCTGGAATCCGCCAAACCTTCTCCTGTTTCGGTTTAGTGTCACAATAAGGCTCAGGGAGTGTTAGCGGTGAATTAGTGGGGTCAGGGGAGTGTCGGAAAGCTACAGGATAATAATGGTGGTCTCCTAACCCGCCAGGAATGTCCATGTCCTCGCCTTTGGATGATTCAGATCTCCTGAGCTCACAGTCTTAGGTTTTGTTCAGTGTCCACAGTGGGTCCAGCATATTGAGGGGATCGTCCCCGGATTTTCCGGCCTGGGTCAGGCCGCTCCCGTTCTGGGGCTGCAGGAAGTTCTGCTTGTTCATCTTCTGCTTCCCTCGCTGAGAGCTGTCCAGGTTGAAGGTCTCGGGGGTCAAAGAGGCCAGCAGGTTGAGAGACGAAGACGACGGTGCCGGGGAAGCAGAGGAAGGCTCAG
Source organism: Bufotes viridis (assembly GCA_033119425.1). Classification (NCBI taxonomy): domain Eukaryota; kingdom Metazoa; phylum Chordata; class Amphibia; order Anura; family Bufonidae; genus Bufotes; species Bufotes viridis. The sequence goes on from CM065593.1 coordinate 392,070,126, forward strand.
GGGTTGGCGCTGGGTCATGACTGTCGGTAGTTCCTGCAGGGGCTTCGCCGATACCATTGGTGGTGGTCTGGTTTGGAGGGGTCGGCGGCTCAGTGACCAGTGAAGCAGTGAGATCTGGCTGGGAGGAGCTGGCGGGAAGCACCACAGGTACAATCTCATTTGGCGCCTGCTCGTTCACGTCCAGGGGCGGAGGCGGCTGGTAATGGTTGGTGCCCTCTGGGCTGCCGGTGCAGGGTTTAATGCTCAGCTTGGCAATGGTTGCTTGGATGGAGCTGATGGGCATATCTCCTCCAAGGACAATGTCCTGTGGGTCCTGCAGGCTGTGGATCTGCGAGGGCGTAAAAAATTCAAACATGGAGTAAAGCTGAGGGTAAGGCTGCAGTGCAAAGCATGGGCATTGACAGAGCAGCAGCCAGATGTCCATCACCTCAGACAACGCAGCTAAACGGTTTTCAAGTTACTAATAATAGTCACACCAAAATTGAGCAATGCTGCAGTGTAAAACATGGGCACAAACAGAGCATGCGATGAGACAGCGGAAAGATGTCAGTTCAGACAGGAGGGCATTCCTGGAGGGATAGCTTAACCATTCTCCTCCTCGTCTGGAGTCTCTCCCGTGGCAGTCACACCGCTTCGCGCGCTGATACTGACCTTTTGCGGGGCACTAGACTGGGGCTTGCTGGCAGCGGGGGTGTAGAAGCCGTGTCTCTGTAGAAGCTGTTCGGCGTGCTTCAGAACCGCCTCGTAGCAGAACTTCAGATGTATCTACATGGACAGAGCACAGCATTACAGAGAGACGACACTGCAGCGCTGCAGGTGAGCGCATGGCCGGGTCTCCTACCTTCTCCTGCAGCATGTGCTTCCTCTGCTGCCTCATCTTCTTCACCAGCTCCGCCAGGTCCGGGATCCCGTTGCCGGCCTCCACTTCTTGTATAGCAGCATAGAGGAGGCAGAACGCTCCGGTCCGCCCCACGCCAGAGCTACAGCATAGCAAGCAAAGGGTCAAATCTACAAAACCCCAGCCTCCAGGAGAGGTAAGTACATTCAATGGTTCAGGATCTCCTTACCTGCAGTGCACGACGATGGGCATGTGCAGGGGGCGCTGGTGCAGGTAGTGCTTATGTACGTCCTGGATAAACCGCAGCAGGTTCCCTTTACTGTCAGGAAGACCCCTGCAATAAATCGGTCATTACATCCATATCCATTCATGCAGCTTTCCTATATATGTATCCCCATAATGGACTACTAACCAGCCCGGTGTAGCCCGTCCATTACCTCTTCCTAACATAGTAGATTAGTAAGAAGTAGGACCAGTCTGCAGCTGCCTGGCTATGCTGGGAGTTGTGGTCTAATGGCAGACTCTCCCCTCCCTGACCACTACATCTGTACTTACAGCTCAGGCCAGGACATGAACTGCAGGTGGATGATTGACCGTTTCAGGCTTTGGTCCTTGTACTGCAGTGACATCACTCGCTCTACGTGCGTGTCAGCGACCTTGAGGCTGGTAAGCGTCAGCGTGATGTACCCGTGCAGCACCGGCTGCCCGCGCTCCGTAGGGAAGTAACGCACGACTTTTTGCTGGAAGGATAATGCAAGATGACGGGAGCAATAATAGACAAATGCAGACGCCGGAACATACTGCAAACACACAGACCTGACGGAAAACATGGCGGCATTCACACAACATGACAGAAGACGTGAGCATGATGGCCGACACCACACTGGGCCCTCACCTTCTCTATCTCCAGGTCCGACACCAGCATGACAATCAATGACACCTTCTGCTCGTAAATCATCAGCCAGAAATCTGCGACTGTGCCCACCAGTGGAGCCTGGGTGGCAATGATGGTCGGGCAGTACGGAGACAGGTCTTCGATCTTACTGGCATTGATGTAATCGTCTTTCCCGGACTGTAAGACGATGCGGTTCTTGTCATAGGGCATGATGTCCTGGTGTCGGTTCTTCATGGTATAGCAGCGGGCGATAGCGATGGACAGGTTTCTGGCCTCCTTCTCTTGGGCATCTTGGAACTCTTTCCACATGGCATCCAGCTGGGTGGCTGCACCAGGCACGGGTTTGTCCAGAGCTGCCACCACCAGCCTGAAGCGATCCAGCTCAGACAAGAGGCGCATGATGTGCTCCGGCTTCTCATACGGATCGTTCTCGATCAGCTGAATGCCTTTAGGCCTGAGGCCATCTTTAGAATCCGCCTTGGTGGGTTGTAAGAGCGGCTGTCCCACCGACGTTTTGGAGCCTCCATGTTGGCTCTCGGGACTAGATGACAGAAGGTCATCCGTAGTGGAGCTCTGTCGGTGAAAGGCGGGTTCGGTGGATGCTTGACTTAAAGGGGTCGTTCCAGGTGTAAGTGAAGGCGGGGGTCTCTGAGGCATCACGGTAGAGGTAGATACAGTGCATGGAAGAACTGGTGGCTTTGGAGAGGGGGAAGGAGAAGGAATGGTCGGGGCTCCAGAAACAATGGCACCACCTGGCAGCTGGCTGAGTGCCGGGCTGCCAGGAGGCTGAACGTGGTGAGCAAGGGGCGGGGCCTGAGGGGCACCCATTGGCATCTGGGGCCCAGGAGGAACTGAATTCACTATACTGCTGGAGGGGTGTATTACTGGGGGGGCAAAAGACATAGCGGATGGGACCTGGGGGGCAGATCCTGGAGGGACATTCTGCACGCCTGGAACAGCAGAATGGGGGAGAAGCTGAGAAGATGGCTGACTCATGGGCAGGGGCACAGTCTGGACAGGCTGAGGAGATGCTCTGGGTATGGGGCCCGGAAAACTTGTGTAAAGTGATTGTTTATCCTGGTGAGCAAGAGGATACTGCTGTGGCATGAGGTGAGGAGGGGGCTGCACCGAGGGATGCTGGGGCTGCACCGCGGGATGCTGGGTATGCTGGGGCTGCACCGAGGGATGCTGGGGCTGCACCGAGGGATGCTGGGGCTGCACCGAGGGATGCTGGGGCTGCATCGAGGGATGCTGGGTATGCTGAGGCTGCGCCGCGGGGTGCTGGGTATGCTGGGGCTGCACCGCGGGGTGCTGGGGCTGCATCGAGGGATGCTGGGTATGCTGGGGCTGTGTCGGGGGATGCTGGGTATGCTGGGGCTGCACTGCAAACTGCTGATAGTGCTGATGAGGCACGACAGGCATACAAGCCGGCTGTCCCTGTTGGTACACAGCTGGCAGCTGTTGTTGAAAGGGGGCTCTTGTTTGGGGGGTGAACTGATGCTGCACAGGTGCTGCATACTGTGACTGTCCAGGAAGAGGCTGGGGTGGCACATCCATTCTAGCCTGGGGCTGCCTGGGCATATGATACATTTGGTTTGGCTGGGCATGTGGTAAATGTACAGGGGGCTGAATGAAATTCGGAACCGCACCTTGAGAATATGGGAACGGATGGCTCTGACCCATCACTGGGAGCCCTGGGGCCCCCATATAGCCACTCTGAGAATGGCTGGGAGGCAGGGGCATCCTGGGCGCAGTGTAACTTGAAATGGGCCCTTGAATACTGTCCACTGTGGTGGTCGCAGGACGAACGCCCTGTGTGACCTGGGGCTGTGCATTTCTTGCCAGTGATGGATTAGGGACGTTCGGGTTCATAGGTCCAGATACCACCGATGCAGATGGCGCTTGTCCTGGGCCAAAACCAACTGCAGAACTTGGCTTGAATTGATTAGCTGAGGGAGCCATCCCAGGGACAAGCACTGGCATGTGCTGCGGGGACGTTCTCGGTGGCGGCATACCCGCAGCCATGTAGCCTGGTGCGGATGCTGGATTGCGCTGAACAGGTGGTGCCCCTGCTGAATACACAGAAGAGGTCGGTATCCGGGATAATCCACTAATATTTGGATGCGCTAGCTGTGGAGGGACTGCAGTGCCAGAGCTGACAGGAGGAATGCTGCTGTAAGAAACTGGAGGGAATGTCTGCCCGGGAGCAGCGCCCGCAGCCATCTGTGGCATTTGCCCGGGCAAAACATTAAATGGAGAGTGGATGAACGGCACAGCCTGTGGGTCTGGCAAAGGGGCAGAAGCTGTTCTCCCGGCTCTGTAAGCATCTGCGCCGGGCATCCTTACTGCACCGTATGCAGCGACTGGATTCACTGGAAATGCAGCCATGGCATCTGCAGACAAGCGATCGAAATGTGCCAGGAGGGCTTCCGGGGGTAGACTCTTCAGCTCCTCGGGGAGATCAGAGAAAAAGAGAGAGGAGAAATGCTGCATATCTGCCAGATCAGCAGCCGATATGTTCTCAAGGTCCACGTCTGACACCTTCTTCTCCAACGCCGGCTTCGGGGCAGTGGGACGAGGAGGCGGCTTCTTCTTCATTTCCCTATAAGAAAGGAGACAAACACTCAGGGCAAATACAAGAGGCCGGTACTCCGGAGACACAAAGCACGAAGGTGCCATTACCGCTCCAGGATCTGCAGCCGGCTGCCCTGGGACGCCTCGAACGCGGCCCGAGCCTTCTCGAGGAGCTTCCCCACTTTACTTTCCAAATCTGCGTAAAAGTCCCTTCCCTCCTGGCACTTCTTCATTAGGTCCTCATAGGCCTCGTAGGAGGAGATCAGGGTCTGCACAGTGTGGTTCCACCTAGAAGGGAGAGGAAACGTGTGCAGTGCTGGACTAAGATGGGACAGGGGGGCCGCCATAAAAAAAGGGGTTGTCCCACGGCGCCTTTTCGTATTTACCTGCTGCCAGCGCGCCGTTGACTTCCTGTATTCTGGCTGGGGGTGGGCTTCATCTTGATTGAAGTATTCTCACGGCCGGGCGCTGCACTGAATGCGCACGCCCGCTGCGCATGCGCCATAGTGACTTACTCTTGGCCAGTATAGTACAGAGCCGGCGTGCAGGTTTGCGGCTCTGTACTATTCTGGCCAGGAAGAAGTCACCATTGCGCATGCGCGGCGTCGTTCATGACAGTGCGCGGCACGGCAGGGAGAAAAGGAGTCTTCTGCGCAAGCGCGGCCACCGGGATTCCGGAGAAGAGCGGTGGCCGTAACCAGGGGAGACCGAATGACAACTATAGGTAAGTGGGGATGAATTTTCTCCTAAAGGGTGGGAATTGGTTAATCAAATATATTTACAAAAATGATCACTCTCAAATCATTAAGAGATTTAACAGTGATCATTTTGATGGGAATACCCCTTTAAGTAGTCACAAGAAACCTTTGGGGTCATATATGAAGACTGGCGTTTTAGACGCCATTCTTAATACCCCTGTGCTGGTGCTTTATGCGCCTCTACATAGCTTAGGTGCATCCCCCGCCGGCCTATCTAAAACAGGCTCAGAAAATAATAAACGAGACGGAGCGGCCCGCCCCCCTTCCACGCCCAATGCCACCCACCTCTTTTGACACGGAGTGAGCTCTGGTCCCACGTGTTGACATCCAGTTTGATTGGGGTGGGGGTCACATGTGCTGCTGCAGCCAATGACTGGACACAGTGGTGATGTACCCCCCATGAGTCACATCAGGTGGTCATGTGATGCATGGGGGACACGTCACCACTGTAGCTAGTCATTGGCTGCAGCGTCACACGTCACGCCCCCTGTCAAACACGTGGGACCAGAGCACGTCAGTGACAGTGGGGGGGGAATGAAAGATCCAGAACCCAGAGGCAAGCAGGTAGGTATGGTCCCCTCTGCAGGACTGGACGTGGCCATGACAGCCACAATTAAACCCTCCATTCTTTACACTGCTGGCCACAGGCATAAGGAAAGGTGACCAAGCTTTATTTATAGGGCGGACTTACTTCTGCTCAGACTCCGCCAGGATCTTCCTTATTGGCGCGTACTTGACGTTGGCTTCGGTCAGAGCCTTCAGGATGTTCTCCTGGGCGGACATGTTCTGCTCAGTGTACACCTTCAGCTGATCGTACTTCTTCAGCTGCTCTGCAAAGAGTTTCTGGAGGGAACGAGGACAGGATCAGACAAGTAACACAAAACAGGAGATAATCATGAACCAGGCTGCTCTGGATGAAATTCTGCATGCTCACCTTCATCTCGGAGCGGTCAGTGGTGACCAGGGAGGTGGTGATATCATCCTTCTGGATAGTGTCTCGCAGCTGCTGCTCCAGTGACAGACGCTGCTCTCTCATCTCCTGCACCTTACCCAGGATCCTCTTCAGGTTCTGCAGCACGGACTTGTCATCTGGAAGAAAACGGCAGGTAATGGCATCAATTTCCCCTCAGAGTTACAGCCTGGATTATAAACCAAGAGCAGAAGGACAGTTCTGCTGGTTACTGGAAACAGTCAGCAAGTTGTGGCTATGCATCTCCCTTACAGCTGTGCTGAGCTTCTATAAGGCAAGGTGGAGGCTAGCATTTCCTTCACAGATGGCTGTACAGAGCCGGGTGTAGAGAGGACACGTCCCAGAATGTAAATCAACAGAGCAAGACCCATAGACAAGGGGGATGCTGGTAGATATAGGGTCTGAAGAATAGTGAGTGCAGCTCTGGAGTATAATACAGGATGTAACTCAGGATCAGTACAGGATAAGTAATGTATGTACACAGTGACTCCACCAGCAGAATAGTGAGTGCAGCTCTGGAGTATAATACAGGATGTAACTCAGCATCAGTACAGGATAAGTAATGTATGTACACAGTGACTCCACCAGCAGAATAGTGAATGCAGCTCTGGAGTATAATACAGGATGTAACTCAGGATCAGTACAGGATAAGTAATGTATGTACACAGCGACTGCACCAGCAGAATAGTGAGTGCAGCTCTGGAGTATAATACAGGATGTAACTCAGGATCAGTACAGGATAAGTAATGTATGTACACAGTGACTGCACCAGCAGAATAGTGAGTGCTGCTCTGGAGTATAATACAGGATGTAACTCAGGATCAGTAATGTATGTACACAGTGACTGCACCAGCAGAATAGTGAGTGCATCTCTGGAGTATAATACAGGATGTAACTCAGGATCAGTACAGGATAAGTAATGTATGTACACAGTGACTGCACCAGCAGAATAGTGAGTGCAGCTCTGGAGTATAATACAGGATGTAACTCAGCATCAGTACAGGATAAGTAATGTATGTACACAGTGACTCCACCAGCAGAATAGTGAATGCAGCTCTGGAGTATAATACAGAATGTAACTCAGGATCAGTACAGGATAAGTGATGTATGTACACAGTGACTGCACCAGGAGAATAGTGAGTGCAGCTCTGGAGTATAATATAGGATGTAACTCAGGATCAGTACAGGATAAGTAATGTCTGTACACAGTGACTGCACCAGCAGAATAGTAAGTGCAGCTCTGGAGTATAATACAGGATGTAACTCAGGATCAGTACAGGATAAGTAATGTATGTACACAGTGACTGCACCAGCAGAATAGTGAGTGCAGCTCTGGAGTATAATACAGGATGTAACTCAGGATCAGTACAGGATAAGTAATGTATGTACACAGTGACTGCACCAGCAGAATAGTGAGTGCATCTCTGGAGTATAATACAGGATGTAACTCAGGATCAGTACAGGATAAGTAATGTATGTACACAGTGACTGCACCAGCAGAATAGTGAGTGCAGCTCTGGAGTATAATACAGGAGGTAACTCAGGATCAGTACAGGATTCATCCCATATATACACTGTAGAATGGACACGTGTTTGAGGTTTGTTAACTGAAATCACTCTGCCGTTGGTCACAATTCCTATGTAAAGCACCCTCAGTCACTGCTCACCCTCAGTCAGAGTCGGTGCAGGCAGTGCTTGCTGGAGCTGGTCCAGGGGGCCGCTCAGGAGGCGCAGGTTTCCAATATGCAGGTTCATGGCTTTGTGCAGCTCGGTGTTGGTGAAGCTCGCCTTCTCGTGCACCTCCATGTATTTTGTCCACTCTTTGCTGACTTCCATCACTGCAGGGGCGGAGGCGGGAGGTACATTTGCCTTCCCTACCTCGTCTTGCAGTTTTTTTTCCTCCTTCTCCTCTTCATCAAGAATGTCCTTAATGTCCTTCAGAGACGCCTCCACATCGGTGAACACTCCGGAGAGCGCTGCAACGAGACAAGAACATTCATTAGGCACACGGACTGTGTCACAGGATGGGGACGGACTGCAGGACAGGCGACTGCAATCCACTGATTTCAGGCTCCTCAATGGGATGAATCATATGTGTGGAAACCTCCCGGGTCCCCCGTGGTAATGTGCAAATATCGGCGGTAAGCCGCACGCAGGTAGATCCCGCTCACCCTGCATAGACTGGACTAGGCTCTTGACTGTATCCGGCCGCACACTCAGTGCTGCGCACTTCTCCATCAAGGATGGTGGGATGTGGCTGTACATGTCCAGGTTATCCACCGTGTCTGGATCCAGCTGCAGGGAGTCCGTGAACTGACTGGAACAAACACGAGAGAGGTATCACTCTGCTGTAAAAGGGTTTCCTAACACAGAGCCTTACAATTCTGATGGCTATTATTGGAAACAGTCAGCAAACTTGTGGACAGACACCCCCCTTAACATATGAGCGGCTGTAAGTCAGGGAGAGCAGTCCGCTCCTCCTACATCCGAAGACTGTCCAGTGCCTGGTGACAAATGCCATAGGAAGTTCTGTGCAGACACTGAACAAGCAGCGAATACAGGAAGGCCCCTTTCACATGGGCGTCATGTTTGACGCCCGGATAAGAGGCGGGTGTGTTGCGGGAAAAATGCACTATTTTTCCACGTGTGCGCAAACGGTTGCAATGCGTTTTGCACGTGCGTGTGGAAAATCGGCATGTTTGGTACCCAGACCCTAACTTCATCACTGAAGTCCGGTTTGGGGGTTGAGTATTCTGGAGAATTTATTATTTTCCCTTATAACATGGTTATAAGGGAAAATAATAGAATTCTCTCTACAGAATGCTAAGTAAGATGTGGATTAAGGGGTTAAAAATAAAAAAAATAAAAACTCACCTTAACCACTTGATCGCGTAGTTGCCGATCTCTTCTGTCTTCTTCAATCATTAGATGCCGGCTAAAGGACCTGTGGTGATGTCACTGCACTCATCACATGATCCATCACCATGGTGATGGACCATGTGATTGGACCATGTGATGTGACGTCACCACAGGTCCTTTAGGCGGCAGCTAATGCTTGAAGAGAGAAGAGATCGCCAACTACACGATCAAGTGGATAAGGTAAGTTTATTTTTTTAATTTTAACCCCTTAATCCACATTTTACTAAGCATTCTGTATTGAGAATGCTATTATTTCCCCTTATAACCATGTTATAAGGGAAAATAATAAAGATCGGGTCCCGTCTCTTAGCAACCTTGCAGGAAAATCGCACTGCATCCGCACTTGCTTGCGGATGCTTGCAATTTTCCTGCAGCCCTATTCACTTCTATGGAGCCTGTGTTGCGTGAAAAACGCAGAATATAGAGCAGGCATGTCCAAACTCTGGCCCTCCAGGTGTTGCAGAACTACAACTCCCATCATGCACTTCTGTAGGTTGATAGCTGTAGGTTGTCCAGGAATGATGGGAGTTGTAGTTTTGCAACATCTGGAGGGCCGGAGTTTGGACATGCCTGAATAGAGCATACTGCGATTTTCAGGCAACGCAGAAGTGATGCGTGAAAATCACCACTCGTGTGCACAGCCCCCATAGGAATGAATGGGTCCGGATTCAGTGCGGGTGCAATGCGTCCTCCTCACGCATTGCACCCGCGCGGAAACACGCCCGTTTAAAAGGGGCCAAAGTCTTCAGCTCTGAGAGCGCAGCACTGCAGTATAATGCAGGACGTGACTCAGGATTACTAATCTTTGTAAAGTAGTTTCCAAAGCCAAGGTTAGAATCTGAAGCATAACGTGAACTTACTCAAGGATTTCGTTCTTTGCATCTATTTTGGCCATGACTTCACGCAGGAGTTTCGCCTTTTCTTCGCTGGGAAAAACAAAACAAAAGAGCAGGTCACGCATTAACATCTTAGCTCATATAGAAGATAGAGGGAAGAATGATCACACCGCCCTCAGAGCGGCAGAGGTGGTTGGGGCTCCAGCTGCCACTGCACGTTCCTGTCACCTACCTGTACAGGGAGGACGCCTCATGTGCCGCCATTGGTACCAGCTTAGAAAAAATATCTGGTCCAGTCACGGCAGGATCAGTGGGGTTCACCGGAAGAGGCTTTACTAAAGGAGCCCCTAAAAGACACAAGAGACACATGATCACAGCCGGGAGAAGAATCCTTCAGCCTCACTGCTGTTCACACCGGTCGGGGGGGTTGCACTTACCTTTCACAGCCTGCAGGGTGTCCAGCGCCGGCACAGACTCGTGGTAGATGAAGTCATTATCCTTCTTAGCAGAATTAAACCTGTAAAAGAAAAAACGAACCATGACAAGCAATTCTGGAAAACACAGCAAGCAGAGGTCCTGAAAATGGAAAGGATTTGAAATAGAAAAAGAAAAAAACTATAGTAGAATTGCAGAACGGGAGGAGCCCCACAAAAGAAAGATATCTAACGGTCCTTTGCAGATTGACACTTACTTGCCGCCAATGACATCCATAGTGAAGTGGAGGGCTTCCTGCACCGTGGAGGGCTGGCCCTGCAAGAAAACCGGAAGAGTAGATGCAGAGCGTATAATCACCAGAGTAATGGGGGGCGACCCTGATACAGCAGGTATACAGGAGAGGATGACCTCTTACCTTGGATTGTTTGATCGAATCGTTCAGTTTGTCTAAAGCGCTCTGTAAATAGGCAACCTGTAAAGATGGAAGCAGTGAGGGGAGCCGAGCACACAGACAATCCACAGCTCCGACACCGAGGACTACAGGACGAGATCTCTAATCACCAGGTCACATCATACAGATATAACTACATAACTCCAGAGCTGCACTCACTATTCTGCTGGTGCAGACACTGTGTACATACATTTCTTATCCTGTACTGATCCTGAGTTACATCCTGTATGATACTCCAGAGCTGCACTCACTATTCTGCTGGTGGGGTCAATGTGTACATACATTACTTATCCTGTACTGATCCTGAGTTACATCCTGTATTATACTCCAGAGCTGCACTCACTATTCTGCTGGTGCAGTCACTGTGTACATACATTACTTATCCTGTACTGATCCTGAGTTACATCCTGTATTATACTCCAGAGCTGCACTCACTATTCTGCTGGTACAGTCACTGTGTACATACATTACTTATCCTGTACTGATCCTGAGTTACATCCTGTATTATACTCCAGAGCTGCACTCACTATTCTGCTGGTGCAGTCACTGTGTACATACATTACTTATCCTGTACTGATCCTGAGTTACATCCTGTATTATACTCCAGAGCTGCACTCACTATTCTGCTGGTGGAGTCACTGTGTATATACATTACTTATCCTGTACTGATCCTGAGTTACATCCTGTATTATACTCCAGAGCTGAACTCACTATTCTGCTGGTGGAGTCACTGTGTATATACATTACTTATCCTGTACTGATCCTGAGTTACATCCTGTATTATACTCCAGAGCTGAACTCACTATTCTGCTGGTGGAGTCACTGTGTACATACATTACTTATCCTGTACTGATTACATCCTGTATTATACTCCAGAGCTGTAATATTTTGTTTCTGCAGATTAGATCTATACATGACTCGATCACTTGCTGATCAGAGGGGAAGATCCTCTTTATGGTCTGTAACCCACCATGGCACCTTCTGTGCTGCTCAGAGTCACAATGACCCCCGGGACGTGCACTTACCTGCTCGCCATATTTCTGCTGTTCTTCCGCCTGCTTCCCCATGTGCAGCTGTGAAGACAAAAAGAATTCCACCTCCATCACTTCTAGAGATCACAGAGACAGTAATGACCGACCCAAGGTAGCACAGTATCTGCAGAGAGTTGTGCTGCTCAGGGGCCTTGCTCACTAATGGTTGCCTAAACATAGTAACAAATCCTCAGCTGTGAAAAGTTTCAGAAACGTTTTTTAGCCACACAGAGAGGAACTGAAATAGAGTCTATGTGAAGGCTTAAGGCTACAGAATGAGTCTCCGGCGGGCACCCGCTGTACCACCCGGGTAGGCAGTGAAAAAAATAAAAAAAACTCACATGGGCGATTGCTGCAAAGTAGTAAATCTTCATCTGCACCAACTTCTTCCAGTCCTTCTGGATCTTCCCTAAAAGCGAGGCGGTCTCTGAATTCTCCAGGGCCCGGCAGGCCTCCTTGTAATAATCCACCACCTGGTGCGAGATAGGGTTGGGCGATATCAAAAATATTGCCACGATAACGATATATATCACGATAAATGCCCATTTAGAAGAAAAAAACACTTGGAGACATTATACTGTATGGGGGGCAGCGCAAGGAGACGTTATACTGTATGGGGGCAGCTACAAGGAGACGTTATACTGTATGGGGGCAGCCACAAGGAGACATTATACTGTATGGGGGCAGCGCAAGGAGACATACTGTATGGGGGCAGCGCAAGGAGACATTATACTGTATGGGGGCAGCCACAAGGAGACGTTATACTGTATGGGGGCAGCCACAAGGAGACATTATACTGTATGGGGGCAGCGCAAGGAGACATACTGTATGGGGGCAGCCACAAGGAGACGTTATACTGTATGGGGGCAGCCACAAGGAGACGTTATACTGTATGGGGGCAGCCACAGGAGACATTATACTGTATGGGGGCAGCCACAAGGAGACGTTATACTGTATGGGGGCAGCCACAAGGAGACGTTATACTGTATGGGGGCAGCGCAAGGAGACGTTATACTGTATGGGGGCAGCGCAAGGAGACGTTATACTGTATGGGGCAGCGCAAGGAGACGTTATACTGTATGGGGGCAGCCACAAGGAGACGTTATACTGTATGGGGGCAGCGCAAGGAGACGTTATACTGTATGGGGGCAGCGCAAGGAGACGTTATACTGTATGGGGGCAGCGCAAGGAGACATTATACTGTATGGGGGCAGCCACAAGGAGACGTTATACTGTATGGGGGCAGCGGCAGCTACAAGGAGACGTCATCCACAGATCCACTCCCCTTAAGTGCCATCCACAAACCCCCTTAAGTGCCATCCACAGATCCCTCCCCTTAAGTGCCATCCACAGACCCCCTTAAGTGCCATCCACAGACCCCCCTTAAGTGCCATCCACAGATCCCCCTTAAGTGCCATCCACAGATCCCCCTTAAGTGCCATCCACAGATCCCCCTTAAGTGTCATCCACAGATCCCCCATCCAGTGTCTTCCACAGATCCCCCCATTCAGTGTCTTCCACAGATCCCCCATTCAGTGTCATCCACAGATCCCCCTCTCAGTGTCATCCACAGATCCCCCAGGCTCTCAGTGTCATCCACAGATTCCCCCTCTCAGTGTCATCCACAGATCTCCCCCCTCTCAGTGTCATCCACAGATCCCCCCTCTCAGTGTCATCCACAGATTTCCCCCACCATCCAGTGTCATCCACAGATCCCCCCATTAACAGATTCCCTACCTGCCCAGCGCCGCCTCCTCCCAGCCCAGCGCTGTTGTAGGTAATTATTATTCACTTCACTGAGAAGCGCCGGAAGACTCACACAGGCGCACTGGCAGAGGCCAGTGCGCCTGTGTGAGTTTTCCGGCGGATCCAGGGGGGGAGAGAGGCAAAGGGGCAATTGCACCCCCCGAGAATGTGGGCAGCAATGCGCCGGGTAGGAGGAGGCGGAGCCAGGGACGCAGGAGCCGGCAAAGATTTCTAATGTGCGGCGGCCGGCGGGTGGTGAGTGGGAAGGCGCCGAGCGGAGCGCATGACGTCACAGAATACCGCGATTATTAGAAAACAGTGATATCGCAATATCGCTGTTTTCTAATATCGCGGTATATCATAGCTACCGGTTTATTGCCCAACCCTAGTGCGAGATACAATGGAAATAAGGAGGGAGTGGGCGCGGGCGGGGCCTGGCAGGGGGCGTGGGCGGGGCTCGGCACAGGGCGCGGGCAGGGCCTCTGTGGCGTCTCACCTGAGCGCTGATCCTTGCCACTAGGAAACTCTTCCTGTTATCCAGCATGGACTTCTCGAGCAGACACTCCTGGGCCTGACCCTGAGGGAGAGAACGGCGCAGTCAGGAAGGTCTGAAAACTTCTGATAATGGAGACGATCTCACGATCCGGCCCGATTAACCCCTTAACGACAAGGCCCGTTTGGTTCTTAGGGTCCGGCCACGTGGGAAGCATCTTGGTGCAGAGGTTCCCCAGGAGTTACTGCGTAGAGGAGATGCTCTGCTCCGGATCCTCATCTTATGGGAAGAGCAGTCATAAAGAGCGTCTCTCTGTCTGGAGGACCCACCATGCCCTGCATTGCCACAGACAACCCCTTGACATGAATGCACACTGTGCAATACTTCCTTTCCCCTGTGGAGGCGCTGCAGGGAAACTGAGCAGAGGGTATGATCTACTTACTGTCAGACCCTTCTAACAAGCAGGGATTGTCTAGCAGAGAAAGCCTCAGCAGCCATAACCCATAGTCCATAAACCCTGCAACCTAACAGAAGCAGGGAGGCCCCACCCATCGCCCACCGCTCTCACCAGCATGAGGTTTATGTTGAGGTTCAGGATCTGGTGGCTCATGTCCACACTGTAAGAATGAGTGAAGTGATCCCTGAGGTAGGAGAAGGCTCCGGCCGCACACTGGAAGTGAGTGCACGAGATCTTCATCCCCTGCAAGAGACATGAGCAGGTCACCAACACAAGAGAGGTGAAGCAATGGCCGACAGGAGGCACAGAGGAGGCGGAGTGAGGGGTAATCACTGACAGGAGGCACAAAGGAGGGGGAGCGAGGGGTAATCATTGACAGGAGGCAGAGGAGGCGGAGTGAGGTGTACTCAATAATGGGAGGCACAGAGGAGACGGAGTGAGGGGTAATCATTGACAGGAGGCAGAGGAGGCGGAGTGAGGGGTAATCACTGACAGGAGGCACAAAGGAGGGGGAGCGAGGGGTAATCACTGACAGGAGGCACAGAGGAGGGGGAGCGAGGGGTAATCACTGACAGGAGGCACAGAGGAGGGGGAGCGAGGGGTAATCACTGACAGGAGGCACAGAGGAGGGGGAGCGAGGGGTAATCACTGACAGGAGGCACAGAGGAGGGGGAGTGAGGGATAATCATTGACAGGAGGCAGAGGAGGCGGAGTGAGGGGTAATCACTGACAGGAGGCAGAGGAGGCGGAGTGAGGGATAATCACTGACAGGAGGCACAGAGGAGGGGGAGTGAGGGGTAATCACTGACAGGAGGCACAGAGGGGGGAGAGTGAGGGGTAATCACTGACAGGAGGCACAGAGGAGGCAGAGTGAGGGGTAATCACTGACAGGAGGCAGAGTGAGGGGTAATCACTGACAGGAGGCAGAGGAGGCGGAGTGAGGGGTAATCACTGACAGGAGGCGGAGTGAGGGGTAAACACTGACAGGAGGCAGAAGAGGCGGAGTGAGGGGTAATCTATGACAGGAGGCACAGAGGAGGGGGAGTGAGGGGTAATCACTGACAGGAGGCAGAAGAGGCTGAGTGAGGGGTAATCACTGACAGGAGGCAGAGGAGGCGGAGTGAGGGGTAATCACTGACAGGAGGCGGAGTGAGGGGTAAACACTGACAGGAGGCACAGAGGAGGCAGAGTGAGGGGTAATCACTGACAGGAGGCACAGAGGAGGCGGAGTGAGGGGTAATCACTGACAGGAGGCACAGAGGAGGCAGAGTGAGGGGTAATCACTGACAGGAGGCACAGAGGAGGCAGAGTGAGGGGTAAACACTGACAGGAGGCAGAGGAGGCGGAGTGAGGGGTAATCACTGACAGGAGGCGGAGTGAGGGGTAAACACTGACAGGAGGCAGAGGAGGCGGAGTGAGGGGTAATCACTGACAGGAGGCGGAGTGAGGGGTAATCACTGACAGGAGGCACAGAGGAGGCGGAGTGAGGGGTAATCACTGACAGGAGGCACAGAGGAGGCGGAGTGAGGGGTAATCACTGACAGGAGGCACAGAGGAGGCGGAGTGAGGGGTAATCACTGACAGGAGGCACAGAGGAGGGGGAGTGAGGGGTAATCACTGACAGGAGGCACAGAGGAGGGGGAGTGAGGGGTAATCACTGACAGGAGGCACGGAGGAGGGGGAGTGAGGGGTAATCAATGATGGGAGGCACAGAGAAGTAAAGGATACTAATAGGCCCCCTTCTCATCCTGATGTCACTCACCTCCTCAGAGACTCGCTTGTCCATAGCGCCCAGCATGGAGTGTAGCGCCCCTGCAAGACATGATCAGAGAATACACACGTGTACAAGACGACTGCGCCCTCCCCGTATCAGACAGCTCCGGGGAAGCTGCGCCCTCCCCGTATCAGACAGCTCCGGGGAAGCTGCGCCCTCCCCGTATCAGACAGCTCCGGGGAAGCTGCGCCCTCCCCGTATCAGACAGCTCCGGTGAAGCTGCGCCCTCCCCGTATCAGACAGCTCCGGGGAAGCTGCGCCCTCCCCGTATCAGACAGCTCCGGAGAAGCTGCGCCCTCCCCGTATCAGACAGCTCCGGAGAAGCTGCGCCCTCCCCGTATCAGACAGCTCCGGGGAAGCTGCGCCCTCCCCGTATCAGACAGCTCCGGGGAAGCTGCGCCCTCCCCGTATCAGACAGCTCCGGGAAGCTGCGCCCTCCCCTTATCAGAAGGAGGAGCTGTTTGCATATACAAAACCCTGAGGAAAATGTCTTTTCAAGGCACCCCAACCCCATCTGCAGGTCAGTGACAACCGACTCCCCCGGGGGCCCTCCATGACCTACCTAGATTGTACAAGACACAGGCCTGCTCGTACTTGATGTCGGCGTGCGTCACAGACTTCCCTGAGAAAATCTCCGTCCTGAGGAGGAAAACTACAAGTTACCTACAAACCGTATGTGCGAGAGCATCGCATGAGTCTGCAGCGGGTCCTGAGAACCGTCACCGACCGCACAAAGCTAGAGCACAGATTACTTCACACACATTTGGTCATTTAGTCCCCTGTCTGATGTACATAAAGCTTCTTCGTTATATCTCCGCTTGCTGCCAGAGAAGGGAACTGCTCCTAATAATTCTTAAACTTAGAATTCGTTACAAGGTATCGGAGCCGACAGCTTCCTGTGAGCTACAAACATGGCCGTCCTGGAGCCCACTGTAACAAACCAGGTCAGGGGGTGGTGGGTTCCGTCTCTGAATGTAAGCAGCACGGTCCTGATTCACTGACAGACAGCAGAGATCTTGCAAGTTCTGCAAGGGACCCCTTGGTCTCAGTCACTCACCATGTGATGGGAACAGCCGCCTCTTGCTCGACCCCCATGGGGATGCGACTCTGCAGGTAATGGAGCTGACCAAAGTACTTGCGCAAGACGCTGCATCCTTCGAAGTCTCGGGGGACGTTCACTGCGCTCTGCGGGGGAGGGGACGGCCATTAAGAAAACACGTACAGGCGGCACCGACATATTCTGTGAGGGAGGGGCAGCACAGAGGACAGGGGTCCAGAGCCCGTATCTGCATGGAGAACATACAGGGCGCTGCACTCCTCCCGTTTATGGCGGCGACACAGGAAACAACACCACTGATGCGCTTCAGGCCACCAGAGCCATGATCAGCACATGGCAATGACGGAGGCACAAGCCCCACGGCTCCACCTGCAAAAGTCCCCATACCGATAATTAACCCGTTCCTGACCGCTTGTTGACCATGTATTCCCGGGTGGCGGACACGCTGCCCTCCCCACTGCGCTATACACAGCACCGAACAAGCGCTGTGTACAGGGATCAGGACCGATCCAGCAGTGATCGCGGGGGGGCCGGGAGTCACAGATCATCTCCGCAGTGAGGCCGAACCCCCCCCTGTAACTGCGGCTAATATGTCAGCCACCGGAGAAAGCAGCAAAAAAACCGCTATCTTAAATGTCCCCGAGTGGTCGTGTACGCGGGGCGCAACGTGTAATATAAGAGAAAAATAAAGACAAAATAAAAAAAAATAGAAAAATAAGAAAAAAGCCACCGCACTCCACAACGCAGCTTCAGGCCCCTCCCCCACTTATCTAAACCATACATCGCATATCTCAAAACGACTCTTCTAATAAGGGGACATAATGTAAAAAAAATATTTTAGTTGCACGCTGCACTATTAGCAAAGAAAAGAAAAAAATCCCCTTTTTTTATTTACATTTTCCTGGTTATCTGAAATAAAAAAACATAAAAAAAAGATATAAAAAAAAGCAAAACAAAATAAAAAACAAAATTATTTACATAAACGGAAAAAAAAGGTTAAGGCTACAGTCACACGACCGTGAATGTGTCCGCATCCGGAACGGGTGCGGACCCATTCACTGTCTATGGGGCCGGACTATGTGCTCTCCGCTTCCGCATTTGCGGAGCGCGGACCCGAACTTCCGCAAAAGATAGAACATGTCCTATTCTTGTCCGCAGCTTGCGGACAAGAGTAGGCATTTCTATGGGGGGTGCGGCTGGGTATATTGCGGATCCGCAATTTGCGGCGGATGCGTAATACACTACGGTTGTGTGAATGTAGCCTAATGCTTGAAAAAAAAATAAAAAACAGAGAATGCGCCCGGTCAGGAAGTGGTTAAAGGGAACCCGTCATCAGCTATCTGGATATAAACCCATCTGCCCGGCGATCGCCAGCCATGCACCGAAGCTGTTGCTGCCGCCGCACAGGTGTGAGTTCAGCTTCACAGTCGGGCCCTGTCAAAGTCGCGTGGGTGTGGCCAGGAAGAGAGCCTCTGGGTGCAAAGGCAACACCCTTATTGCACCCAGGGGCAAGTGTGCATGCAAAAGCCGATTTCTCCTCACTGGGGGCACCGATGAGGATGGGACGGGCGGCATCAGATGGATAGGTATTCTGGTGACATACCCTTTAAAGTGGTTCTCCAGCGGGTGATGCCCCCCTGAGCGATGCCCCATCTCAACAGACAGGAAATGACGCCTTGATTTAACGCCCCCTATGCCGCTCCCACCAGTCTTCACCCCCGCTGGGGATGCGGATGATGGGAGTGATACCCTCTGTGTGCAGCCCCCGTCACCTGTCTTAGTTGTTCCAGCTTCTTCAGCTCCTCGTTGTAATTTTCAGGGTTTTCACCGTAATTCTTCAAGACAAACTGAAACGAAAAGAAGACGTGTCAGGGCGGGGGAGTGACGCTCTAAGATACCGTGCGTTACAACTCATGTCCCATACCTCTGCTATCTGTCAGTGAATGGGAACACTTCAGTTTACATCCACAAATTCTCAGTTGCATTGGATACTATTAAGGTTCTTTCCATTCGCTGACAGCAAGGAGAGATTGTGACACTGGGGAAGAATTGAAGTCTTGTGTAAACTATGGAGGCGCCCTTTAAGAGTGTGCCGTCCACACTGCAGAGAAGCAGCAGAGCCGGACGGGTCCACGCGTGGGAGTTCTCACCCAGCTTTCCCAGAAACTGAAGTGACCTGATAAAAAAGGCGCCCCCAGACTCTCCGACAACCGCTCTGCCCCCAGACTCTGGACGAGCACTGCTCCTTTAAGAGTCACATGACTGATGCTATATCTAAGTGGCCCCTCTGACATCGGCATGGGGCTGGGTGCCAGGCAGAGGAGCCGCCCGGGAGTTACTATTCACTGCTCCTCTGCAGCCGAGGACAGCGACCGGGAGAGGAAGGTCTGAAGGTTCTGCTGAGGGCCTCCATATACAGGTGGGGACAGGCAACAAACGGTTAATTATCAACTGGAAACTCCCAGTCTGTGGATCTCAGGACATGCTGGGAGTTGTAGTTTAGGAACCAATGACATAGGCATGCTCAACCTGCGGCCCTCCAGCTCTTGTAAAACTACAACTCCCACAATGCCCTGCTATAGGCTGATAGCTGTAGACTGTCCAGGCATGCTGGAAGTTGTGTCCCCACACACCGCACCAGTGCCGATCACACAGCGGCCCGCCGCGGCCCTCTGTCCCCAGACTCTCCGACAACCGCTGTGTCCCCAGACTCTCCGACAACCGCTGTGTCCCCAGACTCTCCGACAACCGCTGTGTCCCCAGACTCTCCGACAACCGCTGTGTCCCCAGACTCTCCGACAACCGCTGTGTCCCCAGACTCTCCGACAACCGCTGTGTCCCCAGACTCTCCGACAACCGCTGTGTCCCCAGACTCTCCGACAACCGCTGTGTCCCCAGACTCTCCGACAACCGATGTGTCCCCAGACTCTCCGACAAGCGCTCTGCCCCCAGACTCTCCGACAAGCGCTCTGCCCCCAGACTCTCCGACAAGCGCTCTGCCCAAAGACTCTCCGACAACCGCTCTGCCCAAAGACTCTCCGACAAGCGTTCTGCCCCCAGACTCTCCGACAAGCGCTCTGCCCACAGACTCTCCGACAAGCGCTCTGCCCACAGACTCTCCGACAAGCGCTCTGCCCACAGACTCTCCGACAAGCGCTCTGCCCACAGACTCTCCGACAAGCGCTCTGCCCACAGACTCTCCGACAACCGCTGTGTCCGCTCTGTCCCCAGACTCTCCGACAACCGCTGTCCCCAGACTCTCTGACAACCCCTTGCCCCTACGTCTCTAGGATCCCTGACAACCACTGCCCCTCCACTCCCCCCGTTATAAGCCCCGTTCTCCGCCAGTCCCCGCAGCCTCTCCACCCTCCGTGCGACCCCCCTCACCTGTTTTACAGCCAAATTTAAGCCGAACTCTCCGGCCTCTTTGAGGTCCAGCCATATCATGGGCATACGGGGCACGGCCTCCATTCTGCGGGCTCCGAGGGCAGGGAGCTGCGTCACCCGCACCGACACAGAGCCCGGAAACCAGCGATCACCTCCCCGTCACCCGCACGGCACGCCGGGAAGTGTAGTCCTCCGCCTCCTGTCCGCGATGACTTCAGCGGCCGCTCCTGGCTGTCAGCTGCTGGTCACGTGCCGCGCACAGCCTGCCGGGAAGTAGTGAACAGGCTGTACAGAACAGGCTGGGCAATCGATTGCAGCACATGACGTAATGTCTCCAGGACTGTGAGCCTGGCAGTAACAGAGCAGCAACAAGCCAAAAGGGGCCCCCAGAACGTGGCCCTAATGTTACAGAGGTATCACCTGTCCACCTTCAGACCTCACACCGAGGGAAGCCAATCACAGAGCAGCTTTTATTTTATATTGTGCTTTTACAAAATGAAAATTGCTGTGTGATTGGTTGTAATGGCTTCTTGTAGACAGTTTTATAATTGTAATCCAGTTACATCCTGTATTATATTCCAGAGCTGCTATCACTATTCTGCTGGTGCAGTCACTGTGTACATACATTACTGATCCTGTACAGATCCTGAGTTACCTCCTGTATTATACTCCAGAGCGGCACTCACTATTCTGCTGGTGCAGTCACTGTGTACATACATTACTTATCCTGTACTGATCCTGAGTTACCTCCTGTATTATACTCCAGAGCTGCACTCACTATTCTGCTGGTGCAGTCACTGTGTACATACATTACTTATCCTGTACAGATCCTGAGTTACATCCTGTATTATACTCCAGAGCTGCACTCAATATTCTGCTGGTGCAGTCACTGTGTACATACATTACTTATCCTGTACTGATCCTGAGTTACATCCTGTATTATACTCCAGAGCTGCTATCACTATTCTGCTGGTGCAGTCACTGTGTACATACATTACTTATCCTGTACTGATCCTATGTTACATCCTGTATTATACTCCAGAGCTGCACTCACTATTCTGCTGGTGGAGTCACTGTGTACATACATTACTTATCCCGTACTGATCCTGAGTTACATCCTGTATTATACTCCAGAGCTGCACTCACTATTCTGCTGGTGCAGTCACTGTGTACATACATTACTTATCCTGTACAGATCCTGAGTTACATCCTGTATTATACTCCAGAGCGGCACTCACTATTCTGCTGGTGCAGTCACTGTGTACATACATTACTTATCATGTACTGATCCTGAGTTACATCCTGTATTATACTCCAGAGCTGCACTCACTATTCTGCTGGTGCAGTCACTGTGTACATACATTACTTATCCTGTACTGATCCTGAGTTACATCCTGTATTATACTCCAGAGCTGCACTCACTATTCTGCTGGTGCAGTCACTGTGTACAGACATTACTTATCCTGTACTGATCCTAATTTACATCCTGTATTATACTCCAGAGCTGCGCTCACTATTCTGCTGGTGCAGTCACTGTGTACATACATTACTTATCCTGTACTGATCCTGAGTTACATCCTGTATTATACTCCAGAGCTGCACTCACTATTCAGCCGGTGGAGTTACTGTGTACATACATAACTTATCCTGTACTGATCCTGAGTTACATCCTGTATTATACCCCAGAGCTGCACTCACTTTTCTGCTGGTGCAGTCACTGTGTACATACATTACTTATCCTGTACTGATCCTGAGTTACATCCTGTATTATACTCCAGAGCTGCACTCACTATTCTGCTGGTGGAGTCACTGTGTACATACATTACTTATCCTGTACTGATCCTAAGTTACATCCTGTATTATACTCCAGAGCTACACTCACTATTCTGCTGGTGCAGTCACTGTGTACATACATTACTTATCCTGTACTGATCCTGAGTTACATCCTGTATTATACTCCAGAGCTGCACTCACTATTCTGCTGGTGGAGTCACTGTGTACATACATTACTTATCCTGTACTGATCCTGAGTTACATCCTGTATTATACTCCAGAGCTGCACTCACTATTCTGCTGGTGGAGTCACTGTGTACATACATTACATTACTTATCTTGTACTAATCCTGAGTTACATCCTGTATTATACTCCAGAGCTGCGCTCACTATTCTGCTGGTGCAGTCACTGTGTACATACATTACTTATCCTGTACTGATCCTGAGTTACATCCTGTATTATACTCCAGAGCTGCACTCACTATTCTGCTGGTGGAGTCACTGTGTACATACATTACTTATCCTGAACTGCTCCTGAGTTACATCCTGTTATACTCCAGAGCTGCACTCACTATTCTGCTGGTGCAGTCACTGTGTACATACATTACTTATCCTGTACTGATCCTGAGTTACATCCTGTATTATACTCCAGAGCTGCACTCACTATTCTGCTGGTGGAGTCACTATGTACATACATTACTGATCCTGTACTGATCCTGAGTTACACCTGTATTATACTCCAGAGCTGCACTCACTATTCTGCTGGTGCAGTCACTGTGCACATACATTACTTATCCTGTACTGATCCTGAGTTACATCCTGTATTATACTCCAGAGCTGCACTCCCTATTCTGCTGGTGCAGTCACTGCGTACATACATTACTTATCCTGTACTGATCCTGAGTTACATCCTGTACTATACTCCAGAGCTGCACTCACTATTCTGCTGGTGCAGTCACTGTGTACATACATTACTTATCCTGTACTGATCCTGAGTTACATCCTGTATTATACTCCAGAGCTGCACTCACTATTCTGCTGGTGGAGTCACTGTGTACATACATTACTTATCCTGTACTGATCCTGAGTTACATCCTGTATTATACTCCAGAGCTGCACTCACTATTCTGCTGGTGGAGTCACTGTGTACATACATTACTTATCCTGTACTGATCCTGAGTTACATCCTGTATTATACTCCAGAGCTGCACTCACTATTCTGCTGGTGCAGTCACTGTGTACATACATTACTGATCCTGTACTGATCCTGAGTTACATCCTGTATTATACTCCAGAGCTGCACTCACTGTTCTGTAGTTTCTGAGCTGATATCTCTGCCACCAAGGACATAAGGTCTGTGTTTTGCTTTCCTCTGTGATTCTTGGGCTTTTCTCACCTTCTCTAAAATAACAGTGAAGATCCTCTGGAGAATAAAGTGGATAGGATGGACCAATATTGGGCCCCCAATCTTTCAGGGCCACATATTGAAGTAAATTGGGCTAAAGTGGGCTGTAATACCAAGCACAGCCACTATACCATCTCCGGCGCTGTGCTTTGTTTGCTGTGAGGAGGCCTCTGATGCCGGTTGTCGGACTCTTACCGATTAGATATTGATATTGTTGTTTTCCTGGACATCCCCTCCCCCCAGAAGTATACATTAGTGGTCTGTCCGTGAGCTGCCAGCGCAGCCGCATACATGGACATGGCGTGGTAAGCACCGGAGGGGCCAGAGTGCTCTAGAGAAGGGGTTCTGAACCTGTTCATGCCCAGTACCCCCTAGGGACAAGAAGTTCGATTTGAATGCCCTCAAGGAAGCAACAGTGATAAATGTCAACCAAATAATGCTATTCTCGCTCCCTGTCGTGCTCTGTTCTAAGTCTCTGCCAGGAATTCCTTCAGATTTGGCAGAAAGAATAAATCTTCACATTAGGACCCATGATGAATGACTATTACTTTTAAATTACATTCTGCTCTACCAAACATACAGGAGATTACATCGCCACACACCTCTTACATCCAGTGACGTCTCCTCTGATATAGATATTCTGTTTCCTCTTCTTCTCCATTGGGACCAGACCGCCATGATGGCTTCTCTCAGCCACGTCTCGTCTCTGCAGAGTTGGACACACAGAGATCTTAGGTTCCTACCTTCTCATTGTTATCTTTACAGCTCTCCATCCTGCCCCCCCCCCCCCCCAATACTGTCCAGCAGAAAGTCCCCCTGAACATACTAGGGCCACACAGATAGCGCCCCCTTCAATAATTGCCTAAAAAATAACAACACCCTGTGACTAGTGTCCCTGACAGTAACAGTGCCGTGAACATAGTCCCCCAAAAATATTGTGTTAAGCGGATACTGTGCCACATTGCCCCCAAAAGTCCCACCAATAGTGACAGTTCTCTGCCAGAGGGCACGTAGTACCAGGGTGGCTTTAATTTAAATCATAGTTTTCTACATAAAGCTACTTTCACAGTTGCGTTTGGGGATCCGCTTGTGAGATCCGTTTGAAGGTCGGCCCCAAACTGATCCGTTCAGCCCAAAATGCATTGCGAATGGATGCGGATCCGTTCAGAATGCACTGGTTTGGCTCCATACCGCCTCCTATCCGTTTTAGAGGCGGACACCAAATCGCTGCTTGCAGAGTTTTGGTGTCCGCCTAGCGATGCTGAGCCAAACGGATCCGTCCTGACTTACGATGTAGGTCAATGGGGACGGATCTGTTTGCATTGAC
This sequence comes from Bufotes viridis, assembly GCA_033119425.1. NCBI lineage: Eukaryota > Metazoa > Chordata > Amphibia > Anura > Bufonidae > Bufotes > Bufotes viridis. The sequence goes on from CM065593.1 coordinate 392,095,252, forward strand.
TTTCAATGGGGGTCAGAACGTATCCGTTTTTCCACATATAATACAAACCGATCCGTTCTGAACGGATGCATTGGTTTGTATTTTCAGTGCGGATCCGTCTCTACAAGTACTGGACGGACCCGCACCGAACGCAAATGTGAAAGTAGCCCTAAGACTTAGGGTCCTTTCACACTTGCGTTCTGAGGATCCGGCAGGCACTTCCGTCCCGCCGGATCCGTCAGAACGCAAGTCGCCTGAAGCATTAGAAGACTGATCAGGATCCTGATCAGTCTTCCAATTGCTTTCAGGTTACTATGGCAGCCAGGACGCTATTAAAGTCCTGGTTGCCATAGTAGGAGCAGGGGAGCAGATACTTACAGTCCGTGCGGCTCCCGGGCCGCTCCAGAATGACGCCAGAGCGCCCCATGCGCGTGGATCACGTGATCCATGCGTGTAGGGCGCCCTGACGTCACTCTGGAGCGCCCGGAGCCGCACGGATGGTAAGTATACCGCTCCCGCTCCCCACTACTTACCATGGCAACCAGGACTTTAGCGTCCTGGCTGCCATGGTAACTCATTGAGAAAAGCTAAGCGTCGGATCCGGCGATGCGCCGAAACGACGTTTAGCTTAAGGCCGGATCCGGATTATTGCCTTTCAATGGGCATTAATTCCGGATCCGGCCTTGCGGCAAGTGTTCCGGATTTTTGGACGGAACAAAAAGCGCAGCATGCTGCGGTATTTGCTGCGTCCAAAAAACGTTCCGGTCCTGAACTGAAGACATCCTGATGCATCCTGAACGGATTTCTCTCCATTCAGAATGCATGGGGATGATCCTGATCAGTATCTTTCCGTCCTAGAGCCCCGACGACGGAACTCTATGCCGGAAAACAAAAACGCCAGTGTGAAAGAGCGCTAAGACTCATTCTTGCTGGTATAACTTATAATAAGCAAGTAGATGAAGATTTGCTGTGAAGAAGAGGCTGAGATCTCTGCCGAGAACTGCGAAAGTAACCGAGCATCTGTGATAATGTCTTGTAGGCAGAGAAACTGCCCAATAATCTAAGAAAAACCTCTGGAAGAGCCGGACATTGGGAATGGGTTAATGGAATTTATTTACAAAAAAAAATTAAACATATACAGCCTTATTCTACATAATTAAAAAACGAATTTATTTCATGATGGAATAACCTTTGGACGGTAATTTATTTTCCTCAAAAAGTATTTTAGATAAAAAATCCAATTTTAATAAAAAAAAATCCAATAAAAAAAAAAAAAAAAAAATCCGATTTAAATCAAATAAATCCAATTTTTTAAAAAAAATCATTGATTTTTATCCACCCTGCGTAGTAGTAATACTGCCCTCACTTGTAAATGCCCCCTAGGAGTAAAAATGTCCCCATAGTGCTCATCGTAGTAATCATGTGTCTACTATGTAGTAATAATGCATGCGTGTAATGCCCCAGGAGTATTAAATACCCCCAGTGTGCCCCAGTCGTAAATATGCCCCTAGTATGGTGTTGCAAGTAGTACTAATGCCCCCCAGTAGTAATGACGCCCACCAGGGTATGCCGCAGAAGTAATACTTGTTTCAGGACAGAGTGAGATACAATGGCTCAGCTGTTGGTGCACTCGGTAGTGGTGCTCCCTCCCCGGGCGACAGTAGTAGTGGAGGGCACTCACTTATCTAGGCGTTAGGAATATTAGTTAAAAGTACGGTTTAGGCCTCTTTCACACTTGCGTTGTTACGGATCCGGCGGGCACTTCCATCGCCGGAAATGCCCGCCGGATCCGTAACAACGCAAGTGACCTGAAGCATTTGAAGACTGATCAGTCTTCAAAATGCTTTGAGGTTACTATGGCAACCAGGACGCTATTAAAGTCCTGGTTGCCATAGTAGTAGTGGGGAGCGCGGGAACAGTATACTAACAGTCCGTGCGGCTCCTGGGGCGCTCCAGAATGATGTCAGAGCGCCCCATGCTCGTGGATCACGTGATCCACGCGCGTGGGGCGCCCTGACGTCACTCTGGAAAGCCCCGGGAGCCGCACGGATGGTAAGTATACTGCTCCCGCGCTCCCCACTACACTTTACCATGGCAGCCGGGACTTTAGCGTCCTGGCTGCCATGGTAACCATTCACAAAAAGCTAACGACGTTTAGCTTAAGGCCGGATCTGGATTAATGCCTTTCAATGGGCATTAATTCCGGATCCGGCCTTGCGGCAAGTGTTCCAGATTTTTGGACGGAACAAAAAGCGCAGCATGCTGCGGTATTTGCTGCATCCAAAAAACGTTCCGGTCCTGAACTGAAGACATCCTGATGCATCCTGAACGATTTCTCTCCATTCAGAATGCATTGGGATAATCCTGATCAGGATTTTTCCGGCGTAGGACGGAAAAGAAATACGCAAGTGTGAAAGAGGCCTTTATTATATTTCAGACAATCATAAAAGTATATAACAGAATATAGAATTACCGGAAGCGGTATCAACATAAAATATTACACATAAAAAATATGTTCTATAAAATCTGATGTGTGGAGGGGGATCGGCGCTGGTGGATATATGTCCCTGTATCCACACAGCAGGGTCATGGTCATGTAAAATGGCGCATTCATGTCTCTATCGGGAGAAAAAATCCTGTTTGTATAGAGATCGTCACAATTGTCCGTATATGATCCCTTTTAGATGGATCCCGATGGTGGTGGCTCTGGTTAGTTCCTATATAAGGAGAAATGTGTCACCTTTTAACAAAATCATACTCTCCTTATTGTTGGAGCCGTTTTGCTCCGTACAGGTCCTTGACCGGCTCTGACAATATTGTCCAGTGATAGTAACAAAGTCAATTCAGATCGTATACGGTATCGATGTGGATTATTATACCAGTGTTACATTTATACTGGGTGCCTCACTGGCTACGTTACCAATCTTCCAGATCTGTAGTGCTGCGCGCGATGCTTCCTGACAGCTTGCGGGTGGCGGGAGTCACGATCTTTCCCGCCCGCTGTAGTGCAGGACGGCGTCCCACGTGGAGGTGAAGGTTGATGCGGCCGCTTCTTGTGTATAGTAGTTAAGCTGTGCACATATTGTAGGTCTGGATGTCACTTGTAGTCCATCAAACAGTGCGGTACTGGTACAGTCCAGACGCGTTTCGAGACACCGCAGTCCCTTCTTCAGTGGGTACCAGCAGCCGCACTAAAGCAGTCTTTTATAGGGATTATAGGGTTAGTGATGTCATCACAGAATTGAGATAATAGGAGCATCCACTGATCTAGATTGCAGGATAGCCGTAGAGCGGTGGGCCAAATGTACGGCCTCTGGATGGAGCACGTGGATGACGCCGCTCAGAGGGCACAGAAGTAATAATACTTTCCCACCGGGCCCCATTCTAGTAATGCCCCAGTAATGGGTGCCAATAGAGAAAGCAACCCCTTAATGCCCCCCAGCAGTAGGAATGCCCCCTTATAATGCTTATAGTGGCCTCAGTAGTATTAATTGCCCTCCTCCAAAATATGTCCCTTAAAGTGCCCCAGTAGAAAAAGATTCCCACTATAGTGCCCCCCCCCCCCATAGTTACCCAACAGCATGCTGCAAAATAGAAAAAAACAGAAATACCTACCTTCGTGCCGCTGTCAGGATTGGTGCCAGTCTCTCAGGCGGCGCGATCATGATGGTGTCTATGGGAGGGGACGGCGGGCAGAGACATCTCTCCCATGCTCTGCCACAGCATTTAACTGTGTGGCCGTCCTGAGGACGGAGCTGAATATTGCAAGGTCCTCACAACCAGGGATGAAACATTGCTGGCCGTTATCGCAGCCCCGCGTCCCCCCGCACTCTGCGGGGCATACCCCTTAGGGTACCCGTACCACAGGTTGAGAAACACTACTCTGGAGAGCCGCGTCACCACTGCGTGAGTCTCGGGGGCATCATCGCATTGCTGAGCTTCGTGGAGATGACTTATTCTACTCTCTATCTCAGAAACTTCTTGGACACTTGGAGGCTCCTGGATAAACAAGCCTCGGGGGCCTCTGATGTGTTAATTCAGGGTCATACTGGACCAGGACAAGGACCAGAAGAGCCCAGATCAGAAGATGGTAATGGACCAGCCTCAGCAGGCACCGTGCGGTAGTACTACATGTGGAAGTCTTTGGCGCTTGGTACTGAAAATCTTTTATGGGGGTCCCAAACATATTCACACTGGGTTCAGGGTCTAATGAGCACCACAGCCTGTACATTAGGGGGTTTATCGGAGATCCCTTTAGATACCTCTCAGAAGCACATCCCATTTTTAACTGGTTGAGGCCCATGTTTCAGTTTCTACTGAAGGTGGTTATTTTCTCTCTTTCCCCCTCATTTCTATGTGCGGGGCAGGAAGCTAAACCCCTCCAGGCACCTCAAAACTGTGTCCAGTGGCTTGGACTCTAATGGTGGACTCCTGCACTGTGATTGTGGAAAAGACCTTCCCAGGCTCAACGGAAAAGACTCATCCAGACTTGAAGAAAAAGACCCTCATGGTGAGAAGGAAAGAAGCATTTAGGCTTAGAGGAGAAGACACATTCAGGTCTAGAAGAATAGACCCGCACATTCCTAAAGGAAAAGAGCCCCACATTTAGAAGGAACGAGCCATTCAGGCTTAGAGGAGAAAAAACATCCTCCTTCATTGTAGGGCGAAATAGCTGCCCAAGAGGAAAAGACTTAAAGGAAAAGGATCCCAAGGCTTAGAGGAAGGCTTAACCAGTCTTACGTGAGTAGATAGAGTTAAATGACTACCCAAACTTAGAGGAAAATACATACTCTGGCTTCGAGGGAAGGTCTGTCGCAGGCATGGAGGAAAAGACCTACCCAGGCTTTTAAGAGAACGCCTTCCAAGGCTTAGCAGATCCACCAGGCATGGATCTCATGTTGTCACCAAGGGGCTATTAAGGGTACTTTTACACTTGCGGCAGGACAGATCCGGCAGGTTGTTCAGCCTGCCGCATCAGTCCTGCCGCAAGTAGCCGTGCACTGCCGTGCTGCCGCTCCGTCCCCATTGACTATAATGGGGCTGGGGGCGGAGCTACGGCGCAGCACTGCACGGCCGGAGATCACCGGACTAAAAGTCGGACATGCAGGACTTAAGGTCCGGCGATCTCCGGCAGTGCACGGGTGGATTTGTCCTGCCGCAAGTGTAAAAGTACCCTAAGCTGCGAACTGAATATAATCTAGCTAAATGGACAGTCTTAGGGCTACTTTCACACTTACGTTAAAGTTTTCCGGTATTGAGTTCCGTTCTAGAGGCTCAATACCGGAAAAAAACTGATCAGTTTTATCCCCATGCATTCTGAATGGAGAGCAATTCGTTCAGGATGTCTTCAGTTCAGTCCTTTTTACGGTATGTGGCCGGAGAAAATACTGCCGCATGCTGCGTTATTTTCTCCGTCCAAAATTCTGGAACACTTGCCAGATCCGGTATTATTTACCATTGAAATGCATTAATGCCGGATCCGGCACCAAGTGTTCTGACAAAACGGATCTGGTTTTCCGGTCTGCGTGAATGCGCAGATCTCTAAAAATGCAAAAAAAATAAATACCGTATCCGTTTTTTCAGATGACACCAGAGAGACGGATCCGGTGTTTCAATGCATTTATTAGAGGGATCCGCATCCTACAAATGCTTTCCGTTTGCACACGGATTTCCAGATCCGGCAGGCAGTTCCGGCGACAGAACCAGGGCTGTGGAGTCAGTAGATAAACTGTCCGACTCCGACTCCGACTCCTCAGATTTTAAAACTTCCGACTCCGACTCCGACTCCTCGACTCCGACTCCTCTGTATTTAATATGCAAATACGAAGCTGTTCCACCAAGTTCTTCTAATCTTCTCTAGCACAGAGAGGTAGTTGAGCAGAAGCTGCTGCCTTCTCCTTTGTGTGCTGATCTTCTGCTGAAGATAGAGCAGTGGGAGGATCCAGGAAGGGGCAGGGGAAGGGGCATTTATTTTAAAACATGTTTTTCCTAGTAGAATCCCATAGTCATGTTTAAAATTTAAGCTAACAATCTGAGTTTACATGTTTTATAGCCTTAGCTGAATGATAGCAGTTTTTCAAATGGTTTACAGCTTCAGTCTTGAACTATTGACTCTCCATTCCCTTCACTTATACAAGTGTCTCCAGTCCTTAATCAGTTATCAGTGAGAGGCGAGGATAACCATGGGTTCCCTGTAACAGCAGACCACAAGACGATGGAAAGTGGAAGTATTGCTGCTCCTTAAAGGGACACTGACAGGCTGATTTTCCAGCTAAAGATATATATATATATACTGGTATTCATCAGAGAATCAGGAATAAAACTATACTAATGTTACCCCCAGTTAAGCTGTACTTGTGTTTAAAAACATTTTAATCTGTATGCAAATTCACTATCTTTGTGCCCAATGGGGCAGCGTCTCCCTGCGGCTTTGTGCCCAGCCGCGCCGAGTACAGCTTCCCAGCGCTGTTCCCTCGTTATTATTCACTGCACTGGCCTTTTTTTCAGGCTAGCCGAACGCTGAATTCCTGCGCAGGCGCACGTGTAGAGTGCTGGCAGCAGCCTCGTCTGGCTATGCTGAGGCTGTGCCAGCTTTCTCTCTTCCTCCTCGCTACCTAGTCCTGTCTAGTGCTGCCAGTACTCTACATGTGCGCCTGCCCCCTTGGGCACCAAGGTAGAGAATTTGCATATTGATTAAAACGTTTTTAAACACAAGTAAACCTCAACTGGGGGTAACAGTCGTCTAGTTGTATTCCTAATCCTCTGATGAATACCAGCAGATATATCTTTAGCCAGTAAATCAGCCTGTCAGTGTCCCTTTAACTGCATAGTAATGAATAGTATGAAAAGCATGCTTCTTCACGGTCACTTAACATCTTTGTTTAGCGGTAACGTGACGCACTGCATGCATTGGCCTTTATTCTGACAGTAGAGAAGTAATTAATTATAACTTTATCTGAATTGGGACATTTAAACTTGCTTTTTTTTTATTCCAATTTTTTTTTATTCCAATTTAAATCTAGTAGGAGTCGGAGTCGGAGTCGGTCCATTTTTTGCCGACTCCGACTCCAGGTACCCAAAATTGCCTCCGACTCCGACTCCTCGACTCCGACTCCGACTCCGACTCCACAGCCCTGGACAGAACACAATGCAAGTGTGAAAGTACCCTTAGTACAACATACCCTGTCCTCATATGCCCCCCTATCAGAGTAAATAGACATGGCATCCTGAAAACCGAACCTCATGCTGCTCTTACAAGCAGTGAAGCCAAAGGAACAGCTATAAAACCTGAGGAACTTTGTCAGAACCTGCAGTGAAATCGGAGGAACATCAACAGACCCAGCAATGAAACTTGGGAACTTGAACCCTGAGGTACCTCACAACCCGCTGTGAAGCTTGAGAGCCCTTATCAGAACCAGCAAAGAAACCTGAGGAACCTCTTTAAAACATTCCATGAAATTTGAGAAACCTCATCAGAACCAGCAATGAAACATGACGAACCTCTTCAAAACCAGTAATGAACCTTGAGGAACCTCATCAGAACCAGCAATTAAACGTGAGGAAACTTCAAAAACAACAAAAATAATCAGAAGCAGCAGTGAAACTTCCGAATCCTTATCAGAACCAGAAATGAAACTTGAGGAACCTCATGGGAACCAGCAATGAACCTTGGAAACATCTTCAAAACCAGTAATGTGGTGGGGGGTGCGCTGGAATCCGAACCTTCTGGAAGGCGGTTGGAGATGTTACACGCCAGGTTTGCGATGAGCCGATCACTTTATGTCGGGACTCGGGAGACAATTCTCTTACCCTGGGTTCAGACCTGAGCGTTCTAGAAACGCACGTTTTAGTAGCGCGTATTACAGCGCGTTTTAGCAAATAGGAAACGCACGTCGTACGCGCGTTCTTGTGATTGACTACTGTGGTGTCAATCACAATACGCGCGACAAATGCCCCAAAAAAAGCTCAAGTACTTGTTTATGCGTAGGGCGTTTTACAGTGCGTTCGAACGCGCTGTAAATGCGAAAATGTGAACCAGTCCCATAAGGAAGCATTGGTTTGCATGTGTTGAGCGTTTTACAGCGCGTTCGAACGCGCTGTAAAACGTGCAAGTGTGAACTTAGGGTTATGGCTAGATTCCCCTTCACTGAAGCCTCACAGGAGATCCCTCCCGAGCTAAATTGCTACTTCCAAATAAATGGCTGATCTCAGAGCCACCGAAGAGGAATGGATTGACAAAGTAGATGAGATATTTCGATTGGAGGAGATGACCGCATGGATTGATGGCACCCATGACAGCTTTGAGCGTATGTGGCCCCCCTGGTTATGCTTCAAAAGATCCCTGCAGTGACCCCGCCCCCCCCCCGACTTAACGATAATGCTCTCCTCTGATCAGACAAGAATAGGACATGTTCTATTTTTTTACGGAAGTGCGGATGCGGACAGCACATAGTGTGCTGTCCGCATCTTTTCCGGCCCCATTGAAAATGAACGGGTCTGCACCTGTTCACATGCGGACATGTGGATGGACCCTTACGCAAACACCATTATGTATAGCCCTCCATCTATATGCTGATTGATCTGTATCAGGCTATTATCTACATGTTCTATTTTTTTTACGGTGAAGACGGATCACGGACCCATTCAGGTTGAATGGGTCTCGATCCGGCCCTGCCGCCGCACGAATGTTGCCCGTGCATTGGGGACTGCAAATTGTGGTGTGCATGAGGCCTAATACAGTTTTACAAGGATCACTGTGAAAGGAACCTCAGCGTTCACGCTCCGCCCCATCTCCTGATCGACTTCGCCCCAGAAATGATTATTACATGACCCTTCCACCAAGGCAGAAAATCCGCTCCGTGGTGATGGCGCTGATTACATCCCGCCTCCGTGTTCCTGATCTGCCGACCAGTGTCACTTTCCTGTTTAAAGGGTCGTTTGCTGGTTCACGTTAATGGCGCACTGTGATCAGTGAGGGTCCGACCACTGGGACACCCCCCGGTCCTAAAATTGGACAATCCCAGGTTCTCATTCTCAGCTGATTACTCTCCACTGAGGAACTATGACTCTCAGCATGCCGCATGTGCCAACAGAATTGTTGCTTTAGAACTACAGGTCCTATCATTCTGTAGTATGTCCCTGTGACTCGGCTGCTGTAGAACAACAAGTCCCATCATTCTGTAGAATGTCCCCGTGACTCGGCTGCTGTAGAACTACAAGTCCCATCATTCTGTATGTCCCTGTGACTCAGCTGCTGTAGAACTACAAGTCCCATCATTCTGTAGTATGTCCCTGTGACTCAGCTGCTGTAGAACTACAAGTCCCATCATTCTGTAGTATGTCCCTGTGACTCGGCTGCTGTAGAACTACAAGTCCCATCATTCTGTAGTATGTCCCTGTGACTCAGCTGCTGTAGAACTACAAGTCCCATCATTCTGTAGTATGTCCCTGTGACTCAGCTGCTGTAGAACTACAAGTCCCATCATTCTGTAGTATGTCCCTGTGACTCGGCTGCTGTAGAACTACTAGTCCCATCATTCTGTAGTATGTCCCCGTGACTCAGATGCTGTAGAACTACAAGTCCCATCATTCTGTAGTATGTCCCTGTGACTCGGCTGCTGTAGAACTACTAGTCCCATCATTCTGTAGTATGTCCCTGTGACTCGGCTGCTGTAGAACTACAAGTCCCATCATTCTGTATGTCCCTGTGACTCGGCTGCTGTAGAACTACAAGTCCCATCATTCTGTAGAATGTCCCCGTGACTCGGCTGCTGTAGAACTACAAGTCCCATCATTCTATAGTATGTCCCTGTGACTCGGCTGCTGTAGAACTACAAGTCCCATCATTCTGTAGTATGTCCCTGTGACTCAGCTGCTGTAGAACTACAAGTCCCATCATTCTGTAGTATGTCCCTGTGACTCGGCTGCTGTAGAACTACAAATCCCATCATTCTGTAGTATGTCCCTGTGACTCGGCTGCTGTAGAACTACAAGTCCCATCATTCTGTAGTATGTCCCCGTGACTCAGATGCTGTAGAACTACAAGTCCCATCATTCTGTAGTATGTCCCTGTGACTCGGCTGCTGTAGAACTACAAGTCCCATCATTCTGTAGTATGTCCCTGTGACTCGGCTGCTGTAGAACTACAAGTCCCATCATTCTGTAGTATGTCCCCGTGACTCGGCTGCTGTAGAACTACAAGTCCCATCATTCTGTAGTATGTCCCCGTGACTCGGCTGCTGTAGAACTACAAGTCCCATCATTCTGTAGTATGTCCCTGTGACTCGGCTGCTGTGGAACTACAGGTCCCATCATTCTGTAGTATGTCCCTGTGACTCGGCTGCTGTAGAACTACAATGCCCATCATTCTGTAGTATGTCCCTGTGACTCAGCTGCTGTAGAACTACAACGCCCATCATTTTGTAGCTCATGACTCACCGGGTCCACGGTACTAGAATTTCCAATCGCTCTACATCTCAGAGGGTTTGTTACAATTGTATCTCTGTGAGATGATGCAGCGCAGACTGATACGTTGTGTACAATTCATTACAAATTAGGTAAAATAACTGAATTTACAAGTTGTCGAAAATGGCGGAAATGATGCCAAGTTTATCAGGATGGCAGCTGTGGCCTGTCTCCGCCTGCTAGACGTTGGTTACGTCTCCTAGATCCCTTGGCCTGTATTTTGGTGCACGTCCAAATCTTGGGAACTTTCAGAACCTTTTTTCTCCCCCATTGTAGCAAACCGTCAAGAAAAGAGTCAGATTAGTGTCTGCACTGATACATTGTAGCAAACCACAGAAACAGGTGTACAGATGTGAGCATTCCCTGGTATTGACAGCAAGCAGAGATCTTAAACGGTCAACAATACACAAAATAACTGTTTTTGTTCTATGATGATTTAGCTTAATTGACATAAAACTGGAGTGTCCCTTTAAATCGTGCATTCTGCAGGGTACGTGTCGGCATGTCCTACGCGGTGCCCTGAGAGCGGCAGAGCCACATGTGTCAGGGGTAATACACATGTGTGAGGCAGTGAATAGACATAACAATGGACCGGGCTCACAGCTGTAACAGGAACAAAGAGGAGCAGATTTCTAGATGTCCACCAAGTGGCGCTACAACACATGGATGTGCAGCCAGATATTGAGGGGGGGGAGCAGAGAACAAATCATAATGCCTGGGCTTCAGTCCCCCTGGAGGAGCGGAGCTGGTTGGATGAGAGATGTCTGTGAGCTCGGAGGCAGGATCAGCCCTCTCCTCTCAGTATCTCCTGTCTCCCATCAGATGCTGAACACTGCCAGCCCCCTCACCAATGCGGCACGACTGGGGGGCTCTCCGCCATACACTGACAGCGCAGGGGCTTGGAGGGCATCTTCCCAGGGGCAAGAGGTGATAAACATCTCACCCTCCTAGAAAATCTGCCCCCATCCTGAAGGAAGAAGCACCAGACGGCGGGAGTCATCCTCCCCCTTCCCATCTGACAAAGCCGGTGGGTTAACCCTTTCTGCATGAGAAAACCTCTTCTGCATGGACTGAAGCTCCTCACCCGCCTTTGTCTAAGAGCGACCCCTGATTGATTCTAAATGCTGACTTAACATTGACTATCACTCCCATCATCAGTCATCTGCAATCCGGATAAACACCCGGATCGTGGCAGCAAAACAAGGACGAATCGATAGAAGGTGTTATTGACGGTGGGCGAGAGCCAATCTCCAGCCACGTCCCTCCATATCCCTGGTAACATCTGCCCCCTCCTATCTGCAGTGCACATCTCAGAAAAAAAAAAAAAAAGGTATTGCAGGAAGACCACGGAGCCGGACGGTGGGAGTCCTCCTCCGAGACCCTTCCTCATCCACCTTCAGCAGACAGAAGACCCTGCAGAGGAAGAGCTTCATTTGAATCATTTACATTGAATGGATTTCTGAGGGCCAAGACAAGAACTGACTGCAGAGCCCAAAATACAGACTGACGCCCCATCATTGAGAGCTACCTGCCCCCCCCCCCAATTGGTGCCCATTAGGGGGCAATACCGCCTGTGTCCTGCAATGCAGGCAACAAAGACCTGTCAGTCTCATTCCTCAGCCTGATGCAATTTATCAGCCTCTAGCGGATTGGAAATTATTGGGTTGGTCGTGCTCCTCAGAGGCTCCTTGGCCTTCTCCCCGCCCTCGTCTCGCTTGTGAAGATCTCTGCCAGCATGGGCACTGTCTTGTCCCTGTCACCAGGCTCTCGGAAAGCCAGCCTGTACGATGACGGCTCAGGATCCCTTGCACATTATACAAGCGTCAGCAAGAGCAGCGGGCAGAAGCCAGACAAGACACTGAAACGACACTCCATGTTCATCCCCGCTCTTACCTGGAAGAGGCTGGTGGCCTCCACCAAGAAGAAGACGTCCAGAAAGGGAACGGTTAACAGCAATTACCAGAAGGATGTTGCCCATTTAAACCATGAGAACGTGAAAAAATCTTTGTCCTGTGCCAATCTCGCCACCTATGACAGTCAACCTCTGGCACCTCTTAGCTCCAAGCAGATATCGTCCATCAAGAAGGTCTCCAGCACCACCGGTGGTGGCGGTTCTCCAAAGAGGGTCATAGTCCAAGCCTCCACTGGTGAACTACTGAAATGCCTTGGAGAATTCCTCTGCAGGAGATGCTACCGACTGAAACACTTGTCCCCTACAGACCCTATCCTATGGCTACGTAGCGTGGACCGCTCCTTGCTTCTCCAGGGATGGCAAGACCAGGCCTTCGTCACCCCGGCCAACGTGGTTTTTGTCTACTTGCTCTGCAGGGATGTCATTGATGGGGACTCTGTGGCCACAGAGCATGACTTGCAAGCTACTCTCTTGACCTGCCTGTATCTATCCTACTCTTACATGGGCAATGAGATCTCCTACCCCCTCAAGCCTTTCTTGGTGGAAGCGGGCAAAGATGCCTTCTGGGACCGGTGTCTTTGCATCATTGATGCCATGAGTGCCAAGATGTTGAGAATTAATGCTGACCCACACTATTTCACCCAGGTGTTCGCTGACCTAAAAAACGAGGGCAATCGTGACGAATTCTCTAGAGTACTCGACCGGTGACTGTCCAAGGGTCAGGACTGAAATCTACCATCACTGGCCAACAACAACGATCCAGTAGCCAAAAAAAATAAAAAATCTAAAGGACAAAATGGGACCACATTCAACCTTTTGTGCATTGTCTACGTTGAGGGGTGGTGGCAAAATCGAGGCAGCGAGACCACTGACCAACGTGCATCTTTCTTTTTAGGCCAACAAGTGCCTCGCACTCACGTCACCTCTTGTCCCTTTCAAGAACCGATGCGTTTCTTTTCCTCACACGTACACATGGGCAGCGGATGCTCACGCTCATCCCAAAGCAATCACCGGACTCTTGCCTCTCTTACAATTACGTACAATCCATGAAGAAGAAGAGATGCTCAATGGATTCCACCTTTCCGCCCTCTCCACCACCCTTCGAGGTGGTTCCTGGATGTATATTTGCAGTGATATAAGTAGGCCTGGCCTCTTATGGCTGATGGGTCCATGTTCTGGAGATAGGTAATGGTGGACGGTGCCGTCCTCTTGGGAATCCCTCCATAAATGTGACATTGTTGATGGGTCTGACGTAGCTTTCTGTTGTCATAGTTTGCAGCTCCTGTGGAAACCTTCTCGAAATTTCTCCAAAAACTTCACTATCTGAGACGAATAGTATTTTGCTGGTGGTTTTAGCTTATGTTGACCACTTGGCCATGATGTTGTCTCGTAGCCATGGCCCCGGTCACTTTGTCATTGATTTATTTCCAGGACTTGGGGTTCACTTATTTTGTAGCGATTTACAATATTGTGCCAGACGACTATCAGTCTTAGTAGAACATCACAGGGACAGCCATGATTGTAGCGGTGAATGCTCGTGATTTTTTTTTGGGGGGGGGGGTCTCGTAAGATCAGGGTGACCCCTCATATCTAACACCTCGGGCTCAGTTGCTGTTGACTGATCTTCAGGATTATTCCTAGTCATTTAGCATTAACCCACTGATCTGGTTTTAAGTTAACGACGCGTTTCGAGTCTATGACATCTCCTTCCTGTGAGGTTGTTGCTGCTTTCCACAGAGCTGGCCCCTGATTAAAGAAAATTGGGGTCTGCGCGGGGCTAGTCATGGATCACACTGTTTACATGGGTTTATGCATACATGTAACATGGAGTCTGTACATGTTGCAGTTTATTTGATACATTGTTGCACACAATGGGGAGGGATGATTTTTTTTTTACAGTATTATGGATACAGTGTTATGTTTATAGGCTATGCTTGGATCTGATGATGGGGTGCGGCGGTCTCCCCAGCAATGCCGCAGTGCCCCCCACCCCCAAGTAATATTGCAGCATCAGCTTTAATGCAGTTTGTCATCTTTTGTAGGTAATGGGGGGGGGGCTGCTTGTTGCTTTTCACTAAATACTGTAGGTAGGCTAATCCAGTGTTTTGATGCATGAGGCACTGTGTACCTCATGCCTCTGTTATATCACCATTAAATTAATGGGTGGGATTATTGTATGCCTCACGGCCACAGATTCACGTAAGGGGCATTTAAAGGAGAATTGATTTATTTATGCCCGGGGTGCCTTTGGCAGGGCGGGGACCCCGGCTCCTGGACATGGGGACACGCTGCGTGGCTGATGTTCCTGCACATGTGCGTTGATATGTCAGTGTTTGTGGGCTGTCACGTGGTCCCTGTGCACTGAGATAGGATGGAGCTGGGTGCTAATTGTGCCCCCCGGCCATTCTCTGTGGTGGAGGGGTGACCTACATCTCCGCCTGTGTCTGCAGCCCGAGCAGAAAAGAACAAAAACAACATTTCGAGAGCATTGCTCCATGGCAGGGCCGAGCATTGCACGCTGGGGGATTTCTGGGAAGAGCCTCATTTACTCCCTGCCTGCAAGCAGCCATATTGGCTGAATTCACATTGGCGTAGGTTCAGTTAGATGGTGAATGGTGGCAGCCATGCTGCTTCCTACATGTCAGCGTTACCATCTGAATTTGTATTCTCCAGAGATGAATAACGTGGTGCCAACCTCCAACAGATACCCGGGTATCGACTGAAGGTGCCATCTGGCTGAGTTACCGCACCGATCATCATGTTACTCATCTCTAGGAAGTATTCTTTGATGGGACTACAAATTCCAGCATGGCTGTTTGGGGGTGACTTCACGGTTCGCTGGCAGCGGGGGAGAGGATCCTCCCGCATAGTATGTTAGTATGGAGCAGGGGTCAGCAACCTTCGGCAGTCCTGCTCTTCTGAAACTGCAACTCCCAGCATGCACACTTGCTCAGTTGTTTTCAGAACTTCCTTGTAAGCGCGGGTTCGCACTTGCGTTAAGGCATTCTGTTATAGGTTCCGTTGGTAACGGAATTCCCGGACGGAATGCAAAATGGAAGCCTTTAAGAGGCCTTCCGTTTTGATCCGTCATAGTAGAAGTCTATGAGCAGCATATGGGCATCCGTCTGGTTTCCTGTCGAGAGGACTTTGTTTTCCGTCCAGCACAAAGCCTCATTCACACGCCAGCACACATACAGCACACGCGCCCATTCATATGTATGACCACGGTCCGTGTTTTTAGCACGGATGCATGCTCTATTTTCTCCGTGTTCACAGATCCATCACGCCCATTATAGTCTATGGGTCAGTGAAAACCACGGATGCCATCCGTGTTTCATGCTTTTTTCACGGATCATTACGAAGAGATGTTTTGAAAATTATTTTTCAGCTGTTCATTGTCAATGAAACACGGATGACACACGGACAGCAAAAAACAGACACACGGACAGCTTCACGGATGCATCACTGACCACCTTCTCACGGACACGGATGTGTGAATGAGGCTTTACGGAAACTAGACGGATCCGTTATGCTTTCCCATAGACTTCTATTATTACGGATCTAAACGGAAGGCCTCTTAAAAGCTCCCGTTTTGCATTCCGTCTGGGAATTCCGTTATATTCCGTTACAAACGGAACCTATAACGGAATGCCCTAACCCAAGTGCGAAGCCACCCTAAGTGAAGGGAGCATGCTAGGAGTTGTACTCTCGCAGCAGCTGGAGTGCCAGAGGTTGCTGACCACTGGTGTAGAGCTTCGATTAGAATCCATGGATGATCCCATGGTGTGCGACCCGTAGCCCCCCTGACTTTGGGGAATTATAACTCCCAACATGCTGGGAGTTATAGTTCTCCACTTTCTGAACAGCTACAGGTGGAGGACCATGGGTTCGGTATGTTTTAGGTGGTGCTGGAATGACTGCCAGTAGTTGCAATGTCTGAACTCCCCCTTACAGGCAGCGCAGTGACAGCCGCGCATCATCCCGAGGGCCCGTTCACACGAATGTTTTTTGCGTTCCGTATACCGTCTGTATACAGAACCATTCAGTTCAATGGGTTCGCAAAAAAAAAAAAACGGAATGTACTCCGTATGCATTCCGTTTCCATATTTCTGTTCCTCTACATTTTCAGTCATGTCCTATTATTGCCCGCAGATTACGTTCCATGGCTCCATTCAAGTCTATGGGGTTGTAAAAGAAACGGATTGCATACGGAATGCATCTGTATGTCTTCTGTATCCATTCCGTTTTTGCTGAAGCATCTAGTAAAAATGTTATGCCCAGCCCAATTTTTCAATGTACTTACTGTTAAAACATTATTATATGCTTCCGTTTCCGTTTGCGATCCGCAAAAAACGGATCACAAACGGAAACCATACGGAAACGGAATGGAAACGGAAACACTACTGAAACCAAAAATGGATCCGTTAAAAATAGACCACAAAACCATACAGTCGTGTGAACGAGCCTCGAGTGTGAGTCACCGGCAGTGAGGGCAGGGGGACCCACCTACCTCTGGGGGTGTCAGGAGTGACTGGTAATAATGGGAGATGTGGGCAGATCAGAGCAAAGACCGACTGGTCCTGGGGCCCGGATTTCACATGTTTTATGGTGACTGATGTGAGCTAAAGGTGAAGGGCACACCTATGGCGGGCGCTCATCTCCCGCTGGATTGGGCATGTCCGGACACCCCATACGCCTCAGATCGGCGGATTTCTGGCGTACGGGCTGTCGCCACCTTCCCCCAGTATGACCAGTATTGCCATATTACCTCCCTTACTGCAAATTACTGAGGTCTCAGGCAGGTTTCAGGTTTACTGAGGGCCCTGCTGTTTCAGGGCCCTGCCAAAAGAAAAGGGGGGGGGGGGAAGATACTCCCACGTTTGGCTGGAGTCATAACTGCGCAATATACAGCAAACTGAGATTTGGAAAAATTGAGAATTTATATTTTTTTAGTGAAATATATTACGATATTAAGGTTGTGAGTTGGGGGGCAGAGCTGCAGTACCACACACAACCTGTGGGCAGGGGCGGCGCTGTTTCTGGACTAAAGCAGCCTTGTTTTTTTCTACCACTTTAAAAGTATGGCGTGACCACCGATAAGTTAGAGAGATGAGCTGATCAATCTATTGATACCAATGTTTAGATGTTGCGAAATGTATTTATGAGCGGAATGTTAGGATATCTACAAAGAAAGTTTTCATATAAAAAGTTTCACTTGATACTAAAATTATCACAGAAATTATTCTGATATTGCCCCCCCCCCCCCCCCCCCCAAGTCTAGAGAACTTTTCTGAGTTTCTCCAATAAAAGTTGGCTCCTCGTGGGCAGGGCAATTATCCCTTGGGGGCGTGTTGCTATGGATAAGAATCTCAAAAGCAAAGATCAGCGGATGGTTGTAGATGACTCAAAATCCAACCTTGGCCAATGGACGGAATCCGCTGCTCTCCACTCACGATCACGTTGCGAATATAATAGAACTTCTTCAATGTGAATTGGTACGACCCAGCACTTACTATGGGAACACACTGGATGAACGCCCTACAACATGGCGGTGGGGCGTGGCGCTGTACTGTATATATTAGAGGCGGTGATGATGTATTTCATGTCTCGGTGTGTGTGCTGCATGAATTCAGTGTTTGCAGATTTTTTCCCCATGATTTGTAAATTATTTAATTTATAAGGGAACGGAAAAACAAAAATCAAAAAATTTGAGAAAAAAAAGTCAGCTTCTGGCAGTGACTTTGTGTTTTTATGGACGACGCTTTTTTTGTTTGTAGAGACTCTTTTCTATGTGCTGACACTGGAAATTTTTGTTTTCTTCTTGACTTGAGGAGCAGGAGCCTCGTCGCAGCTTCAGAGGAGTCACAAAACTTCCCGTTTTCCAGCAGACGGGGGAGATCTGGGCCTTGGATCGTGGGGTTGACTATGGGACGAGGACCTCTGGCTCCAAAAATGTTCACCTAAAGCTTCACCTCAGGAAGTAGAATGGACACACAATATGGCGGCCGGCGTATGATGCGTACATGTCTGTCGGGATGGAGCTGGGTGCAGAGGAATGAGACGGGGGGAGGGGGAATTAAGCGGATACTTGTAGGTTTGTCTTGTCTGTGCAGGATGTGTGGTGGCTGGATCGAGGCTGGGTGCTGCAGGTAACGTGGGCACCGCGGGGGCAGGGCGCTCTCACCCTCTTACTGATGGGATAGTGGCACTTTTCAATAAAATAAAATGCTAAAAAATGGATTCCGATTCCGTCTCCTTACTCTGCAGTACATGGATGGTTTTGAGAATTTTTGGAAATTATATTTTTGGTTTGAATCTAGTGAATGGTGACACATTGGGCCAACCTTAACCCTTCTTGTACCAGCCTGTGCCGTTCTTTATCTGCATCAAGTCTCCAGTCACATCCACAGCAGCATTTTATGAACTCGCTGGTCTCCACTGACAGGAGTGCAGAGCATTGTGGGAGTTCTGATGACCGGGGGGCACATTGCAAAGCAGAACTGTGAGTGCAGCTCTGGATGTGATTGGAGTATAAAGTATGATGTAATCCAGGATGAGTCCAGTAAAGGATTTGTACAGTCTTTAGTACAGATTTATCCTTCACAGCTTTCCTGACCCATACGTAGCCTTTTCCAGCAGGCTGTTCCGGAGGGGGAATAGCCTGCCGGATCCGTGCCGCCGCAGGTACGCTATAATGGGGGGGGGGCCGGAGGTGCGGCCGGACAAAAACCGCAGCGTACCGCAAGTGTGAAATTAGCCTATTTCAATTCTCAGAAACGGAACCCCCACATCTTTAAAGGAACCTTATGGATTTGGGGGTCCTTTCTGGGAGGCTTCAGCATTGACATTATGTAACTTTCTGTTAGTAAATGGACACATTTTCTGGTGATGTAGCCGGTCATTTCTTACAATCTGTCTGTGAAGGGAGTAGAGTTGTTTCGGTACCAAAATTTTGATTCGGTATCGATACTATAAAAAAGTATTGCGATACTCGATACCATTCGATACCACGCGAAAAAAAAAAAAAATGCCAAAAAAAGCTGCGTGCATTCCTCATTTTATGGAACGTCCGGCCAATAATACAACAGTCCGATCCTCTTTTTTGGGAGGACAAGGCGACTAAAAGAAAATGGAGAATTGTGCAGTTTTTCTTTTCTTTTTTTTTCTTTTATGGGCGTTCACCGCTTAAGAGGATTTTTTTAATAGTTTGGACTTGAGACGTAGCGATATGTAATATTTTATTTCTTGTTTATATATTTTATATGTAAAATTGGGAAAGGGGGTGATTTATACTTAATATTTTGGTGTACTTTTTTAACTTTTTTTTTTTTTTTTTACAGTTTATTTATTAACTATTTCCCCCTTAGGGGCTAGAACCTGGGATCTTTTCATCCTATTCACCCTGATAGAGCTCTATTAGGGTAAATAGGACTTAACCCTCTCCCTGCTGCCCTGTGCTCTGTGCACACAGCAGCAGGGAGCAGACTATGGCAGCCAGGACTTCAGTAGCGTCCTGGTTGCCATGGTAACTGATCGGAGCCCCAGCATTACACTGCTGGGGCTCCGATCACTGCCACCAATGAGGAGGAGGTGAGGGGACCCTGTGGCCACTGCCACCAATGATTATATTACTGGGGGGAGGGAGGAATGGGAGGGCGCACTGGCCACCAATGTATTTAATAATGGGGAAAGGGGGGGGGGGACATTGGCCAATGTCTAATACTGGGGAGGGGGTCACTGGCACCAATGAGGAGTGTCTTTTACTTTACAGAGGCAGGCATAAGCAGCTCATTGCCGGCACCTGCCTGTGACCGGGCGCTGCGATCCACGGCAGTTAACCCCTCAGGTGCGGCACCCGATCGCAGCGCCCGGTCACAGGCAGGTGCCGGCAATGAGCTGCTTCTGCCTGCATCTGTATAGTAAAAGACACTCCTTATTGGTGGCCAGTGACCCCCCCTCCTCCGCCCCTCTCGCTCTATTGGTGGAAGCAGAACAGGGGGCGGGAGAGACCGCCTCCTTCTCCCTGCGCTGCCGAGGAGAACATGGCCGCTCTGAGAGCGGCGCAGCCACGTTCTCTGATACTGGGCTGTGCAGTAGCGCAGCCCAGTATCGATAAAATACTAATCCTGGTATCGAGCTCGATACCAGAGAAAAGTATCGATTGGGAATCGAAAGTTCGATACCCGAAACAACCCTAGAAGGGAGCGCATCAGCACTAAGCTGACCGCCCTTACCTGCGCTGATACATTGTGACAAGTGACTCCTCATCCCTCACGATAAAGCCGAAGTCATCGTCTGTGAAGTGACTTTTGTGGTAGTACTCCTTATGTAGGAAGGGGGCAGCTCGAGAAACATGACGTAGCTTTTGTGGGACAGAGGTCAGGGGAAGACAATAGGAGGAGGCCGTACTTTCTGCAGCGGATAATCCCTACAGTCAGGCCCATTATCCCCTCTGTGTAAGGGGTAGAATACAGCAATATACCGGCTGTCATGAATCTTACTATGGAATATTCCCACAATATCATCATAACTCTGCTGACTTCATAATATTTCTTATAGGAATCTACCGTAACTCCCCTTCCATAGAGGCAAATAATACTATTCAGCAACCACTAGGGAGAGCTCCAGTGATCCTGACCTATATGTATCTGTATGCAGTAATCTCCTCAGCTCCCCCTAGTGGTGGCTGTATATATCTGTATGTAGTAATCTCCTGAGCTCCCTCTAGTGGTGGCTTTATATACCTGTATACAGTAATCTCCTGAGCTCCCTCTAGTGGTGGCTGTATATATCTGTATGCAGTAATCTCCTGAGCTCCATCTAGTGGTGGCTTTATATACCTGTATACAGTAATCTCCTGAGCTCCATCTAGTGGTGGCTTTATATACCTGTATACAGTAATCTCCTGAGCTCCCTCTAGTGGTGGCTTTATATACCTGTATACAGTAATCTCCTGAGCTCCCTCTAGTGGTGGCTGTATATATCTGTATGCAGTATTCTCCTGAGCTCCATCTAGTGGTGGCTTTATATACCTGTATACAGTAATCTCCTGAGCTCCCTCTAGTGGTGGCTGTATATATCTGTATGTAGTAATCTCCTGAGCTCCCTCTAGTGGTGGTTGTATATATCCGTATGTAGTAATCTCCTGAGCTCCCTCTAGTGGTGGCTGTATATATCTGTAAGTAGTAATCTCCTGAGCTCCCTCTAGTGGTGGATGTATATATCTGTATGTAGTAATCTCCTGAGCTCCCCCTAGTGGTGGCTGTATATATCTGTATGTAGTAATCTCCTGAGCTCCCTCTAGTGGTGGCTGTATATATCTGTATGCAGTAATCTCCTGAGCTCTCTCTAGTGGTGGCTGTATATATCTGTATGCAGTAATCTCCTGAGCTCCCTCTAGTGGTGGCTGTATATATCTGTATGTAGTAATCTCCTGAGCTCCCTCTAGTGGTGGCTGTATATATCTGTATGTAGTAATCTCCTGAGCTCCCTCTAGTGGTGGCTGTATATATCTGTATGTAGTAATCTCCTGAGCTCCCTCTAGTGGTGGCTGTATATATCTGTATGTAGTAATCTCCTGAGCTCCCTCTAGTGGTGGCTGTATATATCTGTATGTAGTAATCTCCTGAGCTCCCTCTAGTGGTGGCTGTATATATCTGTATGCAGTAATCTCCTGAGCTCCCTCTAGTGGTGGCTGCATATATCTGTATGTAGTAATCTCCTGAGCTCCCTCTAGTGGTGGCTGTATATATCTGTATGTAGTAATCGCCTGAGCTCCCTCTAGTGGTGGCTGTATATATCTGTATGTAGTAATCTCCTGAGCTCCCTCTAGTGGTGACTGTATATATCTGTATGCAGTAATCTCCTGAGCTCCCTCTAGTGGTGGCTGTATATATCTGTATGTAGTAATCTCCTGAGCTCCCCCTAGTGGTGGCTGTATATATCTGTATGTAGTAATCTCCTGAGCTCCGTCTAGTGAGAGCTGTATGTATCTGTATGTAGTAATCTCCTGAGCACCCTCTAGTGGTGGCTGTATATATCTGTATGTAGTAATCTCCTGAGCTCCCTCTAGTAGAGACTGTATAAATCTGTATGTAGTAATCTCCTGAGCTCCCTCTAGTGGTGGCTGTATATATCTGTATGTAGTAATCTCCTGAGCTCCCTCTAGTGGTGGCTGTATATATCTGTATGTAGTAATCTCCTGAGCTCCCTCTAGTGGTGACTGTATATATCTGTATGTAGTAGTTTCCTGAGCTCTCTCTAGTGAAGGCTGTATATATCTGTATGCAGTAATCTCCTGAGCTCCCTCTAGTGGTGGCTGTATATATCTGTATGTAGTAATCTCCTGAGCTTCCTCCTAGTGGTGGCTGTATATATCTGTATGCAGTAATCTCCTGAGCTCCCTCTAGTGGTGGCTGTGTATATCTGTATGTAGTAATCTCCTGAGCTCCCTCTAGTGGTGGCTGTATATATCTGTATGTAGTATTCTCCTGAGCTCCCTCTAGTGGTGGCTGTATATATCTGTATGTAGAAATCTCCTGAGCTCCCTCTAGTGGTGGCTGTATATATCTGTATGTAGTATTCTCCTGAGCTCCCTCTAGTGGTGGCTGTATATATCTGTATGTAGTAATCTCCTGAGCTCCCTCTAGTGGAGGCTGTATATATCTGTATGAAGTAATCTCCTGAGCTCCCTCTAGTGGTGGCTGTATATATCTGTATGTAGTAATCTCCTGAGCTCCCTCTAGTGGTGGCTGTATATATCTGTATGTAGTAATCTCCTGAGCTCCCTCTAGTGGTGGCTGTATATATCTGTATGTAGTAATCTCCTGAGCTCCCTCTAGTGGTGGCTGTATATATCTGTATGTAGTAATCTCCTGAGCTCCTCCTAGTGGTTACTGTATGTATCTGTATGTAGTAATCTCCTAAGCTCCCTCTAGTGGTGGCTGTATATATCTGTATGTAGTTATCTCCTGAGCTCCTCCTAGTGGTTACTGTATGTATCTGTATGTAGTAATCTCCTAAGCTCCCTCTAGTGGTGGCTGTATATATCTGTATGTAGTTATCTCCTGAGCTCCTCCTAGTGGTGACTGTATACATCTGTATGTAGCAATCTCCTGATCTCCCTCTAGTAGAGACTATATATCTGTATGTAGTAATCTCCTGAGCTCCCTCTAGTGGTGGCTGTATACATCTGTATGTAGTAATGTCCTGAGCTCCCTCTAGTGGTGGCTGTATATATCTGTATGTAGTAATCTACTGAGCTTCCTCTAGTGGTGGCTGTATATATCTGTATGCAGTAATCTCCTGAGCTCTCTCTAGTGGTGGCTGTATATATCTGTATGTTGTAATCTTCTGAGCTCCCTCTTGTAGTGGCTGCATATATCTGTATGCAGTAATCTACTGAGCTTCCTCTAGTGGTGGCTGTATATATCTGTATGTGGTAATCTCCTGAGCTCCCTCTAGTGGTGGCTGTATATATATATATATATATATATATATATGTATGCAGTAATCTCCTGAGCTCCCTCTAGTGGTGACTGTATATATCTGTATGCAGTAATCTCCTGAGCTCTCTCTAGTGGTGGCTGTATATATCTGTTTCTAGTAATCTCCTGAGCTCCCTCTAGTGGTGACTGTATATATCTGTATGCAGTAATCTCCTGAGCTCTCTCTAGTGGTGGCTGTATATATCTGTTTGTAGTAATCTCCTGAGCTCCCTCTAGTGGTGGCTGTATATATCTGTATGTAGTAATCTCCTGAGCTCCCTCTAGTGGTGGCTGTATATATCTGTATACTATAATCTCCTGAGCTCCTCCTAATGGTGGCTGTATATATCTGTATGCAGTAATCTCCTGAGCTCCCTCTAGTGGCGGCTGTATATATCTGTATAGTAATCTCCTGAGCTCCCTCTAGTGGTGGCTGTATATATCTGTATGTAGTAATCTCCTGAGCTCCCTCTAGTCATGGCTGTATATATCTGTATGTAGTAATCTCCTGAGCTCCCTTTAGTGGTGGCTGTATATATCTGTATGTAGTAATCTCCTGAGCTCCCTCTAGTGGTGGCTGTATATATCTGTATGTAGTAATCTCCTGATCTCTCTCTAGTGGTGGCTGTATATATCTGTATGCAGTATTCTCCTGAGCTCCCTCTAGTGGTGGCTGTATATATCTGTATGTAGTAATCTCCTGATCTCTCTCTAGTGGTGGCTGTATATATCTGTATGCAGTATTCTCCTGAGCTCCCTCTAGTGGTGGCTGTATATATCTGTATGTAGTAATCTCCTGAGCTCCCTCTAGTGGTGGCTGTATATATCTGTATGTAGTAATCTCCTGAGCTCCCTCTAGTGGTGGCTGTATATATCTGTATGTAGTAATCTCCTGAGCTCCCTCTAGTGGTGGCTGTATATATCTGTATGCAGTAATCTCCTGAGCTCCCTCTAGTGGTGACTGTATATATCTGTATGTAGTGATCTCCTGCGCTCCCTCTAGTGGTGGCTGTATATATCTGTATGTAGTAATCTCCTGAGCTCCCTCTAGTGGTGGCTTTATATATCTGTATGTAGTAATCTCCTGAGCTCCTGCTAGTGGTGACTGTATATATCTGTATGCAGTAATCTCCTGAGCTCCCCCTAGTGGAGGCTGTATATATCTGTATGTAATAATCTCCTGAGCTCCCTCTAGTGGTGGCTGTATATATCTGTATGCAGTAATCTCCTGAGCTCCTCCTAGTGGGGACTGTATATATCTGTATGTAGTTATCTCCTGAGCTCCTCCTAGTGGTGACTGTATACATCTGTATGTAGCAATCTCCTGAGCTCCCTCTAGTGGTGGCTGTATATATCTGTATGTAGTAATCTCCTGAGCTCCCTCTAGTGGTGGCTGTATATATCTGTATGTAGTAATCTCCTGAGCTCCCTCTAGTGGTGGCTGTATATATCCATATGTAGTAAGCTATTAAGATAAGGACAAGTTTTCACTATTTCAGTCATGCTGGCAGACTCTGCTACTTACTGTCTTCTTTTTGGCCTGACTTTTGAGTAATAGTCACTTCACATCACAATCCTGCATCTAGGTTCATCATGTAGCCTGTGCTTTAATTGCTAAGCCAGAGGGTGGCGCTGTGTCTCCTGTTTTTGGGTGGAGCCTGTGTTGGGGTAGTATTCCCAGTCCCCGGCGTCCTCAGAAGACAGCTGGGAGTCAGGTCACTGCAGGTAGCGCTGGGATTAGCCGGGAGTCTGCTGCAGAACTGATGAAGGTATTACCATGAACTAAGCATCAGAACAGGAGAAAAGACTGTCCTCACCGAAAACAGACATTGTCCATGCTGCCAGTCACCTGTCCATATAGTCCACACATTGGCCAATATATACTAATGCTACAGAGGGCCGTCTGGACCTGCCCCAGGTTTATCACAGGGGCTCAGGCCGGGGGATAAACCTGGCGCAGAGATGGATATTTTTCTGTGACTCTATATTGGTTGGCTTACTTTAAGACAGATTTTTACACCAGAATTGTGTATCTTAGGCTCTGCCTCTTTTCATGTGAAGCCCCACCCACTTTGCACTAAGCCACACCTCTTTGCCATTCGTGTCAGACAAAAAGTGTAAAAAACTTAGATGCGCCATTTTGCGAAGTTCCATCCTGTATTATACTCCAGAGCTGCACTCACTATTCTGCTGGTACAGTCACTGTATACACACATTACTTATCCTGTACTGATCCTGAGTTACATCCTGTATTCTACTCCAGAGCTGCACTCACTATTCTGCTGGTACAGTCACTGTATACACACATTACTTATCCTGTACTGATCCTGAGTTACATCCTGTATTCTACTCCAGAGCTGCACTCACTATTCTGCTGGTGCAGTCACTGTGTACATACATTACTTATCCTGTACTGATCCTGAGTTACATCCTGTATTATACTCCAGAGCTGCACTCACTATTCTGCTGGTGCAGTCACTGTGTACATACATTACTTATCCTGTACTGATCCTGAGTTACATCCTGTATTATACTCCAGAGCTGCACTCACTAGTCTGCTGGTGCAGTCACTGTGTACATACATTACTTATCCTGTACTGATCCTGAGTTACATCCTGTATTATACTCCAGAGCTGCACTCACTATTCTGCTGGTGCAGTCACTGTGTACATACATTACTTATCCTGTACTGATCCTGAGTTACATCCTGTATTATACTCCAGAGCTGCACTCACTATTCTGCTGGTGCAGTCACTGTGTACAGACATTACTTATCCTGTACTGATCCTGAGTTACAACCTGTATTATACTCCAGAGCTGCACTCACTATTCTGCCGGTGCAGTCACTGTGTACATACATTACTTATCCTGTACTGATCCTGAGTTACATCTTGTATTATACTCCAGAGCTGCACTCACTATTCTGCTGGTGCAGTCACTGTGTACATACATTACTTATCCTGTACTGATCCTGAGTTACATCTTGTATTATACTCCAGAGCTGCACTCACTATTCTGCTGGTGCAGTCACTGTGTACATACATTACTGACCCTGTACTCATCTTGCGTTACATCCTGCCATGTGGGGCTTCTTCCCTATGATTGTCTTCGCAGAGAGGTGAATACGGGGGTAACATACATAACTGACGGTGGGAGGAGCAGAGAAGTTCTGTCTATACTTCTGACCAGACATTGTCCTCCTCCAGAACGGCTGACTATGGATGCCTCAGTTCTAAAAGACAAACCAGCTCTGAAGCACAAACTGCAGCTGTAAAAAGTTAAATGCCGAGCAGACCGCATCAGTGCACATAACATTTATTCTTTGGGCAGAGATAATGTAATAAAATATCTAGAAGCAGCAGAATTCTCCGCAGTTCAGGATCAGACGCCCGGCCAGTGCAGCACCAGCCCGCTGCGGCCCCTGCGGAAATGCGGCTCCGCTATGTCAGTTCTCCTCTCCACGGAGATCAGTCGCCGCCTGCCGCCGACGTTCATCTGGACGCAGTCACTGACTTTCACTGAGAGCTCCTGATGTGTTCTGGGAAGAGAAGAGAGACATGGGCTTCACCAAAGGTGGAAATCACACCGGTTATACTCCAGTCACATCCAAAGCTGCGCAATTCCTCCAGCTGTTATGTGAAATCAATCTCCGCTGTACACTTAATAACCGAATGTGACTGCATTTACTGCAGTGCACCGCCGCCAAGCTAGCCTGAGAGCAAATCCAGCTGAACTGTGAATGCAGCTCTGGATGTGACTAGAGCAAAGATGTAGCACAAGTTAAGTAATGCCAAATATTCAACCTCATTTACAGATGTGACCCACAAGTGGGGCTGGGGGGGGGGGTGGGTGGGTGTTTAATGATATCCTTTAGGCCCCTTTCATACGGGCGAGTTTTCCGCGCGGGTGCAATGCGTGAGGAGGACGCATTGCACCCGCACTGAATCCGGACCCATTCATTTCTATGGGGCTGTGCACATGAGCGGTGATTTTCACGCATCACTTCTGCGCTGCGTGAAAATCGCAGCATGCTCTATATTGTGCGTTTTTCACACAACGCAGGCCCCATAGAAGTGAATGGGCTGCGGGAAAATCGCAAGCATCCGCAACCAAGTGCGGATGCAGTGCGATTTTCCCGCATGGTTGCTTAGCAACGGGACCAGATCTTTATTATTTTCCCTTATAACATGGTTATAAGGGGAAATAATAGCATTCTTAATACAGAATGCTTAGTAAAATGCAGAGTAAAGGGTTAAAAATAATAAAAGTTAACTTACCTTAGCCACTTGATCCCGTAGTTGCGATCTCTCCTCTCTTTCCCTGCAGCTTCTAAGATCTACAGGACCTGTGATGACGTCACATCTTACCATGGTAAGATGGACCATGTGATTGGACCATGTGATGTGACGTCATTACAGGTCCTGTAGATCATAGATGCTGCAGGGAAAGAGAGGACAGATCGCGACTACGCGATCAAGTGGCTAAGGTAAGTTAACTTTTATTATTTTTAACCCCTTCCTCTTCATTTTACAATGCATTCTTTATTAAGAAAGCTATTATTTCCCCTTATAACCATGTTATAAGGGAAAATAATAAATTCTCCAGAAGACCCGAAACCGGACTTCAGTGATGAAGTCCGGCTTCGGGTCTGGGTACCAAACATGGCGATTTTTCTTACGCGCGTGCAAAACGCATTACAAAGTTTGCACCCGCGCGGAAAAATCGCGCATATTCCCGCAACGCACCCGCCTCTTATCCGGGCGTCAAACATGACGACCGTGTGAAAGGGGCCTTAATGTTAGCAAGTGACACCTCTAGTGCCTGATGGGGGGGAGGACATTATGACCAGTGTCTCCTCAACATCCAGAAATCCACAGCGCCCCCATAAGGATAGCCAAAGCCCCTATAATTGTAAACCACAGTGCCCCCATAATGATAACTAGAGGCCCGATAATTCTCAGCCACTGTGCCCCCATAATGATTGTCAGGGACCCCATAACCAGAGTTGTATTTTGGGGGGCAGAGGGGGTCCAGGTGGACTGGGGTCTGATCTAGAAGGACAGGGCCACAGGGTTCAGTAAAACACAGCGCCCCTTACTGGTAAGAATTGAGCCTTTGCACACACACCGCCTCCTCCCATTACTACTGGATTAGGCTAGGTTCACATGACGACATTTGTCGCGCGACAATTTTTATAATTGGAGTCTATGATGTCGCATTGCGACATGCAATATGCTGCGACGCGACAGTCGCAAAAAATCCATTCAAGATGGGTTTTTCTGCGACTGTCGCGTCGCAGTCGCAATGCGACATTATAGACTCCCATTATGAAAATTGTTGCGCAACAAATGTTGCAGTGAAGTTGTGCCCTATTTGTCGCGCGTGAACCTAGCCTTAGACACCTGCTCTGCACCATGAGAACGAACTTCACTGACCCATGACCTTGAGGTCAGAGGGCACATGCGACCGCTGCAAACCATCGGGCCCCAGACTCAATGACGGTAAGGAAGTATCTTATAGAAGAACAGCCCTGTCCTGCCCCCTCCTCAATATGGGTTCAGGGGGTGCAGCTGGTATCACGGCAGAGAGTGGAGGTGCCCTTTAAACAGCGCACAATGTCCACTGGTTAGCCTGAATCACATGACGGGATGTGTTAACCCTTTGGTGATTCTGCTGGGTGTCACAAGGGCTCATTGTTATACACAGAGCCCGCACCCCCTGAGAACTGTGCCAGGACCTCACATCCTGTGCCCCCGGGGGTGGCCTGGACGCATGGAGCAGATAGTGATCTGTGCCCCCGGGGGCTGCGTGACACCGCCCGCTAATTGACTTTAATTGATTTAGAGAATATACTATTTATAACAAGCTGCAGCGAGGAGCCGAGCCAGCGCTGACTAATCCCACACCAGGGACCGAAGCGCGTGTGTCCCTGCTGCAAAACCAGTCGTACAATCAGAAGATCCGTATACCCGGTTTCCTTTACTCAACATTTTCATTATCTTTTAGTTTCCAACCAGACGGCGAGAACCTCGTCCCAGCTTATAAGGTCCTGGTCACATGGTGTCATTTCCACATGGATTCCAGCGCGTATTCCAAACTGAAATGCGCTGGAGACCTCATCTATTCATCCCATATTCATTCCCATCATTCAGCAATGGGAATCCTCTCCGCCGTTCATATGACCATCAAGAAAGGACAGTTTTTTCTACGGAAACCACGCCGGCCGTCCACACGTGGTAATGCCTCACTGAATGGGGCTAATCCACGGTCGGATCCACAGCATTCATACTATAAATGTGCCATCAGAAATCCACTGCGGATTCCGCTCCAACTACACATTCGGTTTTTCCAGTCTGTAGTTTCCACCGTCTGAACAGAAGCTTATAATTGTCACGGCTGAGGGTTTGTTAAAAAAATTACATCCAGTGGAGACAATCCTTTAAAATCTGAACAGACTGATACACTGTAACAAACTGTCTGTAAAAGATTTCAGTCTTTTGTAAACAAGAAAGTTCCTATTCACTGACACCAAGCATGGATCTTGAAATTATTAGGCATTCAGATAAACAAGTATAATGATAAGAATTTAGGGCTTATTAAGACTGGCGTCTAACACCGGTCTTAAAGGGTTTCTGTCACCAGATTTAACCCTAAACTGGCTGACATTAGCGCTAATGTCAGCAGACCCTAAGGCTAGGTCTACACTACGACATTTGTCACGCGACACATAGGGCAAAACTACACTGCAACGTGTCGCGCAACAATTTTTATGATAGTCTATAGTGTCGCAATGTCGACATTCTGCAACTGCGACGTGACAGTCGCAGAAAAATCGAATGGATTTTTTGCAACTGTAGTGTCGCAGTCACATGTTGCAGTGCCACACTATAGACTATCATTATGAATATTGTTGAGTGACATTAGTTGCGACAAAATATCGCATGACAAATGTCGTTGTGTAGACCTAGCCTAACTCTTCTAATCCTATTATTCTGGATGCCCCAGTTACTGCTCAATTTTAACTTTTATAATATGCTAATTAGCCTCTAGGAGCAGGGGGGGGGCGTTGCTCCTAGAGGCTCCGTTCGCCCACCTCAAGTCACGCCCTGCGGCCCTTGATTTACAGGTCCAGGCAGCGCTCGTCTCCTCCTGCCGGCCCTGTTTGCTGGGACTGCGCATTGCGCATGGTGATGGACCATGGGATGAGCTCGGTGACGTCACCACAGGTCCTTTAGCCGGCAGCTAATGCTTGAAGAAGACAGAAGAGATCGGCAACTACGCGATCAAGTGGATAAGGTGAGGTAATTTTTTTATTTTTAACCCCTTAATCCACATTTTACTAAGCATTCTGTAGTGAGAATGCTATTATTTTCCCTTATAACCATGTTATAAGGGAAAATAATAAAATCTACAGAATACTCTACCTGAAACCGAACTTCAGTGTTGAAGTCTGGGTTCGGGTCTGGATACCGAACATGCCGATGTTTCCCATGCGCGTGCAAAATGCATTAAAACGCTTTGCACTCGCGCTGAAAAATCGTGCATTTTCCCGCAACGCACCCGCCTCTTATCCAGGTGTCAAACGTGACGCCCGTGTGAAAGAGGCCTTAATGTTTCATTTTTCACATCCGTGGTCTGCAACCCGCATCTCTCCAACTCTTGTGGAACCAAAACGGTTAGCCTGCACTGAAAATGTACAGCCATCACAGCTTGCTGGGACTTTTAGTACCACAATGTTCGAGAGCCACAGACTGCAGACCACTGGGCTATATCACAGTTCTTCCTCCGATGATGTTTCCAGCATTGTGCATACGCACAAACACCTCTGTCAATGAAAGGGTTAATAATACAAGAATATAAAAAGTATAAGATACGAGGAAGGTGGCATTCTCCCCGTCTGCCCGTCACTCCCGCAGATCTGCCACCTCTCATGTAAAATATTTATAGCACACCGACAGATCTGGGGCGCGGTGCCCGGCTGCTGCTAATATTAAAGGGAACCCCGTCTGTTAATAATACATATAAACCGCAGCATCCTCATAGTAGTCCCAGTCGATAATACTGATGGGTCATTCATAGACTTAAAAACAATGTTTTAAGTCAAGAGGGCAGCGGCTTCGCTGAAGTCTAGAAAGCACGCTCTAATCAGTCCCTCTTTGTTAGATTGACAGCCTGCAGTGTGGCCGGGATCGCACAAGTCTCGCGCATGCGCAGTGCGCCGCTGAAACCCGGCTAACAGCGGCAGCCGGAGACAGGATCGCACCTTACTAAAGAGCGCACTGCACATGCGCCAGACTTATGCGATCCCGGCCACACTGCAGGCTGTCAATGTAACAAAAGAGGGGACGGTTAGGGGGCGTGCTCACCTTGACTCAAAGCAAGGAAGCTCACGTGACATTTTATCTATAGGGGCGGAGAAAATATGACTCTTCTCTGGTCACACAAGTAAGATATGACTCTTATGTTAATTTGCATAAAAGGCGGGAAGTACAAAAATGCTAAATACTTATTTAATTAATCTGCAAATGAAATTAAAAGTGTAATTTATATGTTTAGGGAAGCACAATGAACATTTAGAAATGCTCAGTGAGGGTAGCATAGTAGAGGCGACAGGTTCCCTTTAAGGCTTCATGCACACGACCGTATGTGTTTTGTGGTCCGCAAAAAAACGGATCAGCAGAAAATGCGGATGACGTCCCTGTGCATTCTGTATTTTGCGGAACAGAACAGCTGGGCCCCGATAGAACAGTACTACTATCCTTGTCAGTAATGAGGACAATAATAGGACGTGTTCTATTGTTTCGCGGAACGGACATACGGAAACGGAAAGCAGATGGAGTAACTTCAGTTTTTTTTGTGGACCTATTGAAATAAATGGTTCCTTATACTGTCCGCAAAAAAAAAACGAACGGACACAGAAAGAATATATGTCCGTGTGCATAAGGCCTAATACTGCCTGAAAATAAGGGCTCACTAGGATGGTGAGTGCATGATGCATGGAGGACGGGGAGAGTGTGACAATGGCATCCCATAACATACTATAATACTGCCCCCTATGTCCAAGAATATAACTGCTATAATACTGCCTCCTATGTACAGGAATATAACTACTATAATACTGCCTCCTATGTACAAGAATATAACTACTATAATACTGCTCCTATGTACAAGAATATAACTACTATAATACTGCTCCTATGTACAAGAATATAACTACTATAATACTGCTCTTATGTACAGGAATATAACTACTATAATACTGCCATCTATGTACAAGAATATAACTACTATAATACTGCCTCCTATGTACAGGAATATAACTACTATAATACTGCTCCTATGTACAAGAATATAACTACTATAATACTGCCTCCTATGTACGAGAATATAACTACTATAATACTGCTCCTATGTACAAGAATATAGCTAATATAATACTGCTCCTATGTACAAGAATATAACTACTATAATACTGCTCCTATGTACAAGAATATAACTACTATAATACTGCTCCTATGTACAGGAATATAACTACAATAATACTGCTCCTATGTACAAGAATATAACTACTATAATACTGTTCCTATGTACAAGAATATAACTACTATAATACTGTTCCTATGTACAAGAATATAACTACTACAATACTGCCTCCTATGTACAAGAATATAACTACTATAATACTGCTCCTATGTACAGGAATATAACTACTATAATACTGCTCCTATGTACAAGAATATAACTACTATAATACTGTTCCTATGTACAAGAATATAACTACTATAATACTGCTCCTATGTACAAGAATATAACTACTATAATACTGCTCCTATGTACAAGGATATAACTACTATAATACTGCTCCTATGTATAAGAATATAACTACTATAATACTGCTCCTATGTACAGGAATATAACTACTATAATACTGCTCCTATGTACAAGAATATAACTACTATAATACTGATCCTATGTACAAGAATATATCTACTATAATACTGCTCCTATGTACAGGAATATAACTACTATAATACTGCCTCCTATGTACAAGAATATAACTACTATAATACTGCCTCCTATGTACAAGAATATAGCTACTATAATACTGCTCCTATGTACAAGAATATAACTACTATAATACTGCCTCCTATGTACAAGAATATAACTACTATAATACTGCTCCTATGTACAAGAATATAACTACTATAATACTGCCCCTATGTACAAGAATATAACTACTATAATACTGCCCCTATGTACAAGAATATAACTACTATAATACTGCCTCCTATGTACAAGAATATAACTACTATAATACTGCTCCTATGTACAAGAATATAACTACTATAATACTGCCTCCTATGTACAAGAATATAACTACTATAATACTGCCCCTATGTACAAGAATATAACTACTATAATACTGCTCCTATGTACAAGAATATAACTACTATAATACTGCCTCTATGTACAAGAATATAACTAACTATAATACTGCCTCCCTATGTACAAGAATATAACTACTATAATACTGCCTATGTATAAGAATATAACTACTATAATACTGCCCGCTCTATCAATAATATGTGTACTATGTTTATATGCGTATACCGCGGTTCTCTGTAACATGCGGCCTTGGTCGCTGATTTGAGCAACGCTTACTGATGATGAGTCTGAGACACCTCCGTATGACGATGTTACCTTTATTTGAGAATGCTATAGATTATCATGTCTTATGTTCCCAACATATGTGTTATTATTCTTCTTGCTTGTAACTGCCGACATGCATTTGGTATGCTTCATGGTCGTTTCTTATATGCTCATTTGCTTAATAAAAGAAAATTGACAAAGAATATAACTACTATAATACTGCTCCTATGTACAAGAATATAACTACTATAATACTGCCTCCTATGTACAAGAATATAACTACTATAATACTGCTCCTATGTACAAGAATATAACTACTATAATACTGCCTCCTATGTACAAGAATATAACTACTATAATACTGCTCCTATGTACAAGAATATAACTACTATAATACTGCTCCTATGTACAAGAATATAACTACTATAATACTGCTCCTATGTACAAGAATATAACTACTATAATACTGCTCCTATGTACAAGAATATAACTACTATAATACTGCCTCCTATGTACAGGAATATAACTACTATAATACTGCTCCTATGTACAGGAATATAACTACTATAATACTGCTCCTATGTACAAGAATATAACTACTATAATACTGCTCCTATGTACAAGAATATAACTACTATAATACTGCTCCTATGTACAAGAATATAACTACTATAATACTGCTCCTATGTACAAGAATATAACTACTATAATACTGCTCCTATGTACAAGAATATAACTACTATAATACTGCCCCTATGTACAGGAATATAACTACTATAATACTGCTCCTATGTACAAGAATATAACTACTATAATACTGCTCCTATGTACAAGAATATAACTACTATAATACTGCCTCCTATGTATATGAATATGGCGGTGAGCGTCGCTGATGTCGTTCTCTGTGGTTTCGGGGGGTGCAGGGCGATGACCCGGATCCTGTATGGATATAATTAGGTCGTCTTGGGGCCGGTGATAAATCCTGGTACATTTAGCAGGTGACAGGTGTCATAATTCATAGTTAGCGGGGGAGGGGACATCACGTTGCAGTGGGGGTGTGAGTCCCGTGTCGCCTGTTTCCATGGTGATGAGTGGTGGCAGCGTCTCGGCGTCTCTCTTACCTGAGACGCAGATGTTTTTCTTTTTCTGTGTTAGGCTGAGTAATGAGAAGGAAGGGGGGGGGGGGGTCGCAGGATTCGGGGGTGCAGTGGGGTCACAGGTCACGTCTTTAAGGGGACGCTCCACCTGTGTGATACTGTCTGCTGAGCTGTGTATCTAATCCTATCCTGTGTGATACTGTCAGCTGAGCTGTGTATCTAATTCTATCATGTGTGATACTGTCTGCTGAGCTGTGTATCTAATCTTATCCTGTGTGATACTGTCTGCTGAGCTGTGTATCTAATCCTATCCTGTGTGATACTGTCTGGTGAGCTGTGTATCTAATCCTATCCTGTGTGATACTGTCTGCTGAGCTGTGTATCTAATCCTATCCTGTGTGATACCGTCTGCTGAGCTGTGTATCTAATCCTATCCTGTGTGATACTGTCTGCTGAGCTGTGTATCTAATCCTATCCTGTGTGATACTGTCTGCTGAGCTGTGTATCTAATC
Source organism: Bufotes viridis (assembly GCA_033119425.1). NCBI lineage: Eukaryota > Metazoa > Chordata > Amphibia > Anura > Bufonidae > Bufotes > Bufotes viridis. The sequence goes on from CM065593.1 coordinate 392,131,352, forward strand.
CTATCCTGTGTGATACTGCCTGCTGAGCTGTGTATCTAATCCTATCCTGTGTGATACTGTCTGCTGAGCTGTGTATCTAATCCTATCCTGTGTGATACTGTCTGCTGAGCTGTGTATCTAATCCTATCCTGTGTGACACTGTCTGCTGAGCTGTGTATCTAATCCTATCCTGTGTGATACTGCCCGCTGAGCTGTGTATCTAATCCTATCCTGTGTGATACTGTCTGCTGAGCTGTGTATCTAATCCTATCCTGTGTGATACTGCCCGCTGAGCTGTGTATCTAATCCTGCCCTGTGTGATACTGCCCGCTGAGCTGTGTATCTAATCCTATCCTGTGTGATACTGCCCGCTGAGCTGTGTATCTAATCCTATCCTGTGTGATACTGCCCGCTGAGCTGTGTATCTAATCCTATCCTGTGTGATACTGCCCGCTGAGCTGTGTATCTAATCCTATCCTGTGTGATACTGTCTGCTGAGCTGTGTATCTAATCCTGTCCTGTGTGATACTGCCTGCTGAGCTGTGTATCTAATCCTATCCTGTGTGATACTGCCTGCTGAGCTGTGTATCTAATCCTATCCTGTGTGATACTGCCTGCTGAGCTGTGTATCTAATCCTATCCTGTGTGATACTGTCTGCTGAGCTGTGTATCTAATCCTGTCCTGTGTGATACTGCCCGCTGAGCTGTGTATCTAATCCTGTCCTGTGTGATACTGCCCGCTGAGCTGTGTATCTAATCCTGTCCTGTGTGATACTGTCTGCTGAGCTGTGTATCTAATCCTGTCCTGTGTGATACTGCCCGCTGAGCTGTGTATCTAATCCTGTCCTGTGTGATACTGTCTGCTGAGCTGTGTATCTAATCCTGTCCTGTGTGATACTGCCCGCTGAGCTGTGTATCTAATCCTATCCTGTGTGATACTGTCTGCTGAGCTGTGTATCTAATCCTGCCCTGTGTGATACTGTCTGCTGAGCTGTGTATCTAATCCTGCCCTGTGTGATACTGCCCGCTGAGCTGTCTGTTCACCTGCGGCCCTCTCGGCTGTAGCGCGGGGCGGTGTAATCACAGCTTCATCTACCGTTCCCTGTAATTATTACACTGCCGCCAGTGTCGGACTGGGGTTCCTAGGGCCCACCAGTAAAGTGTATTTTGGGGGCCCGCCGTACGGATACAATACCGGGGTCCCTGCAGTGACTCTGAGAAGGTCCCGGGGAGAGGAGGAGAAGTCTTTTATATGAACATCGGCAGGTGGAGGGGCGGTGCACTGAATATATGTATGTAGTGCATTAAGTCTACTGTTATGTGCCACTTGTGCAGGGGGTGGGAGACTAGGGGCCCACCTTGCTCAGGGGCCCATCTGGGGATTCCCCTGTACCCCTATGGGCCAGTCCGAGCCTGACTGCCGCTATAATCCTGAACCCTGAAGAGGACGCAGCCCTCAAACCGCTAAAGGGGGGGGGGCAGTAGGTTTTTGGTGGTAGGGCCCGGGGACTCTTTACTTTTCCGGTCTCAGAGGGACCTGGGGCGTAATATTAATAGTCGCTGTGCTGGATTCGGAATCATTAGTGAGCAGCCCTGGGACCCCCTGAGGGGCGGCAGCGGCTCATTACCACGCGCAGTGAGGACTGACAGGAGCAGCGGCTGCACAGCACCCTATATGTAACCGGCTCCGTAGTCACCTATTGGCTGGAGCTCGTCACGTGACCTGCATCGAGCGCCCATTCACACTCTGCTGCTTAGTGGTTATCCCTCCACTTCCTATAGACCCTGCACACCATATAACTTGTCACGCCGTGTATCAGTCCTCACTGTAGTTCTGACATTTTATTCATGAACCAGGACACACTGGAAGAACAGGAATATTGGTTCCTCCCAGATAGGGGTCGTTATAAATCCATGATATACCAACACCATGAGCATCCTGGTGATCCGTGTGTCACCGTATGCTGTATAACGTGTCGTCACATGTACAGCTGCAAGAAAAAGTAAGTGAACCCTTTGGAATGATAGGGATTTCTGCACAAATTGGTCATAAAATGTGATCCGATCTTCATCTGAGTCACAACAATAGACAATCACAGTCTGCTTAAACTAATAACACACAAAGAGTTAAATGTTACCATGTTTTTATGGAACACACCATGTAAGCATTCACAGCGCAGGCGGAAAAAGTATGTGAACCCTTGGATTTAATAACTGGTTGAACCTCCTCTGGCAGCAATAACTTTCCTGTAGTCGCAGATCAGACGTGCGCAGCGGTCAGGAGTAATTCTCGACCATTCCTCTTTACAGAACGGTTTCAGTTCAGCGATATTCTCGGGATGTCTGGTGTGAGTCGCTTTCTTGAGGTCCTGCCGCAGCATCTCAGTCGGGGTGAGGTCAGGACTCTGACTGGGCCGCTCCAGAAGGCGGATTTTCTTCTGTTTAAGCCATTCTGCTGTGGATTTACTTCTATGCTTTGGGTCCTTGTCCTGTTGCAGCACCCATCTTCTGTTGAGCTTCAGCTGGTGGACAGATGGCCTTAAGTTCTCCTGCAAAATGTCTGGATAAACTTGGGAATTCATTTTTCCTTCGATGATAACAATCCGTCCAGGCCCTGACGCAGCAAAGCTGCCCCAAACCACGATGCCCCCACCACCACACTTCACAGGTGGGATGAGGTTTTGATGTTGGTGTGCGGCGCCTCTTTTTCTCCACACATAGGCCTCTTTCACACGAGTGTCATGTTTGACGCCCGGATAAGAGGCGGGTGCGTTGCGGGAATATGCGCGATTTTTCCGCGCGGGTGCCAACGTTTGTAATGCGTTTTGCACGCGCGTGAGAAAAATCGCCATGTTTGGTACCCAGACCCGAAGCCGGACTTCATCACTGAAGTCCGGTTTCGGGTCTTCTGTAGAATTTAATAATTTCCCTTATAACATGGTTATAAGAGAAAATTATAGCATTCTTAATAAAGAATGCTTAGTAAAATGAGGATGAAGGGGTTAAAAATAATAAAACTTAACTTACCTTAGCCACTTGATCGCGTAGTTGCGATCTGTCTTCTCTTTCCCAGCATCAGCTAAGATCTAAAGGACCTGTGATGACGTCACATCACATGGTCCAATCACATGGTCTAATCACATCATCACCATGGTAAGATGTGACGTCATCACAGGTCCTGTAGATCTTAGCTGATGCAGGAAAGAGAAGACAGATCGCAACTACGCGATCAAGTGGCTAAGGTAAGTTAAGTTTTATTATTTTTAACCCCTTCATCTTCATTTCACTCAGCATTCTTTATTAAGAATGCTATTATTTTCCCTTATAACCATGTTATAAGGGAAAATAATAAAGATCTGGTCCCGTTGCTTAGCAACCATGCAGGAAAATCGCACTGCATCCGCACTTGCTTGCGGATGATCGCGATTTTCCCGCAGCCCCATTCACTTCTATGGGGCCTGCGTTGCGTGAAAAACGCACAATATAGAGCATTCTGCGATTTTCACGCAACGCAGAAGTGATGCGTGAAAATCACCGCTCATGTGCACAGCCCCATAGAAATGAATGGGTCCGGATTCAGTGCGGGTGCTGTGCGTCCTCCTCACGCATTGCACCCGCGCGGAAAACTCGCCCGTGTGAAAGGGGCCATAGTGTTGTGTGTTTCTTCCAAACAACTCAACTTTGGTTTCATCTGTCCACAGAATATTTTGCCAGTACTGCTGTGGAACATCCAGGGGCTCTTGTGCAAACTGTAAACGTGCAGCAATGGTTTTTTGGACAGCAGTGGCTTCCTCTGTCGTATCCTCCCATGAAATCCATTCTTGTTTAGTGTTTTACGTATCGTAGATTCGCTAACAGGGATGTTAGCATATGCCAGAGACTTTTGTAAGTCTTTAGCTGACACTCTAGCATTCTTCTTCACCTCATGGAGCAGTCTGCGCTGTGCTCTTGCAGTCATCTTTACAGGACACCCCTAGGGAGAGTAGCAGCAGCGCTGAACTTTCTCCATTTATAGACAATTTGTCTTACCGTGGACTGATGAACAGCAAGGGTTTTGGAGATACTTTTATAACCCTTTCCAGCTTTATGCCAGTCAACAATTCTAAATCGTAGGTCTTCTGAGAGCTCTTCTGTGTGAGGCATCATTCACATCAGGCAGTGCTTCTTGGGAAAAGCAAACCCAGAACTGGTGTGTGTTTTTTATAGGGCAGGGCAGCTGTAACCGACACATCTATTCTCATTTCATTGATTGGACTCCAGTTGGCTGACACCTCACTCGAATTAGCTTTCGGAGAGGTCATTAGTCTAGGGGTTCACATACTTTTCCACCTGCACTGTGAATGTTTACATGGTATGTTCAATAAAAACATGGTAACATTTAATTCTTCGTGTTATTAGTTTAAGCAGACTGTGATTGTCTACTGTTGGGACTTAGATGAAGATCAGATCACATTTAGGACCAATTTGTGCAGACATCCATATCACTCCAAAGGGTTCACGTACTTTTTCTTGCAACTGTAAGTGATGTAACGCTATTTACGGCTACACTTCCCCTTTAAATATTTATTTCAAACGCAGCGGTTTGATGCCAGAAACATTTCACATAAAGGAGGGTGCCGCAGGAGCCGCCACAGTAATATTAATTATAGAAGATTTTTTCTGAGGAAGAGGGGAGAGCGCCTCGTGTGAAATACCGCAACTTCAATCCGGAGGATGTAGGGGCCGACTGACCTGCAGTGTACAGAATAACGGAGCCTTCACTGCAGCACTGGATCAGGACCGGAGGGTCGCCGGAGAAGGGCAGAGTAATATAAAAACTAATCCAGAACTGAACCCAACATAAATCCAGACCTCAGACCAGCACTCAGCAGAAATCCAGACCCCTGACCAGCACTCAGCAGAAATCCAGACCCCTGACCAGCACTCAGCAGAAATCCAGACCCCTGACCAGCACTCAGCAGAAATCCAGACCCCTGACCAGCACTCAGCAGAAATCCAGACCCCTGACCAGCACTCAGCAGAAATCCAGACCCCTGACCAGCACTCAGCAGAAATCCAGACCCCTGACCAGCACTCAGCAGAAATCCAGACCCCTGACCAGCACTCAGCAGAAATCCAGACCCCTGACCAGCACTCAGCAGAAATCCAGACCCCTGACCAGCACTCAGCAGAAATCCAGACCCCTGACCAGCACTCAGCAGAAATCCAGACCCCTGACCAGCACTCAGCAGAAATCCAGACCCTGACCAGCACTCAGCAGAAATCCAGACCCCTGACCAGCACTCAGCAGAAATCCAGACCCCTGACCAGCACTCAGCAGAAATCCAGACCCCTGACCAGCACTCAGCAGAATTCCAGACCCCTGACCAGCACTCAGCAGAATTCCAGACCCCTGACCAACACTCAGCATAAACCCAGACTCCTGACCAACACTCAGCATAAATCCAGACCCCTGACCAGCACTCAGCATAAACCCAGACTCCTGACCAACACTCAGCATAAATCCAGACCCCTGACCAGCACTCAGCATAAATCCAGACCCCTGACCAGCACTCAGCATACATCCAGACCCCTGACCAGAAAAATCCAGACACCTGACCAGCACTCAGCATAAATCCAGACACCTGACCAGCACTCAGCATAGATTCAGATCCCTAACCAGCACTCAGCATAAATCCAGACCCCTGACAAGCAAAATCCAGACCCCTGACCAGCACTCCGCATAAATCCAGACCCCAGACCAGCAATCAGCATAAATCCAGACCCCAGACCAGCACTCAGCATAAATCCAGACCCCAGACCAGCACTCAGCATAAATCCAGACCCCTGACCAACACTCAGCATAAACCCAGACTCCTGACCAACACTCAGCATAAATCCAGACCCCTGACCAGCACTCAGCATAAACCCAGACTCCTGACCAACACTCAGCATAAATCCAGACCCCTGACCAGCACTCAGCATAAATCCAGACCCCTGACCAGCACTCAGCATACATCCAGACCCCTGACCAGAAAAATCCAGACACCTGACCAGCACTCAGCATAAATCCAGACACCTGACCAGCACTCAGCATAGATTCAGATCCCTAACCAGCACTCAGCATAAATCCAGACCCCTGACAAGCAAAATCCAGACCCCTGACCAGCACTCCGCATAAATCCAGACCCCAGACCAGCAATCAGCATAAATCCAGACCCCAGACCAGCACTCAGCATAAATCCAGACCCCAGACCAGCACTCAGCATAAATCCAGACCCCTGACCAGCACTCAGCATAAATCCAGACCCCTGACCAGCACTCAGCATAAATCCAGACCCCTGACCAGCACTCAGCATAAATCCAGACCTCAGACCAGCACTCAGCATAAATCCAGACCTCTGACCAGCACTCAGCATAAATCCAGACCCCTGACCAGCACTCAGCATAAATCCAGACCCCTGACCAGCACTCAGCATAAATCCAGACCCCTGACCAGCACTCAGCATAAATCCAGACTAGTGGTAAACATAAATCCAGACCAGACCTCTCCATTTACTGACTGCTCCTCACTCCCGGGTTCTAGTCTCACCTAACGCTCCTACACAACCCCCAGATACTGGCAGCTGTGGCCCCTCTAGCTACATTATTGGCATCTGATGCAGAACTGTGAACTTCTGTCCTGCGCCTAAACTGGCAGATAACCGGGAACAATAGATGACACTGAATGCCATTGTAGGCGCAGAGACAGTGGTGTACATAGAGAAGTAAGGGCCCCATAGCAAGGATAAAACCGGGCCCCCACACAGGACAGAAGGGTTTCTGCCTAAACCCTTTTCAGTGACCCTGGGCATTTTTACCACGGCCTCATTTGCTAAAAGAGGTTTCTTTAGATGTAGAGTCCTGACCAAGTTTTCACCCCAGCAGAAGAGGTAATGATCCCAACTGGGCCCCCTCTTGCCCTGGGCCCCATAGCAGTTGCATGGTCTGCTGCTATTCCACAGTACGCCCCTGCGCAGAGAACATAGACTGAGTGACAAGGTTCATACAGATATATGGGATCAGGGGGTAGTCTGGACATGGAGTATGAGCTGTGATCACACCTGAGCCTCCGCCTGTCCCTGCATTCAGGAGGCATTGTGAGTGGAGCTGTCCCTGGTGCTGACCCCTGTCCGTCTATGCGCAGTGTGAGTGCTGAGGAATGTTATAATCAAACCAGGGCTCGCCCCCGCCACAGAGTGGCCCCCGATAAGAGGGACATCCATAGAGTATCCTACACAGGACGGTCAGTGCAACCCATACCCTGGGCTGTGGCTATAGGGGCTGCAGAGACAGCAGTTGCATCTGGGCCCTGGCAGGGCCACATAAGAAAAGACCACTATTGTAAACGATAGGCAGGGCCCAATAACCAGATTCAAGCCTTTGTCTGCATCTGTTCTCACAATGCTCAATAGCAGGCAGTTACATGTGAGCAGACAGTCTGATAGGAGCAGCCCTTCACTAGGAGGAGCATCCAGATTATACAGCCACCACTAGAGATAGCTCACTATATACAGATTATACAGCCACCAATAGAGGGAGCTCACTACATACAGATTATACAGCTACCACTAGAGGGAGCTCACTACATACAGATTATACAGCCAACACTAGAGGGAGCTCACTACATACAGATTATACAGCCACCACTAGAGATAGCTCACTATATACAGATTATACAGCCACCAATAGAGGGAGCTCACTACATACAGATTATACAGCTACCACTAGAGGGAGCTCACTACATACAGATTATACAGCCACCACTAGAGGGAGCTCACTACATACAGATTATACAGCCACCAATAGAGGGAGCTCACTACAAACAGATTATACAGCTACCACTAGAGGGAGCTCACTACATACAGATTATACAGCCACCACTAGAGGGAGCTCACTACATACAGATTATACAGCCACCACTAGAGGGGGCTCACTATATACAGATTATACAGCCACCACTAGAGGGAGCTCATTACATACAGATTATACAGCCACCACTAGGGGGAGCTCCCTACATACAGATTATACAGCCACCACTAGAGGGAGCTCACTACATAAAGATTATACAGCAACCACTAGAGATAGCTCACTATATACAGATTATACACTTACCACTAGAGGGAGCTCACTACATACAGATTATGCAGCCACCACTAGAGATAGCTCACTATATACAGATTATACAGCCACCACTAGAGGGAGCTCACTACATACAGATTATACAGCCACCACTAGAAGGAGCTCACTACATACAGATATATACAGTCACCACTAGAGGAATCTCACTACATACAGATAATACAGCCACCACTAGAGGGAGCTCACTACATACAGATTATACAGCCACCACTAGAGGGAGCTCACTACATACAGATTATACAGCCACCAATAGAGGGAGCTCACTACATACAGAGTATACACTTACCACTAGAGGGAGCTCACTACATACAGATTATACAGCCACCCATAGAGGGAGCTCACTACATACAGATTATACAGCTACCACTAGAGGGAGCTCACTACATACACATTATACAGTCACCACTAGAGGGAGCTCACTACATACAGATTATACACTTACCACTAGAGGGAGCTCACTATATACAGACTATACAGCCACCACTAGAGGGAGCTGACTACATACAGATTATAAAGCCACCACTAGAGGGAGCTCAGGATATACAGATTATATAGCCACCTCTAGAGGGAATTTACTACATACAGATTATACAGTCACCTCTAGAGGGAGCTTACTACATACAAAATATACAGCCACCACTAGAGCGAGCTCACTACATACAGATTATACAGTCACCACTAGAGAGAGATCACTACATACAGATTATACAGCCACCACTAGAGGGAGCTCACTACATACAGGTTATACAGTCACCACTAGAGGGAGCTCACTACATACAGATTATACAGCCACCAATAGGGGGAGCTCACTACATACAGATTATACAGTCACCACTAGAGGGAGCTCACTACATACAGATTATACAGCCACCACTAGAGCGAGCTCACTACATACAGATTATACAGCCACCAATAGAGGGAGCTCACTACATACAGATTATACAGCTACCACTAGAGGGAGCTCACTACATACACATTATACAGCCACCACTAGAGGGAGCTCACTACATACAGATTATACACTTACCACTAGAGGGAGCTCACTATATACAGACTATACAGCCACCACTAGAGGGAGCTGACTACATACAGATTATACAGCCACTACTAGAGGGAGCTCAGGATATACAGATTATATAGCCACTACTAGAGGGAGCTCACTACATACAGATTATACAGTCACCACTAGAGGAAGCTCACTACATACAGAGTATACACTTACCACTAGAGGGAGCTCACTACATACAGATTATACAGCCACCACTAGAGGGAGCTCACTAAATACACATTATACAGTCACCACTAGAGGGAGCTCATTACATACAGATTATACACTTACCACTAGAGGGAGCTCACTATATACAGACTATACAGCCACCACTAGAGGGAGCTGACTACATACAGATTATACAGCCACCACTAGAGGGAGCTCAGGATATACAGATTATATAGCCACTACTAGAGGGAGCTCACTACATACAGATTATACAGCCACCACTAGAGGGAGCTCAGTACATACAGATTATACAGACACCACTAGAGGGAGCTCACTAAATACACATTATACAGTCACCACTAGAGGGAGCTCATTACATACAGATTATACACTTACCACTAGAGGGAGCTCACTATATACAGACTATACAGCCACCACTAGAGGGAGCTGACTACATACAGATTATACAGCCACCACTAGAGGGAGCTCAGGATATACAGATTATATAGCCACTACTAGAGGGAGCTCACTACATACAGATTATACAGCCACCACTAGAGGGAGCTCACTACATACAGATTATACAGCCACCAATAGAGGGAGCTCACTACATACAGAGTATACACTTACCACTAGAGGGAGCTCACTACATACAGATTATACAGCCACCAATAGAGGGAGCTCACTACATACAGATTATACAGCCACCACTAGAGGAAGCTCACTACATACAGATTATACAGCCACCACTAGAGCGAGCTCACTACATACAGATTATACAGCCACCAATAGAGGGAGCTCACTACATACAGATTATACAGCTACCACTAGAGGGAGCTCACTACATACACATTATACAGCCACCACTAGAGGGAGCTCACTACATACAGATTATACACTTACCACTAGAGGAAGCTCACTATATACAGACTATACAGCCACCACTAGAGGGAGCTGACTACATACAGATTATACAGCCACTACTAGAGGGAGCTCAGGATATACAGATTATATAGCCACTACTAGAGGGAGCTCACTACATACAGATTATACAGTCACCACTAGAGGAAGCTCACTACATACAGAGTATACACTTACCACTAGAGGGAGCTCACTACATACAGATTATACAGCCACCACTAGAGGGAGCTCACTAAATACACATTATACAGTCACCACTAGAGGGAGCTCATTACATACAGATTATACACTTACCACTAGAGGGAGCTCACTATATACAGACTATACAGCCACCACTAGAGGGAGCTGACTACATACAGATTATACAGCCACCACTAGAGGGAGCTCAGGATATACAGATTATATAGCCACTACTAGAGGGAGCTCACTACATACAGATTATACAGCCACCACTAGAGGGAGCTCAGTACATACAGATTATACAGACACCACTAGAGGGAGCTCTCTACATACAGATTATACAGTCACCACTAGAGGAAGCTCACTGCATACAGAATATACAGCCACCACTAGAGCGAGCTCACTACATACAGATTATACAGCCACCACTAGAGCGAGCTCACTATATACAGACTATACAGCCACCACTAGAGGGAGCTCACTACATACAGATTATACAGCCACCTCTAGAGGGAGTTTACTACATACAGATTATACAGTCACCTCTAGAGGGAGCTTACTACATACAGAATATACAGCCACCACTAGAGCGAGCTCACTACATACAGATTATACAGTCACCACTAGAGAGAGATCACTACATACAGATTATACAGCCACCACTAGAGGGAGCTCACTACATACAGATTATACAGCCACCACTAGAGGGAGCTCACTACATACAGATTATACAGCCACCACTAGGGGGAGCTCAGTACATACAGATTATACAGTCACCACTAGAGGGAGCTCACTACATACAGATTATACAGTCACCACTAGAGGGAGCTCACTACATACAGATTATACAGCCACCACTAGAGGGAGCTCACTACATACAGATTATACAGCCACCACTAGAGGGAGCTCACTACATACAGATTATACATCCACCACTAGGGGGAGCTCACTACATACAGATTATACAGCCACCACTAGGGGGAGCTCACTACATACAGATTATACAGCCACCAATAGGGGGAGCTCACTACATACAGATTATACAGTCACCACTAGAGGGAGCTCACTACATACAGATTATACAGACACCACTAGAGGGAGCTCACTACATACAGATTATACAGCCACCACTAGGGGGAGCTCACTACATACAGGTTATACAGCCACCACTAGAGGGAGCTCACTGCATACAGATTATACAGCCACCACTAGAGGGAGCTCACTACATACAGATTATACAGTTACCACTAGAGGGAGCTCAATATGTGCTGTATACTGCTGAGGAGCAATGATTGGCTGCAATGTGCTGTCAATATACCTTATACAGCTTTGTATACAAACAGTGCATGACAGAGCAGAGAGGATATAACGTGCTGCTGACAGACATGAAAGTGGCTTCATAGACATTCTGTGTGATACTGTTGAGCTGTGTATCTAATCATATCATGTGTGATACTGTCTGCTGAGATGTGTATCTAATCATATCCTGTGTGATACTGTGTGATACTGTCTCTGAGCTCTGTATCTAATCCTATCATGTGTGATACTGCCTGCTGAGATATGTATCTAATCCTGTCACCTGTGATACTGTCTTCTGTGTATGCAATCCTGCCATCTGCTGTATCTACTCCTGTGTTATTTGTGATACTATCTCAGAAAACCAGACAGCACTACACCCCTCTATGGCAATATTAATTGGTAGCATTATATGGAAGTATTATATGACAGCATTATATGGAAGTATTATATGACGGTATTATATGGAAAGATACGACAGTATATTATGGAAATACTACATGGCAACATTATATGGAAGTGTTATATGACAGTACTATATGGAAATAATTTATGGAAGTATTATATAGCAGTACTATGTGGAACTATTATATTATATAGTATTATTTGCAGTATTATGAGTAATCACAGAGAAGAGACAATTACTCAGAGCGTCTGTAATGTGGGAGACACGAGATTCTCATGTCGGGTGCCTTCTTCTTCAGGCTGATGAGGGCGTAGGGGTCTTTTATACTGTGGATGGGGGGTGGGGGAGATTGGTGAAGCACTGAATAGCATAATATGCTTCATGTCAATGAAAGGCGTCCGTCTGCTGGAGGCTGACTGTGAGCAGATGTTCAGACCGTGCCCCAGCCCATCATGGTCTGTATACTGGGGATGGGGGGGAGTGGGAGCTGCACGGCTCTGTGTGTGGATACGAGGGGGCAGCGTTTCTTCTTGTACGGGATATTCTATATATTTCTGCTGCTGCAAAAATACTTCAGAATCATAAATGGATGTGGATTTATGGCTAATGTCCCTTTAATTCTGCTCTCGTCCCTCCCCACAGTCCCAGATCCTCTTGTCCCTGTCACGTCTTTATTGACAGGGTCTGGACGTACGTCCTGGAGCAGATGGTGACAATGTCCCCCGGCCGCTCCCTCCCCTGATGATCCATCTAATGTGCATGATGCAGCAGAAGAGGGGATGACCTGGTGGAGACGGCAGATGAAGACATGGACATGAACTACAGCAGGTGGGGGATTATAATCTCCGGATGTTATTATAGTAAGACATTACGAAGCAAAAAAACAGTATACAGGACAGGAGAAGTGGTACTGTGCAGTGTCCGTATATACAGAATAAGAGCAGATACTGAGGATTATACCCGGTATACAGGACAGGAGAAGTGGTACTGTGCAGTGTATATATATACAGAATAAGAGCAGATACTGAGGATTACACCCGGTATACAGGACAGGAGAAGTGGTACTGTGCAGTGTCCGTATATACAGAATAAGAGCAGATACTGAGGATTATACCCGGTATACAGGACAGGAGCAGTGGTACTGTGCAGTGTATATATATACAGAATAAGAGCAGATACTGAGGATTACACCCAGTATACAGGACAGGAGAAGTGGTACTGTGCAGTGTATATATATACAGAATAAGAGCAGATACTGAGGATTACACCCAGTATACAGGAGAGGAGAAGTGGTACTGTGCAGTGTATATATACAGAATAAGAGCAGATACTGAGGATTACACCCGGTATACAGGACAGGAGAAGTGGTACTGTGCAGTGTCCGTATATACAGAATAAGAGCAGATACTGAGGATTACACCCAGTATACAGGACAGGAGAAGTGGTACTGTGCAGTGTATATATACAGAATAAGAGCAGATACTGAGGATTACACCCAGTATACAGGACAGGAGAAGTGGTACTGTGCAGTGTATATATATACAGAATAAGAGCAGATACTGAGGATTACACCCAGTATACAGGAGAGGAGAAGTGGTACTGTGCAGTGTATATATATCAGAATAAGAGCAGATACTGAGGATTACACCCGGTATACAGGACAGGAGAAGTGGTACTGTGCAGTGTCCATATATACAGAATAAGAGCAGATACTGAGGATTACACCCAGTATACAGGACAGGAGAAGTGGTACTGTGCAGTGTATATATACAGAATAAGAGCAGATACTGAGGATTACACCCAGTATACAGGACAGGAGAAGTGGTACTGTGCAGTGTCCATATATACAGAATAAGAGCAGATACTGAGGATTACACCCAGTATACAGGACAGGAGAAGTGGTACTGTGCAGTGTCCATATATACAGAATAAGAGCAGATACTGAGGATTACACCCAGTATACAGGACAGGAGAAGTGGTACTGTGCAGTGTATATATATACAGAATAAGAGCAGATACTGAGGATTACACCCGGTATACAGGACAGGAGAAGTGGTACTGTGCAGTGTATATATATACAGAATAAGAGCAGATACTGAGGATTACACCCAGTATACAGGACAGGAGAAGTGGTACTGTGCAGTGTATATATATACAGAATAAGAGCAGATACTGAGGATTACACCCAGTATACAGGACAGGAGAAGTGGTACTGTGCAGTGTATATATATACACAGAATAAGAGCAGATACTGAGGATTACACCCAGTATACAGGACAGGAGAAGTGGTACTGTGCAGTGTATATATATACAGAATAAGAGCAGATACTGAGGATTACACCCAGTATACAGGAGAGAAGTGGTACTGTGCAGTGTCCATATATACAGAATAAGAGCAGATACTGAGGATTACACCCAGTATACAGGACAGGAGAAGTGGTACTGTGCAGTGTCTATATATACAGAATAAGAGCAGATACTGAGGATTACACCCAGTATACAGGACAGGAGAAGTGGTACTGTGCAGTGTATATATATACAGAATAAGAGCAGATACTGAGGATTACACCCAGTATACAGGACAGGAGAAGTGGTACTGTGCAGTGTCCATATATACAGAATAAGAGCAGATACTGAGGATTACACCCAGTATACAGGACAGGAGAAGTGGTACTGTGCAGTGTATATATATACAGAATAAGAGCAGATACTGAGGATTACACCCAGTATACAGGACAGGAGAAGTGGTACTGTGCAGTGTATATATATACAGAATAAGAGCAGATACTGAGGATTACACCCAGTATACAGGACAGGAGAAGTGGTACTGTGCAGTGTATATATACAGAATAAGAGCAGATACTGAGGATTACACCCGGTATACAGGACAGGAGAAGTGGTACTGTGCAGTGTATATATATACAGAATAAGAGCAGATACTGAGGATTACACCCAGTATACAGGACAGGAGAAGTGGTACTGTGCAGTGTATATATATACAGAATAAGAGCAGATACTGAGGATTACACCCAGTATACAGGACAGGAGAAGTGGTACTGTGCAGTGTATATATATATACAGAATAAGAGCAGATACTGAGGATTACACCCAGTATACAGGACAGGAGAAGTGGTACTGTGCAGTGTATATATACAGAATAAGAGCAGATACTGAGGATTACACCCAGTATACAGGCAGGAGCAGTGGTACTGTGCAGTGTATATATATACAGAATAAGAGCAGATACTGAGGATTACACCCAGTATACAGGACAGGAGAAGTCGTACTGTGCAGTGTATATATATACAGAATAAGAGCAGATACTGAGGATTACACCCAGTATACAGGACAGGAGAAGTGGTACTGTGCAGTGTCCATATATACAGAATAAGAGCAGATACTGAGGATTACACCCAGTATACAGGACAGGAGAAGTGGTACTGTGCAGTGTATATATATACAGAATAAGAGCAGATACTGAGGATTACACCCAGTATACAGGACAGGAGAAGTGGTACTGTGCAGTGTCCATATATACAGAATAAGAGCAGATACTGAGGATTACACCCAGTATACAGGACAGGAGAAGTGGTACTGTGCAGTGTATATATATATACAGAATAAGAGCAGATACTGAGGATTACACCCAGTATACAGGACAGGAGAAGTGGTACTGTGCAGTGTATATATATACAGAATAAGAGCAGATACTGAGGATTACACCCAGTATACAGGACAGGAGAAGTGGTACTGTGCAGTGTATATATACAGAATAAGAGCAGATACTGAGGATTACACCCAGTATACAGGACAGGAGAAGTGGTACTGTGCAGTGTATATATATACAGAATAAGAGCAGATACTGAGGATTACACCCAGTATACAGGACAGGAGAAGTGGTACTGTGCAGTGTCATATATATACAGAATAAGAGCAGATACTGAGGATTACACCCAGTATACAGGACAGGAGAAGTGGTACTGTGCAGTGTATATATATACAGAATAAGAGCAGATACTGAGGATTACACCCAGTATACAGGACAGGAGAAGTGGTACTGTGCAGTGTATATATATACAGAATAAGAGCAGATACTGAGGATTACACCCAGTATACAGGAGGAAGTGGTACTGTGCAGTGTATATATATACAGAATAAGAGCAGATACTGAGGATTACACCCAGTATACAGGACAGGAGAAGTGGTACTGTGCAGTGTATATATATACAGAATAAGAGCAGATACTGAGGATTACACCCAGTATACAGGGAGAAGTGGTACTGTGCAGTGTATATATATACAGAATAAGAGCAGATACTGAGGATTACACCCAGTATACAGGACAGGAGAAGTGGTACTGTGCAGTGTATATATATACAGAATAAGAGCAGATACTGAGGATTACACCCAGTATACAGGACAGGAGAAGTGGTACTGTGCAGTGTATATATATACAGAATAAGAGCAGATACTGAGGATTACACCCAGTATACAGGACAGGAGAAGTGGTACTGTGCAGTGTATATATATACAGAATAAGAGCAGATACTGAGGATTACACCCAGTATACAGGACAGGAGAAGTGGTACTGTGCAGTGTATATATATACAGAATAAGAGCAGATACTGAGGATTACACCCAGTATACAGGACAGGAGAAGTGGTACTGTGCAGTGTATATATATACAGAATAAGAGCAGATACTGAGGATTACACCCAGTATACAGGACAGGAGAAGTGGTACTGTGCAGTGTATATATACAGAATAAGAGCAGATACTGAGGATTACACCCAGTATACAGGACAGGAGAAGTGGTACTGTGCAGTGTATATATATACAGAATAAGAGCAGATACTGAGGATTACACCCAGTATACAGGACAGGAGAAGTGGTACTGTGCAGTGTATATATATACAGAATAAGAGCAGATACTGAGGATTACACCCAGTATACAGGAGAAGTGGTACTGTGCAGTGTATATATATACAGAATAAGAGCAGATACTGAGGATTACACCCAGTATACAGGAGAAGTGGTACTGTGCAGTGTATATATATACAGAATAAGAGCAGATACTGAGGATTACACCCAGTATACAGGACAGGAGAAGTGGTACTGTGCAGTGTATATATATACAGAATAAGAGCAGATACTGAGGATTACACCCAGTATACAGGACAGGAGAAGTGGTACTGTGCAGTGTATATATATACAGAATAAGAGCAGATACTGAGGATTACACCCAGTATACAGGACAGGAGAAGTGGTACTGTGCAGTGTATATATACAGAATAAGAGCAGATACTGAGGATTACACCCAGTATACAGGACAGGAGAAGTGGTACTGTGCAGTGTATATATATACAGAATAAGAGCAGATACTGAGGATTACACCCGGTATACAGGACAGGAGAAGTGGTACTGTGCAGTGTATATATATACAGAATAAGAGCAGATACTGAGGATTACACCCGGTATACAGGACAGGAGAGTGGTACTGTGCAGTGTATATATATACAGAATAAGAGCAGATACTGAGGATTACACCCAGTATACAGGACAGGAGAAGTGGTACTGTGCAGTGTATATATATACAGAATAAGAGCAGATACTGAGGATTACACCCAGTATACAGGACAGGAGAAGTGGTACTGTGCAGTGTATATATATACAGAATAAGAGCAGATACTGAGGATTACACCCAGTATACAGGACAGGAGAAGTGGTACTGTGCAGTGCATATATATAGAATAAGAGCAGATACTGAGGATTACACCCAGTACACAGGAGAGGAGAAGTGGTACTGTGCAGTGTATATATATACAGAATAAGAGCAGATACTGAGGATTACACCCAGTATACAGGAGAAGTGGTACTGTGCAGTGTATATATATACAGAATAAGAGCAGATACTGAGGATTACACCCAGTATACAGGAGAGGAGAAGTGGTACTGTGCAGTATATATATACAGAATAAGAGCAGATACTGAGGATTACACTCAGTATACAGGAGAAGTGGTACTGTGCAGTGGATATATATACAGCATAAGAGCAGATACTGAGGATTACAGCCAGTATACAGGACAGGAGAAGTGGTACTGTGCAGTGTATATATACAGAATGAGAGCAGATACTGAGGATTACACCCAGTATACAGGACAGGAGAAGTGGTACTGTGCAGTGTATATATATACAGAATAAGAGCAGATACTGAGGATCACACCGGTATACAGGACAGGAGAAGTGGTACTGTGCAGTGTATATATATATACAGAATAAGAGCAGATACTGAGGATTACACCCAGTATACAGGACAGGAGAAGTGGTACTGTGCAGTGTATATATACAGAATAAGAGCAGATACTGAGGATTACACCCAGTATACAGGACAGGAGAAGTGGTACTGTGCAGTGTATATATATACAGAATAAGAGCAGATACTGAGGATTACACCCAGTATACAGGACAGGAGAAGTGGTACTGTGCAGTGTATATATACAGAATAAGAGCAGATACTGAGGATTACACCCAGTATACAGGACAGGAGAAGTGGTACTGTGCAGTGTATATATATACAGAATAAGAGCAGATACTGAGGATTACACCCAGTATACAGGACAGGAGAAGTGGTACTGTGCAGTGTAGTTATATACAGAATAAGAGCAGATACTGAGGATTACACCCGGTATACAGGACAGGAGAAGTGGTACTGCCTGCTGAGATATGTGATCTAATCCTGTCACCTGTGATACTGTCTTCTGTGTATGCAATCCTGCCATCTGCTGTATCTACTCCTGTGTTATTTGTGATACTATCTCAGAAAACCAGACAGCACTACACCCTCTATGGCAATATTAATTGGTAGCATTATATGGAAGCATTATATGACAGCATTATATGGAAGTATTATATGACGGTATTATATGGAAAGATACGAGTATATTATGAAATACTACATGGCAACATTATATGGAAGTGTTATATGACAGTACTATATGGAAATAATTTATGGAAGTATTATATAGCAGTACCATGTGGAACTATTATATTATATAGTATTATTTGCAGTATTATGAGTAATCACAGAGAAGAGACAATTACTCAGAGCGCCTGTAATGTGGGAGACACGAGATTCTCATGTGGGGTGGCTTCTTCTTCAGGCTGATGAGGGCGAGGGTCTTTTTATACTGTGGATGGGGGGTTGGGGAGATTGGTGAAGCACTGAATAGCATAATATGCTTCATGTCAATGAAAGGCGTCCGTCTGCTGGAGGGTGACTGTGAGCAGATGTTCAGACCGAGCCCCAGCCCATCATGGTCTGTATACTGGGGATGGGGGGGAGTGGGAGCTGCACGGCTCTGTGTGTGGATACGAGGGGGCAGCGTTCCTTCTTGTACGGGATATTCTATATATTTCTGCTGCTGCTAAAATACTTCAGAATCATAAATGGATGTGGATTTATGGCTAATGTCCCTTTAATTCTGCTCTCGTCCCTCCCCACAGTCCAAGATCCTCTTGTCCCTGTCACGTCTTTATTGACAGGGTCTGGACGTACGTCCTGGAGCAGATGGTGACAATGTCCCCCGGCCGCTCCCTCCCCTGATGATCCATCTAATGTGCATGATGCAGCAGAAGAGGGGATGACCTGGTGGAGACAGCAGATGAAGACATGGACATGAACTACAGCAGGTGGGGGATTATAATCTCCGGATGTTATTATAGTAAGACATTACGAAGCAAAAAAACAGTATACAGGACAGGAGAAGTGGTACTGTGCAGTGTATATATACAGAATAAGAGCAGATACTGAGGATTACACCCGGTATACAGGAGAAGTGGTACTGTGCAGTGTATATATATACAGAATAAGAGCAGATACTGAGGATTACACCCGGTATACAGGACAGGAGAAGTGGTACTGTGCAGTGTATATATACAGAATAAGAGCAGATACTGAGGATTACACCCGGTATACAGGAGAAGTGGTACTGTGCAGTGTATATATATACAGAATAAGAGCAGATACTGAGGATTACACCCAGTATACAGGACAGGAAGTGGTACTGTGCAGTGTATATATACAGAATAAGAGCAGATACTGAGGATTACACCCAGTATACAGGACAGGAGAAGTGGTACTGTGCAGTGTATATATATACAGAATAAGAGCAGATACTGAGGATTACACCCAGTATACAGGACAGGAGAAGTGGTACTGTGCAGTGTATATATATACAGAATAAGAGCAGATACTGAGGATTACACCCAGTATACAGGACAGGAGAAGTGGTACTGTGCAGTGTATATATATACAGAATAAGAGCAGATACTGAGGATTACACCCAGTATACAGGACAGGAGAAGTGGTACTGTGCAGTGTATATATATACAGAATAAGAGCAGATACTGAGGATTACACCCAGTATACAGGACAGGAGAAGTGGTACTGTGCAGTGTATATATATACAGAATAAGAGCAGATACTGAGGATTACACCCAGTATACAGGACAGGAGAAGTGGTACTGTGCAGTGTATATATATACAGAATAAGAGCAGATACTGAGGATTACACCCAGTATACAGGACAGGAGAGTGGTACTGTGCAGTGTATATATATACAGAATAAGAGCAGATACTGAGGATTACACCCAGTATACAGGACAGGAGAAGTGGTACTGTGCAGTGTATATATATACAGAATAAGAGCAGATACTGAGGATTACACCCAGTATACAGGACAGGAGAAGTGGTACTGTGCAGTGTATATATATACAGAATAAGAGCAGATACTGAGGATTACACCCAGTATACAGGAGAAGTGGTACTGTGCAGTGTATATATATACAGAATAAGAGCAGATACTGAGGATTACACCCAGTATACAGGACAGGAAGTGGTACTGTGCAGTGTATATATATACAGAATAAGAGCAGATACTGAGGATTACACCCGGTATACAGGACAGGAGAAGTGGTACTGTGCAGTGTATATATATACAGAATAAGAGCAGATACTGAGGATTACACCCAGTATACAGGACAGGAGAAGTGGTACTGTGCAGTGTATATATATACAGAATAAGAGCAGATACTGAGGATTACACCCAGTATACAGGACAGGAGAAGTGGTACTGTGCAGTGTATATATATACAGAATAGAGCAGATACTGAGGTTACACCCAGTATACAGGACAGGAGAAGTGGTACTGTGCAGTGTATATATACAGAATAAGAGCAGATACTGAGGATTACACCCAGTATACAGGACAGGAGAAGTGGTACTGTGCAGTGTTATATATACAGAATAAGAGCAGATACTGAGGATTACACCCAGTATACAGGACAGGAGAAGTGGTACTGTGCAGTGTATATATATACAGAATAAGAGCAGATACTGAGGATTACACCCAGTATACAGGACAGGAGAAGTGGTACTGTGCAGTGTATATATATACAGAATAAGAGCAGATACTGAGGATTACACCCAGTATACAGGACAGGAGAAGTGGTACTGTGCAGTGTATATATATACAGAATAAGAGCAGATACTGAGGATTACACCCAGTATACAGGACAGGAGAAGTGGTACTGTGCAGTGTATATATATACAGAATAAGAGCAGATACTGAGGATTACACCCAGTATACAGGACAGGAGAAGTGGTACTGTGCAGTGTATATATATACAGAATAAGAGCAGATACTGAGGATTACACCCGGTATACAGGACAGGAGAAGTGGTACTGTGCAGTGTATATATACAGAATAAGAGCAGATACTGAGGATTACACCCAGTATACAGGACAGGAGAAGTGGTACTGTGCAGTGTATATATATACAGAATAAGAGCAGATACTGAGGATTACACCCAGTATACAGGACAGGAGAAGTGGTACTGTGCAGTGTATATATACAGAATAAGAGCAGATACTGAGGATTACACCCAGTATACAGGACAGGAGAAGTGGTACTGTGCAGTGTATATATATACAGAATAAGAGCAGATACTGAGGATTACACCCGGTATACAGGACAGGAGAAGTGGTACTGTGCAGTGTATATATATACAGAATAAGAGCAGATACTGAGGATTACACCCAGTATACAGGACAGGAGAAGTGGTACTGTGCAGTGTATATATATACAGAATAAGAGCAGATACTGAGGATTACACCCAGTATACAGGACAGGAGAAGTGGTACTGTGCAGTGTATATATATACAGAATAAGAGCAGATACTGAGGATTACACCCAGTATACAGGACAGGAGAAGTGGTACTGTGCAGTGTATATATATACAGAATAAGAGCAGATACTGAGGATTACACCCAGTATACAGGACAGGAGAAGTGGTACTGTGCAGTGTATATATATACAGAATAAGAGCAGATACTGAGGATTACACCCAGTATACAGGACAGGAGAAGTGGTACTGTGCAGTGTATATATACAGAATAAGAGCAGATACTGAGGATTACACCCAGTATACAGGACAGGAGAAGTGGTACTGTGCAGTGTATATATATACAGAATAAGAGCAGATACTGAGGATTACACCCAGTATACAGGACAGGAGAAGTGGTACTGTGCAGTGTATATATATACAGAATAAGAGCAGATACTGAGGATTACACCCAGTATACAGGACAGGAGAAGTGGTACTGTGCAGTGTATATATATACAGAATAAGAGCAGATACTGAGGATTACACCCAGTATACAGGACAGGAGAAGTGGTACTGTGCAGTGTATATATATACAGAATAAGAGCAGATACTGAGGATTACACCCAGTATACAGGACAGGAGAAGTGGTACTGTGCAGTGTATATATATACAGAATAAGAGCAGATACTGAGGATTACACCCAGTATACAGGACAGGAGAAGTGGTACTGTGCAGTGTATATATATACAGAATAAGAGCAGATACTGAGGATTACACCCAGTATACAGGACAGGAGAAGTGGTACTGTGCAGTGTATATATACAGAATAAGAGCAGATACTGAGGATTACACCCAGTATACAGGACAGGAGAAGTGGTACTGTGCAGTGTATATATATACAGAATAAGAGCAGATACTGA
Source organism: Bufotes viridis (assembly GCA_033119425.1). Lineage (NCBI taxonomy): Eukaryota > Metazoa > Chordata > Amphibia > Anura > Bufonidae > Bufotes > Bufotes viridis. The sequence goes on from CM065593.1 coordinate 392,154,595, forward strand.
GGATTACACCCAGTATACAGGACAGGAGAAGTGGTACTGTGCAGTGTATATATACAGAATAAGAGCAGATACTGAGGATTACACCCAGTATACAGGACAGGAGAAGTGGTACTGTGCAGTGTATATATATACAGAATAAGAGCAGATACTGAGGATTACACCCAGTATACAGGACAGGAGAAGTGGTACTGTGCAGTGTCCATATATACAGAATAAGAGCAGATACTGAGGATTACACCCAGTATACAGGACAGGAGAAGTGGTACTGTGCAGTGTATATATACAGAATAAGAGCAGATACTGAGGATTACACCCAGTATACAGGACAGGAGAAGTGGTACTGTGCAGTGTATATATATATACAGAATAAGAGCAGATACTGAGGATTACACCCGGTATACAGGACAGGAGAAGTGGTACTGTGCAGTGTATATATATACAGAATAAGGGCAGATACTGAGGATTACACCCAGTATACAGGAGAAGTGGTACTGTGCAGTGCATATATACAGAATAAGAGCAGATACTGAGGATTACACCCAGTATATAGGACAGGAGAAGTGGTACTGTGCAGTGTATATATATACAGAATATGAGCAGATACTGAGGATTACACCCAGTATACAGGAGAAGTGGTACTGTGCAGTGTATAGATATACAGAATAAGAGCAGATACTGAGGATCACACCCGGTATACAGGAGAAGTGGTACTGTGCAGTGTATATATATACAGAATATGAGCAGATACTGAGGATTACACCCAGTATACAGGAGAAGTGGTACTGTGCAGTGTAGTTATATACAGAATAAGAGCAGATACTAAGGATTACACCCAGTATACAGGACAGGAGAAGTGGTACTGTGCAGTGTATATATATACAGAATAAGAGCAGATACTGAGTATTACACCCAGTATACAGGAGAAGTGGTACTGTGCAGTGTAGTTATATACAGAATAAGAGCAGATACTGAGGATTACACCTGGTATACAGGAGAAGTGGTACTGTGCAGTGTATATATATACAGAATAAGAGCAGATACTGAGGATTACACCTGGTATACAGGAGAAGTGGTACTGTGCAGTGTAGTTATATACAGAATAAGAGCAGATACTGAGGATTACACCCGGTATACAGGAGAAGTGGTACTGTGCAGTGTCCATAGCTACAGAATGAGGGCGGATATCATATAATTACACAGAGGTGGCTCGGACTATATCTTGTATCTGGTTTGTATATCACTCTGTATATCATGTATACTCTAAGGCCCCTTTCACACGGGCGAGTTTTCCGCGCGGGTGCAATGCGTGAGGAGGACGCATTGCACCCGCACTGAATCCGGACCCATTCATTTCTATGGGGCTGTGCACATGAGCGGTGATTTTCACGCATCACTTCTGCGTTGCGTGAAAATCGCAGCATGTTCTATATTCTGCGTTTTCACGCAACGCAGGCCCCATAGAAGTGAATGGGGATGCGGAAAATCGCAGCATCCGCAAACTGCGCGGATGCGCTATGCATTTTCCCGCATTGCTGCTTAGCAACGGGACTCAATTTATTATTTCCCTTATAACATGGTTATAAGGGAAATAATAGCATTCTTAATAAAGAATGCATTGTTAAATGATGAGGAAGGGTTAAAAATAATAAAGTTAACTTACCTTAGCCACTTGATCGCTGTGAGTCGCGATCTGTCCTCTCTTCCCTGCAGCATCGATGATCTAAAGGACCTGTGATGACGTCACATCACATGGCTCATCACCTGCTCCATCACTATGGTGATGGAGCATGTGATTGGTCCATGTGACCATGTGACATCATCCAAGGTCCTTAATCACTATCCTCAGGCTGTGGATAGTGCTTATGATCTTGGATGATGTCACGTGATCACATGGACCATCACATGCTCCATCACCATAGTGATGGAGCAGGTGATTGGGCCATGTGATGCTGTGACATCATTACAGGTCCTTTACATCTTTCAAGCTAACGGAGAGGAGGCCGGGCTTCGCGATCAAATGGACCAGGTAAGTTATGATTAGTTTATTATTTTTAACCCATTCTGCACCGGGTTCAACATTAGGGAGATGGCTAAGGGTATTATTTTACATTATAACTATGTTATAATGTGAAATAATACCAGCGGGATAATTTCTGACCCAAACATGCACTTCTGTGAAGAAGTGCAGGTTCGGGTCTGGGTACTAAAGTGCCGATTTTTCTCCCGCGCGTGCAAAACGCATGACAGCGCTTTGCACTCGCAGGGAAAAATCGCGGCAATTCCCGCAACGCACCCGCACTGTTTGACGGAGTGCACCCGCAACGCCCGTCTGAAAGAGGCCTAACAGTTGGCATTTGCCTGATTTGCCATCATTAGGTACAAGCCATTTTGCTGGGGTCACTTTAGGGGCAGATGATGCAGAATTACGCTCTGCCGTCACCGCAGTCAGAATATATTAAGGGATTGAGGAACTGAGTTTGCCGGCATGCACCGCTGCTGCAGGGATGGGGGCGACTTGTGGACCAGTCTCCAGATGGAGCTCTGTGGGCCGCAGACGGAGGCCACACCCGCACACTGAGGGGTAATTGGCTTCTTTCTGTGGTGGCAGATGGAGGGAGGATAATGCTAGATGCCGATACACATCCATTGTCTAATGACTTCACGCCTGGTGCACTGATGGCCACTTAACCCTTCACACGAAGAGCCGCAATCATGGGTGGGTGGGGGGGTTGTGAGGAGAAGACAAATACACTTATCACTGTGTTATCTGTGGTGTTACATAGGACTGCAGGTGACATCTACTACATTATCTGTACTCAGAGAGTTATCACTGTGTTATCTGTGGTGTTACATAGGACTGCAGGTGACATCTACTACATTATCTGTACTCAGAGAGTTATCACTGTGTTATCTGTGGTGTTACATAGGACTGCAGGTGACATCTACTACATTATCTGTACTCAGAGAGTTATCACTGTGTTATCTGTGGTGTTACATAGGACTGCAGGTGACATCTACTACATTATCTGTACTCAGAGAGTTATCACTGTGTTATCTGTGGTGTTACATAGGACTGCAGGTGACATCTACTACATTATCTGTACTCAGAGAGTTATCACTGTGTTATCTGTGGTGTTACATAGGACTGCAGGTGACATCTACTACATTATCTGTACTCAGAGAGTTATCACTGTGTTATCTGTGGTGTTACATAGGACTGCAGGTGACATCTACTACATTATCTGTACTCAGAGAGTTATCACTGTGTTATCTGTGGTGTTACATAGGACTGCAGGTGACATCTACTACATTATCTGTACTCAGAGAGTTATCACTGTGTTATCTGTGGTGTTACATAGGACTGCAGGTGACATCTACTACATTATCTGTACTCAGAGAGTTATCACTGTGTTATCTGTGGTGTTACATAGGACTGCAGGTGACATCTACTACATTATCTGTACTCAGAGAGTTATCACTGTGTTATCTGTGGTGTTACATAGGACTGCAGGTGACATCTACTACATTATCTGTACTCAGAGAGTTATCACTGTGTTATCTGTGGTGTTACATAGGACTGCAGGTGACATCTACTACATTATCTGTACTCAGAGAGTTATCACTGTGTTATCTGTGGTGTTACATAGGACTGCAGGTGACATCTACTACATTATCTGTACTCAGAGAGTTATCACTGTGTTATCTGTGGTGTTACATAGGACTGCAGGTGACATCTACTACATTATCTGTACTCAGAGAGTTATCACTGTGTTATCTGTGGTGTTACATAGGACTGCAGGTGACATCTACTACATTATCTGTACTCAGAGAGTTATCACTGTGTTATCTGTGGTGTTACATAGGACTGCAGGTGACATCTACTACATTATCTGTACTCAGAGAGTTATCACTGTGTTATCTGTGGTGTTACATAGGACTGCAGGTGACATCTACTACATTATCTGTACTCAGAGAGTTATCACTGTGTTATCTGTGGTGTTACATAGGACTGCAGGTGACATCTACTACATTATCTGTACTCAGAGAGTTATCACTGTGTTATCTGTGGTGTTACATAGGACTGCAGGTGACATCTACTACATTATCTGTACTCAGAGAGATATCACTGTGTTATCTGTGGTGTTACATAGGACTGCAGGTGACATCTACTACATTATCTGTACTCAGAGAGTTATCACTGTGTTATCTGTGGTGTTACATAGGACTGCAGGTGACATCTACTACATTATCTGTACTCAGAGAGCTATCACTGTGTTATCTGTGGTGTTACATAGGACTGCAGGTGACATCTACTACATTATCTGTACTCAGAGAGTTATCACTGTGTTATCTGTGGTGTTACATAGGACTGCAGGTGACATCTACTACATTATCTGTACTCAGAGAGTTATCACTGTGTTATCTGTGGTGTTACATAGGACTGCAGGTGACATCTACTACATTATCTGTACTCAGAGAGTTATCACTGTGTTATCTGTGGTGTTACATAGGACTGCAGGTGACATCTACTACATTATCTGTACTCAGAGAGTTATCACTGTGTTATCTGTGGTGTTACATAGGACTGCAGGTGACATCTACTACATTATCTGTACTCAGAGAGATATCACTGTGTTATCTGTGGTGTTACATAGGACTGCAGGTGACATCTACTACATTATCTGTACTCAGAGAGTTATCACTGTGTTATCTGTGGTGTTACATAGGACTGCAGGTGACATCTACTACATTATCTGTACTCAGAGAGTTATCACTGTGTTATCTGTGGTGTTACATAGGACTGCAGGTGACATCTACTACATTATCTGTACTCAGAGAGTTATCACTGTGTTATCTGTGGTGTTACATAGGACTGCAGGTGACATCTACTACATTATCTGTACTCAGAGAGTTATCACTGTGTTATCTGTGGTGTTACATAGGACTGCAGGTGACATCTACTACATTATCTGTACTCAGAGAGTTATCACTGTGTTATCTGTGGTGTTACATAGGACTGCAGGTGACATCTACTACATTATCTGTACTCAGAGTTATCACTGTGTTATCTGTGGTGTTACATAGGACTGCAGGTGACATCTACTACATTATCTGTACTCAGAGAGTTATCACTGTGTTATCTGTGGTGTTACATAGGACTGCAGGTGACATCTACTACATTATCTGTACTCAGAGAGTTATCACTGTGTTATCTGTGGTGTTACATAGGACTGCAGGTGACATCTACTACATTATCTGTACTCAGAGAGTTATCACTGTGTTATCTGTGGTGTTACATAGGACTGCAGGTGACATCTACTACATTATCTGTACTCAGAGAGTTATCACTGTGTTATCTGTGGTGTTACATAGGACTGCAGGTGACATCTACTACATTATCTGTACTCAGAGAGTTATCACTGTGTTATCTGTGGTGTTACATAGGACTGCAGGTGACATCTACTACATTATCTGTACTCAGAGAGCTATCACTGTGTTATCTGTGGTGTTACATAGGACTGCAGGTGACATCTACTACATTATCTGTACTCAGAGAGTTATCACTGTGTTATCTGTGGTGTTACATAGGACTGCAGGTGACATCTACTACATTATCTGTACTCAGAGAGTTATCACTGTGTTATCTGTGGTGTTACATAGGACTGCAGGTGACATCTACTACATTATCTGTACTCAGAGAGTTATCACTGTGTTATCTGTGGTGTTACATAGGACTGCAGGTGACATCTACTACATTATCTGTACTCAGAGAGTTATCACTGTGTTATCTGTGGTGTTACATAGGACTGCAGGTGACATCTACTACATTATCTGTACTCAGAGAGTTATCACTGTGTTATCTGTGGTGTTACATAGGACTGCAGGTGACATCTACTACATTATCTGTACTCAGAGAGTTATCACTGTGTTATCTGTGGTGTTACATAGGACTGCAGGTGACATCTACTACATTATCTGTACTCAGAGAGTTATCACTGTGTTATCTGTGGTGTTACATAGGACTGCAGGTGACATCTACTACATTATCTGTACTCAGAGAGTTATCACTGTGTTATCTGTGGTGTTACATAGGACTGCAGGTGACATCTACTACATTATCTGTACTCAGAGAGTTATCACTGTGTTATCTGTGGTGTTACATAGGACTGCAGGTGACATCTACTACATTATCTGTACTCAGAGAGTTATCACTGTGTTATCTGTGGTGTTACATAGGACTGCAGGTGATATCTACTACATTATCTGTACTCAGAGAGATATCACTGTGTTATCTGTGGTGTTACATAGGACTGCTGTTATAAGGAGCAGTCTTGAGAGCACATTACACAGGAGCCCCATCATGTACTAGACATCCCCTGAGATCTGGGGGTCGCCCAGCTTGTCCACACCAGACCATGTTCTCCAGTTGTTATGGTAACCAGTAGAAAATGAACCGGTCCTGTCAGAAATTATGTTCTCCGGCAATTTCTGGTACATTGCGTCCTCGGCAGTCGCAGATTTTCTCATTTTTGTCCACATTTATAACCAGGATTGGGGCAAGTTCAGTCCTATCCCGGGCACCCAGTCACCGGCCGATTCCCCAGATACACATGGGCAGTGTCTGCAGGACCAGCAAACCATTAGTTCCCTGCTCCACCATTCAGCACTTTTTGGGATGTGGCCTGCGAAGTTCCATGGGAGCAGATCCGGCAGAAGAGGCCAGACCTGCATCGATGCATGACACCGTGGGAACGGGAACAGGTGAGTATTATACAGGTTGTGTGCACTATACACAGGAGACACGGGAAGAGGCACTATACACAGGAGACACGGGAAGAGGCACTATACACAGGAGACACGGGAAGAGGCACTATACACAGGGGGCACGGGAAGAGGCACTATACACAGGAGACACGGGAAGAGGCACTATACAGAGGAGAGACGGGAGGAGTCACTATACACAGGGGGCACGGGAAGAGGCACTATACACAGGAGACACGGGAAGAGGCACTATACACAGGAGACACGGGAAGAGGCACTATACACAGGAGACACGGGAAGAGGCACTATACACAGGAGACACGGGAAGAGGCACTATACACAGGAGACACGGGAAGAGGCACTATACACAGGAGACACGGGAAGAGGCACTATACACAGGGAGACACGGGAAGAGGCACTATACACAGGAGACACGGGAAGAGGCACTATACACAGGAGACACGGGAAGAGGCACTATACACAGGAGACACGGGAAGAGGCACTATACACAGGAGACACGGGAAGAGGCACTATACACAGGAGACACGGGAAGAGGCACTATACACAGGGGACACGGGAAGAGGCACTATACACAGGAGACACGGGAAGAGGCACTATACACAGGAGACACGGGAAGAGGCACTATACACAGGAGGCACGGGAAGAGGCACTATACAGAGGAGACACGGGAGGAGGCACTATACACAGGAGACACGGGAAGAGGCACTATACACAGGAGACACGGGAAGAGGCACTATACACAGGAGACACGGGAAGAGGCAATATACACAGGAGACACGGGAAGAGGCACTATACACAGGAGACACGGGAAGAGGCACTATACACAAGGAGACACGGGAAGAGGCACTATACACAGGAGACACGGGAAGAGGCACTATACACAGGAGACACGGGAAGAGGCACTATACACAGGAGATACGGGAAGAGGCACTATACACAGGGGGCACGGTAAGAGGCAATATACACAGGAGACACGGGAAGAGGCACTATACACAGGGGGCACGGGAAGAGGCAATATACACAGGAGACACGGGAAGAGGCACTATACACAGGGGGCACGGGAAGAGGCACTATACACAGGAGACACGGGAAGAGGCACTATACACAGGAGACAGGGGAAGAGGCAATATACACAGGAGACACGGGAAGAGGCACTATACACAGGAGACACGGGAAGAGGCACTATACACAGGAGACACGGGAAGAGGCACTATACAGAGGAGACACGGGAGGAGGCACTATACACAGGGGGCACGGGAAGAGGCACTATACACAGGAGACACGGGAAGAGGCACTATACACAGGAGACACGGGAAGAGGCACTATACACAGGGGGCACGGGAAGAGGCACTATACACAGGAGACACAGGAAGAGGCACTATACACAGGAGACACGGGAAGAGGCACTATACACAGGAGACACGGGAAGAGGCACTATACACAGGGGGCACGGGAAGAGGCACTATACACAGGAGACACGGGAAGAGGCACTATACACAGGAGACACGGGAAGAGGCACTATACACAGGAGACACGGCAAGAGGCACTATACACAGGGGGCACGGGAAGAGGCACTATACACAGGAGACACGGGAAGAGGCACTATACACAGGAGACACGGGAAGAGGCACTATACACAGGGGGCACGGGAAGAGGCACTATACACAGGAGACACAGGAAGAGGCACTATACACAGGAGACACAGGAAGAGGCACTATACACAGGAGACACGGGAAGAGGCACTATACACAGGGGGCACGGGAAGAGGCACTATACACAGGAGACACGGGAAGAGGCACTATACACAGGAGACACGGGAAGAGGCACTATACACAGGAGACACGGGAAGAGGCACTATACACAGGAGACACGGGAAGAGGCACTATACACAGGAGACACGGGAAGAGGCACTATACACAGGAGACACGGGAAGAGGCACTATACACAGGAGACACGGGAAGAGGCACTATACACAAGAGACACGGGAAGAGGCACTATACACAAGAGACACGGGAAGAGGCACTATACACAAGAGACACAGGAAGAGGCACTATACACAGGAGACACGGGAAGAGGCACTATACACAGGAGACACGGGAAGAGGCACTATACACAGGAGACACGGGAAGAGGCACTATACACAGGAGACACGGGAAGAGGCACTATACACAGGGGGCACGGGAAGAGGCACTATACACAGGAGACACGGGAAGAGGCACTATACACAGGAGACACGGGAAGAGGCAATATACACAGGGGGCACGGGAAGAGGCACTATACACAGGAGACACGGGAAGAGGCACTATACACAAGAGACACGGGAAGAGGCACTATACACAGGAGACACGGGAAGAGGCACTATACACAGGAGACACGGGAAGAGGCACTATACACAGGAGATACGGGAAGAGGCACTATACACAGGGGGCACGGTAAGAGGCAATATACACAGGAGACACGGGAAGAGGCACTATACACAGGGGGCACGGGAAGAGGCAATATACACAGGAGACACGGGAAGAGGCACTATACACATGAGACACGGAAAGAGGCAATATACACAGGAGACACGGGAAGAGGCAATATACACAGGAGACACGGGAAGAGGCACTATACACAGGAGACACGGGAAGAGGCACTATACACAGGAGACACGAGAAGAGGCACTATACACAGGAGACACGGGAAGAGGCACTATACACAGGGGGCACGGGAAGAGGCAATATACACAGGAGACACGGAAAGAGGCAATATACACAGGAGACACGGGAAGAGGCACTATACACAGGAGACCCGGGAAGAGGCACTATACACAGGAGACACGGGAAGAGGCACTATACACAGGAGACACGGGAAGAGGCACTATACACAGGGGGCACGGGAAGAGGCACTATACACAGGAGACACGGGAAGAGGCAATATACACAGGAGACACGGGAAGAGACACTATACACAAGAGACACGGGAAGAGGCACTATACACAGGGGGCACGGGAAGAGGCACTATACACAGGAGACAGGGGAAGAGGCAATATACACAGGAGACACGGGAAGAGGCACTATACACAGGGGGCACGGGAAGAGGCACTATACACAGGGGGCACGGGAAGAGGCACTATACACAGGGGGCACGGGAAGAGGCACTATACACAGGAAGAGGCACTATACACAGGGGACACAGGAAGAAGGACTCTATACAGGAGGCATATAAAGAGGGACTCTATACAGGGGGCACAGGATGAGGCATTCTATACAGGGGGCACAGGATGAGGCATTCTATACAGGGGGCACAGATTGAGGCACTCTGTACATGGGCACAGGATGAGGCATTCTATATAGGGGGCACAGGATAAGGCACTCTATAGAGGGGGCACAGGACGAGGCACTCTATACAGGGGGCACAGGACGAGGCACTCTATACAGGGGGCACAGGACGAGGCACTCTATACAGGGGGCACAGGACGAGGCACTCTATACAGGGGGCACAGGACGAGGCACTCTATACAGGGGGCACAGGGCGAGGCACTCTATACAGGGGGCACAGGACGAGGCACTCTATACAGGGGGCACAGGAAGAGTCATTATAAACATGGAGCGCAGGAAGAGTCACATTGTACAGGGGCACAGGAAGAGGCAGTATACACAGGGGGCACAGGATGAGGCACTCTATACATGGGGCACAGGAAAAAGGACTCTATACAGGAGGCATATAAAGAGGGACTCTATACAGGGGGCACAGGATGAGGCATTCTATACAGGAGGCATAGGAAGAGGGACTCTATACAGAGGGCACAGGATGAGGCACTGTATACAGGGGGCACAGGATAAGGCACTCTATACAGGGGACACAGGACGAGGCACTGTATACAGGGGGCACAGGATGAGGCACTCTATACAGGTGGCACAGGATAAGGCACTCTATACAGGGGGCACAGGAAGAGTCATTATAAACACGGAGCACAAGAAGAGGCACTCTATACAGCTGGCACAGGAAGAGGCACTGTATACAGAGGGTACAGGAAGAGGAACCATAGGTGGGGGGGGGGGCACAGGGAGAGGCACTATATAAAGGGGGCACAGAACAGGAAGCACTATATAAAGGGGGCACATGAAAAGGCACTATATAAGGGGGGTATAGAGCATGAGGCACTACATAAAGGTGGCAAAGAACAAGAAGCTGTATATAAAGAGGGCAGAGGTAAGAGGCACTATATAAAAGCAAAAGACAAGAGCCACTTCTTGGTTCTTGTGCTTTATATATGTACTGTGCTTGGTTCTGGTGCTGTATATATGTACTGTGCTTGGTTCTGGTGCTGTATATATGTACTGTGCTTGGTTCTGGTGCTGTATTTTTGTACTATGCTTGGTTCTGGTGCTGTATTTATGTACTGTGCTTGGTTCTTGTGCTGTATATATGTACTGTGCTTGGTTCTGGTGCTGTATTTTTGTACTATGCTTGGTTCTGGTGCTGTGTTTATGTACTGTGCTTGGTTCTGGTGCTGTATATATGGACTGTGCCTACATTCTGGTGCTGTATATATGTACTATGTACTGTGCTTCGTTCTGGTGCTGTATATATGTACTGTGCTTGGTTCTGGTGCTGTATATATGTACTGTGCTTGGTTCTGTTACTGTATATATGTACTGTGCTTGGTTCTGGTGCTGTATATATGTACTGTGCTTGGTTTTGGTGCTGTATATACTGTATGTACTGTGCTTGGTTCTGGTGCTGTATATATGTACTGTGCTTGGTTCTGGTGCTGTATATATGTACTGTGCTTGGTTTTGGTGCTGTATATATGTACTGTGCTTGGTTCTGTTACTGTATATATGTACTGTGCTTGGTTCTGTTACTGTATATATATGTACTGTGCCTCATTCTGGTGCTGTATATATGTACTGTGCTTGGTTCTGGTGCTGTATATATGTACTGAGCTTGGCCCAAAGGTCCACTCACATTTTTGCCTCCACCTGCTGTCTAGGTATCATCCTGTGAAGGGTTCTCCCAGACTGACATCTCTGTAAATTCCTGGAAATTACCAACAAAAATGTCGGTAAGTAAATATAATCTGTTTTAGTATTATTATGATGCTATCTGCTGAGCTGTGTATCTAATCCTATCCTGTGTGATACTGTCTGCTGAGCTGTGTATCTAATCCTATCCTGTGTAATACAGTCTGGTGAGCTGTGTATCTAATCCTATCCTGTGTGATACAGTATGGTGAGCTGTGTATCTAATCCTGCCCCGTGTGATTTGGTGGTGGAGATATTTGGGCCCTGTATGTAGTGGGGGTGGAGATATTTGGGCCCTGTATGTAGCGGGGGTGGAGATATTTGGGCCCTGTATGTAGCGGGGGTTGGAGGTATAGGGGGCATGGTACCTGTATGTAACAGGGGTGGAAATATTGGGGTCAAGGGCCCTGTATGTAGCAGGTGGTGGAGATTTTGGAGTCATGGGCCATGTATGTAGCGGGCCGGGGTGTGGAGATATTAGGGACATGGTACCAATATGTAGAAGGGTTGGAGATATTGGGGGCAAGGTACCTGTATGTAGCAGGGGTGGAGATATTGGGGGCATGATACCTGTATGTAGCAGGGGTGGAGATATTAGGGGCATGGTACCTGTATGTAGCGGGGGGTGGAGGTATTGGGGTCATGGGCCCTGTATGTAGCGGGGGGTGGAGGTATTGGGGTCATGGGCCCTGTATGTAGCAGGGGTGGAGATATTAGGGTCATGGGCCCTGTATGTAGCAGGGTGGAGATATTGGGGTCATAGGCCCTGTATGTAGCAGGGAGTGGAGATATTGGGGTCATGGGCCCTGTATGTAGCAGGGGTGGAGATATTGAGGTCATGGGCCCTGTATGTAGCGGGGGTGGAGATATTGGGGTCATGGGCCCTGTATGTAGCGGGGGTGGAGGTATTGGAGTCATGGGCCCTGTATGTAGCAGGGGTGGAGATATTGAGGTCATGGGCCCTGTATGTAGCAGGGGGTGGAGATATTGGGGTCATGGGCCCTGTATGTAGCGGGAGGGAGATATTGAGGCATGGGCCCTATGCGGGGTGGAGGTATTGGGGTCATGGGCCCTGTATGTAGCGAGGTGGAGATATTGCGGTCATGGGCCCTGTATGTAGCGGGGTGGAGGTATTGGGGTCATGGGCCCTGTATGTAGCAGGGGTGGAGATATTGAGGTCATGGGCCCTGTATGTAGCAGGGGGTGGAGATATTGAGGTCATGGGCCCTGTATGTAGCGGGGGGGGGGAGATATTGGGGGCATGGGCCCTGTATGTAGCGGGGGGTGGAGGTATTGGGGTCATGGGCCCTGTATGTAGCAGGGGTGGAGATATTGCGGTCATGGGCCCTGTATGTAGCGGGGGGTGGAGGTATTGGGGTCATGGGCCCTGTATGTAGCAGGGGTGGAGATATTGGGGTCATGGCCCTGTATGTAGCAGGGGGTGGAGATATTGAGGTCATGGGCCCTATATGTAGCGGGGGGGGGGGTGGAGATATTGGGGGCATGGGCCCTGTATGTAGCGGGGGGGTAGAGATATTGGGGTCATGGGCCCTGTATGTAGCGGGGGGTGGAGGTATTGGGGTCATGGGCCCTGTATGTAGCAGGGGTGGAGGTATTGGGGTCATGGGCCCTGTATGTAGCGGGGGGTGGAGATATTGGGGTCATGGGCCCTGTATGTAGCGGGGGGGTGGAGATATTGGGGTTATGGGCCCTGTATGTAGTGGGGGTGGGGATATTGGGGGCATGGTACCTGTATATAGTGGGCAGGAAGCGGTTACGTCGTGTTCTTGCTGACGTCACTTCTGATGGCACATATTATGTGGCGTGTATACGTGGCGCACACAGAGTACATGCTGTATGACACATATATACATAACTCAGTCTTCGCTCGCTCCTGTATTCTCCAGGCGGGAGTTAATTCTGTTGCTGGGCAGATTTCCTGCAGAATTATAACCTCCAGCTCCGTATAGCAGTGGTTATAAATGTATAGGTGGCCGCCCCTGCCCCACCACGGCCAAGACAAGGAGAAACGGCTGTAATTGGAAGTAACCGGAAATAAAATACACAACCAGTGAGTATGCACCCCTAGTGTCATGGGGGCTCACATGGAGCTGCGGTAATATAACACGCATGTCTCAGGGGTGACAGCTGTCCGGTCCTTCTCCCTGTCATGGCCGTCTTTTGAAGCAAAATGAGCTAAGCAATTCACTGACAACCACACATCTGCTTTGTCCGAGGTATCCTGATGTTGTCACTAAATCTCCTTCTTCCTGTCTCCTGTAGATGAGGTAAGGCTACCATCAGCCAATTTCACACAGCCGCCTGCGCCAGGCTGCGTGCTGCTGCACAGGGTACAGTTTCCTGCCTCTCCTGGGCCCCACATCTGGATCAGTGTGTCTGAAGCCTCACTGTATGGCCTGCTCTATATACAGTGACTACAGCTTCCAGTAGATGTGATCTAGGCATGGCATCATGGGAGTTGTAGTTCTCAGAGCCCCCGCCAGCAGACAGTCATTTCTACAGAGGCAGTAATGGAATACAATACTTGGTTTAGTAGTGGGGCCCTGAGAAGTCATGAGGTGCTTGTCGGAGGAGGGGAATAATGATTTTGTATGTTTCCCCCATGAGATCAGGAATAGCAAATTCCTGAGGACACTCCCCGGCGTGGCGATAGTGGTGAGAGCCCACAAAGACTACTACCACGGGAACTGTAATGGCAGCCATATTGTTTTTTCCACAAACAGAATAATCGACCACGATCTTCCACAACATATAGAATATACAATACTAAATAAACTAGTGACTTTTCGGTTTTATGAGGGATATATCTGCAGTTTTATTGTGTACTGTTGTGGTATAATCATAGTGACGGTTTTTAGGAACTATAGTTATTGTATACATATTGTATAGTATATGGCTTATCATCACACCACTTTTCGATATGTGGATACATTTAACTTTGACCAGTATGGAGATTGCTACTAATGAATTAATAATTAACCCCACCCCATGAGGGTTTAAATAAGGTCGATTTCCTTGCTGCTGACATCACTGAGAAAGGGGCGTAGACCCCGAAACGCGTTTGATGAGAGAGACACAGCAAGGCAGCAGAGGAATGCACACTGGAGGAGAACGATTATATAAGAAACTTTAATATCGCTGTGAAGTAGCATCCAAGAACTTTTAAAGTAAAGGCGGGAAAGTTCCAGATCTGAAATATCTAAGATCAAGGACCTTTGAATCTAGAGTCACGTGAGACGTCACGTGTACACTCCTACACCACGTGGGACGCCGCGGTGGTGTGTAGGCATGTCTACTAGGACGGGAACCCGGCAGAAGACCGCAACCAAGCCGTGAGGAGACGCTGAACTACACTATGCCAGGATGATGGTGTAGGTGATGAGAGGCTGATTGTTTTTATCCTAAGGTTGCTGGCGGTCCTGTTGCACTCTGCACTTTATATTGACTTGGGCATCCTACCAGATGCGGACTCAAACTGGAGGACGGTTTACCACTGGTTACCTCCATCACCTTATGCGGTAAAAGGGGTTCACCATCCATGACACCTATATGCGGCTTCTTATAGGATTCTGTCCCCTACAGAGTTGGCTGTGGTTTGATTAGCCATTCTGATAAGCCATTGCTATTTATTTTTATTACATATTTTTATCAGTGTTTATTTGATACTTTTATCAGTGTTCACTTTATTGGATTTTAGTATAGTGTATTGTAATAAAAGTCACCAGTTATCTCAACAAGTTCCTAGATTGAGTGCCCCTGATTAGATTCTACTTTAAGAATAATTAACCGCTAGAACTTTTAGGGTGATGACACCAGAGGGCGACTCAAGGGCTTCACTTATTTACCATGGGGTTTTATTTGATAGGGTAGCGTTCTTCACATTCAGACTCGCGCAAAGATGTGGCCGGAGGCAAAAATGTCAACGGGATCTATTATTACAGGCATTTGAGCAACACACAGCGAACTCTTAATAAATCAATAAAAATGTTCTAAACATGATGAGAAGGTCAGAGATGCAAAGTGGTCCTCCCCACCACAATGCGCAGAGCAGGAGGCGTCCTCCCCACCACAATGCACAGCGCAGGAGGCGTCCTCCCCACCACAATACACAGAGCAGGAGACGTCCTCCCCACCACAATGCGCAGAGCAGGAGGCGTCCTCCCCACCACAATACACAGAGCAGGAGGCATCCTCCCCACCACAATGCGCAGAGCAGGAGGCGTCCTCCCCACCACAATGCACAGCGCAGGAGGCGTCCTCCCCACCACAATGCGCAGCGCAGGAGACGTCCTCCCCACCACAATGCGTAGAGCAGGAGGCGTCCTCCCCACCACAATACACAGCGCAGGAGGCGTCCTCCCCACCACAATGCACAGCGCAGGAGGCGTCCTCCCCACCACAATGCACAGCGCAGGAGGCGTCCTCCCCACCACAATGCACAGAGCAGGAGGCATCCTCCACACTGCACAGCGCAGGAGGCGTCCTCCCCACCACAATGCACAGCGCAGGAGGCGTCCTCCACACCACAATGCACAGCGCAGGAGGCGTCCTCCACACCACAATGCACAGCGCAGGAGGCGTCCTCCCCACCACAATGCACAGCGCAGGAGGCGTCCTCCACACCACAATGCACAGCGCAGGAGACGTCCTCCCCACCACAATGCACAGCGCAGGAGTCGTCCTCCCCACCACACTGCACAGCGCAGGAGGCGTCCTCCCCACCACAATGCACAGCGCAGGAGGCGTCCTCCCCACCACAATGCACAGAGCAGGAGGCGTCCTCCCCACCACACTGCACAGGAGGCGTCCTCCCCACCACAATGCACAGCGCAAGAGGCGTCCTCCCCACCACAATGCACAGAGCAGGAGGCGTCCCCACCACAATGCACAGAGCAGGAGGCGTCCTCCCCACCACAATGCACAGAGCAGGAGGCGTCCTCCCCACCACAATGCACAGAGCAGGAGGCATCCTCCCCACCACAATGCACAGCGCAAGAGGCGTCCTCCCCACCACAATGCACAGAGCAGGAGGCGTCCTCCCCACCACAATGCACAGAGCAGGAGGCGTCCTCCCCACCACAATGCGCAGAGCAGGAAGCACCCCCCACCACCACCACCACAATGCACAGAGCAGGAGGTGTCCTCCCCACCACAATGCACAGCGCAGGAGGCATCCTCCCCACCACAATGCACAGAGCAGGAGGCGTCCTCCCCACCACACTGCACAGAGAAGGAGGCGTCCCCACCACCACCACAATGCACAGAGCAGGAGGCGTCCCCCCCCCCACCACCACAATGCGCAGAGCAGGAGGCGTCATCCCCACCACAATGCACAGCGCAGGAGGCATCCTCCCCACCACAATGTGCAGAGCAAGGGGCATCTTCCCCACCAAAATGAGCAGAGCAAGGGGGTCCTCCCCACCACAATGCGCAGCGCAAGGGGGTCCTGCCCACCACAATGCACTGAGCAGGAGGCATTCTCCCCACCACAATGCGCAGAGCAAGGGGCGTCCTCCCCACCACAATGCGCAGAGCAAGGAGGTCCTGCCCACCACAATGTGCAGAGCAAGGAGGTCCTCCCCACCACAATGCGCAGAGCAAGGGGCATTCTCCCCACCACAATGCGCAGAGCAAGGGGGTTCTCCCCACCACAATGCGCAGAGCAAGGAGGCGTCCTCCCCACCACAATGCACAGAGCAGGAGGCGTCCTCCCCACCACAATGCACAGAGCAGGAGGCATCCTCCCCACCACAATGCACAGAGCAGGAGGCGTCCTCCCCACCACAATGCACAGAGCAGGAGGCATCCCCACCACAATGTACAAAGCAGGAGGCCCCCCACCACATAGTGCACAAAGCAGGAGGCATCCTCCCCACCACAATGCACAGAGCAGGAGGCATCCTCCCACCACAATGTACAGAGCAGGAGGCATCCCCCCACCATATAGTGCACAAAGCAGGAGGCATCCTCCCCACCACAATGCACAGAGCAGGAGGCATCCTCCCCACCACAATACACAGAGCAGGAGGCATCCCCCCACCACAATGTACAAAGCAGGAGGCATCCCCCCACCATATAGTGCACAAAGCAGGAGGCATCCTCCCCACCACAATGCACAGAGCAGGAGGCATCCCCCCACCACAATGTACAAAGCAGGAGGCATCCCCCCCCCACCATATAGTGCACAGAGCAGGAGGCATCCTCCCCACCACAATGCACAGAGCAGGAGGCATCCCCCCACCACAATGTACAAAGTGGGAGGCATCCCCCACCACTATGCACAGAGCAGGAGGCACCCCCCCCCCCCCCATATAGTGCACAGAGCAGGAGGCATCCTCCCCACCATAAAACACAGCGCAGGAGGCGTCCTCCCCACCACGGCGCAGGAGGCGTCCTCCCCACCACAGCGCAGGAGGTGTCCTGTCTACAGCAATAGGGAGAGCACGAGGCGGTTACATGTGCAAAATGCGAATTTACATTTCCCTCTGCGACTGTCACCGGAAAAGTCACGAGAATAGGGGGGGAAGAGAGGGGGGGCACACTCACGATTTGAAGTAATTCATCAGCGTTCCCACAAATTCGCCCACACGACTCTCATCGGCCGGTTCCGTACATTGCAGGCAGAAGGCCATGTCATCGTTCTTCCGGGTGTGGAGGACGAGCAGTTGGTCCGGACCTGGCGTCAGGCTCACTCCTGTGACCTGGAAAACAGCAGAAACCAGACATCAGATCATGGCCTGAAACTTGGGGGAGAAGTATCCGAAGAGCCGCAACACGGTCTGCGAAACCCGCCGTCTGCTATGGATTTTTAAAAGTTCTCACACCTTGAAAGGAAGGTGCGGCCTTTTTTAGCCGAAGCTCAATTTCATAAGATGCTCAATATACTGCAACATTATTATGGTTTAGTCACGGGAAACCTGAGCCGGTCGGCCCCACCAGTGAGGAGCGGTCACCCCTTCTCCACTATCATCTGGCCTTTACACTAGCTCCCTGACAGGTCGTCTGGACTTTTGGCATCGTACCAGTGGTGATTAGACAGTATGGCGGTATTATATAAGTGCTGTATAGCAGTATAATGAGGGCACGGCATGCTCAATATAGCATTGTCCTGTACCCCGAGTGTCAGTGTCATTATCCTGTACCCCAAGTGTCATTATCCTGTACCCCAAGTGTCAGTGTCATTATCCTGTACCCCAAGTGTCATTATAGAAACATAGAATGTGTCGGCAGATAAGAACCATTTGGCCCATCTAGTCTGCCCAATATACTGAATACTATGACTAGCCCCCGGCCCTATCTTATATGAAGGATGGCCTTATGCCCAATATACTGAATCCTATGACTAGCCCCAGGCCCTATCTTATATGAAGGATGGCCTTATGCCCAATATACTGAATACTATGACTAGCCCCCGGCCCTATCTTATATGAAGGATGGCCTTATGCCCAATATACTGAATACTATGACTAGCCCCCGGCCCTATCTTATATGAAGGATGGCCTTATGCCCAATATACTGAATACTATGACTAGCCCCGGCCCTATCTTATATGAAGGATGGCCTTATGCCCAATATACTGAATACTATGACTAGCCCCGGCCCTATCTTATATGAAGGATGGCCTTATGCCCAATATACTGAATACTATGACTAGCCCCGGCCCTATCTTATATGAAGGATGGCCTTATGCCCAATATACTGAATACTATGACTAGCCCCGGCCCTATCTTATATGAAGGATGGCCTTATGCCCAATATACTGAATACTATGACTAGCCCCGGCCCTATCTTATATGAAGGATGGCCTTATGCCCAATATACTGAATACTATGAATAGCCCCGGCCCTATCTTATATGAAGGATGGCCTTATGCCCAATATACTGAATACTATGACTAGCCCCGGCCCTATCTTATATGAAGGATGGCCTTATGCCCAATATACTGAATACTATGACTAGCCCCGGCCCTATCTTATATGAAGGATGGCCTTATGCCCAATATACTGAATACTATGACTAGCCCCGGCCCTATCTTATATGAAGGATGGCCTTATGCCCAATATGCTGAATACTATGACTAGCCCCCGGCCCTATCTTATATGAAGGATGGCCTTATGCCCAATATACTGAATACTATGACTAGCCCCAGGCCCTATCTTATATGAAGGATGGCCTTATGCCCAATATACTGAATACTATGACTAGCCCCGGCCCTATCTTATATGAAGGATGGCCTTATGCCCAATATACTGAATCCTATGGATAGCCCCAGGCCCTATCTTATATGAAGGATGGCCTTATGCCTATCCCATGCATGCTTAAACTCCTTCACTGTATTTGCAGCTACCACTTCTGCAGGAAGGCTATTCCATGCGTCCACTACTCTCTCAGTAAAGCAATTCTTCCTGATATTACTTTTAAACCTTTGCCCCTCTAATTTATAACTATGTCCTCTTGTAGCAGTTTTTCCTCTTTTAAATATTCTCTCCTCTTTTACCGTGATGATTCCCTTTATGTATTTAACAGTTTCTATCATATCCCCTCTGTCTCTTCTTACTTCCAAGCTATACATGTTAAGGTCCTTTAACCTTTCCTGGTAAGTTTTGTCCTGCAATCCATGTACTAGTTTAGTAGCTCTTCTCTGAACTCTCTCCAAAGTTTCAATATCCTTCAATACCCCAAGTGTCAGTGTCATTATCCTGTACCCCAAGTGTCATTATCCTGTACCCCAAGTGTCAGCGTCATTATCCTGTACCCCGAGTGTCAGTGTCATTATCCTGTACCCCGAGTGTCAGTGTCATTATCCTGTACCCCGAGTGTCAGTGTCATTATCCTGTACCCCAAGTGTCAGTGTCATTATCCTGTACCCCAAGTGTCAGTGTCATTATCCTGTACCCCGAGTGTCAGTGTCATTATCCTGTACCCCAAGTGTCAGTGTCATTATCCTGTTCCCCAAGTGTCAGCGTCATTATCCTGTACCCCGAGTGTCAGTGTCATTATCCTGTACCTCGAGTGTCAGTGTCATTATCCTGTACCCCAAGTGTCAGTGTCATTATCCTGTACCCAAGTGTCAGTGTCATTATCCTGTACCCCGAGTGTCAGTGTCATTATCCTGTACCCCAAGTGTCAGTGTCATTATCCTGTACCCCAAGTGTCAGTGTCATTATCCTGTACCCCGAGTGTCAGTGTCATTATCCTGTACCCCAAGTGTCAGTGTCATTATCCTGTACCCCAAGTGTCAGTGTCATTATCCTGTACCCCGAGTGTCAGTGTCATTATCCTGTACCCCAAGTGTCAGTGTCATTATCCTGTACCCCAAGTGTCAGTGTCATTATCCTGTACCCCAAGTGTCAGTGTCATTATCCTGTACCCGAGTGTCAGTGTCATTATCCTGTACCCCAAGTGTCAGTGTCATTATCCTGTACCCCGAGTGTCAGTGTCATTATCCTGTACCCCAAGTGTCAGTGTCATTATCCTGTACCCCAAGTGTCAGTGTCATTATCCTGTACCCCGAGTGTCAGTGTCATTATCCTGTACCCCAAGTGTCAGTGTCATTATCCTGTACCCCAAGTGTCAGTGTCATTATCCTGTACCCCAAGTGTCAGTGTCATTATCCTGTACCCCAAGTGTCAGTGTCATTATCCTGTACCCCAAGTGTCAGTGTCATTATCCTGTACCCCAAGTGTCAGTGTCATTATCCTGTACCCCAAGTGTCAGTGTCATTATCCTGTACCCCAAGTGTCAGTGTCATTTTCCTGTACCCCAAGTGTCAGTGTCATTATCCTGTACCCCAAGTGTCAGTGTCATTATCCTGTACCCCAAGTGTCAGTGTCATTATCCTGTACCCCAAGTGTCAGTGTCATTATCCTGTACCCCAAGTGTCAGTGTCATTATCCTGTACCCCAAGTGTCAGTGTCATTATCCTGTACCCCGAGTGTCAGTGTCATTATCCTGTACCCCAAGTGTCAGTGTCATTATCCTGTACCCCGAGTGTCAGTGCCATTATCCTGTACCCCAAGTGTCAGTGTCATTATCCTGTACCCCAAGTGTCAGTGTCATTATCCTGTACCCCGAGTGTCAGTGTCATTATCCTGTACCCCGAGTGTCAGTGTCATCATCCTGTACCCCAAGTGTCAGTGTCATTATCCTGTACCCCGAGTGTCAGTGTCATTATCCTGTCCCCCAAGTGTAAGTGTCATTATCCTGTACCCCAAGTGTCAGTGTCGTTATCCTGTACCCCAAGTGTCAGTGTCATTTTCCTGTACCCCAAGTATCAGTGTCAATATCCTGTACCCCGAGTGTCAGTGTCATTATCCTGTACCCCGAGTGTCAGTGTCATTATCCTGTACCCCGAGTGTCAGTGTCATTATCCTGTACCCCAAGTGTCAGTGTCATTATCCTGTACCCCAAGTGTCATTATCCTGTACCCCGAGTGTCAGTGTCATTATCCTGTACCCCAAGTGTCAGTGTCATTATCCTGTACCCCAAGTGTCAGTGTCATTATCCTGTACCCCAAGTGTCAGTGTCATTATCCTGTACCCCAAGTGTCATTATCCTGTACCCCAAGTGTCAGTGTCATTATCCTGTACCCCAAGTGTCAGCGTCATTATCCTGTACCCCGAGTGTCAGTGTCATTATCCTGTACCCCAAGTGTCAGTGTCATTATCCTGTACCCCAAGTGTCAGTGTCATTATCCTGTACCCCAAGTGTCAGCGTCATTATCCTGTACCCCGAGTGTCAGTGTCATTATCCTGTACCCCAAGTGTCAGTGTCATTATCCTGTACCCCAAGTGTCAGTGTCATTATCCTGTACCCCAAGTGTCAGCGTCATTATCCTGTACCCCAAGTGTCAGTGTCATTATCCTGTACCCCTGTATCCTGGCGCCCCGGTGTTCAATCTGTATAGTAATGTGCATGTCCACCTACTGAGCTGAATGAACAGATCATACGTCCTCAGTTCCATCCTTCATTTGCCACCAGCCGGATCTTATTTTAGAACCTGTGAGAGCTACAGGGAGAAAGCTGCAGCAGAAAGGATAAGCCCCCTGAGAAAGGACACTCCCCCTGATCTGCCAGCCTGAAGAGAATATAGCAGAGCACTTGAGCAATGAATGGGGAGATCTCTGGATCCATGGGAGGTACAGGGCTGCTTCTAGTGGTGTTAGAAAGCGATTGTCATGTACTGTATGATGTCTGATTTTCATTTATTACATTTATCATAGCATAACCCCTTTAACGCTTCATACAGCAGGAGGTTTGTTACAATGTAAACTATCCTGTGAGGTAGCAGCACATTGCACAATGTATCAGTGCAGGAATCAGCCTGGAGTCCAGTAATAGCAGTATAATGGAGGACACACCAGTTATTGGAGATGGAAATCTTTAAGGAAATCTGTCTTCACGAACCGTTGAGTCCTGCCCCAAATATTTCAGTAACGTTCTGCAGATGATTGCGCCCGGCGGGCACGGGGATTACAGGTGACATTTACAGTGAAGCCACCTTCCTTCTCAGAGTTTATTTTTGTGCAGGAGGTGAATGGTCGGAGTCTGGAGAGATTAGACTCATGTTCCAGGAATTATAGCCCAATATAAACCCTGGGCGGCCGCTGCACGTGGCCCCTTCTACCTGGTGACTCCCTGCCGCTGTACGTGGCCCCTTCTACCTGGCGACTCCCTGCTGCTGTACGTGGCCCCTTCTACCTGGCGACTCCCTGCCGCTGTACGTGGCCCCTTCTACCTGGTGACTCCCTGCCGCTGCACGTGGACCCTTCTACCTGGTGTCTCGCTGCCTTTGTACGTGGCCCCTCCCCTGGGTCACCTCATAACAAAGTATGTTGGGGGCGCAGGGGGTTGTATATAAAATATATGCCCCCTCCCAGCAGTAATCTAGTCATTAAGACCACAGCCCCTGTAATCTCAGTGCTGTGTGTTGTCGGGGGTCTCGTGATGTCTCAGGCTAATATCATTGCTGCAGTGAAATCACATTATCCCCATATGTGGAGGAAATATATACAGAATATAGAGGCACGGCCTCCACTCATACTATACAGACACGGCCTCCACTCATACTATACAGACATGGCCTCCACTCATACTATACAGACACGGCCTCCACTCATACTATACAGACACGGCCTCCACTCATACTATACAGACACGGCCTCCACTCCTACTATACAGACACGGCCTCCACTCCTACTATACAGACACGGCCTCCACTCATTCTATACAGACACGGCCTCCACTCATTCTATACAGACACGGCCTCCACTCATTCTATACAGACACGGCCTCCACTCCTACTGTACAGACACGGCCTCCACTCCTACTGTACAGACACGGCCTCCACTCCTACTGTACAGACACGGCCTCCACTCCTACTGTACAGACACGGCCTCCACTCCTACTGTACAGACACGGCCTCCACTCCTACTGTACAGACACGGCCTCCACTCATACTGTACAGACACGGCCTCCACTCATACTGTACAGACACGGCCTCCACTCATACTGTACAGACACGGCCTCCACTCATACTATACAGATACGGCCTCCACTCCTACTGTACAGACACGGCCTCCACTCCTACTATACAGACATGGCCTCCACATATACTATGCAGACATGGCCTCCACTCATACTATACAGACATGGCCTCCACTCATACTATACAGACACGGCCTCCACTCATACTATACAGACACGGCCTCCACTCATACTATACAGACACGGCCTCCACTCCTACTATACAGACACGGCCTCCACTCCTACTATACAGACATGGCCTCCACATATACTATGCAGACATGGCCTCCACATATACTATGCAGACATGGCCTCCACTCATACTATACAGACATGGCCTCCACTCATACTATACAGACATGGCCTCCACATATACTATACAGACACGGCCTCCACTAATACTATACAGACACGGCCTCTACTCCTACTATACAGACACGGCCTCCACTCATACTATACAGACACGGCCTCCACTCATTCTATACAGACACGGCCTCCACATATACTATACAGACACGGCCTCCACTCATTCTATACAGACATGGCCTCGACTCATTCTATACAGACACGGCCTTGACTCATTCTATACAGACACGGCATCCACTCATTCTATACAGACACGGCCTCCACTCCTACTATACAGACACGGCCTCCACTCATACTATACAGACACGGCCTCCACTCATTCTATACAGACACGGCCTCCACATATACTATACAGACACGGCCTCCACTCATTCTATACAGACATGGCCTCGACTCATTCTATACAGACACGGCCTTGACTCATTCTATACAGACACGGCATCCACTCATTCTATACAGACACGGCCTCCACTCATACTATACAGACATGGCCTCAGCACCCTGTAACAAGTGTCATAGTTCTTTCTGCCCATAAGACCATGGTGCCATTAGCAAGCAACGCTCAGATTTGACCACAAAGTATCTTGATGATACACAAAGCTGGAAGTCTTCGTACTGTACAAATTAAAGATGTCCAATTTCATGTACAGTCATGTGAAAAAATTAGGACACCCTTTGAAAGCATGTGGTTTTTTGTAACATTTTTAATAAATGGTTATTTCATCTCCGTTTCAACAATACAGAGAGATTAAAGTAATCCAACTAAACAAAGAAAACTGAAGAAAAGTCTTTTCAAGATCTTCTGTAAATGTCATTCTACAAAAATGCCTATTCTAACTGAGGAAAAAGATAGGACACCCTCACATGTATTCCCTCTTAAATTGGCTCAGATCTCACACAGGTATATCACACCAGGTGCACATAATTAGTAGATCGTTACTCTGCATGTTGAATGAGGCTGGCCCTATTTAAACCTCAGACATTTAGTTTGGTGTGCTCCTGACTGTTGAAGTGAGAGTGAGCACCATGGTGAGAGCAAAAGAGCTGTCAGAGGACTTCAGAAAAAAGATTGTAGCAGCCTATGAGTCTGGGAAGGGATTTAAAAAGATCTCAAAAGATTTTGAAATCAGCCATTCCACTGTCCGGAAGATAGTCTACAAGTGGAGGGCTTTCAAAACAACTGCCAACATGCCCAGGACTGGTCGCCCCAGCAAGTTCACCCCAAGAGCAGACCGCAAGATGCTAAAAGAGGTCTCCAAAAACCCTAAAGTGTCATCTCGAGAACTACAGCAGGCTCTGGCTACTGTTGATGTAGAAGTACATGCCTCTACAATCAGAAAGAGACTGTACAAGTTTAACTTGCATGGGAGGTGTGCAAGGAGGAAACCTTTGCTTTCCAAGAGAAACATCGAGGCCAGACTGACATTTGCCAGAGATAAAGTTGACAAAGACCAGGACTTCTGGAATAATGTTCTTTGGACAGATGAGTCCAAAATTGAATTATTTGGACACAACAGCAGAGGACATGTTTGGCGTAAACCAAACACAGCATTCCAAGAAAAGAACCTCATACCAACTGTGAAGCTATGGAGGTGGAAGTGTCATGGTTTGGGGCTGCTTTGCTGCAGCAGGACCTGGTCAGCTCACCATCATAGAATCCACGATGAATTCTACTGTGTATCAGAAGGTGCTTGAAGAACATGTGAGACCATCAGTTAGAAAATTAAAGCTGAAGCGGAACTGGACCATGCAACATGACAATGACCCAAAACATACTAGTAAATCAACCAAAGATTGGCTGAAAAAGAAGAAATGGAGAGTCCTGGAATGGCCAAGTCAAAGTCCAGATTTGAATCCCATTGAGATGCTGTGGGGTGACTTGAAAAGGGCTGTACGTGCAAGAAACCCTCAAACATCTCACAGCTGAAAAAGTTCTGCATTGAGGATGGGGTAAAATTTCCTCAGACCGATGTCGAAGACTGGTAGATGGCTACAAGAACCATCTCACTGCAGTTATTTCAGCCAAAGGAGGTAACACTCGCTATTAGGGGCAAGGGTGTCCTATCTTTTTCCTCAGTTAGAATAGGCATTTTTGTAGAATGACATTTACAGAAGATCTTGAAAAGACTTTTCTTCAGTTTTCTTTGTTCAGTCGGATTACTTTAATCTCTCTGTATTGTTGAAACGGAGATGAAATAACCATTTATTAAAAATGTTACAAAAAACCACATGCTTTCAAAGGGTGTCCTAATTTTTTCACATGACTGTAAGTGATGCATATAGGGAATGTCCACCATCAGATTTAATTAGACTTAAACTTATAATTAAAATTATAGATGAGAGAACGCCATTTACTGATACAGAGCTCCATATTCTCTTCATAGTCATCAAATAACATAACATTGTCTACCTGAAGCCACCACTAGAGGGAGCTCATAATAGTTTACTGCATACAGATACATGCAGCTACAACTATTGGGGGTGGTGGTGGTGGTGGGGGGGGTTCTGGGACTTCTTACTGCATACCAATATATACAGCAACTACTAGAGGGAATTTAGGAGCTTAGAGCAAACAGATATATGCAGCACCCACTAGAGGGAGCTCAGGAGATTACTACATACAGATATATACAGCCACCACTAGAGGGAGCTCAGGAGATTACTACATACAGATATATACAGCCACCACTAGAGGGAGCTCAGGAGATTACTACATACAGATATATACAGCCACCACTAGAGGGAGCTCTGAAGATTACTGCATACAGATATATACAGCCACCACTAGAGGGAGCTCAGGAGATTACTACATACAGATATATACAACCACGACTAGGGGGAGCTCAAGAGATTACTATATACAGATATATGCAGCCACCACTAGAGGGAGCTCAGGAGATTACTACATACAGATACATACAGCCACCACTAGAGGGAGCTCAAGAGATTAATGAATACAGATATATACAGCCACCACTAGAGGGAGCTCAGGAGATTACTGCATACAGATATATACAGCCACCACTAGAGGGAGCTCAGGAGATTACTACATACAGATATATACAGCCACCACTAGAGGGAGCTCAGGAGATTACTGCATACAGATATATACAGCCACCACTAGAGGGAGCTCAGGAGATTACTGCATACAGATATATACAGCCACCACTAGAAGGAGCTCAGGAGATTACTACATACAGATATATACAGCCACCACTAGAGGGTGCTCAGGAGATTACTACATACAGATATATAGAGCACCATTAGAGGGAGCTCAGGAGATTACTACATGCAAGTATATACAGCCACCACTAGAGGGAGCTCAGGAGATTACTGCATACAGATATATACAGCCACCACTAGAGGGAGCTCAGGAGATTACTACATATAGATATATACAGCCACTACTAGAGAAAGCTCAGGAGATTACTGCATACAGATATATACAGCCACCACTAGAGGGAGCTCAGGAGATTACTGCATACAGATATATACAGCCACCGCTAGAGGAAGCTCAGGAGATTATTACATACAGATATATACAGCCACCACTAGGGGGAGCTCAGGAGATTACTACATACAGATATATACAGCCACCACTAGAGGGAGCTCAGGAGATTTCTACATACAGATATATACAGCCACCGCTAGAGGAAGCTCAGGAAATTACCGCATATAGATATATACCGGCACCATTAGAGGGAGCTCAGGAGATTACCACATACAGATATATGCAGCCACCACAAGAGGGAGCTCAGGAGATTACTACATACAGATATATACTGCCACCACTAGACGGGGCTCTGGAGATTACTACATACAGATATATGCAGCCACCACAAGAGGGAGCTCAGGAGATTACTACATACAGATATATACTGCCACCACTAGAGGGAGCTCAGGAGATTACTACATACAGATATATACAGCCACCACTAGAGGGAGCTCAGGAGATTACTGCATACAGATATATACAGCCACCACTAGAGAGAGCTCAGGAGATTACTACATACAGATATATACAGCCACCACTAGTGGGAGCTCAGGAGATTACTACATACAGATATATACAGCCACCACTAGAGGAAACTCAGGAGATTACTACATACAGATATATACAGCCACCACTAGAGGGAGCTCAGGAGATTACTGCATACAGATATATACAGCCACCACTAGAGGGAGCTCAGGAGATTACTACATACAGATATATACAGCCACCACTAGAGGGAGCTCAGGAGATTATTGCATACAGATATATACAGCCACCACTAGAGGAAACTCAGAAGATTACTACATACAGATTCATACAGCTACCACTAGAGGGAGCTCAGGAGATTACTGCATACAGATATATACAGCCACCACTAGAGGGAGCTCAGGAGATTACTGCATACAGATATATACAGCCACCACTAGAGGGAGCTCAGGAGATTACTGCATACAGATATATACAGCCACCACTAGAGGGAGCTCAGGAGATTACTGCATACAGATATATACAGCCACCACTAGAGGGAGCTCAGGAGATTACTGCATAGAGATATATACAGCCACCACTAGGGAGGTCAGGAGATTAATACATACATATATATACAACCACCACTAGAGGAAGCTCAGGAGATTAATACATACAGATATATACAGCCACCACTAGAGGGAGCTCAGGAGGTTACTACATACAGATATATACAGCCACCACTAGAGGGAGCTCAGGAGATTACTGCATACAGATATATACAGTCTCCACTAGAGGGAACTCAGGAGATTACTACATACAGATATATACAGCCACCACTAGAGGGAGCTCAGGAATTACTACATACAGATATATACAGCCACCACTAGAGGGAGCTCAGGAGATTACTACATACAGATATATACAGCCACCACTAGAGGGAGCTCAGGAGATTACTACATACAGATATATACAGTCACCACTAGAGGGAGTTCAGGGAATTACTACATACAGATATATACAGCCACCACTAGAGGGAGCTCAGGAGATTACTACATACAGATATATACAGCCACCACTAGAGGGAGATCAGGAGATTACTGCATACAGATATATACAACCACCACTAGAGGAAGCTCAGGAGATTACTACATACAGATCTATACAGCTACAACTAGAGGGAGCTCAGGAGATTACTACATACAGATATATACAGCCACCACTAGAGGGAGCTCAGGAGATAACTACATACAGATATATAGAGCCACCGCTAGAGGGAGCTCAGGAGATTACTGCATACAGATATATACAGCCACCACTAGAGGGAGCTCAGGAGATTACTGCATACAGATATATACAGCCACCACTAGAGGGAGCTCAGGAGATTACTACATATAGATATATACAACCACCACTAGAGGAAGCTCAGGAGATTACTACATACAGATATATACAGCCACCACTAGAGGGAGCTCGGGAGATTACTACATACAGATATATACAGCCACCACTAGAGGGAGCTCAGGAGATAACTACATACAGATATATAGATCCACCGCTAGAGGGAGCTCAGGAGATTACTGCATACAGATATATACAGCCACCACTAGAGGGAGCTCAGGAGATTACTGCATACAGATATATACAGCCACCACTAGAGGGAGCTCAGGAGATTACTACATACAGATATATACAGCCACCACTAGGGGGAGCTCAGGAGATTACTACATACAGATATTTACAGCCACCACTAGAGGGAGCTCAGGAGATTACTACATACAGATATATACAGCCACCACTAGAGGGAGCTCAGGAGATTACTACATACAGATATATACAGCCACCACTAGAGGGAGCTCAGGAGATTACTACATACAGATATATACAGCCACCACTAGAGGGAGCTCAGGAGATTACTACATACAGATATATACAGCCACCACTAGAGGGAGCTCAGGAGATAACTACATACAGATATATAGAGCCACCGCTAGAGGG
Source organism: Bufotes viridis (assembly GCA_033119425.1). Taxonomy (NCBI): domain Eukaryota; kingdom Metazoa; phylum Chordata; class Amphibia; order Anura; family Bufonidae; genus Bufotes; species Bufotes viridis. The sequence continues at coordinate 392,185,258 of CM065593.1, forward strand.
AGCTCAGGAGATTACTGCATAGAGATATATACAGCCACCACTAGAGGAGCTCAGGAGATTACTGCATACAGATATATACAGCCACCACTAGAGGGAACTCAGGAGATTACTAAGTACAGATATATACAGCCACCACAAGAGGGAGCTCAGGAGATTACTACATACAGATATATACAGTCACCTCTAGAGGGAGCTCAGGAGATTATAATATACAGATATATACAGCCACCACTAGAGGAAGCTCAGGAGATTACTGCATAGAGATATATACCGTCACCACTAGAGGGAGCTCAGGAGATTACTGCATACAGATATATACCGTCACCACTAAAGGGAGCTCAGGAGATTACTGCATACAGATATATAGAGCCACCACTAGAGGAGCTAAGGAGATTACTGCATACAGATATATACCGTCACCACTAGAGGGAGCTCAGGAGATTACTGCATACAGATATATACAGCCACCACTAGAGGGAGCTCAGGAGATTACTACATACAGATATATACAGCCACCACTAGAGGGAGCTCAGGAGATTACTACATACAGATATATACAGTCACTACTAGAGGGAGTTCAGGGAATTACTACATACAGATATATACAGCCACCACTAGAGGGAGCTCAGGAGATTACTACATACAGATATATACAGCCACCACTAGAGGGAGCTCAGGAGATTACTGCATACAGATATATACAACCACCACTAGAGGAAGCTCAGGAGATTACTACATACAGATCTATACAGCTACAACTAGAGGGAGCTCAGGAGATTACTACATACAGATATATACAGCCACCACTAGAGGAAGCTCAGGAGATTAATACATACATATATATACAACCACCACTAGAGGAAGCTCAGGAGATTACTGCATACAGATATATACAGCCACCACTAGAGGGAGCTCAGGAGATTACTGCATACAGATATATACAGCCACCACTAGAGGGAGCTCAGGAGATTACTACATATAGATATATACAACCACCACTAGAGGAAGCTCAGGAGATTACTACATACAGATATATACAGCCACCACTAGAGGGAGCTCAGGAGATTACTACATACAGATATATACAGCCACCACTAGAGGGAGCTCAGGAGATAACTACATACAGATATATAGATCCACCGCTAGAGGGAGCTCAGGAGATTACTGCATACAGATATATACAGCCACCACTAGAGGGAGCTCAGGAGATTACTGCATACAGATATATACAGCCACCACTAGAGGGAGCTCAGGAGATTACTACATACAGATATATACAGCCACCACTAGGGGAGCTCAGGAGATTACTACATACAGATATTTACAGCCACCACTAGAGGGAGCTCAGGAGATTACTACATACAGATATATACAGCCACCACTAGAGGGAGCTCAGGAGATTACTACATACAGATATATACAGCCACCACTAGAGGGAGCTCAGGAGATTACTACATACAGATATATACAGCCACCACTAGAGGGAGCTCAGGAGATTACTACATACAGATATATACAGCCACCACTAGAGGGAGCTCAGGAGATAACTACATACAGATATATAGAGCCACCGCTAGAGGGAGCTCAGGAGATTACTGCATAGAGATATATACAGCCACCACTAGAGGGAGCTCAGGAGATTACTGCATACAGATATATACAGCCACCACTAGAGGGAACTCAGGAGATTACTAAGTACAGATATATACAGCCACCACAAGAGGGAGCTCAGGAGATTACTACATACAGATATATACAGTCACCTCTAGAGGGAGCTCAGGAGATTACTAATATACAGATATATACAGCCACCACTAGAGGAAGCTCAGGAGATTACTGCATAGAGATATATACCGTCACCACTAGAGGGAGCTCAGGAGATTACTGCATACAGATATATACCGTCACCACTAAAGGGAGCTCAGGAGATTACTGCATACAGATATATAGAGCCACCACTAGAGGGAGCTAAGGAGATTACTGCATACAGATATATACCGTCACCACTAGAGGGAGCTCAGGAGATTACTGCATACAGATATATACAGCCACCACTAGAGGGAGCTCAGGAGATTACTACATACAGATATATACAGCCACCACTAGAGGGAGCTCAGGAGATTACTACATACAGATATATACAGTCACTACTAGAGGGAGTTCAGGGAATTACTACATACAGATATATACAGCCACCACTAGAGGGAGCTCAGGAGATTACTACATACAGATATATACAGCCACCACTAGAGGGAGCTCAGGAGATTACTGCATACAGATATATACAACCACCACTAGAGGAAGCTCAGGAGATTATTACATACAGATCTATACAGCTACAACTAGAGGGAGCTCAGGAGATTACTACATACAGATATATACAGCCACCACTAGAGGAAGCTCAGGAGATTAATACATACATATATATACAACCACCACTAGAGGAAGCTCAGGAGATTACTGCATACAGATATATACAACCACCACTAGAGGAAGCTCAGGAGATTACTGCATACAGATATATACAGCCACCACTAGAGGAAGCTCAGGAGATTAATACATACATATATATACAACCACCACTAGAGGAAGCTCAGGAGATTACTGCATACAGATATATACAACCACCACTATAGGGAGCTCAGAAGATTACTACATACAGATATATACAGTTACTACTAGAGGGAGCTCAGGAGATTACTACATACAGATATATACAGCCACCACAAGAGGGTGCTCAGGAGATTACTACATACAGATATATACAGCCACCGCTAGAGGGAGCTCAGGAGATTACTGCATACAGATATATACAGCCACCACTAGAGGGAGCTCAGGAGATTACTGCATACAGATATATACAGCCACCACTAGAGGGAGCTCAGGAGATTACTACATACAGATATATACAGCCACCACTAGGGGGAGCTCAGGAGATTACTACATACAGATATATACAGCCACCACTAGAGGGAGCTCAGGAAATTACCGCATATGGATATATACCGGCACCATTAGAGGGAGCTCAGGAGATTACCACATACAGATATATGCAGCCACCACAAGAGGGAGCTCAGGAGATTACTACATACAGATATATACTGCCACCACTAGACGGGGCTCTGGAGATTACTACATACAGATATATGCAGCCACCACAAGAGGAGCTCAGGAGATTACTACATACAGATATATACTGCCACCACTAGAGGGAGCTCAGGAGATTACTACATACAGATATATACAGCCACCACTAGAGGGAGCTCAGGAGATTACTGCATACAGATATATACAGCCACCACTAGAGAGAGCTCAGGAGATTACTACATACAGATATATACAGCCATCACTAGTGGGAGCTCAGGAGATTACTACATACAGATATATACAGCCACCACTAGAGGAAACTCAGGAGATTACTACATACAGATATATACAGCCACCACTAGAGGGAGCTCAGGAGATTACTGCATACAGATATATACAGCCACCACTAGAGGGAGCTCAGGAGATTACTACATACAGATATATACAGCCACCACTAGAGGGAGCTCAGGAGATTATTGCATACAGATATATACAGCCACCACTAGAGGAAACTCAGAAGATTACTACATACAGATTCATACAGCTACCACTAGAGGGAGCTCAGGAGATTACTGCATACAGATATATACAGCCACCACTAGAGGGAGCTCAGGAGATTACTGCATACAGATATATACAGCCACCACTAGAGGGAGCTCAGGAGATTACTGCATACAGATATATACAGCCACCACTAGAGGGAGCTCAGGAGATTACTGCATACAGATATATACAGCCACCACTAGAGGGAGCTCAGGAGATTACTGCATACAGATATATACAGCCACCACTAGGGGGAGGTCAGGAGATTAATACATACATATATATACAACCACCACTAGAGGAAGCTCAGGAGATTAATACATACAGATATATACAGCCACCACTAGAGGGAGCTCAGGAGGTTACTACATACAGATATATACAGCCACCACTAGAGGGAGCTCAGGAGATTACTGCATACAGATATATACAGTCTCCACTAGAGGGAACTCAGGAGATTACTACATACAGATATATACAGCCACCACTAGAGGGAGCTCAGGGAATTACTACATACAGATATATACAGCCACCACTAGAGGGAGCTCAGGAGATTACTACATACAGATATATACAGCCACCACTAGAGGGAGCTCAGGAGATTACTACATACAGATATATACAGTCACCACTAGAGGGAGTTCAGGGAATTACTACATACAGATATATACAGCCACCACTAGAGGGAGCTCAGGAGATTACTACATACAGATATATACAGCCACCACTAGAGGGAGATCAGGAGATTACTGCATACAGATATATACAACCACCACTAGAGTAGGCTCAGGAGATTACTACATACAGATCTATACAGCTACAACTAGAGGGAGCTCAGGAGATTACTACATACAGATATTTACAGCCACCACTAGAGGGAGCTCAGGAGATTACTACATACAGATATATACAGCCACCACTAGAGGGAGCTCAGGAGATTACTACATACAGATATATACAGCCACCACTAGAGGGAGCTCAGGAGATTACTACATACAGATATATATAGCCACCACTAGAGGGAGCTCAGGAGATTACTACATACAGATATATACAGCCACCACTAGAGGGAGCTCAGGAGATAACTACATACAGATATATAGAGCCACCGCTAGAGGGAGCTCAGGAGATTACTGCATACAGATATATACAGCCACCACTAGAGGGAGCTCAGGAGATTACTGCATACAGATATATACAGCCACCACTAGAGGGAACTCAGGAGATTACTAAGTACAGATATATACAGCCACCACTAGAGGGAGCTCAGGAGATTACTACATACAGATATATACAGTCACCTCTAGAGGGAGCTCAGGAGATTATAATATACAGATATATACAGCCACCACTAGAGGAAGCTCAGGAGATTACTGCATAGAGATATATACCGTCACCACTAGAGGGAGCTCAGGAGATTACTGCATACAGATATATACCGTCACCACTAAAGGGAGCTCAGGAGATTACTGCATACAGATATATAGAGCCACCACTAGAGGGAGCTAAGGAGATTACTGCATACAGATATATACCGTCACCACTAGAGGGAGCTCAGGAGATTACTGCATACAGATATATACAGCCACCACTAGAGGAGCTCAGGAGATTACTGCATACAGATATATACAGCCACCACTAGAGGGAGCTCAGGAGATTACTACATACAGATATATACAGCCACCACTAGAGGGAGCTCAGGAGATTACTACATACAGATATATACAGTCACTACTAGAGGGAGTTCAGGAGATTACTACATACAGATATATACAGCCACCACTAGAGGGAGCTCAGGAGATTACTACATACAGATATATACAGCCACCACTAGAGGGAGCTCAGGAGATTACTGCATACAGATATATACAACCACCACTAGAGGGAGCTCAGGAGATTACTACATACAGATCTATACAGCTACCACTAGAGGGAGCTCAGGAGATTACTACATACAGATATATACAGCCACCACTAGAGGAAGCTCAGGAGATTAATACATACATATATATACAGCCACCACTAGAGGAAGCTCAGGAGATTACTGCATACAGATATATACAACCACCACTAGAGGAAGCTCAGGAGATTACTGCATACAGATATATACAGCCACCACTAGAGGAAGCTCAGGAGATTACTACATACAGATATATACAACCACCACTAGAGGAAGCTCAGGAGATTACTGCATACAGATATATACAGCCACCACTATAGGGAGCTCAGGAGATTACTACATACAGATATATACAGTTACTACTAGAGGGAGCTCAGGAGATTACTACATACAGATATATACAGCCACCACTAGAGGAGCTCAGGAGATTACTACATACAGATATATACAGCCACCACTAGAGGAGCTCAGGAGATTACTACATACAGATATATACAGTCACTACTAGAGGGAGTTCAGGAGATTACTACATACAGATATATACAGCCACCACTAGAGGGAGCTCAGGAGATTACTACATACAGATATATACAGCCACCACTAGAGGGAGCTCAGGAGATTACTGCATACAGATATATACAACCACCACTAGAGGAAGCTCAGGAGATTACTACATACAGATATATACAGCCACCACTAGAGGAGCTCAGGAGATTACTACATACAGATATATACAGCCACCACTAGAGGAAGCTCAGGAGATTACTACATACAGATATATACAACCACCACTAGAGGAAGCTCAGGAGATTACTGCATACAGATATATACAACCACCACTAGAGGAAGCTCAGGAGATTACTGCATACAGATATATACAGCCACCACTAGAGGGAGCTCAGGAGATTACTACATACAGATATATACAACCACCACTAGAGGAAGCTCAGGAGATTACTGCATACAGATATATACAGCCACCACTAGAGGGAGCTCAGAAGATTACTACATACAGATATATACAGCTACTACTAGAGGGAGCTCAGGAGATTACTACATACAGATATATACAGCCACCACTAGAGGGAGCTCAGGAGATTACTACATACAGATATATACAGCCACCACTAGAGGGAGCTCAGGAGATTACTACATACAGATATATACAGCCACCACTAGAGGGAGCTCAGGAGATTACTACATACAGATATATACAGCCACCACTAGAGGGAGCTCAGGAGATTACTACATACAGATATATACAGCCACCACTAGAGGGAGCTCAGGAGATTACTACATACAGATATATACAGCCACCACTAGAGGGAGCTCAGGAGATTACTACATACAGATATATACAGCCACCACTAGAGGGAGCTCAGGAGATTACTACATACAGATATATACAGCCACCACTAGAGGGAGCTCAGGAGATTACTACATACAGATATATACAGCCACCACTAGAGGGAGCTCAGGAGATTACTACATACAGATATATACAGCCACCACTAGAGGGAGCTCAGGAGATTACTACATACAGATATATACAGCCACCACTAGAGGGAGCTCAGGAGATTACTACATACAGATATATACAGCCACCACTAGAGGGAGCTCAGGAGATTACTACATACAGATATATACAGCCACCACTAGAGGGAGCTCAGGAGATTACTACATACAGATATATACAGCCACCACAAGAGGGTGCTCAGGAGATTACTACATACAGATATATACAGCCACCACTAGAGGGAGCTCAGGAGATTACTACATACAGATATATACAGCCACCACTAGAGGGAGCTCAGGAGATTACTACATACAGATATATACAGCCACCACTAGAGGGAGCTCAGGAGATTACTGCATACATATAAATACAGCCACCACTAGAGGGAGCTCAGAAGATTACTACATACAGATATATACAGCCACCACTAGAGGGAGCTCAGGAGATTACTACATACAGATATATACAGCCACCAGTAGAGGGAGCTCAGGAGATTACTACATACAGATATATACAGCCACCACTAGTGGGAGCTCAGGAGATTACTACATACAGATATATACAGCCACCACTAGAGGGCGCTCAGGAGATCACTACATACAGATATATACAGCCACCACTATAGGGAGCTCAGGAGATCACTACATACAGGTATATACAGCCACCACTAGATTGAGCTCAGCTGAGCTGTGTATCTAATCCTACCATATGTGATAGTGTCTGCTGAGCCTCTGTATCTAAGTGTGATACAGTCTCAGAGAACCCTGCAGCACTACACCCCCCATCATTTAAGGTTACTAGCTTTTAATGTAAAGCATAGTATAATATTTATTAACCATTAACCTCCCAGGAGTGACCCTTTATATATCATCATTGGATGTCGTAGTGGCGGTAGATGAGACTTGTATAGCGCGGTTCTGCATGTGTCAGACATATTGGCGCAGTCTGCGGTATCTTTGTATACGGCTCAGCGTGTTTCGGACTCTTATAAATTAATGATAATCTTGGAGAGAACGAATCCGGCGCCGAGAAATTTCCTTCTCTCGCTCATTTCTCTGAATTCCAGTTGTCATGACAACCAGGGTGGAATTTATAGAAGAGAAATGCGATGGATCCGTCCTGCCGCCTGACTGGGCGCAGTTACCGCCACATGGAGGATTTCTGTGCTGTAATCATGTTTTATTCATGCCTCAGTGAGGGGCACGGAGCCTGGCATGGGGCCACGGCATAACAATGTGTGCCATAGGGCAGATCACTGAGAGAGGAGGCACTATGGGCAGATACCAAAATAATCTCGTCACTAAGGGGCCCCTGGTGACTTGTTACCCCCTGATGAGCTCTTTACGAACCCTCTGACTGTTCTTCCTGGCCCCCGGGGATGTGTTTGTCCAAAACTTGGAAACTTCTGTGTATTGATACTAGTAATACCAGGCATTACTAGGTCTGCCAGCAGAGGGCAGGATGGCTCATCATGACAGCAGAGGTAAGTGGTGGGGCAACAGGTAAAAGTATAGCACTCTAAGGGCGGTATTACACCATCAGATTATCTGACAGATTTTCTGACCAATCATTGGCACTGTGTAGCACTCTTTATCCTGGCACTGTGTTGTACTCTTTATCCTGACACTATATACCACTTTTCATCCTGGCACCGTGTGGCACTCTTTATCCTGGCACCGTGTGGCACTCTTAATCCTGGCACCATGTGGCACTCTTTATCTTGGCACTATATAGCACTCTTTATCCTGGCACTATATAGCACTTTTTATCCTGGCACTATATAGCACTTTTTATCCTGGCACTGTATAGCACTCTTTATCCTGGCACTAAATAGCACTCAATATCCTGGCACTATATAGCACTCTCTATCCTGCCACCGTGTAGCACTCTTTATCCTGGCACTGTGTTGCACTCTTTATTCTGGCACTGTGTAGCACTCTTTATCCTGGCACCGTGTTGCACTCTTTATCCTGGCACTGTGTTGCACTCTTTATTCTGGCACTGTGTAGCACTCTTTATCCTGACACTATATAGCACTCTTTATCCTTGCACTGTGTAGCACTCTTTATCCTGGCACTATATAGCACTCTTTATCCTGGCCCTATATAGCACTCTTTATCCTTGCACTGTGTAGCACTCTTTATCCTTGCACTGTGTAGCACTCTTTATCCTGGCCCTATATAGCACTCTTTATCCTTGCACTGTGTAGCACTCTTTATCCTTGCACTGTGTAGCACTCTTTATCCTTGCACTGTGTAGCACTCTTTATCCTGGCACTATATAGCACTCTTTATCCTTGCACTGTGTAGCACTCTTTATCCTGGCACTATATAGCACTCTTTATCCTGGCACCGTGTTGCACTCTTTATCCTGGCACCATGTGGCACTCTTTATCCTGGCACTATATAGCACTGTTTATCCTGGCACTATATAGCACTCTTTATCCTGGCACTATATAGCACTTTTTATCCTGGCACTATATAGCACTTTTTATCCTGGCACTATTTAGCACTCTTTATCCTGGCACTATATAGCACTCTTTATCCTGGCACTAAATAGCACTCTTTATCCTGGCACTGTGTGGCACTCTTTATCCTGGCACTATATAGCACTCTTTATCCTGGCACCATGTGGCACTCTTTATCCTGGCACCGTGCTGCACTCTTTATCCTGGCACTATATAGCACTCTTTATCCTGGCACTAAATAGCACTCTTTATCCTGGCACTGTGTGGCACTCTTTATCCTGGCACTATATAGCACTCTTTATCCTGGCACTATATAGCACTGTTTATCCTGGCACTATATAGCACTCTTTATCCTGGCACTATATAGCACTCTTTATCCTGGCACTATATAGCACTCTTTATCCTGGCACCGTGTAGCACTCTTTATCCTGGCACCATGTGGCACTCTTTATCCTGGCACCATGTGGCACTCTTTATCCTGGCACTATATAGCACTGTTTATCCTGGCACTATATAGCACTCTTTATCCTGGCACTAAATAGCACTCTTTATCCTGGCACTGTGTAGCACTCTTTATCCTGGCACCGTGTTGTACTCTTTATCCTGGCACCGTGTAGCACTCTTTATACTGGCACTGTGTTGCACTTTTTATTCTGGCACTGTGTAGCACTCTTTATCCTGGCACCATGTTGCACTCTTTATCCTGGCACCATGTTGCACTCTTTATCCTGGCACCGTGTTGCACTCTTTATTCTGGCACTGTGTAGCACTCTTTATCCTTGCACTGTGTAGCACTCTTTATCCTTGCACTGTGTAGCACTCTTTATCCTGGCACTATATAGCACTCTTTATCCTTGCACCGTGTAGCACTCTTTATCCTTGCACTGTGTAGCACTCTTTATCCTGGCACTATATAGCACTCTTTATCCTGGCACCGTGTAGCACTCTTTATCCTGGCCCTATATAGCACTCTTTATCCAGGCACTTTATAGCACTCTTTATCCTGGCACTGGGTTGCACTCTTTATCCTGGCACTGTGTTGCACTCTTTATTCTGGCACTGTGTAGCACTCTTTATCCTGGCACTGTGTTGCACTCTTTATCCTGACACTATATAACACTCTTTATCCTGGCACTGTGTAGCACTCTTTATCCTGACACTATATAGCACTCTTTATCCTTGCACTGTGTAGCACTCATTATCCTTGCACTGTGTAGCACTCTTTATCCTGGCACTATATAGCACTGTTTATCCTGGCACTATATAGCACTGTTTATCCTGGCACTATATAGCACTCTTTATCCTGGCACTAAATAGCACTCTTTATCCAGGCACTGTGTGGCACTCTTTATCCTGGCACTATATAGCACTCTTTATCCTGACACCATGTGGCACTCTTTATCCAGGCACCGTGTTGCACTCTTTATCCTGGCACTATATAGCACTCTTTATCCTGGCACTAAATAGCACTCTTTATCCTGGCACTGTGTGGCACTCTTTATCCTGGCACTATATAGCACTCTTTATCCTGGCACCATGTGGCACTCTTATCCTGGCACCATGGCACTCTTTATCCTGGCACTGTGGCACTCTTTATCCTGGCACCGTTGGCACTCTTTATCCTGGCACTGTGTGGCACTCTTTATCCTGGCACTATGTGGCACTCTTTATCCTGGCACTATGGCACTTTTATCCTGGCACTGTGGCACTCTTATCCTGGCACTGTAGCACTCTTTATCCTGGCACTATATAGCACTCTTTATCCTGGCACTAAATAGCACTCTTTATCCTGGCACTGTGTGGCACTCTTTATCCTGGCACTATATAGCACTCTTTATCCTGGCACCATGTGGCACTCTTTATCCTGGCACCGTGTGGCACTCTTTATCCTGGCACCGTGTGGCACTCTTTATCCTGGCACCGTGTGGCACTCTTTATCCTGGCACTGTATAGCACTCTTTATCCTGGCACTATATAGCACTTTTTATCATGGCACTATATAGCACTCTTTATCCTGGCACTATATAGCACTCTTTATCCAGGCACTATATAGCACTCTTTATCCTGGCACTGGGTTGCACTCTTTATCCTGGCACTGTGTAGCACTCTTTATCCTGGCACCGTGTTGCACTCTTTATCCTGGCACTGTGTTGCACTCTTTATTCTGGCACTGTGTAGCACTCTTTATCCTGGCACCGTGTTGCACTCTTTATCCTGGCACTGTGTTGCACTCTTTATTCTGGCACTGTGTAGCACTCTTTATCCTGACACTATATAGCACTCTTTATCCTGGCACTATATAGCACTCTTTATCCTTGCACTGTGTAGTTCTCTTTATCCTGGCACTATATAGCACTCTTTATCCTTGCACTGTGTAGCACTCTTTATCCTTGCACTGTGTAGCACTCTTTATCCTGGCACTATATAGCACTCTTTATCCTTGTACTGTGTAGCACTCTTTATCCTTGCACTGTGTAGCACTCTTTATCCTGGCACTATATAGCACTGTTTATCCTGGCACTATATAGCACTTTTTATCCTGGCCCTATATAGCACTCTTTATCCTGGCACTATATAGCACTCTTTATCCTGGCACTATATAGCACTTTTTATCCTGGCACTATATAGCACTTTTTATCCTGGCACTATATAGCACTCTTTATCCTGGCACTAAATAGCACTCTTTATCCTGGCACTGTGTGGCACTCTTTATCCTGGCACTATATGGCACTCTTTATCCTGGCACCATATGGCACTCTTTATCCTGGCACCGTGTTGCACTCTTTATCCTGGCACTGTGTAGCACTCTTTATCATTGCACTGTGTAGCACTCTTTATCCTTGCACTGTGTAGCACTCTTTATCCTTGCACTGTGTAGCACTCTTTATCCTGGCACTATAAAGCACTCTTTATCCTGGCACTAAATAGCACTCTTTATCCTGGCACTGTGTGGCACTCTTTATCCTGGCACTATATAGCACTCTTTATCCTGGCACCATGTGGCACTCTTTAGCCTGGCACCATGTGGCACTCTTTATCCTGGCACCATGTGGCACTCTTTATCCTGGCACAATGTGGCACTCTTTATCCTGGCACTATATAGCACTGTTTATCCTGGCACTATATAGCACTCTTTATCCTGGCACCGTCTAGCACTCTTTATCCTGGCACAGTGTGGCACTCTTTATCCTGGCACCATGTGGCACTCTTTATCCTGGCACTATATAGCACTGTTTATCCTGGCACTATATAGCACTCCTTATCCTGGCACTATATAGCACTTTTTATCCTGGCACTGTGTGGCACTGTTTATCCTGGCACTATATAGCACTCTTTATCCTGGCACCGTCTAGCACTCTTTATCCTGGCACCGTGTGGCACTCTTTATCCTGGCACCATGTGGCACTCTTTATCCTGGCACTATATAGCACTGTTTATCCTGGCACTATATAGCACTCCTTATCCTGGCACTATATAGCACTTTTTATCCTGGCACTATATAGCACTCTTTATCCTGGCACTATATAGCACTCTTTATCCTGGCACTGTGTGGCACTCTTTATCCTGGCACTATATAGCACTCTTTATCCTGGCACTAAATAGCACTCTTTATCCTGGCACTGTGTGGCACTCTTTATCCTGGCACTATATAGCACTCTTTATCCTGGCACCATGTGGCACTCTTTATCCTGGCACCATGTGGCACTCTTTATCCTGACACTATATAGCACTGTTTATCCTGGCACTATATAGCACTCTTTATCCTGGCACTGTGTAGCACTCTTTATCCTGGCTCTGTGTAGCACTCTTTATCCTGGCACCGTGTAGCACTCTTTATCCAGGCACCGTGTGGCACTCTTTATCCTGGCACCATGTGGCACTCTTTATCCTGGCACTATATAGCACTCCTTATCCTGGCACTATATAGCACTTTTTATCCTGGCACTATATAGCACTCTTTATCCTGGCACTATATAGTACTCTTTATCCTGGCACTAAATAGCACTCTTTATCCTGGCACTGTGTGGCACACTTTATCCTGGCACTATATAGCACTCTCTATCCTGCCACCGTGTTGCACTCTTTATCCTGGCACCGTGTTGTACTCTTTATCCTGGCACTGTGTAGCACTCTTTATCCTGGCCCTATATAGCACTCTTTATCCTTGCACTGTGTAGCACTCTTTATCCTTGCACTGTGTAGCACTCTTTATCCTGGCACTAAATAGCACTCTTTATCCTTGCACTGTGTAGCACTCTTTATCCTGGTACCGTGTAGCACTCTTTATCCTGGCACCGTGTAGCACTCTTTATCCTGGCACTGGGTTGCACTCTTTATCCTGGCACTGGGTATCACTCTTTATCCTGGCACCGTGTAGCACTCTTTATCCTGGCACTATATAGCACTCTTTATCCTGGCACCGTGTAGCACTCTTTATCCTGGCACCGTGTAGCACTCTTTATCCTGGCACTATATAGCACTCTTTATCCTGGCACCGTGTAGCACTCTTTATCCTGGCACCGTGTAGCACTCTTTATCCTGGCACTAAATAGCACTCTTTATCCTGGCACTGTGTAGCACTCTTTATCCTGGCACTGTAGCACTCTTTATCCTGGCACTGTGTAGCACTCTTTATCCTGGCACTGTGTAGCAGTCTTTATCCTGGCACTGGGTATCACTCTTTATCCTGGCACCGTGTAGCACTCTTTATCCTGGCACTATATAGCACTCTTTATCCTGGCACCGTGTAGCACTCTTTATCCTGGCACCGTGTAGCACTCTTTATCCTGGCACTATATAGCACTCTTTATCCTGGCACCGTGTAGCACTTTTTATCCTGGCACCGTGTAGCACTCTTTATCCTGGCACTGGGTGGCACTCTTTATCCTGGCACTGGGTGGCACTCTTTATCCTGGCACTGTGTAGCAGTCTTTATCCTGGCACTGGGTATCACTCTTTATCCTGGCACCGTGTAGCACTCTTTATCCTGGCACTATATAGCACTCTTTATCCTGGCACCGTGTAGCACTCTTTATCCTGGCACCGTGTAGCACTCTTTATCCTGGCACTATATAGCACTCTTTATCCTGGCACCGTGTAGCACTTTTTATCCTGGCACCGTGTAGCACTCTTTATCCTGGCACTGGGTGGCACTCTTTATCCTGGCACTGTGTAGCACTCTTTATCCTGGCACTGTGTAGCAGTCTTTATCCTGGCACTGTGTAGCAGTCTTTATCCTGGCACTGTGTAGCACTCTTTATCCTGGCACTATATAGCACTCTTTATCCTGGCACCGTGTAGCACTCTTTATCCTGGCACCGTGTAGCACTCTTTATCCTGGCACTATATAGCACTCTTTATCCTGGCACTGTGTAGCAGTCTTTATCCTGGCACTGTGTAGCACTCTTTATCCTGGCACTGGGTGGCACTCTTTATCCTGGCACTGTGTAGCACTCTTTATCCTGGCACTGTGTAGCAGTCTTTATCCTGGCACTGTGTAGCAGTCTTTATCCTGGCACTGGGTGGCAGTATGAACAGTGTATAAATATGGGTGTTGCTCTTTTAGAAACTATACTGACTGACTATAGTGCCGTAGAGTCTCATCATATAAGGTGGACGCCGTATACCATTGTGTGACTGGATTCTGACTCTCGTCTCTCTGAACCCCAGGATTTGTTGTCAGGATTAGCTGATTCGCCGCTCAGTAATTGCTGTAATATTCGCCGTGCCGCAGACCGTACAGAATTATTTATTAGAATTTGCCCTTTCTGGTCTCATTTACATAATTTTAACAAAAAGAACTGTTCTCAGAAGATCTCTTCCAGTAATCAGACTCATAATTGGGGAGGGCATCGTCTGCGGCGCCGCTGGAAAATCCATTATAGGGGGGGGGGTATGAAATGCGGCTGTCAGCAGAATTATAAGATGAGAAATCCTGGCACCTGCTGCCACCCATTGTAATGATTTGGGGGGGGGGGGGGTATGGATTCAATATCTGGGCAGGGGGAGGGGTGTGAGGATAACGCTGAAAGGCCTTCTGGATATAACTGATCCCTGAGGATTCAGATTAAATATTTATTCTGTGTTTTAGATATCTGCGCCCCCATGACAACACTTCCTGCCCCTCTTCACTGACATTTAAGAGGTATTAAAAAAAAATAAGGCCTTATGGCGGAAACTCGGAATTCAGATTGGTTGGTTGGTATGAGGAACGGCGTCCCTATGACAACACTGAGCTGCCCGTGGAAAGGAGCAGGGAGTGTTGTTATGGGGGTAAAGGAGACGGGTAACCACAACTGACGAATACCAGCGATCAGTGGGGAATGAATGGCTGCAGAGACATCGGATGCCGCTCATCGCCATGGAGAGCAAACGATTGGGCATATCGAAATCTGCCCTGCCTTCCTTCACAAGTCTGCAAGGCAAATTGTGTGACCAGAGCCCAGCCTTGGGGGCGTGCAAGCTGGTGCATTAGCCGCCACTGCAAAAGGGGGCACCATAGATGGTCTGACACCCAAAGCTATTATTTATACACTGTATATCACAGTATGGCAGCATTAGTGAGCATTGTATGGCAGTATTCATGAGCGCTATATGGTGGTAATAGTGAGCACTGTATGGTGGTAATAGTGAGCACTGTATTGCAGTATTATAGAGCACTGTATGGTGGTATTAATACTGTATGGCGGTATAGTAACTAAATATAATTCAGCACTGAATAGCGATACTATTGGGCACGGTGAGGCAGTATTCTTGAGCACTGTATGGTGGTATTAGTGAGCACTGTATGGTGGTAATAGTGAGCACTGTATGGTGGTAATAGTGAGCACTGTATGGTGGTAATAGTGAGCACTGTATGGCAGTATTCATAAGCACTATATGGTGGTATTAGTAAGCACTGTATGGTGGTAATAGTGAGCACTGTATGGTGGTAATAGTGAGCACTGTATGGTGGTAATAGTGAGCACTGTATGGTGGTAATAGTGAGCACTGTATGGTGGTAATAGTGAGCACTGTATGGTGGTAATAGTGAGCACTGTATGGTGGTAATAGTGAGCACTGTATGGCATTATTCATAAGCACTATATGGTGGTATTAGTAAGCACTGTATGGTGGTAATAGTGAGCACTGTATTGCAGTATTATAGAGCACTGTATGATGGTATTAATACTGTATGGCGGTATAGTAACTAAATATAATTCAGCACTGAATAGCGATACTATTGGGCACGGTGAGGCAGTATTCTTGAGCACTGTATGGTGGTATTAGTGGGCACTGTATGGTGGTAATAGTGAGCACTGTATGGTGGTAATAGTGAGCACTGTATGGCAGTATTCATAAGCACTATATGGTGGTATTAGTAAGCACTGTATGGTGTTAATAGTGAGCACTGTATTGCAGTATTATAGAGCACTGTATGGTGGTATTAATACTGTATGGCGGTATAGTAAATAAATATAATTCAGCACTGAATAGCGATACTATTGGGCACGGTGAGGCAGTATTCTTGAGCATTGTATGTTAGTATTGGTACTGTGTGGTGGTATTATTTTGCACTGTATGGCAGGATTATTGAGCACACTATTGCAGTATTTTTCACTTCTCTGCTGGAGGCACAGTGACAGTCTAGTTGTCTTAACTCCCATCTGACAGTCTAGTTGCTAAGGATATACTGCCTAACAACCGTAGTCTTTCCAGTGAGGTTGTCAGCAGATGCATCCATAGTAAGTGGTGTCAGGACTGTACCAGGGCACAGGTACTCACAGCTTGGAGGGGCACGCACTTCAGCAGCTTGTAGTGTTTTTTGGGCTCCAGCCGGTAGACGTGCCGATCGGTGATCACCAGGCCGCGCTCCTTACACTTGTTGAAACGATTCATCTACAAAGTGACACAAAGGCGACAATGAACCCAAACATCAGGTGCACCCCCAGATCTCCCTCTACCTATAGTGCTCCGCGGGGAGGAAGAACTCGAGTGTTACCGATACCTAAAAGACAGAAAAATACAGATAGATAGATAAATAGATAGATAGATAGATATGAGATAGATAGATAGATAGATAGATAGATAGATAGATAGATATGAGATAGATAGATAGATAGATAGATAGATAGATAGATAGATAGATAGATATGAGATAGATAGATAGATAGATAGATAGATAGATAGATAGATAGATATGAGATAGATAGATAGATAGATAGATAGAAATATAGATAGATAGATATGAGATAGATAGAAAGATAGATAGATAGATAGATAGATAGATAGAGATAGATAGATATGAGATAGGCAGATAGATAGATAGATAGATAGATAGATAGATAGATAGATATGAGATAGGCAGATAGATAGATAGATAGATAGATAGATAGATATTAGACAGATGTTTTTCACGTGCTCCTAGAGTCTTCCGGTTTGGCAGTACTGACTGTCAGCACCATGGACAGCGGACGTGCTGTGTTACATGCAGTGAGTGGTGTGCGTCCTTCCTCTCCTGTCCCTCCTGTTGTTTCTCCTACTCTAAATCCTCGTTCACACTAGAGTGTCAGAAACTGTTCAGGGAAAAACTGATGTTTTTGCACCAAGTTCGATCAGTTTTTTCTACTATTCCGTTCACTGTTTCACTTTCTCCCACGCAGATGCAATCCGTTTTTGATGCGTTATAACAATCTCTACATCTCCTAACAACCATCAATGAAAATCACATTGCATCCAGATGTCTTCCGATTATAAAGCAAGCCCCATTCACTTCTATGGAGCCGGAGCTGTGTGAAGAACGCACAATACAGAACATCCTCAGATTTTTCCTGAATGCTGAGGTTATGCGTGAAAAACGTACATATACACAGAACCATTGAAATGAATGGGTCCGGATTCAGTCCAAATGCTAAGTGTTCACACCTCACATCGGGACAGAAAACTCATTCGTCTGAAAGAAGCCTTAACTATTTCACTGCTTCTATGACATGCAAAATACAAAAACTGGACCGGACATAATCTGCTGTAAAGTTTATTACTGGAGACTGTATAATCTGTATGTAGTGAGCTCCCTCTAGTGGTGGCTGTATAATCTGTATGTAGTGAGCTCCCTCTAGTGGTGGCTGTATAATCTGTATGTAGTGAGCTCCCTCTAGTGATGGCTGTATAATCTGTATGTAGTGAGCTCCCTCTAGTGGTGGCTGTATAATCTGTATGTAGTGAGCTCCCTCTAGTGGTGACTGTATAATCTGTATGTAGTGAGCTCCCTCTAGTGGTGGCTGTATAATCTGTATGTAGTGAGCTCCCTCTTGTGGTGACTGTATTATCTGTATGTAGTGAGCTCCCTCTAGTGGTGGCTGTATAATCTGTATGCAGTGAGCTCCCTCTAGTGGTGACTGTATAATCTGCATGTAGTGAGCTCCCTCAAGTGGTGGCTCTATAATCTGTATGTATTGAGCTCTCTCTAGTGGTGGCTGTATAATCTGTATGTAGTGAGCTCCCTCTAATGGTGACTGTATAATCTGTATGTAGTGAGCTCCCTCTAGTGGTGGCTGTATAATCTGTATGTAGTGAGCTCCCTCTAGTGGTGGCTGTATAATCTGTATGTAGTGAGCTCCCTCTAGTGGTGACTGTATAATCTGCATGTAGTGAGCTCCCTCAAGTGGTGGCTGTATAATCTGTATGTATTGAGCTCCCTCTAGTGGTGGCTGTATAATCTGTATGTAGTGAGCTCCCTCTAGTGGTGACTGTATAATCTGTATGTAGTGAGCTCCCCCTAGTGGTGGCTGTATAATCTGTATGTAGTGAGCTCCCTCTAATGGTGACTGTATAATCTGTATGTAGTGAGCTCCCCCTAGTGGTGACTGTATAATCTGTATGTAGTGAGCTCCCTTTAATGGTGGCTGTATAATCTGTATGTATTGAGCTCCCTCTAGTGGTGGCTGTATAATCTGTATGTAGTGAGCTCCCTTTAATGGTGGCTGTATAATCTTTATGTAGTGAGCTCCCTCTTGTGTTGGCTGTATAATCTTTATGCAGTGAGCTCCCTCTAGTGGTGGCTGTATAATCTGTATGTAGTGAGCTCCTCTAGTGGTGACTGTATAATCTGTATGCAGTGAGCTCCCTCTAGTGGTGTCTGTATAATCTGTATGTAGTGAGCTCCCTCTAGTGGTGTCTGTATAATCTGTATGTAGTGAGCTCCCCCTAGTGGTGACTGAATAATCTGTATGCAGTGAGCTCCCTCTAGTGGTGTCTGTATAATCAGTATGTAGTGAGCTCCCTCTAGTGGTGTCTGTATAATCTGTATGTAGTGAGCTCCCTCTAGTGGTGTCTGTATAATCTGTATGTAGTGAGCTCCCCCTAGTGGTGGCTGTATAATCTGTATGTAGTGAGCTCCCTCTATTGGTGGCTGTATAATACGTATGTAGTGAGCATCCCTCTAGTGGTAGGCTGTATAATCTGTATGTAGTGAGCTCCCTCTAGTGGTGGCTGTATAATCTGTATGTAGTGAGCTCCCTCTAGTGGTGGCTGTATAAACTGTATGTAGTGAGCTCCCTCTGGTGGTGACTGTATAATCTGTATGTAGTGAGCTCCCTCTAGTGGTGACTGTATAATTTGTATGTAGTGAGCTCCCTCTAGTGGTGTCTGTATAATCTGTATGTAGTGAGTTCCTTCTAGTGGTGGCTGTATAATCTGTATGTAGTGAGCTCCCTCTAGTGGTGGCTGTATAATCTGTATGTAGTGAGCTCCCTCTAGTGGTGTCTGTATAATCTGTATGTGGTGAGCTCTCTCTGGTGGTGACTGTATAATCTGTATGTAGTGAGCTCCCTCTAGTGGTGGCTGTATAATCTGTATGTAGTGAGCTCTCTCTAGTGGTGACTGTGGAATTTATCATCATATATCTTTGGAGTAATGTAGATGTTAAAATCATATTCTTGGGGGATCATTCACCTTTGGCTCTGGACTATGGGAAGGGGATGCATATTATCACTCACCTTACGGATATGGCAGGAGAATATGACAGAGCTGTGTCCATCTTTTTTCCTCATGGCTTGAAGTGATTTCTGGAAGTGAGCGGCTCCACCTGGATTTTCTGTTTCCTGCAGTGACACCAGAGAGAGCAGAGGAAATTATCTCAGCATTGGAGCCCATGACACTGATGGGAGTTGGTAATGAGGGGCGTGACAGACTATAGCAATGGCGTACATAGATCCGAGGGGTCGCAAAGTAATAGTAAAAAGGCGCCCCCATCTGTTTCTGGTGTGATATGCCGTTATTCTGTAAGGTGGGAGACACAGAGGTGGGCAGGATCCTTCTGAAGGGTGTATTTTCTGATCTTTCATTTCTGGGCATATTGTTATATCGCAGCCTGCTGGACACAAGTGGAAGTGCAGAAACCAGTCTGTATAGGCGAGCTAGGACTATTCTACAGCACTGTGGATAGACGCTGTATACTCACACAGGCCAGATAGTTGTTTCTCCAGGCGCGGTCGTAGCCAATGTCTCTGCGCAGATCCTGCAGAGCTTCCATCGCACACACTTTACATTTGATCTGCAGCATTTCGGAGGGAGGAATGTTTTTCACTATCTTCCTGGCTCTCCATCTACAGAAGAGGAGGACAGGTCTGGACAGGAATGCAGGGTACACATAGAGAAGTAGGTAGATTGGGTTTGTCCGTGGACCCCTGCTGCTGTGCCGACCAACTCTACCCATAACGCACTGAGCTCTGCTGCATAGCACCTGCTGCAAACACATCTCCTACAATGCAGTGCAGCAGGGGGCGCTTTTCACCAGCAGGGGGCAGCAGCTGCCTGCCCTGAGGAAGGTTCTCTATCCCCACTGACCTTCTGTGCAGGTTCTTGCAAAGCTCCTGGAACTTCTCCAGGACGGCAGGTGGTTGCGGCCACTCCACACTTTTGCCGTAGTCCTCCATGTCCCGAACACTCTGAAATCTGTGCACGATTTCCATCAGATGGGAGCGGACTTTATAACACTTGTAGAAGCTCATGATTTTATAGATGGACTTCAGACGCTTGTAGTGCCATCGTGCCAGGGTGCCCCTCCACACCTGCCAGGACAAGAGGGTGAAATAAGTAGTTTACAATCTATTGCCCCCTGTTATCAGCCATTTCAGGGGAGAGGATGACTGTAGGACAGGAGAATACAATCTATTGCCCCCTGTTATCAGCCATTTCAGGGGAGAGGATGACTGTAGGACAGGAGAATGCAATCTATTGCCCCCTGTTATCAGCCATTTCAGGGGAGAGGATGACTGTAGGACAGGAGAATACAATCTATTGCTCCCTGTTATCAGCCATTTCAGGGGGGAGGATGACTGTAGGACAGGAGAATACAGTCTATTGCTCCCTGTTATCAGCCATTTCAGGGGAGAGGATGACTGTAGGACAGGAGAATACAGTCTATTGCTCCCTGTTATCAGCCATTTCAGGGAGAGGATGACTGTAGGACAGGAGAATACAGTCTATTGCCCCTGTTATCAGCCATTTCAGGGGAGAGGATGACTGTAGGACAGGAGAATACAATCTATTGCTCCCTGTTATCAGCCATTTCAGGGGAGAGGATGACTGTAGGACAGGAGAATACAATCTATTGCTCCCTGTTATCAGCCATTTCAGGGGAGAGGATGACTGTAGGACAGGAGAATACAGTCTATTGCTCCCTGTTATCAGCCATTTCAGGGGAGAGGATGACTGTAGGACAGGAGAATACAGTCTATTACCCCCTGTTATCAGCCATTTCAGGGGAGAGGATGACTGTAGGACAGGAGAATACAATCTATTGTTCCCTGTTATCAGCCATTTCAGGGGAGAGGATGACTGTAGGACAGGAGAATACAATCTATTGCTCCCTGTTATCAGCCATTTCAGGGGAGAGGATGACTGTAGGACAGGAGAATACAATCTATTGCCCCCTGTTATCAGCCATTTCAGGGGAGAGGATGACTGTAGGACAGGAGAATACAGTCTATTGCCTCCTGTTATCAGCCATTTCAGGGGAGAGGATGACTGTAGGACAGGAGAATACAGTCTATTGCTCCCTGTTATCAGCCATTTCAGGGAGAGGATGACTGTAGGACAGGAGAATACAGTCTATTGCTCCCTGTTATCAGCCATTTCAGGGGAGAGGATGACTGTAGGACAGGAGAATACAATCTATTGCCCCTGTTATCAGCCATTTCAGGGGAGAGGATGACTGTAGGACAGGAGAATACAGTCTATTGCCTCCTGTTATCAGCCATTTCAGGGGAGAGGATGACTGTAGGACAGGAGAATACAGTCTATTGCCCCCTGTTATCAGCCATTTCAGGGAGAGGATGACTGTAGGACAGGAGAATACAGTCTATTGCCCCTGTTATCAGCCATTTCAGGGGAGAGGATGACTGTAGGACAGGAGATACAGTCTATTGCCCCCTGTTATCAGCCATTTCAGGGAGAGGATGACTGTAGGACAGGAGAATACAGTCTATTGCTGCCTGTTATCAGCCATTTCAGGGAGAGGATGACTGTAGGACAGGAGAATACAGTCTATTGCCCCTGTTATCAGCCATTTCAGGGGAGAGGATGACTGTAGGACAGGAGAATACAGTCTATTGCCCCTGTTATCAGCCATTTCAGGGAGAGGATGACTGTAGGACAGGAGAATACAGTCTATTGCCCCTGTTATCAGCCATTTCAGGGGAGAGGATGACTGTAGGACAGGAGAATACAGTCTATTGCCCCCTGTTATCAGCCATTTCAGGGAGAGGATGACTGTAGGACAGGAGAATACAGTCTATTGCCCCTGTTATCAGCCATTTCAGGGGAGAGGATGACTGTAGGACAGGAGAATACAGTCTATTGCCCCCTGTTATCAGCCATTTCAGGGGAGAGGATGACTGTAGGACAGGAGAATACAGTCTATTGCCCCTGTTATCAGCCATTTCAGGGAGAGGATGACTGTAGGACAGGAGAATACAGTCTATTGCCCCCTGTTATCAGCCATTTCAGGGGAGAGGATGACTGTAGGACAGGAGAATACAGTCTATTGCCCCTGTTATCAGCCATTTCAGGGAGAGGATGACTGTAGGACAGGAGAATACAGTCTATTGCCCCTGTTATCAGCCATTTCAGGGGAGAGGATGACTGTAGAACAGGAGAATACAGTCTATTGCCCCTGTTATCAGCCATTTCAGGGGAGAGGATGACTGTAGGACAGGAGAATACAGTCTATTGCCCCTGTTATCAGCCATTTCAGGGGAGAGGATGACTGTAGGACAGGAGAATACAGTCTATTGCCCCCTGTTATCAGCCATTTCAGGGGAGAGGATGACTGTAGGACAGGAGAATACAGTCTATTGCCCCCTGTTATCAGCCATTTCAGGGGAGAGGATGACTGTAGGACAGGAGAATACAGTCTATTGCCCCTGTTATCAGCCATTTCAGGGGAGAGGATGACTGTAGGACAGGAGAATACAGTCTATTGCCCCCTGTTATCAGCCATTTCAGGGGAGAGGATGACTGTAGGACAGGAGAATACAGTCTATTGCCCCCTGTTATTAACCATTTCAGGGGAGGGGATGACTGTAGGACAGGAGAATACAGTCTATTGCCCCCTGTTATCAGCCATTTCAGGGGAGAGGATGACTGTAGGACAGGAGAATACAGTCTATTGCCCCCTGTTATTAATCATTTCAGGGGAGAGGATGACTGTAGGACAGGAGAATACAGTCTATTGCTCCCTGTTATCAGCCATTTCCCCCCTTTGGGTGTTGTATACGTAGATCATCAGCAGTCTCATCGTCATCCATACCCCTCCCCATTATATCTGACTGGTTCTAGATTAGTCACATATATATGGCGCTGCGCCCACAGACACGTTTAAAAGATATTGTTCACCCAGTAAATGCCGACATGAACCATAGATATATTCAGCTAAAAGGTTGAGGTTTCTATGGCGCACGGAGCGTTCATCACTATATATAGAATCTGGCGACGGAAACGCTCCCACGCGCCCGGAGACAGATAGGACGCGGGTGACTCACAGCTGCAGATCTGTCCGCTTGAAAAAAAGCTGCAGTAAAGAAGTCATCCCCTTTAATCAAACCCCACCAGTGTCCTATTAGATGACTGATGATTATTTTCTAGGCGCCATCCTGCAACTTCAACCAAATCCATCACCGATTAGTAACTGTTACTTTGTTCTAACTTTGTATTTCTGTAAAATGCTTTGGTGCCAGGCTTTCTCTGGTCTTCTCAGTGCCCCCTCCTGGCACCCATAGTGATGGCATCCTTATTAGAGTAGCAGTAACACCGGAGGTACCTCTTAAAGTGACCATACACCTTTAATAGCTGCCAGCCGACCATTATTCCTTCCGATTTCCCCGGTAAAGGGGAATAAGCTGCTGCCAAACACCTCTGGTGGCTGCTTATCTCTGCTGGGAGTCCGATCCAACGTCCGGGGAAGGTTCGGACACCTTCATGCACAAAGTGGTCGGCCGTTCCCACTGAAATCGGCAGATCTTAAAGGGATATTCTCATTTTATATACTAATGACCTATAACTAGGATTTTCAATGGGTGGGGTCCGACCCCTGGGACTCCTATCGACCCCGAGAATGAAGGGACTGCAGCGCAAAGAAAACTTAGAATCGGATGCAGTGCCAAATCGGCCTGTTCATGATAGGGATTAATGGTGGCCCCAGAGTTCGGCCCCCCCCCCTCCCTATAATAAGATCGGAAAACCCCTTTAAGACCCTGACCCTGAGCAGAGAAGGATGCCATGAAAAATAAATGGATGTGCGGAAGGGCGCAATTATACAAACGACTGCAATGAACAATTATGGGGTCAGAGTCCCTTTAGTGCCATGTCATAGTCTATGAATACAAGAATCCCCCTCCCTCCCCCTGCAGGATCTGTATCACATGACCCCTATACTACCGCAATGCTACATATATGTGCGCCGGGCCCGCCGTGTAGCAGCCCTGTGAGTAATGGTTCCTGACGGAGCGGCTGCTCCTGACTCCCCGGCTTTGATTAAACCTGACATACACTGGGAGACGCCTCCCCTCCCCCGCTACCCCCACCCTTACACCTTTACCCCTTCTTGGAGATGAGTCACCCCTAAGGGAAAATTTTGGGGATGCGCCGACTCGGATAAATCAGTGGTGACAGCTCGAAGAACAAAATCTAAAAACCCAATTTATTTGCTTTCATTGTGTCTGTCCCTGCAGGAATCATGGGCGCGATGCTCTGCGGATTCCAATTAACCAGCAATCAAAATGTCTCTTTTTCCTACGAGGCATCAAATTTCACCCGCAGAGCTTACAGTCGAATGCATAACCAGGTCGCAGGGGCGCTGCAGCTCATAGTGTCACAAAGCATGGAGAAATTGACCCGTAAACTTGGGGGAGGATGGGAGGGGGATAAAAAATACATGAGGACAAACAAAGCAATGCTCTGCAGATTCCCTGCCGGATCAGTCAGCAAGTGGAAAACCTCTGCTGATGAGGGCGATTCCATTAGGTAATTGCAGGTTAAGCAATTTTCAAATGTGCTGTGTATGCAGGAATACTGTGAGGAGTCACCCCAGAAGAAGAAGAACCTGATCTCCTTTTAACCTCTAGTCTTAGCTACAGACGGTGACGACTGTTAGTGGAAACAGTCAGCAAGCTGAGGTCCTATACGAGGGGGCAAGTGATGTATATTCTCCTTCAGGTGACTGTATAGAGACTGATGTAAACATGACTACAAACCAACACAGCAGCCACTGAACAAACAGAGAATACCAGCAGGTTTCAGGTCTTAAGCCTGCAGAATAGTGAGTGCAGCTCTGGAGTATAATACAGGCTGTAACTCAGGATCAGTACAGGATAAGTAATGTATGTACACAGTGACTGCACCAGCAGAATAGTGAGTGCCACTCTGGAGTATAATACAGGATGTGACTCAGGATCAGTACATGATAAGTAATGTATGTACACAGTGACTGCACCAGCAGAATAGTGAGTGCCACTCTGGAGTATAATACAGGCTGTAACTCAGGATCAGTACAGGATAAGTAATGTATGTACACAGTGACTGCACCAGCAGAATAGTGAGCGTGTAGTGTACGGGAGTTGTACTACCCGTCACTACAGAAGGGTCACTTGGATGCTGTCGTTCCTCTCATTTATGGGGAGGCTGGTAAAGGTCCTATTTATATAATGCAATGCAATTTATGGTATTTAATTCCCTGTTACTGTGAAATGTGTTATGTGCAGGCCGGCTAGGGACGTAATTCCAGCTCTAGTCACCAGAGGGAGCTAGGTAGCCCTAGTCTATATAAGGCCCAGTCAGGGAAAGAAAGCTCAGTCAGACAGCTCAGTTCAGTCTACTCCAGGCCATGAGCCTGTGAAGTCTTCACCAGGCCCTGGGCCTGGGAAGCAGTGCAGACCCTGGAGTCTGTGAAGGCCACATGTCTCAGGCCTGAGCAAGTCAGCAGAAATCAAGCAGAGGCAATCCCTAGAGCAAGAGGTACTAAATGTCAAGAGGAGGTACACTGTCAACTGGAGATTCAAGGATATAAGCCAGAAATAGGGCATTGGGGCCTTGAAGCATCAATTCCAGTCAGGACAAGTCAGGAAGAAAGTAAGGTTCACCTGCAATTCTAAGTCCTGTTATTTTACCCTCTGTTATACCTTGCTGGATGTAAGCCTGCTGTAACTGCGACTGTACAAACGTCTATTTTCTGCAACAAGAACTGTGTTAAGAGGTTGCCTGCTGTAATTTCCACTGTTCTCAGTAAAGTTGGAATTCTGTTTTCAAGTTACAAGTCTGCACCTCTGTTATTCCTACTATAAATACGGTGTGCCACCGTTTACTGGCACTGGCGTCACGACACATCAGGGACTTAGCCATAGGCACGTTAAACTACAACACCAAGGGCACCTCACATTCCACCTGGCTGTGTCCCTCAAGAACCCAGAGAGTGCCCCAGAGGAACAGCGTGCCGGCCTCTCCATCACTGGCATTCCCAGGTTAGTCCCACACATTGCCCTGACTTGGGGATGCTGCATTTTGGCGTCACGAACAGGATACGCACGCTTTACGGACTGTGAGCAAAAACGTGAACTTTGTGCCTTAACCAGTTTGCCAAGTGACAAAACGCCTGTTTATTTGAAGTAAACTTTGTGGACCTAAAACGTACAGAAAAGTGTCCCAAAAACCTCTAGAAAGCGCTGTGCAGTGTTGCGCTATCAAGAGGAAGAAAATCGCCACTTCAAAGTGCATTTTTGTGGACTTTTATGCTGTTTTACTACCGCTGCTTGCTGTCATTGAATTGATGCATCATGGCGCCCAAGATGACGCCGGCGCCATTGGACTTCTTCTTGCGCCATCCCTGACCTCAGTGGCGCGAAAATTTGGCGCCAAAACCCTCCAAGAGGGAGGAGAAGACGACCTGGAGGTAACGCCTTCCTTTGAGGAATATAATATGGACACCGCCTACCCTATACTGGAATACCTAGGGGCGTGCAAGAAACGACGGGGTGGAGCCTGCAGGAACAGTGGCTCACCCTGCTACGGGGCTTCCTACCTGTGATGTCAGAGGGATCCGGGCCGTAGTTGGAGCAATGGAGGCGACCCCAGGAGCAACTAAGGAGCGCCCTGCGCCCCAGCGTATACTCCCAGCGACATGGCCCAAACCTGTCCATGGCCACAAGCCGAGCCCTGCCGCTTCCACCCGCAGCGAGAAGGCTTCCTCCCGCGGAACCTCGCGTGGTCGGCCCTGATGGCCGAGATCCGAGTGGCGGCAACTTTAAAAACTACCACTCAGAAGAAGTATTTCGAGGAAGTCACCAAGCGGATTTATGAGGACTCCAGGGACAGCAAGCCCCAGCTCGAACGCCGCACCGGAGTCGTGCTAGAGTTTGACAAGGTCAGAGGATTTGGATTCATCCAAGAAACCGGCACCAACCGGGACTATTATGTGAATCGCCGGTCCGTCAAGCGCAGCTATCTCCCAGGGCGACTGCATAATCTAGCGGTCGGAGAGAGAGTGGAGTTCACTCCCGCGGAGGGCCTGCGAGGCCCATATGCCACTGCGGTGACCCGTCCCGGACCGGTACCGGAGGACTGGGAAGAAGCAGAAGATCCGGTGGAAGCAGAGGACCCGCCGGGACCCATCCGGAATACATACCAGGAGAAGAGTTCCTTTCTCGGCCCGAACATCTTCTGGCAGCCGACGATCCTGGACAAGCCTCCCAGTCCTTATCCCTCTCCAGAGCTGCCGCGACGAGAGAAGACAGCCGCTGATTGGGCGCGGATGGCCCAGTTCAGTGAAGCGATGGATGACCTGCGGAGGAACCGCCATGAAAGAACCTCGTCTGAGCCTGCTGCAAGTGTGCCGGAATCCAGCAGTGAGATCTCCGCCCTGGAGGAGCGGATCGCTTCCTTACAGGCTTACCTGGATGGCCTGCGGCAAGTGACCGAGTCTAAGAAGGCAGCGCAGCAGTCCAGCGGTGGTGAGTTACCTGTGACCCCTGTACCACCCGAACCCGTAGTACAAAGTCCTACTACCAGCGCTGAGCCACCCAAGGTCCGTGTAAAAGCGGATAAATTGACATATGCCAGGAGCCGAGTCCGCCTTGACGGGAGCGTTATGTCCCGGCCAGGGGAAGTGTCTACCCCAGCGCCGGCCCGTGTCCCGAGACCAGCAGCTCCCATGTGTCCGCAACCCAGCGGGCCAGTGAGGTGGGTCGGCCCAATACCGGTGATGTTTCCAGCCCATTCTCTTTGGTGGGCACCCTCCAAGTGGCCCTGGTGCATGGCCCAGACTACCTGCAGCACAGGGCTGCACTACCTCTGATGAACAGGGATCCTTTGATACGTACCTGTGAGCAGGCCTGCTAGGCCATTTTTGCTCATCCTCACAGGAACATCATACATGTTACAGGAACTGTTCCTTTAAGTTTGCCAGGCTGGTAGAGCTTGCTGCCAGTTCCCCACGGCCGGTGGCATGTTTGACAAATAAGTTGCCACTGTGGAACCACTGCTCCCAGCCTGCCTCTTTCTGTTCCGGGACATCCTGCCTGCTGCTACCATTTTGGCGTCAAGTACTTTAATAAATCCAAGTTGTGCTTTTATTTGCACTTTATCCCCTTTTAACCCCCATTTCAGGTTGAAAAGGGCTTTTATGTCAGCACTTTAAATATACGCAGGACTTGCCAGGAAGGTGTTACCCTGGTATTGTCAGAGTCCTGTATTGTCATTTTATGTATGTGCTGCTGACCGTATTTATTACTTTAAAAATTTTATCCAAGTCTATGTGCCCAGAGATGGACTCCCCATGTGCGAGCCTCTGTGATGTTGCTTTTATTGTGGACTCATTCATTGTCATGGACTATCCTGGTATTCCTTAACATCCGCTGTGCCAGGTCAGCGCCCCAGTTCCATTCACTATCCTGAGAGAAGAGAGCGACGCCCCTTGTCACCGCACTTCTCCGTCAGCCAGCTGGACCTGATCATAATTGTAAATGCAGATGGAATTGAGTATGTATGCCTGCATGTTTCTTTTGTCTCTTTCAGGTGAAAATTCCAGTTGGGCGGTACCCTGTTAGAGTACGAGGGCGTACTCAGCTTAAAGCAGCGGGGTATGTAGTGTACGGGAGTTGTACTACCCGTCACTACAGAAGGGTCACTTGGCTGCTGTCGCTCCTCTCATTTATGGGGAGGCTGGTAAAGGTCCTATTTATATAATGCAATGCAATTTATGGTATTTAATTCCCTGTTACTGTGAAATGTGTTATGTGCAGGCCGGCTAGGGACGTAATTCCAGCTCTAGTCACCAGAGGGAGCTAGGTAACCCTAGTCTATATAAGGCCCAGTCAGGGAAAGAAAGCTCAGTCAGACAGCTCAGTTCAGTCTACTCCAGGCCATGAGCCTGTGAAGTCTTCACCAGGCCCTGGGCCTGGGAAGGAGTGCAGACCCTGGAGTCTGTGAAGGCCACATGTCTCAGGCCTGAGCAAGTCAGCAGAAATCAAGCAGAGGCAATCCCTAGAGCAAGAGGTACTAAATGTCAAGAGGAGGTACACTGTCAACTGGAGATTCAAGGATATAAGCCAGAAATAGGGCATTGGGGCCTTGAAGCATCAATTCCAGTCAGGACAAGTCAGGAAGAAAGTAAGGTTCACCTGCAATTCTAAGTCCTGTTATTTTACCCTCTGTTATACCTTGCTGGATGTAAGCCTGCTGTAACTGCGACTGTACAAACGTCTATTTTCTGCAACAAGAACTGTGTTAAGAGGTTGCCTGCTGTAATTTCCACTGTTCTCAGTAAAGTTGGAATTCTGTTTTCAAGTTACAAGTCTGCACCTCTGTTATTCCTACTATAAATACGGTGTGCCACCGTTTACTGGCACTGGCGTCACGAAACATCAGGGACTTAGCCATAGGCACGTTAAACTACAACACCAAGGGCACCTCACATTCCACCTGGCTGTGTCCCTCAAGAACCCAGAGAGTGCCCCAGAGGAACAGCGTGCCGGCCTCTCCATCACTGGCATTCCCCAGGTTAGTTCCATACATTGCCCTGACTTGGGGATGCTGCAAGCGCAGCTCTGGAGTATAATACAGGATGTAACTCAGGATCAGTACAGGATAAGTAATGTAATGTATGTACACAGTGACTGCACCAGCAGAATAGTGAGTGCAGCTCTGGAGTATAATACAGGATGTAACTCAGGATCAGTACAGGATAAGTAATGTATGTACACAGTGACTGCACCAGCAGAATAGTGAGTGCAGCTCTGGAGTATAATACAGGATGTAACTCAGGATCAGTACAGGATAAGTAATGTATGTACACAGTGACTGCACCAGCAGAATAGTGAGTGCAGCTCTGGAGTATAATACAGGATGTAACTCAGGATCAGTACAGGATAAGTAATGTATGTACACAGTGACTGCACCAGCAGAATAGTGAGTGCAGCTCTGGAGTATAATACAGGATGTAACTCAGGATCAGTACAGGATAAGTAATGTATGTACACAGTGACTGCACCAGCAGAATAGTGAGTGCAGCTCTGGAGTATAATACAGGATGTAACTCAGGATCAGTACAGGATAAGTAATGTATGTACACAGTGACTGCACCAGCAGAATAGTGAGTGCAGCTCTGGAGTATAATACAGGATGTAACTCAGGATCAGTACAGGATAAGTAATGTATGTACACAGTGACTCCACCAGCAGAATAGTGAGTGCAGCTCTGGAGTATAATACAGGATGTAACTCAGGATCAGTACAGGATAAGTAATGTATGTACACAGTGACTGCACCAGCAGAATAGTGAGTGCAGCTCTGGAGTATAATACAGGATGTAACTCAGGATCAGTACAGGATAAGTAATGTATGTACACAGTGACTCCACCAGCAGAATAGTGAGTGCAGCTCTGGAGTATAATACAGGATGTAACTCAGGATCAGTACAGGATAAGTAATGTAATGAATGTACACAGTGACTGCACCAGCAGAATAGTGAGTGCAGCTCTGGAGTATAATACAGGATGTAACTCAGGATCAGTGCAGGATAAGTAATGTATGTACACAGTGACTCCACCAGCAGAATAGTGAGTGCAGCTCTGGAGTATAATACAGGATGTAACTCAGGATCAGTACAGGATAAGTAATGTATGTACACAGTGACTGCACCAGCAGAATAGTGAGTGCAGCTCTGGAGTAGAATACAGGATAATTAGTGTTTGTACACAGTGTAATGCTGATCTTTATCGGCTTTCCTTTCCTGCACACCATACACATAATACAGACACCATTACAGCAGTCAGTATTCTATACGTAGGGCACAGGGAATTGCTGTGTATGCAGTTCTCTTAGCGTACAGCAGTTTTGTCCAGGATCATCCTCCAGTAAGCCATGATTAGCTTTTCGTCATCGGGTAATCCTGTTGGACGTCAGAGGTTTCCAAGCTCAAACTTCATGTTGTCACCTGGTTCTATATGTAAGAGGTTTTTCCATCCGGAGGACCCCCTGAATCCAGACCCCCGGTCATGCGCCGTTATTGTAGAGTAATGTAGTACCCAGGTAATAGAGGGGTGTAAGGAGGTCCCCCCTATCACATTCCCTTTAAGATGCTTTCCTTGGAGACGCAGAGCACCCAGTGACTGCATCTTCATCTTATTAACCAGAGAGTTTCCTGTAATTCCTTGGCTGACAAGGACATGTTGTATCCTTAGAGCAGATGTGAGGGAAACACATGAGGGACCCGGGGCCCCTGCACAGGAAGAAGAGGGTCCTTACCCCTGACAGATTCAAACAGTGGGTTGTCACTCAACTTTCTACACATCCTACATATGAATCTGCATTGTTCTGTAGTGTTATTTGCTCAGTGCTCCACCTGTGTACACATTCATGAACCAGGAGGCTCAGGATGAACTGAGCTATAAGTCCTGTTTCCAGAGAGCTGCAGTCTCCATACAGCGGGTGTGCGACTCATGGCCCAAGCTGCAGCAATGGAAGTACAGAGCGCCAGGTAGTGGCCGTGCTTGGATACTGCAGCAATAGTAACCAGGGATGGAGCTATGGAGCACCCAGAAGAAACCCACAGCGGGAGAGCATGCAAACGCCATGCAGATGTCACCCAGGTAGGTTAAGGGTTAAACACGAGGTGTGACCTCTGACCCCTGAACCCTTATTCTGGATTAAGTATTGGTCGCCACCACAAAGACACCTACATACACTGCGCAGTGTCTGGTTATAATTAACCCCAACTTGTATGTAAGGAGGCTGAACATCAAACACAGGGCCACATCTGGCCCCAGATGACAGATCTAAACATGTACTCACTCACCATAGAGAGCACAGATAGTAACATAGAGAGCACAAACAATACTATAGAGTGCCCACATGGCGCCATAGAGAGCACAAACGGTACTTTAGAGTGCCCATAGAGAGAACAAACTGTACTATAGAGTGCCCATATAGCACCACAGGGAGCACAAACACTACTATAGAGTGCCCATATAGCACCACAGGGAGCACAAACACTACTATAGAGTGCCCATATAGCGCCACAGATAGCACAAGTAGTACTATAGAGTGCCCATATAGCGCCACAGAGAGCACAAGTAGTACTACAGAGTGCCCATATAGCGCCACAGAGAGCACAAGTAGTACTACAAAGTGCCCATATAGTGTCACAGAGAGCACAAACAGTACTATAGAGTGCCCATATAGTGCCATAGAGAGCATAAACGGTACTATAGAGTGCCCATATAGCGCCATAGACAGCACAAATAGTACTATAGAGTGCCCATATAGCGCCATAGAGAACCCAAGCAGTACTATAGAGTGCCCATATAGGGGCACAGAGAGCACAAACAGTACTATAGAGTACCCATATAGCACCATAGAGAGTTCAAACAGTACTATAGAGTGCCCATATAGCACCACAGAGAGCACAAACAGTACTATAGAGTGCCAAATAGCGCCATAGAGAGCACAAACAGTACTATAGAGTGCCCATATAGCGCCATAGAGAGCACAAACAGTAGTATAGAGTGCCCAAATTGGGCCACAGAGAGCACAAACAGTACTATAGAGTGCCCATAGAGAGCACAAACAGTAATATAGAGTACCCATATAGCGCCACAAGGAGCACAAACACTACTATAGAGTGCCCATATAGCGCCACAGGGAGCACAAACAGTACTATAGAGTGCCCATATAGCGCCATAGAGAACACAAGCAGTACTATAGAGTGCCCATATAGTGTCACAGAGAGCACAAACAGTACTATAGAGTGCCCATATAGGGCCACAGAGAGCACAAACAGTACTATAGAGTGCCCATATAGCACCACAGAGAGCACAAACAGTACTATAGAGTGCCCATATAGCACCATAGAGAGCACAAACAGTACTATAGAGTGCCCATATAGCACCACAGAGAGCACAAACAGTACTATAGAGTGCCCAAATTGGGCCACAGAGAGCGCAAACAGTAATATAGAGTACCCATATAGCGCCAAAGGGAGCACAAACACTACTATAGAGTGCCCATATAGCACGACAGGGAGCACAAACAGTACTATAGAGTGCCCATATAGCGCCATAGAGAACACAAGCAGTACTATAGAGTGCCCATATAGTGTCACAGAGAGCACAAACAGTACTATAGAGTGCCCATATAGGGCCACAGAGAGCACAAACAGTACTATAGAGTGCCCATATAGCACCATAGAGAGCACAAACAGTACTATAGAGTGCCCATATAGCGCCACAGAATATTAGAGTGCCCAGCTACTGCCATTAAGAGCTGAAATAGTTCCATAGAGTGCCCAAATAGCACCATAGATAGCACAAATAGTACTATAGAGTGCCCATATAGCACCACACAGTATTACAGTGCCTAGCTACTGCC
This sequence comes from Bufotes viridis, assembly GCA_033119425.1. Classification (NCBI taxonomy): domain Eukaryota; kingdom Metazoa; phylum Chordata; class Amphibia; order Anura; family Bufonidae; genus Bufotes; species Bufotes viridis. The sequence goes on from CM065593.1 coordinate 392,220,165, forward strand.
ATGGAGTGCTCAAATACTGTAGTCCCATACAGTACCCAGCTATAGAGTAACAAAATGGTACCACAGAGCAATAGAGTGCCCAGCGAGTGCCACAGAGTAATTCCAAACAGTACTATAAAGTGCCCAATTAGTGCCATAGTGTAGAAGAGTGCCCAGCTAACACCAATGAGTGCCCAAATAGTACCATAGAGTACCCAGCTAGTATCATAAAGGGCCAGAATGCCCATATAGGGCTATACAGTGACCAGGTAGTGCCATACAATGCCCATTTAGTGCCAAAGAGTGCCTAAACAGTGCCACGGAGTTCCCAAATAGTGCAAAAGAGCACCCAGACAGCACCATAGAGTTCCCAAATAGTGCCATAGACGGCCCAGATGAAACCAAAGATAATGAATCTGTATCCACACAGAGATAATATGCGGCCATACTGTGCTGCTATAATGCCAGTCTGTATCTAGTGCTCACATAGCGTCATACTGTGCACAATTATCATTCTATACACTGGCCGTATGGAGGAGCCCAGGAACATGTCTAATAAGGAGCACAGACGGAGCATCCCACCTTCTGGATCAGCAGCACGATGATGGGCATAAGCTGCGCCCGCTCCTGCTCCAGGCTGAACAGGGTCTGCGGGGTGCGGATGAAGACCTTTGTGTATCCGTAAGCCACGTCATCCTGGAAGTCGTGCTGATCGATCATCGCCCGGGTCGCCTCCATGTCAGAATCCATCAGGTGATTGGGCCAGGTGTATTCACAGGTCATCTTATATCTGGAGCATATATGTAGCCATAATTACAAAACAAAGATGGCCATCATTGTCTATAACTTTTGGCCTGCTCTGTCCCCGCAGGGCTCCATACTGGATTGATAATAGCGGAGCTATCATCCTACCTTTGTAGAAATCTTTCATAGGGTTGTCTATAGGCAAATCCAGCCCGCCGGACACGGACGTTCTCCAGGAGCCCCAAATATTCCACCTGGTGGAGACATCGGCGCTCATCAAACACGACGGGGGACTTCTGATCATTAGGCTTCACACAGCGTACATAGTATGGCTCCTGAAATGTAAAATTTTAATGTTTAAAAGTCACTGTACCCTCAAATCCCACAAAGACTAAGATTGGCCCACAGCACAATGGATCCGCTAGAGCCCAGTTGAAACAATAAAGGGCCCCAATGGTCCAGTAGAAAGACAACTCGATCTGGAGGAGTATAATCCGTATGCAGTCGAGCTCCCCCTAGAGGTGGCTGTATAATCTGTATGTAGAGAGCTCCCTCTAGTGGTGGCTGCATAATCTCTATGTAGTGAGCTCCGCCTAGCGGTGGCTGTGTAATCTGCATGTAGTGAGCTCCCTCTAGTGGTGGCTGTATAATCTGTATGTAGTGAGCTCCCTCTAGTGGTGGCTGTATAATCTGTATGTAGTGAGCTCCCTCTAGTGGTGGCTGTATAATCTGTATGTAGTGAGCTCCCTCTTGTAGTGACAGTATAATCTGTATGTAGTGAGCTCCCTCTAGTGGTGGCTGTCTAATCCGTATGTAGTGAGCTCCCCCTAGTGGTGGCTGTATAATCAGTATGTAGTGAGCTCCCTCTAGTGGTGGCTATAAAATCTGTATGTAGTGAGCTCCCTCTAGTGGTGCCTATATAATCTGTATGTAGTGAGCTCCCTCTAGTGGTGGCTGTATAATCTGTATGTAATGAGCTCCCTCTAGTGGTGGCTGTATAATCTGTATGTAGTGAGCTCCCCCTAGTGGTGGCTGTATAATCTGTATGTAGTGAGCTCCCTCTAGTGGTGGCTGTATAATCTGTATGTAGTAAACTCCCTCTAGTGGTGGCTGTATAATCTGTATGTAGTGAGCGCCCTCTAGTGGTGGCTGTATAATCTGTATGTAGTGAGCTCCCTCTACTGGTGCCTGTATAATCTGTATGTAATGAGCTCCCTCTAGTGGTGGCTGTATAATCTGTATGTAGTGAGCTCCCCCTAGTGGTGGCTGTATAATCTGTATGTAGTGAGTTCCCTCTAGTGGTGGCTGTATAATCTGTATGTAGTAAACTCCCTCTAGTGGTGGCTGTATAATCTGTATGTAGTGAGCTCCCCCTAGTGGTGGCTGTATAATCTGTATGTAGTGAGCTCCCTCTAGTGGTGGCTTTATAATCTGTATGTAGTGAGCTCCCTCTAGTGGTGGCTGTATAATCTGTATGTAGTGAGCGCCCTCTAGTGGTGGCTGTATAATCTGTATGTAGTGAGCTCCTTCTAGTGGTGGGTGTATAATCTGTATGTAGTGAGCTCTCCCTAGTGGTGGCTTCAGGCAGAATTATATCACGTAACGCTATGACTTTGTGATTCAGATTTTTAGCTGTCATTATGACTTATCCAATTGATTTCCAATAATGACAGCCCAGGTAATATGGACATAGTGATAATTCCGGTCGTTTATTTTGTAACCATGGTTACACGCACAGGTATGTTAATGAGGAAAACTTGAGATGTGACCACTTGCTCTATATATAGTGTGGACTGGAGGACCCCCTCACACACGTCTTTGCTCCCCTCATCCTAGACTCCGAAGGTCTGACTGGTAGGAGTGTGACGGTATAATGAACTCCTTAGCACAGGGAAAAGAAAATTCTGCTGAATTATTTAACGCCAGATGGACTAATTCTACCAAATTCTCACACTTCAAGGCTCGTGGAGTGTGTTCTGTCACCTCGCGTAGCGGCGGGTGGGCAGGACAAGCCGACAACGAGACATGTCAACTGCAGAATATTCAATGAACTTCACTAAGTCACCTCTGCAAGTGTCAGGGAGCTGACAACCTGTGAGGCCAACTGTCTGCTGCCAGGAGGGGCTGAAAAATGGGGCAAGGATGAGACTGACAACCCTCGGGTAAATCCCATCATGTTGTCAGTACATGGAAATTTGCCTAGGGATCATTCAGTGCTAGATTGTCTCTGCCTGGTACGATGAGAGGCTGAGGAGCAAGAATAAAAGCCGAGGCCAGGAATAAATAAACCTGCTGTGAGGAGTAAGACCTGCGACAACCTCTCAGACATGATATATAGAAAGGTTGTCGGCAGTAATAGATGTATAGATTAATTATATTTTGTGTTTCTGTAGATTTGTGCAGCTGTTATTTGTGTCCTCACCTCTGTAGTAACGAGATGTGAATCATTCGCTCAGCGCTATCCTGACATAAGTGATAAATATTCATTATTCAGCGTTTCTAACATGTTTCCTTGTTATATGAAGTCTTAATAAACAGCGAAAATAAATAAAAAAAACAACTTCCCAGTAAACGGTTTAAAGATACTATCCCATATTACATGATATGTGGGGGAGCAGCATAGAGGTTTCATCCTAGAGATCCAAACATTGTATTCTCCTGTCCTACAGTCATCCTCTCCCCTGAAATGGCTGATAACAGGGGCAATAGACTGTATTCTCCTGTCCTACAGTCATCCTCTCCCCTGAAATGGCTGATAACAGGGAGCAATAGACTGTATTCTCCTGTCCTACAGTCATCCTCTCCCCTGAAATGGCTGATAACAGGGGGCAATAGACTGTATTCTCCTGTCCTACAGTCATCCTCTCCCCTGAAATGGCTGATAACAGGGAGCAATAGACTGTATTCTCCTGTCCTACAGTCATCCTCTCCCCTGAAATGGCTGATAACAGGGGCAATAGACTGTATTCTCCTGTCCTACAGTCATCCTCTCCCCTGAAATGGCTGATAACAGGGGCAATAGATTGTATTCTCCTGTCCTACAGTCATCCTCTCCCCTGAAATGGCTGATAACAGGGGCAATAGACTGTATTCTCCTGTCCTACAGTCATCCTCTCCCCTGAAATGGCTGATAACAGGGGCAATAGACTGTATTCTCCTGTCCTACAGTCATCCTCTCCCCTGAAATGGCTGATAACAGGGGCAATAGACTGTATTCTCCTGTCCTACAGTCATCCTCTCCCCTGAAATGGCTGATAACAGGGGCAATAGACTGTATTCTCCTGTCCTACAGTCATCCTCTCCCCTGAAATGGCTGATAACAGGGGGCAATAGACTGTATTCTCCTGTCCTACAGTCATCCTCTCCCCTGAAATGGCTGATAACAGGGGGCAATAGACTGTATTCTCCTGTCCTACAGTCATCCTCTCCCCTGAAATGGCTGATAACAGGGAGCAATAGACTGTATTCTCCTGTCCTACAGTCATCCTCTCCCCTGAAATGGCTGATAACAGGGGGCAATAGACTGTATTCTCCTGTCCTACAGTCATCCTCTCCCCTGAAATGGCTGATAACAGGGAGCAATAGACTGTATTCTCCTGTCCTACAGTCATCCTCTCCCTGAAATGGCTGATAACAGGGGCAATAGACTGTATTCTCCTGTCCTACAGTCATCCTCTCCCCTGAAATGGCTGATAACAGGGGGCAATAGACTGTATTCTCCTGTCCTACAGTCATCCTCTCCCCTGAAATGGCTGATAACAGGGGCAATAGATTGTATTCTCCTGTCCTACAGTCATCCTCTCCCTGAAATGGCTGATAACAGGGGCAATAGACTGTATTCTCCTGTCCTACAGTCATCCTCTCCCTGAAATGGCTGATAACAGGGGCAATAGACTGTATTCTCCTGTCCTACAGTCATCCTCTCCCTGAAATGGCTGATAACAGGGGCAATAGATTGTATTCTCCTGTCCTACAGTCATCCTCTCCCCTGAAATGGCTGATAACAGGGGGCAATAGACTGTATTCTCCTGTCCTACAGTCATCCTCTCCCCTGAAATGGCTGATAACAGGGGCAATAGACTGTATTCTCCTGTCCTACAGTCATCCTCTCCCCTGAAATGGCTGATAACAGGGGCAATAGACTGTATTCTCCTGTCCTACAGTCATCCTCTCCCTGAAATGGCTGATAACAGGGGCAATAGACTGTATTCTCCTGTCCTACAGTCATCCTCTCTCCTGAAATGGCTGATAACAGGGGGCAATAGACTGTATTCTCCTGTCCTACAGTCATCCTCTCCCCTGAAATGGCTGATAACAGGGGCCAATAGACTGTATTCTCCTGTCCTACAGTCATCCTCTCCCCTGAAATGGCTGATAACAGGGGCAATAGACTGTATTCTCCTGTCCTACAGTCATCCTCTCCCCTGAAATGGCTGATAACAGGAGGCAATAGACTGTATTCTCCTGTCCTACAGTCATCCTCTCCCTGAAATGGCTGATAACAGGGGCAATAGACTGTATTCTCCTGTCCTACAGTCATCCTCTCCCCTGAAATGGCTGATAACAGGGGCAATAGACTGTATTCTCCTGTCCTACAGTCATCCTCTCCCTGAAATGGCTGATAACAGGGGCAATAGACTGTATTCTCCTGTCCTACAGTCATCCTCTCCCCTGAAATGGCTGATAACAGGGGCAATAGACTGTATTCTCCTGTCCTACAGTCATCCTCTCCCCTGAAATGGCTGATAACAGGGGCAATAGACTGTATTCTCCTGTCCTACAGTCATCCTCTCCCCTGAAATGGCTGATAACAGGGGCAATAGACTGTATTCTCCTGTCCTACAGTCATCCTCTCCCCTGAAATGGCTGATAACAGGGGCAATAGACTGTATTCTCCTGTCCTACAGTCATCCTCTCACCTGAAATGGTTGATAACAGGGGCAATAGACTGTATTCTCCTGTCCTACAGTCATCCTCTCCCCTGAAATGGCTGATAACAGGGAGCAATAGACTGTATTCTCCTGTCCTACAGTCATCCTCTCCCCTGAAATGGCAGATAACAGGGGCAATAGACTGTATTCTCCTGTCCTACAGTCATCCTCTCCCTGAAATGGCTGATAACAGGGGGCAATAGACTGTATTCTCCTGTCCTACAGTCATCCTCTCCCCTGAAATGGCTGATAACAGGGGGCAATAGACTGTATTCTCCTGTCCTACAGTCATCCTCTCCCCTGAAATGGCTGATAACAGGGGCAATAGACTGTATTCTCCTGTCCTACAGTCATCCTCTCCCCTGAAATGGCTGATAACAGGGAGCAATAGATTGTATTCTCCTGTCCTACAGTCATCCTCTCCCCTGAAATGGCTGATAACAGGGGGCAATAGACTGTATTCTCCTGTCCTACAGTCATCCTCTCCCCTGAAATGGCTGATAACAGGGGGCAATAGACTGTATTCTCCTGTCCTACAGTCATCCTCTCCCTTGAAATGGCTGATAACAGGGAGCAATAGACTGTATTCTCCTGTCCTACAGTCATCCTCTCCCCTGAAATGGCTGATAACAGGGGCAATAGACTGTATTCTCCTGTCCTACAGTCATCCTCTCCCCTGAAATGGCTGATAACAGGGGCAATAGACTGTATTCTCCTGTCCTACAGTCATCCTCTCCCCTGAAATGGCTGATAACAGGGAGCAATAGACTGTATTCTCCTGTCCTACAGTCATCCTCTCCCCTGAAATGGCTGATAACAGGGGGCAATAGACTGTATGAAAGTTTACAGCATGTGCAGCAAATATAGTAGTACTGTAGTTTTACTATACTTTTAATGCACACGGCTGCTAACAGGGGACAATAGATTGCATTCAACTAGAAAGACTGAGGGTGTTGTATCCCTTTAAATAACTGTGACATATTTTGAGGCTTGTAAGTTTATATCAAGTAAAATGAGAAGAACGAGCAGCTGAATCTCTACTGCTATAAATACACAGCGCGCGAGGCATTGTTCCCACCTGCAGGATCCCGCAGAGCAAGAGCGATGCAGCTTCACTATCATATACATGGTGTATAGACAAGGCATGGTCTCATGAGCTATATTAAGGTCCATATGACATCACAAGACATCAAACTGCAGAGGAGCTGTGTACACTATAAAAATATATACTATAGAGTATTTTATGATTAAGAGTGCTGACAAGATGCATCTGAAATGCGTTAACGAATCAGACTTTGCCTGTTTGTATCTTTTTCACATGTATTTTTCTAGATAAGCTCAGTGTTGGTGTTGTCCATTTTCCATGCGGGTTCTTGTTTGTGAGCTGGCTATTTGGAACTTTGGATTTCTACTATAATACTGCCTCCTATGTACAAGAATATAACTACTATAATACTGCCTCCTTGCTGAGAGGTTGTGTGTCAGGAGCTCTCCTGAGGCTTTGGATGTCTGGAGAAAGTCCAGGGAGTGGCCACCCCCTGGGGGGAAGCTCCCCAAGCAAGGCCCAGGCTTCTAGGCCAAATCTGGGAAGCACCCAGACAACTCCGTCAGGGGATGTAAATCCCAAAGTTTCTATGGACAGAAAGTATGTCAGCAGTACCAGTTCCAGTGTAAGAGAAGAAGAAGGAAAAAGTAAGTGTCCGGTGAAACCACCTGCCAGTGTGAATGAAGGGTCACCTGTGTGCAAGACCAAACTGTTGGAGAGTCCAGAAGTAAGAACTGTGCAGAGTGTGCAGGAGGTGAGACAATCTCCATTGCCGGCCTCAGGTGGACAATCCACCTCCACCCCAGGGAGGCAGAGGAGGACATCTCTGGAAAAGCAAACCATAAAGGAGAATCTGCAGCAGCGTGTGGTGATAGGTTCTGAGCGCAGAAGGTCTGGGGGCATGCAAGCTGTGAAGGAGATCAAAGGCAGTAATGGAGGAAGACCTCAAGGTGCTACCAGTACCGTCTCTGCTACACAGCCGGGATCCAGTCGCCCACCAGGAGATTGTGACCCAAGAGCAGTGACAGCAGCCGCCAAACTCCAGGGACTGCAAGGCTCTGCACCAAAAATGCAGATTCATGTGTCAGGACAGACAGAAACCTGTACTGCAAACAAACAGCCTGCAAAACTCCCCAGCAGCAATCAGAGGCCTCCAGAGCAGCCACCTGAGCTCCACCTGGCTGAGCAGATCCCAGCACTGGTGAGGAGAATGGAGACACTGAGGAAACATAAGCTGTACCTGCAGAAACAGATAAACTGTACATACAAACTAAAGGCTGCAAACCCAGGGAAGCAGGCCTTACTGGACAAGAAGCTGGACTCACTGGCCAAGGAACTCGCTGACAATGCGCAGGAGATCGACTCTGTCTTGGAGAAAATGGGACCAGTGGGAGAGACATACAGGAACCAGCAGAGGTTTGAGAAGGACAAAAACTCTGGGACCAAATCAACATCTAGGTCTGAAACCCTGCAGTCCCATGTAAGACCCATATTACAGCCAGCAACTCTTCCCTTTGAGGAGAGAGAGTTGTACAAGAAAAGTACATCTAAGAAACAAGAGCCAAGTCCTGCATCAGCCCCCGGTGAGGTACTACAAGTCCCAGCAGTAAGTACTGCACAAAATGAAAACTGTGGACTCTTACCTGATGACAGCAATGAAGTGGCAGTGCAGACACCACAAGTCCCAGGAGGCAGTGCACTGCAGGAGGACTGTGGACTGACACCTGCAGGTAACACTGTAGCAGCACCTCAGGGTGTGTCTGAGCAGGACGCTCAGGACTGTGGGGTGCAGGGGGTTAATACTGAGGACTGTAATGCTGCTGAGATGTCTGATGTCTCTGTGGGTGATAATGTCCCAGCTGCGGAGTCCTCTATGGCTGCCATGTCTGATGTCGCTGATGTCTCTGTGGGTGATAATGTTCCAGCGGAGGAGTCATCTATGGCTGCTGGGAACATAGAGAACCCTGGTATTGATGGTGGGGAGGGGGCAGTGCAGTCTCAGGCTGAGGAGTTCCCCCCTTTAGTTACTCCACAGGCAGCAGAGTCCCACAGTACAGGCGGTCAGCAGCCCACACGTCACCCCCCGCAGGACACTGGTACTGGTCAGACATCTGGGAATGCTTGGAGTCGGGGTTCTCCATCATTTCCCTCTAACACCAGATACACAGGCCAGGCCTTCAAGAGAAGGAACGTTGTCAGGTTTAGACATAAAGGGGCAAAAGAAGATCTCCCTGACAGAAGGTGTGTGGTCAGAGACATGCTGTGCACCCAGATGGGCTTCCTGCCAGCCAACATCCTGGCAGTAATAAACCTCCCAGACAGACAGGGCTATGATATAAGCTTCAAGCTCATGTCTGATCTGGACCGGTTCTGGGCTCTCTACACCCGGGTCAGAGATACTGAGGGGTGGAACAAGTTCAGCTTCATTCCCATCTCTAAGCCTGACACTGTAAATGTCACCATCATTTTCTGGAACGAGTCTGTCCCCCCTCAGGATATTATTATCTGGCTCAGGAGGCATTGCGACCTCAAGTCAAACCTGACCAAGACCAGGGATGAGGATGGAATCTGGACCGGGGGGTGGAGGGTCCTGGTTACATTGCACCAGCACCAGAACATCACCCATCACCTTCCCAATTCCTTCTTCATTGGCCGGGAGAAAGGGGTCTGTTTCTATGCTGGTCAGCCCAGGCTATGCTTCAAGTGTGGGAAATCAGGTCACGTGGCAAGTGTCTGCACCATGATGAAGTGCAGCCTGTGCGGGGACATCGGCCATGTGAACGCCACCTGCCAGAACATAAGGTGTAACCTGAGTGATAACATCGGTCACCCCCATAGAGACTGTCCTGAAGCGTGGCATAACATCTGTAGAGATCTCCCAGATGAGGACTTGGTGGAAGGGGCAGATGTCCCAGATGAGGAGCAGGAGGAGGAGGCGCTATTGTCAGGGTCATTGTACACAGTGCCAGAGACCCCACACATGAGTGATACTGTGCCGGACCACCCGCAGGCAGGTAACACCAAGGGGGAAATGGAGGTTGTGGAGCAGCCTGTAAAGCATCCAGTGTCTGTCTCCTCCCCTGCCCCAGCACCCACCACTGGGGAAAATAAAATCCTTAAAAAAACTGAAAAAAAGATAAGTCCAGCCGCAGGCCTGAGGGTGAATGGACCACCGTCCAAAAACCCACTAAAATGAGAGTGGACAGGCAGGCTGATGGAACTGTAACGACCAACAGATACGGTGTGCTCTCCGAGTCAGATGGAGAGGCAGAAATAGAGAGAGAGCTGAAGCGTATGATGGCGGAATGTGATGACGACCCAGGAGGGATCCTCCCACAAAAGGAGACCTCTTCATGCCGAGTCACAGTCTGTATGGGATATGGAAACTGGTAGTCAGCAGGAAAACTCTGACTCTGATTTATGATGATGGGGGTTGTCATTCTTCTTCTTCTCCTGATGGCAGACTTCCATCTTAAAGTGGTCACCAGCAATGTGAATAGCATTAGAGCTAGAAGGACCAGACATGCCGTCTACGAACACCTGAGATACCTCAAGGCCGATGTGTTTTTCTTGCAAGAGACACGCTTAAACACCTCAGGTCTCATACGAGAGGCAGAGCGAGAGTGGCAGTCTGGTCCGTCCTTTTGGTCGATGTCTGTGGAGCCTTATGCCGGGGTCTCTATCTTGTTTAACACCCATGATGTAATTGTACATAGACTAACGGAGATCTCGATGGGAAGGTGCCTGCTGCTAGAGATTACCATCCGAGGTAGAAGACTCCGGCTTATTAACGTCTATGGGCCACAGACAGTGAGCGAAAGGACTCAGCTTTTTAATGATGTTAAGCCATACTTATTCACATCTATTCCTATTATCATGGCTGGAGACTTTAATGCCACCACTACAACCAGTGACAGGCCTAGTGGTAGACCTCTTACTAGGGACTGTAAGGTCCTAAACAACATTATTCTGCATGCCGGCCTGTCTGATGTTTTTGTACAGGGTGGTAGGCGTCCAAAGTTCACTTACACCTGTGCAGGACGCAGTAGTAGGATAGATCTGGCTCTGGTGAGTCCTACTGAAGCCATCAGTGAAAGAAGGAAAAGACAGTCCCTTATTCTGACCATTTGGCCTTGTACTTTTGTTTGGGTGCCACTAAGCATCCAGATCTTGGTAGAGGGCTATGGAAACTGAACGCTAGTCTTTTAGATGATAGCTCTGTCCAGGAATACATTCACTCTTTCTTTCAGAACCAACTTGACAGAGTGGATTTCTATGAGAACATGGCTGACTGGTGGGAGGATGTCAAGGAGGAGATCAGGTCCCTCTTACAGAGACTGTCAGTTAAGAAGGGAAAGAGTAAGTATGGCCAGTATCTGAGACTGCGCAAAGAATTGGAGTCACTCTATTCGATGGGTGGGGATGACCAACAAAGGATTGACCGGCTGAAATCTGAGATAAGGCAGTATCAGTACAGCAGGTACACCTCCCTGGTAGCTGAACGGGATTATGGGTCCTTAGGGGCTCCTGATCCCTTTGAGAACTGCCGGGAGCGCGTGGCTAAAAACTGATCACAGGTCTCACTGACTCCCAGGGTGTTTTACAAGAATCTCGGGAGGGTATCCTGGGGGTGGTGAGATGCTACTATGCTGACTTGTTTCAGAGGAAGGCTTTGGATAAGGAAAAAGTGACCCAATTTTTGGAGGCAACTCCAGGGCCTGATACTAGAGATTTGGACTTTTCTCCTTTAACAGCAGAAATAACGGTGGAGGAGATAAAAGAGGCGATTGATAAATTACATCTGAAGAAGGCACCAGGTCCAGACGGTATTACTGCAGAATTTTATAAGAAGTTCAGAGACCTCTTAGCTCCAATCCTCGTGGACGTGTACAAAAATTGTCTAGAAAATCACCTGATGCCTCCGTCCATGAGGGTGTCCTCGTTAATTCTGCTGTCTAAAGGGAAAGAGCCTAGTGACATCAAGAACTGGAGGCCGATTGCCCTCTTGAATGTCGACAGGAAGATTCTGGCAAAAATTCTGTTCTCTAGGTTAGTCTGTTTGTCCCGGGCACTGTTGGCAGGCTGTCAGTTCGGCACAGTAAAAGGGCGGAACATCTCTGGAGCTGTCCTCTCGATAAGGGAGATGTTTGAGAGATGTAAAGCTCTGAGGTGTGGGAGATATGTTGTAGGTCTGGACCAGGCTAAAGCCTTTGACAGAGTGGATCACGATTATCTATGGGCCACTTTGTCAAAGTACGGTATTCCGGGACAATTCATCGATTGGCTGAGAACTTTGTATAGAGAGGCGAAGAGCTTTCCTCTAATCAATGGTTGGCAGGGTGACACATTCAGGGTTGAGGCTGGGGTGAGACAGGGTTGCCCGTTGAGTCCACTGCTGTATGTGTTTGCCTTAGACCCGTTCCTGAGGTCGCTGCAGGAGTGTGATTTTCAGGGGGTGCCGGTCCCCCATTGCCTGCCCCTGAGTGTTGTTGCCTACACGGATGATGTGACTGTGGTGATATCTGAGCCTCGTGAGGTGGAGATGTTGTCGGCAGCCATCAGAAGCTACTCGGAGGCCTCAGGGTCTCTGGTCAACCTTGAGAAGAGTCAAGCTCTCTGGACATCGGATACTGACCCTGATTTTGATCTGCCACAGTTTGCGAAGGCCTCCACCCATATTAAAATCCTTGGGGTTAAATTTGGTAGGGAAGATAATGCCAAACTAAATTGGGAGGAAAAGTTGGAAGCCGGAAATGCAAAGGTTCAGCGATGGAAGAACTGGAGGCTGACCTATAGAGAAAGGGTTACTATGCTGAAGACTTACCTGGTCCCCGTCTTCTTGTACATCTCTGTCGTCTTTCCTTTGCCAGAATCTTTCTCGGCTAGGCTCTTTAGCCTGTTCTTCCAGCTGTTATGGGGGAACAGGTTGAACCCAGTAAAAGAGGGATCACCTACCTACAGAGGAGAGAGGGTGGGCTGGATATGTTAAATCCAAGGGTTTTCTTTGACTCCATGTTTCTTAAAGTTAATTTTGGTGACCTGGACTCAAACAACAGCTCCCTGTGGGTGAATAGTATCAGGGATTGGATATTGCCTTTGCAGAATCTTGGATGCGAGGCGGCAGTCTCAAGAGGGGCCGATTGACTCGTGACTTCCTCCCCAGTACCTGGACTATGGTGTAAGATGTCTGAAGAAATGGAGTATAGACAAGTCTTTCATTGAGAGTAAAACCAGGAAAGATCTATACTCCAGAGTATGTAGGACCTTCTACTGTTTACAGCTAGCACTTCCAGACTGTCCAACCTCAACCTTACAGGATAGTCTGAGGCTTCTGAATGGACCAAGGCTGCCCCCTAAGTTCTGTGATATTGGCTGGCTCTCATTGCAGGGAAAACTCTTTGTCAGGGGAATCTAAAATTCCTCAGTGTGTCAGATCGCATGTGTCCCTTAGGTTGTCAGCAGGAGGAGACTATGCTCCATTTTATATCAGAGTGCTGGGGTGGGCTGAAAATCTGGCATGACATATCCGCCAAGCTAAAAATCCCGTCATTACAGTCCCTAAAATACCCAGAAATCCTTTATGGTGTCACATCTCATGTGAATAACATCGACCGGGGACCATGTATCTGATAATCACCGTCATCAAATATTACCACTGGCAAACCAGAACCCGAGTGTCCATCCATAACGAGCCATTCCATCATACCACAGCTATAACCCTCATCATGTCAGAACTCAGGTGGATCCGGTCATTAGAGGTCAGGAAAAAAGGGGAAAATATAAAACTATGGAGGAATGTCCATCTAGACTGACGGTTCAAGTGTACGATGTAACTGTGTTTGTTTTCTTATTTTATTTTACTTTTCTTCTTTTTCTGCTTTAGCTAAAATGTACTTTTAAGTTACAGTTAATATGCATTTTATTTTCTGATGAACATGTATAATTTATACTGAATGATGAAAAGTCTGATTTATTATGATGAAAAAGTATTTCTGTATTTATGTTTGTTTTATACCAATAAAAATTGCCTCCTATGTACAAGAATATAACTACTATAATACTGCTCCTATGTACAAGAATATAACTACTATAATACTGCTCCTATGTACAAGAATATAACTACTATAATACTGCTCCTATGTACAAGAATATAACTACTATAATACTGCTCCTATGTACAAGAATATAACTACTATAATACTGCTCCTATGTACAAGAATATAACTACTATAATACTGCCTCCTATGTACAAGAATATAACTACTATAATACTGCTCCTATGTACAAGAATATAACTACTATAATACTGCTCCTATGTACAAGAATATAACTACTATAATACTGCTCCTATGTACAAGAATATAACTACTATAATACTGCTCCTATGTACAAGAATATAACTACTATAATACTGCTCCTATGTACAAGAATATAACTACTATAATACTGCTCCTATGTACAAGAATATAACTACTATAATACTGCTCCTATGTACAAGAATATAACTACTATAATACTGCTCCTATGTACAAGAATATAACTACTATAATACTGCTCCTATGTACAAGAATATAACTACTATAATACTGCCTCCTATGTACAAGAATATAACTACTATAATACTGCTCCTATGTACAAGAATATAACTACTATAATACTGCTCCTATGTACAAGAATATAACTACTATAATACTGCTCCTATGTACAAGAATATAACTACTATAATACTGCTCCTATGTACAAGAATATAACTACTATAATACTGCTCCTATGTACAAGAATATAACTACTATAATACTGCCTCCTATGTACAAGAATATAACTACTATAATACTGCTCCTATGTACAAGAATATAACTACTATAATACTGCCTCCTATGTACAAGAATATAACTACTATAATACTGCTCCTATGTACAAGAATATAACTACTATAATACTGCCTCCTATGTACAAGAATATAACTACTATAATACTGCTCCTATGTACAAGAATATAACTACTATAATACTGCTCCTATGTACAAGAATATAACTACTATAATACTGCTCCTATGTACAAGAATATAACTACTATAATACTGCTTCCTATGTACAAGAATATAACTACTATAATACTGCCTCCTATGTACAAGAATATAACTACTATAATACTGCCTCCTATGTACAAGAATATAACTACTATAATACTGCTCCTATGTACAAGAATATAACTACTATAATACTGCTCCTATGTACAAGAATATAACTACTATAATACTGCTCCTATGTACAAGAATATAACTACTATAATACTGCTCCTATGTACAAGAATATAACTACTATAATACTGCCTCCTATGTACAAGAATATAACTACTATAATACTGCTCCTATGTACAAGAATATAACTACTATAATACTGCTCCTATGTACAAGAATATAACTACTATAATACTGCTCCTATGTACAAGAATATAACTACTATAATACTGCTCTATGTACAAGAATATAACTACTATAATACTGCCTCCTATGTACAAGAATATAACTACTATAATACTGCCTCCTATGTACAAGAATATAACTACTATAATACTGCTCCTATGTACAAGAATATAACTACTATAATACTGCTCCTATGTACAAGAATATAACTACTATAATACTGCTCCTATGTACAAGAATATAACTACTATAATACTGCTCCTATATACAAGAATATAACTACTATAATACTATAATACTGCCTCCTATGTACAAGAATATAACTACTATAATACTGCTCCTATGTACAAGAATATAACTGCTATAATACTGCCCCTTTGTGTTTAGAGCTCTTTATAACCAGTTCCCGCTCTCCTCCCCCGCTTGCCATTACTTGGATGTGAATTGACTATAAAATGGGTGAAAAAACGCTGAATAAAGAATAATCGTTTGGTGACAGGATAATAACCTGAGACGTCTCAGTGCGGTATCTTTATAAAACGCTATTAAGTTCAGTACAAAGGAGACACAATGGAGGAGAAGTTTTACATTTGGGAGAACAGGTCTGTTGTGATCACTCTGCGGGCTGCCCGGATGATGAAAGAGACTGCGCAGTGTGAACGCCGCAAATAGTGAGGCTATGTATAAATATACAGAGAGCGGGGGAGGAGGGAGCCATGAATAGAGCTGGATACCGCTGATAGGTAATCATTGAGATATAAAGGGCGCCTATTATTACCAGTCTAGCCAATCCGGTGGAGATGACAGGGTTAAAAGGTTCATCCTCTTTTGCCTGGTTGGCGTGTCTTGGGTGTACGGTACCTTTGGGTTATAGGATCCACCCCACAGATATCATCGTTACTGAATCAGCTCTTCATGGTGACTAACATTCTCCTGGACACCTATGTGAGGTTGTCACAGCCCCGCCCCCTTATTCCAGGGTGGCCTGTCACAGATTAGTCTAGTTCTGACAGATCCCCAGTGATGGCTAACCTCTGGCACTCCAGCTGTGATGAAACTACGACTCCCAGCATGCTCCATTCATTTCTGTGGAGTTCTGAGAACAGCCAAGCAAGTGTACATGTTGGGAGTCGTAGTTTTACCACAGCTGGTGTGCTGGAGGTTAGCCATCACAGCCCTAGGGTCAGCCACCCCCTGACTTGCCGATCACTTGTGGTTGGAGGGTTATAACCTTTCAGAGGTTGGTATAACCTTAGGGCCTTGATCATTACAGCAGCGTCCTATGCAATCAAAAGCAGACATGATCCCGATATGTATGGCTGGATGGGCCCTCACCCTTAGGCCTCATGCACACAACCGTATGTATTTTGCAGTCCGCAAAAAAACGGATCTGCAAAGTATACAGATGATGTCCGTGTGCATTCCGTATTTTGTGGAACGGAACAGCTGGCCCCTAATAGAACACTCCTATCCTTGTCCGTAATGCGTTTGCAGAACGGATACACGGAAACTGAATGCATACAGAGTAATTTGCGTTTTTTTTTGCAGACCCATTGAAATTAGTGGTTCCGCATACGGTTCGCAAAAAAAACAAAAACGGAACGCACACGGAAAGAAAATACGTTTGTGTGCTTGAGGCCTTATGTCTGCTGTAGCTCTGTATGCCAAACATCATCTCCTCTGCTGTCAGTTCAGATGGGGTCTGGTTACTTGTGGCCCCTAGTCACAGGGCCCGTGGCTGCAGCTACGAGCACTACACACCCTATAGCTGCGGATCAGTGTCATGTGCTGGATGAAGGAAACCGGTGTTTATATCACAGACATACAATGTATCACTGTGCTGCAGGGTGGAGGATACAATGTATCACTGTGCTGCCGGGTGGAGGATACAATGTATCACTGTTCTGCAGGGTGGAGGATACAATGTATCACTGTGCTGCAGGGTGGGGGATACATTGTATCACTGTGCTGCAGGGTGGAGTATACATTGTATCACTGTGTTGCAGGGTGGAGGATACATTGTATCACTGTGCTGCAGGGGGAGGATACATTGTATCACTGTTCTGCAGGGTGGAGGATACATTGTATCACTGTGCTGCAGGGTGGAGGATACATTGTATCACTGTGCTGCAGGGTGGAGGATACAATGTATCACTGTTCTGCAGGGTGGAGGATACAATGTATTACTGTGCTGCCGGGTGGAGGATACAATGTATCACTGTGCTGCAGGGTGGAGGATACAATGTATCACTGTTCTGCAGGGTGGAGGATACAATGTATCACTGTGCTGCAGGGTGGATGATACAATGTATCACTGTGCTGCAGGGTGGCGGATACAATGTATCACTGTGCTGCAGGGTGGAGGATACAATGTATCACTGTTCTGCAGGGTGGAGGATACATTGTATCACTGTGCTGCAGGGTGGGAGGATACAATGTATCACTGTGCTGCATGGTGGAGGATACAATGTATCACTGTTCTGCAGGGCGGAGGATACATTGTATCACTGTGCTGCCGGGTGGATGATACAATGTATCACTGTGCTGCAGGGTGGAGGATACATTGTATCACTGTGCTGCAGGGCGGGGGATACATTGTATCACTGTGCTGCAGGGTGGAGGATACATTGTATCACTGTTCTGCAGGGTGGAGGATACAATGTATCACTGTGCTGCAGGGTGGAGGATACAATGTATCACTGTGCTGCAGGGTGGAGGATACATTGTATCACTGTGCTGCAGGGTGGAGGATACAATGTATCACTGTGCTGCAGGGTTGAGGATACAATGTATCACTGTTCTGCAGGGTGGAGGATACATTGTATCACTGTGCTGCAGGGTGGAGGATACAATGTATCACTGTGCTGCATGGTAGAGGATACATTGTATCACTGTGCTGCAGGGTAGAGGATACATTGTATCACTGTGTTGCCGGGTGGAGTATACATTGTATCACTGTTCTGCAGGGTGGAGGATACATTGTATCACTGTGCTGCAGGGTGAAGGATACATTGTATCACTGTTCTGCAGGGTGGAGGATACATTGTATCACTGTTCTGCAGGGTGGAGGATACAATGTATCACTGCTGGCAGTACCCGCCCACTATCTTTCTATTCCCCAGTGTTTGGAGCCTCCCTTCACCTCCTCTCCCTGATCAGATGCAATGAGAGGAGGTCGGGCCGTGGTACAGTGAGAGGATATAAGGGACAGGTAACAGATGGACGCCTCTTCCATCCATATCTGGCACATATGGGCCCAGCATGTAGCGTCTACATCGGGGTCCTGACACCAATTATCCTCAGTGTGATCTCCCAGACATCGACTCCCTCATCGTGTAATCGGCTCAGACTGTAAAATATATAACAATTTACAGCTGATTTACTAATCCTGTCTAATTTGTGGACAGCAACTGATACTGGATGATAAATCCGCCCTGCAGTCATTTTCGGACACATTCTTCAACTGATAAAGCCTTTCCGGTCTGACATTACATGACCAGTACAATGCCCACTGTGTCCGCCCATGGCCGCGTATGTGGTGGTCAATGGGCGCAATTAAGTTTTACTTGCAAAATCAGCTGGTCATTGGCCACAGATGGAGGCTGAAATTGGCCACAGATGGAGGCTGAAACGTCTTACCCTAAGTTCACACCTGAGCGTTTTACAGCGCGTTCAAACGCGCTGTAAAACGCTCAACACATGAAAACCAATGCTTTCCTATGGCCCTGGTTCTCACTTGAGCGTTTTACAGCGCGTTTGAACGCGCTGTAAAATGCCCGACGCATAAACAAGTACTTGAGCTTTTTTGGGGGCGTTTGTCGCGCGTTTCCTATTTGCAAAAACACGCTGAAATACGCGCGACAAAAACGCGGGTAAAACGCGCGTTTCAAGAACGCTCACGTCTGAACCCAGGGTTAGGGCAGAACCTACGAAGACTCCGCACAGCTTTAAGGAGAATCTGAGAGGGTCAAGATGCATGACAACCCCTAGGTGTATTATAATAGAGGTAATTAGATGTTGTCAGCCAGGAAGTGACATAATTGAGTTTTGTCTATAATAAATGTATCTATAATCAGCTGATGTGGGGCCCAGGAGGTCGGTCACCCCAGAGGTAAGTCATCAATGGGCAGCGGTCGTCTAACAAACGTAAAAATCTGACAAAGGAAAATATCTAAGAATGTTGTCATTTTATTAGATCAAGGCTCCTCTGACACCCCTGTATCCCACCTGTGCACAGTTGTCAGGGGTAGGTGGCTCTTACCTTGCTGGCCAAGTTCTCCACTAACAGAATCATGGAGTTCCTGAAGAGCGTGGCGGCCGTGAGGGGTCTCTTGGTCACTTCACTGATACTCATCTGTCCGTCTGGCCACATGTCCCTGAGAACGGGGTCCTTACTGTGAAAAACAAGAACTCCATCAGATACTACCTGCACAGCCACCTACCCACTGTACACCAGGGATTATAATGAGAGGATACCCCACATCCCACACACTTGATACTGGGGATCATAATTTACCTCTTCTTCCGCCATGTAGGCACCAGAGATTATAATCTGCCTCCTTCATTTGCACCACAGATTATAAACTGTTTCCCCCTTTCTAATCAACTAATGCAAACCATGGATGATAATATACACCCCGTGTTCTATATGCACTAGGTAACTGGGATTATAATCTACGTCTTTCCTCCCTACCAACTAGATCCTGAGGACTATAATCTACCTCTGCCCACTACACAAAATGACTTCCCCCTTTCTCAGAACCCAATGGAAATATAATAGACCCCTTCATCCTAATGCAGTAGATACCCCAAATTATAACCTATTGCTTTCTTCCCTACCCACTAGACACCAGGGACTATAATATATTGCTTTTCACCCTACCTACTAGACACTAGAGATTATAAATGATTTTCTCCCTTTCTCACCTCTCAATGGAAATATAATTTACTACTCTGGTAAACACTAGGGATTATAATCTACTGCTTTCCTCCATACCCACTGGTCCTCATGGATTACAATCTACCTCCTTCGTCCCTACCCACTAGTCACCAGGGATTATAATCTACTGCTTTCCTCCATACCCTCTGGTCCCCATGGATTACAATCTACCTCTTCATCCCTACCCACTAGTCACCAGGGATTATAATCTATTGCTTACCTGCCTATTAGCTAGAGACCAGGAATTATAATTTTCCTCCTGCTGCCATTCCCACTAGACACCAGGGATAATAAACTACTTTCCCCTTTTTCCACCATAGATTATTATCTAGCCTTTCCTCTTACTCACTGTACGCCAGAGATTTGTAATTTACTACCCCCTTCTCACCATCCTCTACTGCAGAATCCACTGTGATGGGGTGCAGAGAGTGAAGGGTTAATGGGAGTTTACGGGGGGCTAGTCTGTGGTTGGTGCGTATTGCAGTTTGGGATAAATCGCTTCATTCCTGTCGGATTCTCTCACAATCTCTCAAGTGCTCACACCTGTCACCATGTCACATGTGTAATGCCTGCGGCTGTCACCAGGCGGCGCCGTCCTGTCTCCTCACTTCATTATATCACTATAATGGGCCTTGTCCCCCGCCGCCGGTGCTGATATTGTGTAAATCAGGATAATTGTCTCTGCTGATGATTGCTATTTAATGTAACGTTGGCAGAAAAGAAGACTCGGGCCATGTGCCAGGCTCATCCTGATGGCAGCCAGATCCTCGTAATGCGGCCTGCGGGGCGCCTACAAACCCACTGATCGGGAGCATGTATACAACGCCTGCACTGAAGAGACACCTGCAGGCGCCAAGCCACAAAATACTGAATAAAAGTAATTTAATTGGAAAAAACGTAGTAACCATGGTGTCCAGGGGGACATTTCTACATGCCCCACCGAGGTAGGTGCCCCCTGCACCTGCTGTACATTTGCTTCTATTGTTTCACTCCTCTTCTCCAAAACTATACGTGAAGCTACCTATAGGGGGCCCTAGAGACATTTCCTTCTGGAAGAAAGATAATTTACATACTTTTTCCCAGGGTGCATTGCCTGTAAGATTCCCTACACCAGCTGGTGGCCTCCACAAGGAGAAGCAGGATGTTAAGAGGGTTGGAGAACCAAATTTGCACATTTAGCCAAAAATGAAAATGATGACTGCAGGGGCCCCAAGGAGTAAAGCCGTCAAGGAGTCTAGGAAGATGCAGTAGTCATCAGGCAGAGGAGTCCTGGAGGATGGAGTAGTCATCAGGCAGAGGAATCCTGGAGGATGGAATAGTCATCAGGCAGAGAAGTTGGCGAGCAAGAAGTAATCCATAGGCAGAAGAGTCTTGGAGCATGGAGTAGACATCCAGCAGAGGAGTCTTGGAGCATGGAGTAGTCATCCAGCAGAGGAGTCTTGGAGCATGGAGTAGACATCCAGCAGAGGAGTCTTGGAGCATGGAGTAGTCATCCAGCAGAGGAGTCTTGGAGCATGGAGTAGTCATACAGCAGAGGAGTCTTGGAGCATGGAGTAGTCATCCAGCAGAGGAGTCTTGGAGCATGGAGTAGTCATCAGGCAGAGGAGTCTTGGAGCATGGAGTAGACATCCAGCAGAGGAGTCTTGGAGCATGGAGTAGTCATCCAGCAGAGGAGTCTTGGAGCATGGAGTAGTCATCCAGCAGAGGAGTCTTGGAGCAGGGAGTAGTCATCCAGCAGAGGAGTCTTGGAGCATGGGTAGACATCCAGCAGAGGAGTCTTGGAGCATGGAGTAGTCATCCAGCAGAGGAGTCTTGGAGCATGGAGTAGACATCCAGCAGAGGAGTCTTGGAGCATGGAGTAGACATCCAGCAGAGGAGTCTTGGAGCATGGAGTAGACATCCAGCAGAGGAGTCTTGGAGCATGGAGTAGTCATCCAGCAGAGGAGTCTTGGAGCATGGGTAGACATCTAGCAGAGAGTCTTGGAGCATGGAGTATGACATCTAGCAGAGGAGTCATGGAGCATGGAGTAGTCATCCAGCAGAGGAGTCTTGGAGCATGGAGTGAACATCCAGCAGAGGAGTCTTGGAGCATGGAGTAGTCATCCAGCAGAGGTAGTCTTGGAGCATGGAGTAGTCATCCAGCAGAGGAGTCTTGGAGCAGGGAGTAGTCTTCCAGCAGAGGAGTCTATGGAGCAGGAGAGTAGTCATCCAGCAGAGGAGTCTTGGAGCATGGAGTAGTCATCCAGCAGAGGAGTCTTGGAGCATGGAGTAGTCATCCATCAGAGGAGTCTTGGAGCATGGAGTAGTCATCCAGCAGAGGTGTCTTGGAGCATGGAGTAGTCATCCAGCAGAGGAGTCTTGGAGCATGGAGTAGTCATCCAGCAGAGGTGTCTTGGAGCATGGAGTAGTCATCCATCAGAGGAGTCTTGGAGCATGGAGTAGTCATCCAGCAGAGGTGTCTTGGAGCATGGAGTAGTCATCCAGCAGAGGTGTCTTGGAGCATGGAGTAGTCATCCAGCAGAGGTGTCTTGGAGCATGGAGTAGACATCCAGCAGAGGAGTCTTGGAGCATGGAGTAGACATCCAGCAGAGGAGTCTTGGAACATGGAGTAGACATCCAGCAGAGGTGTCTTGGAGCATGGAGTAGACATCCAGCAGAGGAGTCTTGGAACATGGAGTAGACATCCAGCAGAGGAGTCTTGGAGCATGGAGTAGTCATCCAGCAGAGGAGTCTTGGAGCATGAAGTAGTCATCCAGCAGAGGAGTCTTGGAGCATGGAGTAGACATCCAGCAGAGGAGTCTTGGAACATGGAGTAGACATCCAGCAGAGGAGTCTTGGAACATGGAGTAGACATCCAGCAGAGGAGTCTTGGAGCATGGAGTAGACATCCAGCAGAGGAGTCTTGGAGCTTGGAGTAGACATCCAGCAGAGGAGTCTTGGAGCATGGAGTAAACATCCAGCAGAGGAGTCTTGGAGCATGGAGTAGTCATCCAGCAGAGGAGTCTTGGAGCATGGAGTAGACATCCAGCAGAGGAGTCTTGGAGCATGGAGTAGTCATCCATCAGAGGAGTCTTGGAGCATGGAGTAGTCATCCAGCAGAGGTGTCTTGGAGCATGGAGTAGTCATCCAGCAGAGGTGTCTTGGAGCATGGAGTAGTCATCCAGCAGGGGAGTCTTGGAGCATGGAGTAGTCATCAGGAACAGAAGACCTTTGGCGAGAAAGTAGTCATCAGGTGAAGAAGTCCTGAAGCATGGAATAGTTATCCAGCAGAGGAGTCCTGGAAAACTCATCAGGCAGAGGAGTGCTGGATGTAGAGTCCATGATGTAGTCATTAGGCAGAGGACTCCTGGAGTATAGAGTAGTCACCCAGCAGAGGAGTCCTGCAACATGGAGTAGTCATTCAGCAGAGGAGTCCTGCAGCATGGAATAGTTATCCGGAAGAGGTGTCCTGGAGCATGGAGAACTCATCAGGCAGAGGAAATGCTGGATGTGGAGTCAACCATGTAGTCTTTAGGCAGAGGAGTCCTGGAGCACAGAGTAGTCATCCGGCAGAGGAGTCCTGGAGCAGGGAGTAGTCATCCGGAAGAGGTGTCTTGGAGCATGAAGAACTCATCAGGCAGAGGAGTGCTGGATGTGGAGTCAATGATGCAGTGATTAGGCAGAGGACTCCTGGAGCATAGAGTAGTCATCTGGCAGCAGAGTACTGGAGCAGGGAGTAGTCATCTGGCAGAGGAGTCCTGGAGCATAGAGTAGTCATCTGGCAGAGGAGTCCTGGAGCATAGAGTAGTCATCTGGCAGAGGAGTCCTGGAGCATAGAGTAGTCATCCGGAAGAGATGTCTTGGAGCATGAAGAACTCATCAGACAGAGGAGTGCTGGATGTGGAGTCAATGATGTAGCCATTAGGCAGAGGAGTCCTGGAGCATAGAGTAGTCATCTGGCAGAGGAGTCCTGGAGCATGGAGTAGTCATCTGGCAGAGGAGTCCTGGAGCATAGAGTAGTCATCTGACAAAGGACTCCTGGAGCAGGGAGTAGTCATCCAACAGAGGAGTCCTGGAGCAGGGAGTGGTCATCTGGCAGAGAAGTCCTGGAGCAGGGAGTAGTCATCTGGCAAAGGACTCCTGGAGCAGGGAGTAGTCATCCAACAGAGGAGTCCTGGAGCAGGGAGTAGTCATCTGGCAGAGGACTCCTGAAGCATAAGTGGCATTCAGGCATAGGAGTCCTGAGCTGAGGACCGTGCCTTGGCGCTTTCACTTACAGTTTAGCGATCATGTCTTGTGGGATGTATTGTCAGAGGAATCATCCTGTTCTCCATCCTCCACAAGGGGGTACATACCTTCCAGGACATGATCCCTGAATAGGTAGGTACCTACTGGTGTCAGGAAATATGATTCAGTTTAGTCAGGGGTCATCACCAGCAATCATGATGTGACTGTCAGAGGTCAGGGGTCAGAGGAGGCAGTAGAAGTGGCAGGACAGAAGTGGGATCCACAAATGAAGGCAGGACCAACAGCCATCAGGATCAGGAGCGAAGCAAAGGATGTACTTTAAAGGGGCTGTGGATGGAGGAGAATAACTGGGCCGATCCAAAAATAGCTGAGACATCTGTATATAGCAGTGAGCTCAGGTGTTCTGTATTCAGGCATGGGGAGGGGATGCGTCTTATAGATATACAGCAGTAAAACAAGAGATTCTTAAGAAAAAGGAAGACACGACAGAAAATACTGCTAAGCGAATACTAGCTTCTGTACCGCGCTCTCTCTCTATATATATGTATTTCTTTATAGCAGCCAGGGATTTGTTTTCCTGATACAAAGCTCCAAATCCCCTGGAGATTATCTGATAATTTAAATAACATTCATTAAGGCCCTCTAGTGGTGACTGTATATATCTGTATGCAGTAATCTCCTGAGCTCCCTCTAGTGGTGGCTGTATATATTTGTATGTACTAATCTCCTGAGCTCCCTCTAGTGGTGGCTGTATATATCTGTATGTAGTGAGCTCCTGAGCTCCCTCTAGTGGAGGCTGTATATATCTGTATGTAGTAATCTCCTGAGCTCCCTCTAGTGGTGGCTGTATATATCTGTATGTAGTAATCTCCTGACCTCCCTCTAGTGGTGGTTGTATATATCTGTATGTAGTAATCTCCTGAGCTCCCTCTAGGGGTGGCTGTATATATCTGTATGTAGTAATCTACTGAGCTCCCTCTAGTGGTGACGGTATATATCTGTATGTAGTAATCTCCTGAGCTCCCTCTAGTGGTGGCTGTATATATCTGTATGTAGTAATCTCCTGAGCTCCTTCTAGTGGTGACTGTATAGATCTGTATGTAGTAATCTCCTGAGCTCCCTCTAGTGGTGGCTGTATATATCTGTATGTAGTAATCTCCTGAGATCCCTCCAGTGGTGGCTGTATATATCTGCATGCAGTAATCTGCTGAGCTCCCTCTAGTGGTAACTGTATATATCTGCATGCAGTAATCTCCTGAGCTCTCTCTAGTGGTGGCTGTATATATCTGTGTGTAGTAATCTCCTGAGCTCCCTCTAGGGGTGGCTGTATATATCTGTATGTAGTAATCTCCTGAGCTCCCTCTAGTGGTGGCTGTATATCTTTGTATGTAGTAATCTCCTGAGCTCCCTCTAGTAGTGGTTGTATATATTTGTATGTAGTAATCTCCTGAGCTCACTCTAGTGGTGGCTGTATATATCTGTGTGTAGTAATCTCCTGAGCTCCCTCTAGTGGTGGCTGTATATATCTGTATGCAGTAATCTCCTGAGCTCCCTCTAGTGGTGGCTGTATATATCTGTATGTAGTAATCTCCTGAGCTCCCTCTAGGGGTGGCTGTATATATCTGTATGTAGTAATCTCCTGAGCTCCCTCTAGTGGTGACGGTATATATCTGTATGTAGTAATCTCCTGAGCTCCCTCTAGTGGTGGCTGTATATATCTGTATGCAGTAACCTCCTGAGCTCCCTCTAGTGGTGGCTGTATATATCTGTATGTAGTAATCTCATGAGCTCCCTCTAGTGGTGGCTGTATATATCTGTATGAAGTAATCTCCTGAGCTCCCTCTAGTGGTGACTGTTTATATCTCTATGTAGTAATCTCCTGAGCTCCCTCTAGTGGCAACTGTATATATCTGTATGCAGTAATCTCCTGAGCTCTCTCTAGTGGTGGCTCTATAGCTCTGTATGTAGTAATCTCCTGAGCTCCCTCTAGTGGTGGCTGTATATATCTGTATGCAGTAATCTCCTGAGCTCCCTCTAGCGGTGGCTGTATATATATGTGTGTAGTAATCTCCTGAGCTCCCTCTAGTGGTGGCTGTATATATCTGTATGTAGTAATCTCCTGAGCTCCTTCTAGTGGTGACTGTATAGATCTGTATGTAGTGATCTCCTGAGCTCCCTCTAGTGGTGGCTGTATATATCTGTATGTAGTAATCTCCTGAGATCCCTCCAGTGGTGGCTGTATATATCTGCATGCAGTAATCTGCTGAGCTCCCTCTAGTGGTGGCTGTATATATCTGTATGTAGTAATCTCCTGAGCTCCCTCTAGTGGTGGCTGTATATATCTGTATGTAGTAATCTCCTGAGCTTCCTCTAGTGGTGGCTGTTTATATCTGTATGTAGTAATCTCCTGAGCTCCCTCTAGTGGTGGCTGTATATATCTGTATGTAGTAATCTCCTGAGCTCCCTCTAGTGGTGGCTGTATATATCTGATGCAGTAATCTCCTTAGCTCCCTCTAGTGACGGCTGTATATATCTGTATGCAGTAATCTCTTGAGCTCCCTCTAGTGGTGGCTGTATATACCTGTATGTAGTAATCTCCTGAGCTCCCTCTAGTGCTGGCTGTATATACCTGTATGCAGTAATCTCCTGAGCTCCCTCTAGTGGTGGCTGTATATATCTGTATGTAGTAATCTCCTGCGCTTCCTCTAGTGGTGGCTGTATATATCTGTATGTAGTAATCTCCTGAGCTCCCTCTAGTGGTGGCTGTATATATCTGTATGTAGTAATCTCCTGAGCTCCCTCTAGTGGTGGCTGTATATATCTGTATGCAGTAATCTCCTGAGCTCCCTCTAGTGGTGACTGTATATATCTGTATGCAGTAATCTCCTGAGCTCCCTCTAGTGGTGGCTCTATATATCTGTATGCAGTAATCTCCTGAGCTCCCTCTAGTGGTGACGGTATATATCTGTATGCAGTAATCTCCTGAGCTCCCTCTAGTGGTGACGGTATATATCTGTCTGCAGTAATCTCCTGAGCTCCCTCTAATGGTGGCTGTATATATCTTCATGTAGTAATCTCCTGAGCTCCCTCTAGTGGTGGCTGTATATATCTCTATGCAGTAATCTCCTGAGCTTCCTCTAGTGGTGGCTGTATATATCTGTATATTATAATCTCCTGAGCTCCCTCTAGAGGTGACTGTATATATCTGTATGTAGTAATCTCCTGAGCTCCCTCTTGTGGTGGCTGTATATATCTGTACTTAGTAATCTCCTGAGTTCCCTCTAGTGGTGGCTGTATATATCTGTATGCAGTAATCTCCTGAGCTCCCTCTAGTGGTGGCTGTATATATCTGTATGTAGTAATCTCCTGAGCTCCCTCTAGTGGTGGCTGTATATATCTGTATGTAGTAATCTCCTGTGCTCCCTCTACTGGTGGCTGTATATATCTATATGTAGTAATCTCCTGAGCTCCCTCTAGTGGTGGCTGTATATATCTCTATGTAGTAATCTCCTGAGATCCCTCTCGTGGAGGCTGTATATATCTGTATGCAGTAATCTCCTGAGCTCCTTCTAGTGGGGGCTGTATATACCTGTATGTAGTAATCTCCTGAGCTCCTTCTAGTGGTTGCTCTATATATCTGTATGCAGTAATCTCCAGAGCCCCCTCTACTGGTGGTTGTATATATCTGTATGCAGTAATCTCCTGAGCTCCTTCTAGTGGGGGCTGTATATATCTGTATGTAGTAATCTCCTGAGCTCCCTCCAGTGGCTGTATATACCTGTATGTTGAAAGCTCCTGAGCTCCCTCTAGTGGGGGCTGTATATATCTGTATGTAGTAATCTCCTGACCTCCCTCTAGTGGTGGCTGTATATATCTGTATGTAGTAATCTCCTGAGTTCCCTCTAGTGGTGGCTGTATATATCTGTATGTAGTAATCTCCTGAGCTCCCTCTAGTGGTGGCTGTATATATCTGTATGTAGTGATCTCCTGAGCTCCCTCTAGTGGTGGCTGTATATATCTGTATGTAGTAATCTCCTGAGCTCCCTCTAGTGGTGGCTGTATATATCTGTATGTAGTAATCTCCTGAGCTCCCTCTAGTGGTGGCTGTATATATGTGTATGTAGTAATCTCCTGAGCTCCCTCCAGTGGCTGTATATATCTGTATGTAGTAATCCCCTGAGCTCCCTCTAGTGGTGGCTGTATATATCTGTATGCAGTAATCACCTGAGCTCCCTCTTGTGGTGACTGTATATATCTGTATGCAGTAATCTCCTCAGCTCCTCCTAGTGGGTGGCTGTATATATCTGTATGTAGTAATCTCCTGAGCTCCCACTAGTGGTGGCTGTATATATCTGTGTGTAGTAATTTCCTGAGCTCCCTCTAGTGGTGTCTGTATATAACTGTATGTAGTAATCTCTTGAGCTCCCTCTAGTGGTGGCTGTATATATCTGTATGTAGTAATCTCCTGAGCTCCCTCTAGTGGTGGCTGTATATATCTGTATGTAGTAATCTCCTAAACTCCTTCTAGTGGTGGCTCTATATATCTGTATATAGTAATCTCCTGAGCTCACTCTAGTGGTGGCTGTATATATCTGTATGCAGTAATCTCCTGAGCTCCCTCTAGTGGTGGCTGTATATATCTGTATGCAGTAATCTCCTGAGCTCCCTCTAGTGGTGGCTGTATATATCTGTATGTAGTAATCTTCTGAGCTCCCTCTAGTGGTGGCTGTATATATCTGTATGTAGTAATCTTCTGAGCTCCCTCTAGTGGTGGCTGTATATATCTGTATGCAGTAATCTCCTGAGCTCCCTCTAGTGGTGGCTGTATATATCTGTATGCAGTAATCTCCTGAGCTCCCCCTAGTGGTGGCTGTATATATCTGTATGCAGTAATCTCCTGAGCTCCCCCTAGTGGTGGCTGTATATAACTGTATGCAGTAATCTCCTGAGCTCCCTCTAGTGGTAGCTGCAGGTATTCGCAGTATATACCTATGCATGGGATTTGGAGTTCTATATGAGAGTCTAAAGTCTCTTCTGCCATAAAGGCTACATGTACATGACCTTATGCATTTTGTGGTCTGAAAAATACATAGAGTCATTGGCATGAGGCGTGATGCAATGTGTGAACGTGTTACAGGAGGAGTTGTCATATGTCTCACCTGTTATACATTAAACGCTTGAAATCCTGGAACAGCGTGTCCTTGTTCTTGTCCAGGAATCCCTCCACTGAGTACCTGGAGCCATAAGGAATATCAGTCATGTGACAACCAAGTCATTATAAGAAGTGAGTATTATTATTATCATTAGCCTTGGGCTATCTGCACACATTGCATTTTGTGCGCAGTTTTTCCACACAGATTTTCATGCAGAAAAACAGCAGCGTAAAACAGCACCAGCAAAGTGAGAGTGGTTTGAAAATCCCTCACGATACACTTTGCGTTCTTTTTCTGTGCAGAAATTGACTGGCCGTGTGGATTATGAAATGTTCAGCATACGAATTGTTTCTGTGGAATTTTAGTGCAGATTTCACCCATTTCAAAAGAAAGGGTGAGATTGGGGAAAAAAGTCAAAATCTGCAAGTAACAATGCTACAAAAATACAGAAATCCACACAGAAATTCTGTTTGTGAACCGGCAGGCGCCTTAGATCTGATCCGTGTGCAGTAAGTAACTGGCTGCTGATGGAGAGGGCGTTAGAGAGAGGGGGACACTCACGTCACATTCCCGGCATAGTGCTTTATCCGGAAGTCTCGGTTAAACGCCATCGACTTATCTGTTGGAGAAAGCTGAACAAAACAGATTTAAAATTAAATCGGAGATTATACAGTACATGACAATCTCTTTAGAACCAGCCCTGTACCTCGCATGGATCCAGAGATCTCCCCATTCATCAATCTGCTAGTATTATATCGAGCTGACAGCTCAAGGGGAGTGTCCTTTCTGCTCCATGCTCTCCCTATCACGGCTCAAGGGGCCTGTCCATGCTCTCCCTATCACTGCTCAGCGGGCGTGTCCATGCTCTCCCTATCACAGCTCAGTGGGCGTGTCCATGCTCTTCCTATCACAGCTCAGCGGGCGTGTCCATGGTCTCCCTATCACAGCTCAGCGGGCGTGTCCATGCTCTCCCTATCACAGCTCAGCGGGCGTGTCCATGCTCTCCCTATCACAGCTCAGGAGGCAGTTGAATGGATGAAACTGAGCATGTGCGGCCTTCCCAGTGAGTCGGACAAAGAAATAAGAAAAAAAACAAACAGCAGGTGGCGCTATCCAGATACATTTCATTGAATAACTCAGCGGCTATGCTACATTTTTAATTACATGCAATTACAAAAGTATTCAGGTCCAGGGGCTGGTTTGAAAACTGTAGAATATTTTTGTGGGATGACCCCTTTAATAATGTTCCACCTGAAATCAGACCTGAGGTCTGAGCTTCTCAACCTCATATTTACAGCATCGGGGTATTTATTTAAGGGGTCTTTATATATTTTGGGGCGCTGACCTGAGGGTCCGTATTTATGTCGGAGGTTTGAGCTGGGGTCTTTATTTCAGGGCTTTGGTCTGGGGTCTTAATTTTAAGGGGTCTGATCTGGATCAGGGGGAGCAGTCAGCTCTGCTGCCCGCTGTTGGCTGCAGCCCCCCCTTTCAGAATCTCCCTTAATGCCTCTTCTCAGACATTGGCAAATCTGAGGATACTATCTCCACCCTGGAGCATGAAATGAGGGTCCACCTATGGACTCACCTTCCTGCTTGAGTAATGGGGGTGTCTACCGAGTTTGCTGTTCATGGACTCCAGGAAGATGGTGTCTGTGACTTCTCCAACCGTAAGACAAGCCTCATCCAAGATGGAGATGATCCCTTTATGTGACTGCTCCACCAGATCCACAATGATCTGATTATTGAAATATTCAATCTGCCCGAGAGTAGAGAAACATCAGATAACAGCTTAATATATAAACACTGACCCAATACAGGCCCTACTCCACACATGCTTCCATCAGATGGCTCCTATAAACAATAGCCCCCCCCCACCCCAAAAACATGACTGCCAGCATAATACCCCACAGAAATAATCTGCAATTAGTGAGTCTCCCTTTATAAAGGGACATTTTTCCTGCAGTCACCACTAGGGGGAGATCTCTACATACAGATTATACAGCCACCACTGGGGGAGCTCACTACATACAGATTATACAGCCACCACTGGGGGAGCTCACTACATACAGATTATACATCCACCACTAGAGGGAGATCACTACATACAGATTATGCAGCCACCACTAGAGGGAGCTCACCACACACAGATTATACAGCCACCACTAGAAGGAACTCACTACATACAGATTATACAGTCACCACTAGAGGGAGCTCACTACATACAGATTATACAGCCACCACTAGAGGGAGCTCACTACATACAGATTATACAGTCACCACTAGGGGGAGCTCACTACATACAGATTATGCAGCCACCACTAGAGGAAGCTCACCACACACAGATTATATAGCCACCACTAGAGGGAGCTCACTACATACAGATTATACAGTCACCACTAGAGGGAGCTCACTACATACAGATTATACAGCCACCACTAGAGGGAGCTCACTACATACAGATTATACAGCCACCACTAGAGGGAGCTCACTACATACAGATTATACAGTCACCACTAGAGGGAGCTCACTACATACAGATTATACAGTCACCACTAGAGGGAGATCACTACATACAGATTATACATTCAACACTAGCAGGAGATTACTACATACAGATTATACAGCCACCACTAGAGGGAGCTCACTACATACAGATTATAAAGCGACCACTAGCAGGAGATCACTACATACAGATTATACAGCTACCACTACAGGGAGCTCACTACATACAGATTATACAGCCACCACTAAAGGGAGCTCACTACATACAGATTATACAGCCACCAGTAGGGGAGCTCACTACATACAGATTATACAGCCACCACTAGAGGAAGCTCACTACATACAGATTATACAGTCACCACTAGAGGGAGCTCACTACATACAGATTATACAGTCACCACTAGAGGGAGATCACTACATACAGATTATACATTCAACACTAGCAGGAGATTACTACATACAGATTATACAGCCACCACTAGAGGGAGCTCACTACATACAGATTATAAAGCGACCACTAGCAGGAGATCACTACATACAGATTATACAGCTACCACTACAGGGAGCTCACTACATACAGATTATACAGCCACCACTACAGGGAGCTCACTACATACAGATTATACAGCCACCACTAAAGGGAGCTCACTACATACAGATTATACAGCCACCAGTAGGGGAGCTCACTACATACAGATTATACAGCCACCATTAGAGGGAGCTCACTACATAAAGATATATATCCACCATTAGAGGGAGCTCACTACATACAGATTATACAGTGACCACTAGCAGGAGATCACTACATACAGGTTATACAGCCACCACTAGAGGGAGCTCACTACATACAGATTATACAGTCACCACTAGAGGGAGCTCACTACATACAGATTATACAGCCACCACTAGAGGGAGCTCACTACATACAGATTATACAGCTACCACTAGGGGGAGCTGACTACAGACAGACTATACAGCCACCACTAGAGGAAGATCACTACATACAGATTATACAGCCACCACTAGAGGGAGCTCACTACATACAGGTTATACAGCCACCACTAGAGGGAGCTCACTACATACAGATTATACAGTCACCACTAGAGGGAGCTCACTACATACAGATTATACAGCCACCACTAGAGGAGCTCACTACATACAGATTATACAGCCACCACTAGGGGAGCTCACTACATACAGATTATACAGCCACCACTAGAGGGAGCTCACTACATACAGATTATACAGCCACCACTAGAGGGAGCTCACTACATACAGATTATACAGCCACCACTAGAGGGAGCTCACTACATACAGATTATACAGCCACCACTAGAGGGAGCTCACTACATACAGATTATACAGCCACCACTAGGGGAGCTCACTACATACAGATTATACAGTCACCACTAGAGGAGCTCACTACATACAGATTATACAGCCACCACTAGAGGAGACTCACTACATACAGATTATACAGTCCAACACTAGCAGGAGCTCACTACATACAGATTATACAGCCACCACTAGAGGAGCTCACTACATACAGATTATAAAGCGACCACTAGCAGGAGATCACTACATACAGATTATACAGCTACCACTAGAGGGAGCTCACTACAGACAGATTATACAGCCACCACTAGAGGGAGCTCACTACATACAGATTATACAGTCACCACTAGAGGGAGCTCACTGCATACAGACTATACAGTCACCACTAGAGGGAGCTCACTACATACAGATTATACAGCCACCACTAGAGGAGCTCACTACATACAGATTATACAGCTACCACTAGGGGGAGCTCACTACAGACAGATTATACAGCCACCACTAGAGGGAGCTCACTACATACAGATTATACAGCCACCACTAGAGGCAGATCACTACATACAGATTATACATCCGCCACTAAAGGGGGCTCACTACATACAGATTATACAGCCACCACTAGAGGGAGCTCACTACATATAGATTATACAGCCACCACTAGAGGGAGCTCACTACATACAGATTATACAGCCACCACTAGAGGGAGCTCACTACATACAGATTATACAGCTACCACTAGGGGGAGCTCACTACAGACAGATTATACAGCCACCACTAGAGGGAGCTCACTACATACAGATTATACAGCCACCACTAGAGGCAGATCACTACATACAGATTATACATCCGCCACTAAAGGGGGCTCACTACATACAGATTATACAGCCACCACTAGAGGGAGCTCACTACATACAGATTATACAGCCACCACTAGAGGGAGCTCACTATATATGGATTATACAGTCACCACTAGAGGGAGCTCACTACATATGCACTGCCTGGGGTCTGGAGGAATTCACTTATTTCTACAGACTTGTAGACAGATTTGTGTGGCCTCTTTCTCCTGCGCAGTCTCTTCTTCTTGTAAGTTCAGATATATGTGATTTTCCCAGGGCAGGAAGTAGCTGTCTGATATGTACTGCTGTCACCCGGTCACACAGAGGCTCCTGCCCCTCCCGTCCTCACTGTGCAGGGATACATTCACTAACTCTCTGCCTGTGGCCTGTAAGCCATGATTTTGTATCGGTGACCACCAGGGATGTGTCTGACAGCAGAGCCGCCACCATCATTACAGGCTGCAGAAGTAAAGGATTCTGGGAAGTGAAGCTGAACGGGGACATCAGGAAGTAGCTAACTTCTAATAGAGACAAATGACTGGAGACAAGCACATGTAGCAGTTTTATTGTCCACCCAAAAGTGGAGACAAAGCCAGACGGTAAGTACCGACCGACCCCACTATAGGATTATTTTTGGATTACTCTGGAATTACATACATGTGCTACGTGTCATCAATATGATCAGAATGTGAAATATCAGACGTAGGCGCCAAAACACAGGAAACATGGATCTTACGTGCTGCCACTCGATGCCTTCTCTCTGGTACTCATCCTGCTCCTGCCGCAGGATCAACTCAATGAACAACTGCTGCAGCTTCTCATTACAGTAATTTATGCAGAACTGCTCGAAACTGTGGAGATACATGCAGAGTATTATCTATAGGAGGCAGTATTATAGTAGTTATATTCTTGTACATAGGAGGCAGTATTATAGTAGTTATATTCTTGTACATAGGAGGCAGTATTATAGTAGTTATATTCCTGTACATAGGAGCAGTATTATAGTAGTTATATTCTTGTACATAGGAGGCAGTATTATAGTAGTTATATTCTTGTACATAGGAGCAGTATTATAGCAGTTATATTCTTGTACATAGGAGGCAGTATTATAATAGTTATATTCTTGTACATAGGAGCAGTATTATAGTAGTTATATTCTTGTACATAGGAGCAGTATTATAGTAGTTACATTCCTGTACATAGGAGGCAGTATTATAGTAGTTATATTCTTTTACATAGGAGCAGTATTATAGTAGTTATATTCTTGTACATAGAGAGCAGTATTATAGTAAGTTATATTCTTGTACATAGGAGCAGTATTATAGTAGTTATATTCTTGTACATAGGAGCAGTATTATAGTAGTTATATTCTTGTACATAGGAGCAGTATTATAGTAGTTATATTCTTATACATAGGAGCAGTATTATAGTAGTTATATTCTTGTACATAGGAGCAGTATTATAGTAGTTATATTCTTGTACATAGGAGCAGTATTATAGTAGTTATATTCTTGTACATAGGAGCAGTATTATGCCTCATTCACACATCAGTGTTTTGGTTAATGATTTCCATCAGTGATTGTGAACCAAAACCAGGATTGGAGCCTATACAGACGTAAGGTATGAGGCAAAGATCTGCACCTGTTCTGTGTTTAGACCCATACCTGCTTTTGGCTCAAAATCACTGATGGAAATCACTGACCAAACACGGACGTGTGAATGAGGCATTATTGTAGTTATATTCTTGTACATAGGAGGCAGTATTATAGTAGTTATATTCTTGTACATAGGAGCAGTATTATAGTAGTTATATTCTTGTACATAGGAGCAGTATTATAGTAGTTATATTCTTGTACATAGGAGCAGTATTATAGTAGTTATATTCTTGTACATAGGAGCAGTATTATAGTAGTTATATTCTTGTACATAGGAGCAGTATTATAGCAGTTATATTCTTGTACATAGGAGGCAGTATTATAATCATATTACCATGTAACATACATTTACACCATTGAAGTTAATATCTGTTTTCTCTGCATTTGCTCTTTGATGTTGAATTGTCTGGCAAAATGAATTAGGGTTTCATGGTCTGGCGGTACATCTTCCTATTTTGCTCCTGTCTTTATATGTATTGCTTCCGTTATGTGTTTTTGTACACTGTATTGCTTGTTGATGTAGAAATTAAATCTATTTTGTCTCTGTAGCTTCTCTTTTTCCTTTCTATTTTGCAGTTCACAGTCAGTTAAGTGGTTTTATGTGTAGATAAGTTATGTGACATGTGAGATACAGGCACGGGTACATGAAAAACACGTGCAAAGTAGAAAACATAATTATCCGCTCTCTCTGCCTACGACCCACTTGTCTGCAGCAGCCGCATCCTCGCTGTGCAGAAAAAAGCAACTCCTGCGACTGGAGGCGATGATTCACGCAGTACACGTGTAGTGGAGATCAGGCCATTACTAGGCCCCGCACCCTTCTCTCTCCTCCCTCACACCATTACATTTACAGCCCCCATACCCCTAATTCTGCCCAGAGATCCGTCTATTCCTGGACCCTTAATTCTCCCCCAGGAGTAGACCCTTCCCCATTAATTCTCCTCCTTTACCCTGCGTCTCTTCTCCTTGGCCATTCTTCCAGAACTACTACAGCAAAACATGTTCTATAAAAGAACCGACAGGGGGTTGTGAACAGAGAACAGTGGATGTGAGTAGAGTATAAGACACTATGTAGCTCTGGATGTGAGTAGAGTATAAGACACTATGTAGCTCTGGATGTGAGTAGAGTATAAGACACTATGTAGATCTGGATGTGAGTAGAGTATAAGACACTATGTAGATCAGGATGTGAGTAGAGTATAAGGCACTATGTAGATCTGGATGTGAGTAGAGTATAAGACACTATGAAGCTCTGGATGTGAGTAGAGTATAAGACACTATGTAGCTCTGGATGTGAGTAGAGTATAAGACACTATGTAGCTCTGGATGTGAGTAGAGTATAAGACACTATGTAGCTCTGGATGTGAGTAGAGTATAAGACACTATGTAGCTCTGGATGTGAGTAGAGTATAAGACACTATGTAGCTCTGGATGTGAGTAGAGTATAAGACACTATGTAGCTCTGGATGTGAGTAGAGTATAAGACACTGTGTAGCTCTGGATGTGAGTAGAGTATAAGACACTATGTAGCTCTGGATGTGAGTAGAGTATAAGACACTATGTAGCTCTGGATGTGAGTAGAGTATAAGACACTATGTAGCTCTGGATGTGAGTAGAGTATAAGACACTATGTAGCTCTGGATGTGAGTAGAGTATAAGACACTATGTAGCTCTGGATGTGAGTAGAGTATAAGACACTATGTAGCTCTGGATGTGAGTAGAGTATAAGACACTATGTAGCTCTGGATGTGAGTAGAGTATAAGACACTATGTAGCTCTGGATGTGAGTAGAGTATAAGACACTATGTAGCTCTGGATGTGAGTAGAGTATAAGACACTATGTAGCTCTGGATGTGAGTAGAGTATAAGACACTATGTAGCTCTGGATGTGAGTAGAGTATAAGACACTATGTAGCTCTGGATGTGAGTAGAGTATAAGACACTATGTAGCTCTGGATGTGAGTAGAGTATAAGACACTATGTAGCTCTGGATGTGAGTAGAGTATAAGACACTATGTAGCTCTGGATGTGAGTAGAGTATAAGACACTATGTAGCTCTGGATGTGAGTAGAGTATAAGACACTATGTAGCTCTGGATGTGAGTAGAGTATAAGACACTATGTAGCTCTGGATGTGAGTAGAGTATAAGACACTATGTAGCTCTGGATGTGAGTAGAGTATAAGACACTATGTAGCTCTGGATGTGAGTAGAGTATAAGACACTATGTAGCTCTGGATGTGAGTAGAGTATAAGACACTATGTAGCTCTGGATGTGAGTAGAGTATAAGACACTATGTAGCTCTGGATGTGAGTAGAGTATAAGACACTATGTAGCTCTGGATGTGAGTAGAGTATAAGACACTATGTAGCTCTGGATGTGAGTAGAGTATAAGACACTATGTAGCTCTGGATGTGAGTAGAGTATAAGACACTATGTAGCTCTGGATGTGAGTAGAGTATAAGACACTATGTAGCTCTGGATGTGAGTAGAGTATAAGACACTATGTAGCTCTGGATGTGAGTAGAGTATAAGAC
The DNA here is from genome assembly GCA_033119425.1 of Bufotes viridis. NCBI lineage: Eukaryota > Metazoa > Chordata > Amphibia > Anura > Bufonidae > Bufotes > Bufotes viridis. The sequence goes on from CM065593.1 coordinate 392,258,472, forward strand.
ACTATGTAGCTCTGGATGTGAGTAGAGTATAAGACACTATGTAGCTCTGGATGTGAGTAGAGTATAAGACACTATGTAGCTCTGGATGTGAGTAGAGTATAAGACACTATGTAGCTCTGGATGTGAGTAGAGTATAAGACACTATGTAGCTCTGGATGTGAGTAGAGTATAAGACACTATGTAGCTCTGGATGTGAGTAGAGTATAAGACACTATGTAGCTCTGGATGTGAGTAGAGTATAAGACACTATGTAGCTCTGGATGTGAGTAGAGTATAAGACACTATGTAGCTCTGGATGTGAGTAGAGTATAAGACACTATGTAGCTCTGGATGTGAGTAGAGTATAAGACACTATGTAGCTCTGGATGTGAGTAGAGTATAAGACACTGTGTAGCTCTGGATGTGAATAGAGTATAAGACACTATGTAGCTCTGGATGTGAGTAGAGTATAAGACACTATGTAGCTCTGGATGTGAATAGAGTATAAGACACTATGTAGCTCTGGATGTGAGTAGAGAATAAGACACTGTGTAGCTCTAGGTATGAACACAGTATCTTCACATGTCGTGGAGAATTCCCATAGCAGCAAAGTGGAGGAGATTTTAGCAATTGACCTGGTTGTCACCTCTGTGGATTTTATCCTTTTCAATATACAAAGATAAATCTGCAGCAACCTCCACTACAAGGCCGGCATGTTCCCCACGCGGTACAGCTACACAGCAACATTTCATGTCACGTATTTCCGTGGTGTTATAATGTGACACGTGACATGCTGCTACTGCGATGCAACAGGACTTGGATGGAGTTTTTTGGACTGTCGCCGTGTGACCTTAGCCTTATACTCTGAACTGGGGAAGGAAACGCCTTGAGGACCCTCCGTAATAACGAGAGCATTTTCTGTCCTCACTCACCTGTTATTATCAAAGATCTCAAAGCCGTAGATATCCAGGACCCCGATGACTGTGTTCTTTCCATGGACCCGGACATCGTAGTCCTTCACTTCTATCACGCTGTTGATACGGCCGACGATCCAGCAGAACAACCTCTCGTAGAAAGCCTGGGAGGGATGAGAGACCACAGCGATGGACAGGTAAGTGACCCTGAGGGTCATACATTGTGCAACACTATTGGCTTTGATGAAGGTGGATCATGGTGCCATAAAACATCGGTGTCTGGCCCTACTAAACTGAGGTCCAAGGAGCGTTGAAAAGCCTCCAGGCCCCAACCTCTTTCCATTTTACCCCCAGCCCGTACTCCTCTACATCTGGTCCGGCCCTATCTAAAGTCCACATTTCTTGCAGAACATTCTGCACCTTCCAGAAAGTTCTGTCAGAAGACTCAGGTCCTGTATGGGCGGTGGACACCTTGGACATAAAATCTTCTTCTTACCTTGGCGCAGGCCTCCTTGGCGTATGCGGCCTCTTTGACGCTGTGCCCCTTCTCGATGATTTCGCCCCCCCCAGCAGCCACCGTCCTGTATAGAAGGGTCTTCTTCACGGTGTCAGTGTCGCAGCTTGTCAGCTGAGCCACATAACTGACCAGGTCCTCGTTTTCTAGAACGACAGCGTCGCCGTCCATTGTGAAACGCATGTTACCCTATGGAAAACGAATAGACGTGAGAGGCATGAGTAACAGCTGTCAGCAAGGGGGCAGATTTTACATTTCTGATGCCCCATGTAAAGTTTGAGGGACCCTGTTGCACCACAAAGTTCCCCCCCATTGTACCACTAAGCCCCTCCCCATCCAATCGCTAAACTCCGCCTTCATCGATCCGTTAAGCCTGGGCACTTCTGCTACTGCTCTACAGCTGGGAAAGGCCCTCACTGGGCCACCCCTGGTGCAGTCGTTTAGGGGCCCTCTGATCTCTGGGGCCCCTTGGTGGCAAAGTCCGCTCCTGGCCTTCAAAGGGCAACTGAACTCAGAAATATCTCTAAGTGCCCCATGATTGATCTGTGCCTCCCCGCCACCCTAGGACCAGGTCTCTACTGCTTCGCCGGCGCTCAGGACATGGTCTGATAGGGCAGATGTTCTTACCAGGTGCAAAATGGAGGCCAGAATCTTGTAGACTGAATCCACCTCGTCTTGGCTGAATCCGATCACCTCCATTGAGTCCACCACCAGTCTGTAGCTGGCCTGGTCATTGATCGCAAACTGCGGAAGAGAACGGGGAGATAAGTGGTCAGCAAGACAACACCGGCGCCACTGGGAGACTGGTCTTCTACCACCTACTGCATCCTCCTGGCTGCAGGACCTCCCTATCAGACATCTTACTCCATGTCTACCTCTTCATGGGAGGGACAAGTCTGTGCAGCACTGGGCGGCAGTCTCCTGTACAGGACCTCCTGAGGCCACCCCAGGGCATGAAGCTGCCGAGATCCACCAAGAACGTGCTTACTAGCCAACTCTACCGGAACGTCCACGAGGCTTCCATAGAAAAAGTCGCCATTTCTGAAAGAGTCAGCAAATCTCCTGGGTGCCACAGCGACCCAAAAACAGTGCTTCAGGAACGTTTCCAGTGCCCAACCGGACATTCAGGTGCCACCGTGCAACAGGGAGTGACCTATGAAAAGGTGCGTGACTTGTCAAATGGGGTGTAGTTATGTCCCCAAAAATTCTGGCGGCGGCACTCACACTTCTCCTGGAGAAAACTTGTCAGGTATGTAAATGTGTCATCCAAAACTACCATAAATATGGAAGAACGATCCGAAATAGCAGGATGTTGGAACGGCGTTACTGTGGTTCCTTCAGACGTCTTGGCGTGTTCTTCTATCCCTCCATCTTTCATTAGTATTACCTTCTTGGAAAGTAGGGCGATCACCCTGAAAAGGGTGGTCCTGTGCTGGAACCTTACCTTGCTCTTATCCTTTCTACATGTTTCCTTCTGAATTACTACAGTACAGTCAGGAGGGGATAACGCCCCTCTTAATGGTAGCCCCCGGAGCTCGCCCTGTGGTGATCGCCCTACTTTCCAAGAATACAATAGAGATGAAGGGATGGAACATGGTCGGTGGTAACCTATGGCAACGGTAACTAAAAGTATCAAGACCGTACTGACCAACATTGGCGTTGGTAAGCTAGGGACAAGTAGACCCTGCACCAGGGAACGCCCCCAAAGTGTGCACGGTTTCTAAAAATTAGGGACTGTTGGCAACTATAAAAGATGACTCCAACATTCATTTTTGACGGAGCTATTCCACGTATTTATGGAAAGTCTTAAAAAACTTGATAAAAAGTTATATTTTAGACCCTTTTTGGTTAGTATTTAGTCAGACGGTCAGCAAGCGAGCCACGAGGACCTAAAGTGCCACCATTAACGGGTCATCAAAAAAGACACATCAACCTATGAGGCACATTTATCACGCTGCCGGACAATTAAAACGGCGGAGGTGCCGGCAGCAACCAATCAGAGCTCAGCTTTCACTTCCTTCACTGCTCTGGGAAAATGAAAGTGTGACTGGTTGCTATGGGAAACAAGGCCTGAGGCCTACAATATCCTGAATAGAGTAGTCCTACTAACGCTACTGGAGTGAGTTCAATTTTCTGCCCCTTCTCTGCTCCCTTTGTTGTCAGCCCCGTCCCTTTCATGGAACAGTTCCGAACTATGCACGTCCCTTTAATGTCAGACCACGCCCCTTTATCACGTCCCCTCACACTTTGGATGCTGGCACCACACACAGATCTAACGTCCAATTTTTGGGAGGTGACGGGAGGCCTAGGGACTTTGCCACCTCCAGGAAGTGTCCTCTCAGCCGTGCCTCGCCTGCTGTTTGGGACTCTATCCTCAAGAATAGCGCCCCCTGGTGTTTACTCTGCACATACTAATGTGCTCGACCGTTTACTGAGGTGGTTGCACATGCTCAGTTCCATCCTTCAACTGCCACCAGCCCTATCTACTGTTAAAAGCTGAGACAGTTAGAGGGAGAGGGCGGAAAACCTGCTGCAGTCCACAAGAGAACTGCATCCTGGACGAGGGTTTATTAACCAGCAGAGCAGCAATCCTGAATGAAAAGCCGAAGCTGACTGCAGAGGGACATCCACTGACGGCTCCTGTTACCGATACCGCGGGAGTCAGATGTCGCCAGGGGCAGAACAAATAATCACCCCCCATAATAACTCCTAGATGTCTTGCCGACAGTTACATCCAGAGATTCTTAGGGAGGTGAGACTGGACTTGAATCCAGTCCCTCTGGAAGCTGTCGGCTGCGCTAACGTGAAAGGCGTGAATACTTATTCAATTATGTTGTCTCATTTCTGTAATGTATGTGAATGACTTTTTTCACTCTTTTCTATCGATCTGCAAATCACAGCTTACAGGGTTTGATTGTAAGCCGTAACCATGGAGACACATAGGTCCGCACAGGAGCTGCAGACACCTAATGGTAGATTATTAACCTCATATTCTATACAGTTGAATGTGCAGATCTCTGACAGGGGAGGGCTTGATGATGACGATGATTTATATCGCGCCGACATCTCACACAGCACAACCCGTGAGCGCCGAGCCTCCAGCTCTTCTAAATTGAACATTGAGGAGGCAGCGGGCGAGCTCCCTTGTGTATCCCTCACCTGGCATTTTTTTTGCAGCGCATCCACATGCTGTGAACATCCAGACATTACTCCAGAGCTGCTGCTCCGTTTCTCAGCATTACCAGAATCCCCGAGACGAGTCTGTTTACAGGAAGACATTAAAATCCTGCAAAAATTGCCTTTTTTTAATGTTTACCAATTACCATAAATACAAAAGTCATCAGGCCCTGCAGAAGTGGGGATTGGGATGTGGAGCGTGGGCTCCATCTGCTGGGCAGTGACTGGTACTGCAATGGCAGGGCTTTATGTAAACAAGGAGGCATTAAAATCCCAACCTAAAGAGCACAACCTTCATTAGCCCAAGGGCCGCAGTGTCTACGTAAAGGGGCAGGAATTTTGAAAAATACTGACATAAATGGATGTTACAAACAGTTCTGTGAGCTGCAGACACGCTCGGACTGGCCCAAAAGGGAACAGGTGAATCCCTGGTGGCCCCTGAGCAAGGTGGGCCCCTATTCCTCCAATGGCAAATGTCAGTGACTGCACTACATATAGATAGGCCACGTACAACATTTAAACCAACCTGTATTTATGGAAAAAAACTTTATTTTATTTTATTATAGATGCATTATTTATATTTGCATGTAGCTTCACAGCGGGCCCCCAGAATGAATTTTAGTGGGCCCTAGGCATCCCAGTCAGACACTAGGTCCAGGAGAGCCTGGTGCTAGATGGCAAGACGACTCACAAGGTGATGGCCAAAGCATCTGCCGGGGCCACAAAGTGGTAAATATAACAAGCTGCTCATTATAAGATGGCACTGCCCAAAACAGAACTACATGCACCCCCTTAATGCCCCCACACAGTAATTATTTCCCCTTTGTGCCCCTCTCAGTAGTTATGCCCACATTGTGCCCCCTTCACAATAGTTATGCTCACAGTAGGGATGCCCACATGAGCTCCCTGACAGTAGTGATGCCCAAATATGTCCCCCTTGACAACCACAGTAGTTATGTCCAGATATGTGCCCCCTGACAACCACTCCCCTACTGGCAGCAGCATTGTCTCCATTTAAATGTGTCACCTCTGTTTGAGACTTGCAGGACAGGACCAGACAGACTAGAGTTGGAGGGAGAGAGCCTCCTGGAGTAGATAAAAGGAGGTGTTACGTCACAGGTCACATGGTTAGAAGTGTAATAGATGCAGGGTATATAGTATATACAGCAGTGTACTGATATGTAAAGTACGAGGTATAATAGATGCAGTGTGCACAATCTATAGTATATACAGCGGTGTACTGATATGTGAGGTATGAGGTATAATAGAAGCAGTGTGTACAGATATATAGTATATACAGCAGTGTACTGATATGTGAGGTATGAGGTATAATAGAAGCAGTGTGTACAGATATATAGTATATACAGCAGTGTACTGATATGTGAGGTACGAGGTATAATAGATACAGTGCACACAGATATATAGTATATACAGCAGTGTACTGATATGTGAGGTACGAGGTATAATAGATGCAGTGTGTACAGATATATAGTATATACAGCAGTGTACTGATATGTGAGGTATAATAGACGCAGTGTGTATAGATATATAGTATATACAGCAGTGTACTGATATGTGAGGTATGAGGTATAATAGATGCAGTGTGTACAGATATATAGTACAGTGTACTGATATGTGAGGTACGAGGTATAATAGATACAGTGCACACAGATATATAGTATATACAGCAGTGTACTGATATGTGAGATACGAGGTATAATAGATGCAGTGTGTACAGATATATAGTATATACAGCAGGGTACTGATATGTGAGGTATGAGGTATAATAGATGCAGTGTGTACAGATATATAGTATATACAGCAGTGTACTGACATGTGAGGTATGAGGTATAATAGATGCAGTGAGTACAGATATATTGTATATACAGCAGTGTACTGATATGTGAGGTACAAGGTATAATAGATGCAGTGTGTACAGATATATACTATATACAGCAGTGTACTGATATGTGAGGTATGAGGTATAATAGATGTAGTGTGTACAGATATATAGTATATACAGCAGTGTAATGATATGTGAGGTATGAGGTATAATAGATGCAGTGTGTACAGATATATAGTATATAGAGCAGTGTACTGATATGTGAGGTACGAGGTATAATAGATTCAGTGTGTATAGATATATAGTATATACAGCAGTGTACTGATTTGTGAGATACTAGGTATAATAGATGCAGTGTGTATAGATATATAGTATATACAGCAGTGTACTGATATGTGAGATACTAGGTATAATAGATGCAGTGTGTACAGATATATAGTATATACAGCAGTGTACTGATATGTGAGGTATAATAGATGCAGTGTGTACAGATATATAGTATATATAGCAGTGTACTGATATGTGAGGTATGAGGTATAATAGATGCAGTGTGTACAGATATATAGTATATACAGCAGTGTACTGATATGTGAGGTATGAGGTATAATAGATGCAGTGTGTACAGATATATAGTATATACAGCAGTGTACTGATATGTGAGGTATAAGGTATAATAGATGCAGTGTGTACAGATATATAGTATATACAGCAGTGTACTGATATGTGAGGTATGAGGTATAATAGATGCAGTGTGTACAGATATATAGTATATACAGCAGTGTACTGATATGTGAGGTATAGGTATAATAGATGCAGTGTGTACAGATATATAGTATATACAGCAGTGTACTGATATGTGAGGTATGAGGTATAATAGATGCAGTGTGTACAGATATATAGTATATACAGCAGTGTACTGATATGTGAGGTATGAGGTATAATAGATGCAGTGTGTACAGATATATAGTATATACAGCAGTGTACTGATATGTGAGTACAGGTATAATAGATGCAGTGTGTACAGATATATAGTATATACAGCAGTGTGCTGATATGTAGTACAGTATAATAGATGCAGTGTGTATAGATATAGTATATACAGCTGTGTGATAGATATGATCAGTATATACAGCAGTGTATACAGTATATGATATATGTGAGGTATGAGGTATAATAGATGCAGTGTGTACAGATATATAGTATATACAGCAGTGTACTGATATGTGAGTATGAGGTATAATAGATGCAGTGTGTACAGATATATAGTATATACAGCAGTGTACTGATATGTAGGTATGAGGTATAATAGATGCAGTGTGTACAGATATATAGTATATACAGCGTACTGATGTAATGATGAGGTGTAATTATGGTATAATAGATGCAGTGTGTACAGATATATAGCATATACAGCAGTGTACTGATATGTGAGGTATAATAGATGCAGTGTGTACAGATATATAGTATATACAGCAGTGTACTGATATGTGAGGTATGAGGTATAATAGAGGCAGTGTGTACAGATATATAGTATATACAGCAGTGTACTGATATGTGAGGTATGAGGTATAATAGATGCAGTGTGTACAGATATATAGTATATACAGCAGTGTACTGATATGTGAGGTACGAGGTATAATAGATGCAGTGTGTATAGATATATAGTATATACAGCAGTGTACTGATTTGTGAGGTACGAGGTAACCATGTTTCGTGGATCCGCGATTTGCATACTGAAAAACAGATATGGCTGTGTGCATGAGCCGGTACTGGAAGCGGCTCCCTCCTCCTCTGAGAACGGCGGCATCCTCAGATAGTGCAGAACCCAACATCGTCCTGAAGCTTCCTGAGCCTCCGAACTGCACTACAGTCAGGGACACTGGACTGGAGCCTGTATTCAAGGGGTTATCAGAGAGCCCCCCACTATAAAAAAGCCCCCCACATTAAATATACTTACCCCGCTCCCCGTCCTCGCACCGCTGCTACTTCTCCCCGTGCGCCGATGAAAATATCCGGTGTCTGGGGGAAGCAGCCAATGGCAGACGGGGACGAGTCTTCCTAGTATTGGTGACGCTAGGGAGGCTCGTCCCCGCCCCTGCCTGCCATTGGCTGCTCTCCCTGACACCAGATGTTTTCATCCGCGCATGGGGAGAAGCAGCAGGGGCGGTGCGAGGACCAGGAGCGGCGCAGGGACCCGGGAAAGTATAATCAATGTGGGGGGCCCGGCATATTGGGGGACATTTTTATACTCTTGGATAACCCCTTTAAAGGTAATTAGGGGGCAAGCCTTTATTCCTCGCGGGGGGCCCCCTTACCTTAGGGGCCCTATAGCAGCTGTGTGTGTTTTGCTTCCATTGGGGGTACGCCACTGTCTGCATTACACCAGCTGTTTCAATACACACAGTGATGTCACAGTACAGAGATAATAAACACAGTGATGTCACAGTACAGAGATAATAAACACAGTGATGTCACAGTACAGAGATAATGCACACAGTGATGTCACAGTACAGGGATAATACACACAGTGATGTCACAGTACAGAGATAATAAACACAGTGATGTCACAGTACAGAGATAATACACACAGTGATGTCACAGTGCAGAGATAATAAACACAGTGATGTCACAGTACAGAGATAATACACACAGTTATGTCACAGTACAGAGATAATAAACACAGTGATGTCACAGTACAGAGATAATAAACACAGTGATGTCACAGTACAGAGATAATAAACACAGTGATGTCACAGTACAGGGATAATAAACACAGTGATGTCACAGTACAGAGATAATAAACACAGTGATGTCACAGTACAGAGATAATAAACACAGTGATGTCACAGTACAGGGATAATAAACACAGTGATGTCACAGTACAGAGATAATAAACACAGTGATGTCACAGTACAGAGATAATAAACACAGTGATGTCACAGTACAGGGATAATAAACACAGTGATGTCACAGTACAGGGATAATAAACACAGTGATGTCACAGTACAGAGATAATAAACACAGTGATGTCACAGTACAGAGATAATAAACACAGTGATGTCACAGTACAGAGATAATAAACACAGTGATGTCACAGTACAGAGATAATAAACACAGTGATGTCACAGTACAGGGATAATAAACACAGTGATGTCACAGTACAGAGATAATAAACACAGTGATGTCACAGTACAGAGATAATAAACACAGTGATGTCACAGTACAGAGATAATAAACACAGTGATGTCACAGTACAGAGATAATAAACACAGTGATGTCACAGTACAGAGATAATAAACACAGTGATGTCACAGTACAGAGATAATACACACAGTGATGTCACAGTACAGAGATAATAAACACAGTGATGTCACAGTACAGAGATAATAAACACAGTGATGTCACAGTACAGAGATAATAAACACAGTGATGTCACAGTACAGAGATAATAAACACAGTGATGTCACAGTACAGAGATAATAAACACAGTGATGTCACAGTACAGAGATAATAAACACAGTGATGTCACAGTACAGAGATAATAAACACAGTGATGTCACAGTACAGGGATAATAAACACAGTGATGTCACAGTACAGAGATAATAAACACAGTGATGTCACAGTACAGAGATAATAAACACAGTGATGTCACAGTACAGAGATAATACACACAGTGATGTCACAGTACAGAGATAATAAACACAGTGATGTCACAGTACAGAGATAATAAACACAGTGATGTCACAGTACAGAGATAATAAACACAGTGATGTCACAGTACAGAGATAATAAACACAGTGATGTCACAGTACAGGGATAATACACACAGTGATGTCACAGTACAGGGATAATAAACACAGTGATGTCACAGTACAGGGATAATAAACACAGTGATGTCACAGTACAGAGATAATAAACACAGTGATGTCACAGTACAGAGATAATAAACACAGTGATGTCACAGTACAGAGATAATAAACACAGTGATGTCACAGTACAGAGATAATAAACACAGTGATGTCACAGTACAGAGATAATAAACACAGTGATGTCACAGTACAGAGATAATAAACACAGTGATGTCACAGTACAGAGATAATAAACACAGTGATGTCACAGTACAGAGATAATAAACACAGTGATGTCACAGTACAGAGATAATAAACACAGTGATGTCACAGTACAGGGATAATAAACACAGTGATGTCACAGTACAGAGATAATAAACACAGTGATGTCACAGTACAGAGATAATAAACACAGTGATGTCACAGTACAGAGATAATAAACACAGTGATGTCACAGTACAGGGATAATAAACACAGTGATGTCACAGTACAGAGATAATAAACACAGTGATGTCACAGTACAGAGATAATAAACACAGTGATGTCACAGTACAGAGATAATAAACACAGTGATGTCACAGTACAGGGATAATAAACACAGTGATGTCACAGTACAGAGATAATAAACACAGTGATGTCACAGTACAGAGATAATAAACACAGTGATGTCACAGTACAGAGATAATAAACACAGTGATGTCACAGTACAGAGATAATACACACAGTGATGTCACAGTACAGAGATAATAAACACAGTGATGTCACAGTACAGAGATAATAAACACAGTGATGTCACAGTACAGAGATAATAAACACAGTGATGTCACAGTACAGAGATAATAAACACAGTGATGTCACAGTACAGAGATAATAAACACAGTGATGTCACAGTACAGAGATAATAAACACAGTGATGTCACAGTACAGAGATAATAAACACAGTGATGTCACAGTACAGAGATAATAAACACAGTGATGTCACAGTACAGAGATAATAAACACAGTGATGTCACAGTACAGAGATAATAAACACAGTGATGTCACAGTACAGGGATAATAAACACAGTGATGTCACAGTACAGAGATAATAAACACAGTGATGTCACAGTACAGAGATAATAAACACAGTGATGTCACAGTACAGGGATAATACACACAGTGATGTCACAGTACAGGGATAATAAACACAGTGATGTCACAGTACAGAGATAATACACACAGTGATGTCACAGTACAGAGATAATAAACACAGTGATGTCACAGTACAGGGATAATAAACACAGTGATGTCACAGTACAGGGATAATAAACACAGTGATGTCACAGTACAGAGATAATAAACACAGTGATGTCACAGTACAGGGATAATAAACACAGTGATGTCACAGTACAGAGATAATAAACACAGTGATGTCACAGTACAGAGATAATAAACACAGTGATGTCACAGTACAGAGATAATAAACACAGTGATGTCACAGTACAGAGATAATAAACACAGTGATGTCACAGTACAGGGATAATAAACACAGTGATGTCACAGTACAGAGATAATAAACACAGTGATGTCACAGTACAGAGATAATAAACACAGTGATGTCACAGTACAGGGATAATAAACACAGTGATGTCACAGTACAGGGATAATAAACACAGTGATGTCACAGTACAGGGATAATAAACACAGTGATGTCACAGTACAGAGATAATAAACACAGTGATGTCACAGTACAGGGATAATAAACACAGTGATGTCACAGTACAGGGATAATAAACACAGTGATGTCACAGTACAGAGATAATAAACACAGTGATGTCACAGTACAGAGATAATAAACACAGTGATGTCACAGTACAGAGATAATAAACACAGTGATGTCACAGTACAGAGATAATAAACACAGTGATGTCACAGTACAGAGATAATAAACACAGTGATGTCACAGTACAGAGATAATAAACACAGTGATGTCACAGTACAGAGATAATAAACACAGTGATGTCACAGTACAGAGATAATAAACACAGTGATGTCACAGTACAGAGATAATAAACACAGTGATGTCACAGTACAGGGATAATAAACACAGTGATGTCACAGTACAGAGATAATAAACACAGTGATGTCACAGTACAGAGATAATAAACACAGTGATGTCACAGTACAGGGATAATAAACACAGTGATGTCACAGTACAGAGATAATAAACACAGTGATGTCACAGTACAGGGATAATAAACACAGTGATGTCACAGTACAGAGATAATAAACACAGTGATGTCACAGTACAGAGATAATAAACACAGTGATGTCACAGTACAGAGATAATAAACACAGTGATGTCACAGTACAGGGATAATAAACACAGTGATGTCACAGTACAGAGATAATACACACAGTGATGTCACAGTACAGAGATAATAAACACAGTGATGTCACAGTACAGGGATAATAAACACAGTGATGTCACAGTACAGAGATAATACACACAGTGATGTCACAGTACAGAGATAATAAACACAGTGATGTCACAGTACAGGGATAATACACACAGTGATGTCACAGTACAGAGATAATAAACACAGTGATGTCACAGTACAGAGATAATAAACACAGTGATGTCACAGTACAGAGATAATAAACACAGTGATGTCACAGTACAGAGATAATAAACACAGTGATGTCACAGTACAGAGATAATACACACAGTGATGTCACAGTACAGAGATAATACACACAGTGATGTCACAGTACAGAGATAATAAACACAGTGATGTCACAGTACAGGGATAATAAACACAGTGATGTCACAGTACAGAGATAATAAACACAGTGATGTCACAGTACAGGGATAATAAACACAGTGATGTCACAGTACAGGGATAATAAACACAGTGATGTCACAGTACAGAGATAATAAACACAGTGATGTCACAGTACAGAGATAATAAACACAGTGATGTCACAGTACAGAGATAATAAACACAGTGATGTCACAGTACAGAGATAATAAACACAGTGATGTCACAGTACAGGGATAATAAACACAGTGATGTCACAGTACAGGGATAATAAACACAGTGATGTCACAGTACAGGGATAATAAACACAGTGATGTCACAGTACAGGGATAATAAACACAGTGATGTCACAGTACAGGGATAATAAACACAGTGATGTCACAGTACAGAGATAATACACACAGTGATGTCACAGTACAGAGATAATAAACACAGTGATGTCACAGTACAGAGATAATAAACACAGTGATGTCACAGTACAGGGATAATAAACACAGTGATGTCACAGTACAGAGATAATAAACACAGTGATGTCACAGTACAGGGATAATAAACACAGTGATGTCACAGTACAGAGATAATAAACACAGTGATGTCACAGTACAGGGATAATAAACACAGTGATGTCACAGTACAGGGATAATAAACACAGTGATGTCACAGTACAGAGATAATAAACACAGTGATGTCACAGTACAGGGATAATAAACACAGTGATGTCACAGTACAGGGATAATACACACAGTGATGTCACAGTACAGAGATAATACACACAGTGATGTCACAGTACAGGGATAATAAACACAGTGATGTCACAGTACAGAGATAATAAACACAGTGATGTCACAGTACAGAGATAATAAACACAGTGATGTCACAGTACAGAGATAATAAACACAGTGATGTCACAGTACAGAGATAATAAACACAGTGATGTCACAGTACAGGGATAATAAACACAGTGATGTCATAGTACAGGGATAATAAACACAGTGATGTCACAGTACAGAGATAATAAACACAGTGATGTCACAGTACAGAGATAATAAACACAGTGATGTCACAGTACAGAGATAATAAACACAGTGATGTCACAGTACAGGGATAATAAACACAGTGATGTCACAGTACAGGATAATAAACACAGTGATGTCACAGTACAGAGATAATAAACACAGTGATGTCACAGTACAGAGATAATACACACAGTGATGTCACAGTACAGAGATAATAAACACAGTGATGTCACAGTACAGAGATAATAAACACAGTGATGTCACAGTACAGAGATAATAAACACAGTGATGTCACAGTACAGAGATAATAAACACAGTGATGTCACAGTACAGAGATAATAAACACAGTGATGTCACAGTACAGGGATAATAAACACAGTGATGTCACAGTACAGAGATAATAATCACAGTGATGTCACAGTACAGGGATAATAAACACAGTGATGTCACAGTACAGAGATAATAAACACAGTGATGTCACAGTACAGAGATAATACACACAGTGATGTCACAGTACAGAGATAATAAACACAGTGATGTCACAGTACAGAGATAATAAACACAGTGATGTCACAGTACAGGATAATAAACACAGTGATGTCACAGTACAGGGATAATAAACACAGTGATGTCACAGTACAGGGATAATAAACACAGTGATGTCACAGTACAGGGATAATAAACACAGTGATGTCACAGTACAGGGATAATACACACAGTGATGTCACAGTACAGGGATAATAAACACAGTGATGTCACAGTACAGGGATAATAAACACAGTGATGTCACAGTACAGGGATAATACACACAGTGATGTCACAGTACAGAGATAATAAACACAGTGATGTCACAGTACAGGGATAATAAACACAGTGATGTCACAGTACAGAGATAATAAACACAGTGATGTCACAGTACAGAGATAATAAACACAGTGATGTCACAGTACAGGGATAATAAACACAGTGATGTCACAGTACAGGGATAATAAACACAGTGATGTCACAGTACAGAGATAATAAACACAGTGATGTCACAGTACAGAGATAATAAACACAGTGATGTCACAGTACAGAGATAATAAACACAGTGATGTCACAGTACAGAGATAATAAACACAGTGATGTCACAGTACAGAGATAATAAACACAGTGATGTCACAGTACAGAGATAATAAACACAGTGATGTCACAGTACAGAGATAATAAACACAGTGATGTCACAGTACAGAGATAATACACACAGTGATGTCACAGTACAGAGATAATACACACAGTGATGTCACAGTACAGGATAATAAACACAGTGATGTCACAGTACAGGGATAATAAACACAGTGATGTCACAGTACAGAGATAATACACACAGTGATGTCACAGTACAGAGATAATAAACACAGTGATGTCACAGTACAGGGATAATAAACACAGTGATGTCACAGTACAGGGATAATAAATGATTTTCGAATTTGGATCATTGGCACCTTCGGGACTGAACTCTGAGATGGAAATTTTTGGTTTCCTATGATGGGACCGACAGCAGGAATGCATGACACGTCGCTGGTATTTATACACCGACGTGTCCAGAACTTTCCGCCGGCCCATTAAACGACATAGATTATCCTCCTTTTTTATGTTTATTTTTTATTTATTTTTACTTATTTTTTAAAATTTTTTACATTTTATTTTTAATTCTTATTTTCATTTTTATTTTATGTATCCATGGACATTTTATATATGTTTATATTTATTATTTTATATATATTTATATGTATCGATAATAAATACTATAAAATAAGAGAATCCGTTCATTACAAAAAACAGTAACATCTGAATATGATAAAAAATAGTCACAATGCCTGACATTTGGGTTCCAATCATAGTAATATTGTATAATATTACCGGTGTCTGATACATTGGGAATATATCATACAGCAGGTTTTAAGTAAGAGAGTCGATTCATAGATGCATTTGGTTGCGAAAACTATAATGCTTATCATAGCATTTTTTATATTTTTCTAGATCTGCACCGATTTTAGATATCAAATGTTATAAAACAATGATTAGAGGTCAGAATGTTCGGCAATGGCATAAAAATCGCAACATCTGAACATGGTATAGAAAGTAGTGAGTGAGGGAATTCAAACCTCCTATCGCCTATTAAGAACTGTATAGTCTGAATCAAACGCATTGAATGGCCATCTGGTCCGAAGTTTCAATCCCAATTCAGGGACCGATGCAACATTTAACAGGATGATATACAACGTGCTGTGGGCTTCATGCCCGACACATTGGTAGCACATTGTATATTATGTTTAATGAAATGAGTTTAATTTAATATGTCTGCATCTATAAAAAGCGCAATGTCTGAATAGAATGCATATAGTAATCACATGATCCGGTCCCAGGTTTTGGTAACAATACCGGTGAAATGAAATCCGGTCCAGTTTTTGAGATCACCCAATATAAGGAGTGCTCCTGTCCCTCTGTCTCAATATACTTTGCACCGCTGAGGAAAAAACCGCTCCGGTTTCGAAACGTGTCTGGTGATTATCGAACCGTAGCGATATCTACACAATCATATCGAAGAAAGCCAGGATAAAAAGTAACTGCATTATTCCAAAACCGCTATCTACAGCCACAGACCATATCCAGCATTTCTCTGCTTACAACACGCATGCGCTGAAACCACGAGAGTGCCGGCACCAGCGCGGGTCTGATTACAGGCACCTGAGGACTACAGACTCCTGCGAGTGTGAACATTTGAATTCAAAAGCCGCATATGACGTATGAATGTTTCAAACAATGGACGCGTCCAGTTTGCGGTAAGAGACTGATATTCTTTTCGTGTTTAGGCTACATTCACACGACCGTACTTTTTTTTTCCGCATCCGATCCGCATTTTGCGGAATAAATGCTGACCCATTAATTCCTATGGGTAAATAAAATATGCGGATAACATTCAGTATGTTGTCCGCATCCGTGGTTCCGCATTTATACTCCGCAAAAATATGAAGCATGTCCTATCATTGTCCGCAGAAATCGTTCTGCAGCCCCATAGAAGTGAATGGATCCGCAAATTGCGGATGACATACGGAAACCATTCCGTATGTCATCCGCAATTTGTGGATCCGTTTCCGTATTTTTATTATAATATTTTATTCTTTCCCCTTTTTTTTTCCTCATCCGTTTTTTGCGGACCGTTTTTTGTGGATGACATACGGAAGACACTCTTCAGTATTTTGCAGACATGCGGATCCGTTTTTTGCGGATCTGCAAATACATACGGTCGTGTGAATGCAGCTGGATATACCATCCTTGAGAATTCCGTGGTACTATAGATACCAGCACCGTTACACAATCGAAAGCAGCAAGCTTTATACCTGTGCACATAACAACGCTATGGAACATTTATTAGCTTTATACCTGTGCACATAACAACGCTATGGAACATTCATTAGCTTTATACCTGTGCACATAACAACGCTATGGAACATTTATTACTATTGTACTGAATAGTGCGAGAGCTCCGCACCCTAAACAGGTTAGAGGGACCGTGATTTCACGTGAATCTATATCTATAGGTACTCAGCGTTTTCTCTTTTATAGGGCTATATGGTTTTATATAGTTTTATGAGGGTTATATGTATATTTTACAATAAAGTGTGAGATTTTATAAAGGGCCGGCCATTGATTACATGCTTTAAGTTTACATGCTAGTTGGTATAGCGGACCGAGCCGCACGTCGGTGAGCACTCTACCATACTTTATGTTTTATCATTTATAAAGCAGTTGTAGGTTTTGGGCATAGACAATTGTGCAAGCATGCACATCTGGTACATGTGGTCCCTCTGCCTCCATCATCTCAGAGAAACCACTAAAGGGACATGCATAGTATATTACAAAAGATTCTTTATTGAAAATACAAAGACATATATATTAAAATTAATATAATACAATACTGACAGTCGGCAGGATGGTGACCAACAGAACAGTAGCTCATGTGCTATGGAGATCATACAGCAAATGACATCAGCCTATGCAGTCCAAACATTTATATCACTACCAAAAGTATAGGGTCAAAAATACATCTGCAGAGAATACTAACCAACAGGTCAAATGTACATAAAGTACGAGAAAAGTGGACCTAAAATACCTGAATTAGGGCAGCAGCTGGTCAAATAGAGTAAGTGAACCTCCAAATGGCACAGCTCGCCCGACGTACGCTTCGCCTGCTTTCTCGAGGAGCTGCTAGGCGAGAAGCCGCGACGTCGGGGAGCGTCGGTGCCATTTGGAGGTTCACTTGCTCTATTTGACCAGCTGCTGCCCTAATTCAGGTATTTTAGGTCCATTTTTCTCGCACTTTATGTATATTTGACCTGTTGGTTAGTATTCTCTCTTGCAGATGTAATTTTTGGACCCCATACTTTTTGGTAGTGATATAAATGTTTGGACTGCATAGGCTGATATTATTTGCTGTATGATCTCCATAGCACATGAGCTACTGTTCTGTTGGTCACCATCCTGCCGACTGTCAGTATTGTATTATATTAATTTTAATATATATGTCTTTGTATTTTCAATAAAGAATCTTTTGTAATATACTATGCATGTCCCTTTAGTGGTTTCTCTGAGATGTTGGTATTGAGTCATGCTATCCCTTGCATTTTTTGCATTTCTATAAGTGGTTTAACCCTCTGCCTCCATGTAAGTCTATTAGTGGAAGCTGGGTCCATCTGCGTTATGTTCTGTAAATGTCTTCCACATTGATCTACACCCCACTACATGTCCCATGCTTTAAAATGCCTTGTGTGAAAAGGGGCTGCTCAGGAAGATGTGTGGACATTACATTATCATTCAGATGGTGGCCCATTAAATGCCCCCACCTCGCACACGTTGCATTGAAACACACTAAAGGTGTAATTCAGTGTGCCCATGATGAAGCGATCAAAGATTGCAGCAAAGTCCTCCCAACTCTACAGACACGCAGCATGGCACATGTCTCATGGCACATGTCTCAGCGAAGCTCATCTGCCTTCCTCTAAGTGACAAGGACACTATTTTTCTGGAGGTTGGTAACTTACATTGTTGTTAGCGCCCTCTCTGGTGAAGACGTATAATGTGGGGTCCCTCTGCAGGTGGTATGAACTCAGCAATGCATCTGGGGCCCCCAGGAGGAGCTGAAAGGAGAGAGATTTTTCAGAATAAGATCATTGAGACAACAAAGATGTCATCAGGTAGGAGTGGTGAGACAATTGTGTGGTCTATGAGACCTCCAGCCTGATACGGGGCCCACGAGTGCCCATGAACACCAATGATATGGCAGGGCCCAAGTGGAAACTATCATCATTGACAATATATAAGGAGACTGTGCTGCCACGTTTTAAATCAGATGAGGCCAAACAAAAACAAAAAAACAAAACAAATGGATGTAACATGCATCAGAAGCTTTATGTAATGTCAAGAGGTCTCACCACTACACCAAGTGATTGCTGTCCAATAACGCGATGGTGTGCACCACGAGAACTTGCAGACTCTAGATATGCCCAGTGTTCCCACCATGTAGCCACCACTTTACATAGAGTTCATATCTATATGGTTTATACCTGGCCCTGAATATGCCTTCTGCATCTCCTGCAGTACAACCCCCACACTCCACTCACCTGGTAGAATGAATGGAAATTCCTTTCCCCTGGCTGCTGCTTCAGGACCCGGGACTGGAAGGAGAAGACATCAGGTTTAGGGATTGTGAAATGTTCATTAGAAGTACATGGTCTATGCCAAGATGGAAATCTCATTTCTGTAAGTCTGGCAGGTCGCGATTCCTCTTTTCACCTTCTCCAGGAGATAGTTGTTGATGTGTCCTCCGGTTGGGTCTCCCTTGAAGTCAAAGTTGATATCCATGTATTTTCCAAATCTACTAGAGTTGTCGTTACGGTTGGTTTTGGCATTTCCGAAGGCTTCAAGGACACAGTTGGACTTCAGCAGAACGTTCTTCACCCTGGAAAGGATAACATGTGGAGATTCTATATCTTTAATACAACTGATCGTCACATTGTGAAAACTCATTCTGAAAAAACAGCAATGGCAATTACTAATCAAAAAAATCTGAGCTGCAACTCTGGATCAGATGATAACGGCAGGATTGTGATGGGATCTGAAACCATGCCTTCCAGTAAAGTATCTGTTATGGGACCCAGGGGCCTGGCTATGGGCATTTATTCCATAAAATAGGCTTCACATATAGGAATAGATATTACTAATCTGAGCAACAGCCACAGATCATAATATGAAGGTGGGACCGTGATGGGATCTACAACCATGCCTCACAGCAAAATGTGTTTAGTATTCGACTTAGGAACCAGGTTGTGGGCATTAATCCAAAAAATGTTTGTAATGTATAGCAATGGATATTACTAATCTGCAAGTTCTAATCTACAGCCCCAGATCAGATAAAAAAGGGGGACCATGATGGGCTCTGAATCCATGCCTAGTAGCAAAGTATGCTTATTATAAGACCCAGGATACAGTTTTTTGGATTTAATTTCAGAATATATAAAGTTAAAGGGTACCTAAACCATTACACAAAGCTTCTTAGCTCTCCTTTGCTTTTTCCGTATGCAGAATGAGGATCCATTGAAGGTATATAGGATCTGTACTCCACATGCTACAAAAGCAAGGAAGAGCTCATGCAAGTGAAGGTGGAAATCACTCTGAAAAGCGGCACTGCACCTACCATGCTTCAAGTGAAGGTTTAGGTACCCTTTAACATATAGCAATGGATTTTACTAATCAGCACGCTTTGAGCTATAACTGCAGATCATAAAATGACAGTGGGGCTGTCATGGAATCTACAACCATGCCTCACAGCAAAATGTGCTTATAATGACACTCAGGAGCCTGGTTGTGGACATCAATCCAGAAAATATGCTTAACATATAGCAATCGATCTTACTAATCAGCATATTCAAAGTTACAGCCCCCAATCAGATAATAATGGTGGGACCGTGGTGGGCACAACAACCATGCCTCACAGAAAAGTATGCATACAATGAGACCCAGAAGCCTGGTTATAGGCTTTAATTCCAGAAAATATGTTTAACGTATAGCAATGGATCTTCCTAATCACATTCTGATCTACAGCCCCAGATTAGATAATACCAATGGGACCATGATGGGGTCTACATCCATGCCAACTGTGCTTTTAAGGCCCAGAAGTTCAAGCTACTCTAGCAGAAGAACACACATCTATACCACAGAATATGCTGCAAATTCTCAAGTTTTCAATACCAGGACCTTCAAGATTTCCTAAAAGTTGTCAGTTTCTGATTAAAGTGTTATAGTAATAGCTTAATGCAACAGTTGCACTACTTAAAGATTGTCAGTATGAATGCTACAAAGACCTCATATAATACTAATCATCCATAACAAAGTGCCGCTGTAATCAACTAACTCACCCCTCCAATCACAGTATTGAGTGGGGTATTTGAATCACCTAACAGTGGCGTCAGGGTCAGGTATATGTTCTCCTGTTTTCCCACTAGCTCCTGGCTTTTTATCTGAACTCTGTATCTAAAACGTGAACCTCAAGCTGCACATCCTGACTTTGAGCCAGAACCCTGAAACCATAATCTAAATCTATGGATCCTGAATCTTGAACTGAACCCTGAAGTCTGAATCTAAACCTCAACAACGTAACTTGAACCTGAATCTGAGCCTGAAACCAGAGCCTGAATGTACAGTCTAAGTCTAAGCCTGAACCTGAATCTGAGCCTGAACTCTGTAACTTTAACTTGAATCTGAACCCTGACTTAGATGGGTCCACGATCTGCAAGATACAGTGAAAGATAGGACATGTCCTATCTTTTATTGAGAGGAGGCATGGACCTGGAAGCCAAGGGAAAGGGCTTCTGTTTGTTTCTGTGGACTTGTGGGTCTGTGCCTCGGCTCTGCAAAAGATACAACATGTCCTATCTTTCATCGTATATGTTCATTCTCACGGCCAGTGCCCATGCTTTGCGGATCCATGTTTTGCGGTCCACAACGCAGGCACGGCAGCACCACGAGCGTGTGAATGGCAAATTAGCTCCTCCAGAAGAGAAAACAGTCTCTCTAGTGCCACTTATAGGTATACTGAGTCTGACCCATTTAGGAGCCTTAAAACGTGTCTAGAGATATCAGCCAAACTAGATGGGGTTTCGGTGAAGGAATTAAGAATTTTTTGACACATTTTGGCCACAGGCATTTAAAATATCCTTATGTCTGTGGATTATTACTCGCCTTTCCACCTCCTCTCGTTGTGTGGGGTTGGTTATGGCTGCGATGTACTGCATGATGTACTTGCTGGCCTCAGTCTTCCCTGCGCCGCTCTCCCCTGTAAGAGGAAACAACAAGAGTCAACCTGCGATTCAAGCTTCATGCAGATTTCGGCAGTGAATGAACCCCAGCGAGGCTGTGGCACCTGATATAACAATACACGTGTCCTTCGCTCTCCGCTTCATGGCCTTGTACGCTGCATCTGCGATGGCGTAGAGATGTGGGGGCCGCTCGTACAGCTCTCGCCCCCGGTAATATTCAATCATGTCTTTTCCATACAGGGCTATGCTTCTATAAGGGTTTACAGACACGACAACTTCCCCAATATACGTGTAGATCCGGCCACGCTCAAACCTGCAGAGGTGGAAAAAAGTGTCAGCTTCTGGGTCTACAGGAGACAGGGGCGTAGTTCCCATGGAAGCAGGGGAAGTGGCTGGTACGGGGCCCGAACTCAGAAAGGGGCCCAGGAGAAGGACAAACGGATTTATTTTCATAGCCCAGGGAACGGTGAGTATGGCGCTCCCAGTCCTAGCACTGGGATTACTTACCGATCCCTGCTCTTCTCCAGGCGCCTGCGCAGCACTAAGTCCTGGCTGCTCACGGCTTCAGGACGGGACGTCGCATGTGTAAGAGCGAACTATGACCTGATGCTGTGTGATGTCAGGTCACAGTTAGTGCGTGTCTAGGCGCAGCGCAGCAAGAAGAACGGAGGCGTCCAGAGGAGGAGAAGAGAGGTATTTTTTTTTTTTTTGTGTGAGGTCCTCATTAAGGAGACTGAGGGGCGCGTTAAAAAATCTACTGTGGGGCCCAGTCATTTCTAGTTATGCCACTGCTGGATAGGTAGAAATAATGCTTCAGATACAAGGTATCTAATCAGCCTTGTGTGATACTGTCTGCAGAACCTCTGTATCTAAACCAATCATGTGCGATACTGTCTGCTAAACTTTGTATCTAATCCTGTCCTGTGTGATACTGTCTACTGAGCTGTGTATCTAATCCTGTCCTCTGTGATACTGTCTGCTGAGCTGTGTATCTAATCCTATCCTGTGTGATACTGTCTGCTGAGCTGTGTATCTAATCCTATCCTGTGTGATACTGTCTACTGAGCTGTGTATATAATCCTGTCCTGTGTGATACTGTCTGCTGAGCTGTGTATCTAATTCTATCCTGTGTGATACTGCATCCTGAGCTGTGTATCTAATCCTACCCTGTGTGATACTGTCTTCTGAGCTGTGTATCTAATCCTATCCTGTGTGATACTGTCTGCTGAGCTGTGTATCTAATCCTATCCTGTGTGAAAATGTCAGCTGAGCTGTGTATCTAATCCTATCCTGTGTGATACAGTCTGCTGATCTGTGTATCTAATTCTATCCTGTGTGATACTGTCTGCTGAGCTGTTTATCTAATCCTATCCTGTGTGATACTGTCTGCTGAGCTGTGTATCTAATCCTATCATGTGTGATACTGTCTGCTGAGCTGTGTATCTAATCCTATACTGTGTGATACTGTCTGCTGAGCTGTGTATCTAATCCTATCCTGTGTGATACTGTCTGCTGAGCTGTGTATCTAATCCTATCCTGTGCGATACTGTCTGCTGAGCTGTGTATCTAATCCTATCCTGTGTGATACTGTCTGCTGGGCTGTGTATCTAATCCTATCCTGTGTGATACTGTCTGCTGAGCTGTGTATCTAATCCTATCCAGTGTGATACTGTCTGCTGAGCTGTGTATCTAATCCTATCCTGTGTGATACTGTCTGCTTACCTGTGTATCTAATCCTATCATGTGTGATACTGTCTGCTGAGCTGTGTATCTAATCCTATACTGTGTGATACTGTCTGCTGAGCTGTGTATCTAATCCTATCCTGTGTGATACTGTCTGCTGAGCTGTGTATCTAATCCTATCCTGTGCGATACTGTCTGCTGAGCTGTGTATCTAATCCTATCCTGTGTGATACTGTCTGCTGAGCTGTGTATCTAATCCTATCCTGTGCGATACTGTCTGCTAAGCTGTGTATCTAATCATATCCTGTGTGATACTGCCTGCTAAGCTGTGTATCTAATCCT
Organism: Bufotes viridis; assembly: GCA_033119425.1. Lineage (NCBI taxonomy): Eukaryota > Metazoa > Chordata > Amphibia > Anura > Bufonidae > Bufotes > Bufotes viridis. Next base: position 392,282,947 of record CM065593.1, read on the forward strand.
ATCCTGTGTGATACTGTCTGCTGAGCTGTGTATCTAATCCTATCCTGTGTGATACTGTCTGCTGAGCTGTGTATCTAATCCTATCCTGTGTGATACTGTCTGCTGAGCTGTGTATCTAATCATATCCTGTGTGATACTGTCTGCTGAGCTGTGTATCTAATCCTATCCTGTGTGATACTGTCTGCTGAGCTGTGTATACAGTTTTAAAGAACCAAAACTCAATATTACCCATCAAAAACAGAAACAAGGATTTTCTGGTGTTCGCCTACTGGGAGCCGAGCCTGTGCGGTGGTCTCACTGATAACCAGCGGGTGCACAGACATCTCATATCACACTGTGCAGAACTTCCTGCTCCATCTATAGCAAGAAAGTACAACACAAATACTCCTGACATATGGACACTGCACAGTACCACTTCTCCTGTACACCGGGTGTAATCCTCAGTATCTGCTCTTATTCTGTATATATATACACTGCACAGTACCACTTCTCCTGTCCTGTATACCGGGTGTAATCCTCAGTATCTGCTCTTATTCTGTATATATATACACTGCACAGTACCACTTCTCCTGTCCTGTATACCGGGTGTAATCCTCAGTATCTGCTCTTATTCTGTATATATATACACTGCACAGTACCACTTCTCCTGTCCTGTATACCGGGTGTAATCCTCAGTATCTGCTCTTATTCTGTATATATACACACTGCACAGTACCACTTCTCCTGTCCTGTATACCGGGTGTAATCCTCAGTATCTGCTCTTATTCTGTATATATACACTGCACAGTACCACTTCTCCTGTATACCGGGTGTAATCCTCAGTATCTGCTCTTATTCTGTATATATACACTGCACAGTACCACTTCTCCTGTCCTGTATACTGGGTGTAATCCTCAGTATCTGCTCTTATTCTGTATATATATACACTGCACAGTACCACTTCTCCTGTCCTGTATACTGGGTGTAATCCTCAGTATCTGCTCTTATTCTGTATAAATATACACTGCACAGTACCACTTCTCCTGTCCTGTATACTGGGTGTAATCCTCAGTATCTGCTCTTATTCTGTATATATATACACTGCACAGTACCACTTCTCCTGTCCTGTATACCGGGTGTAATCCTCAGTATCTGCTCTTATTCTGTATATATATATACACTGCACAGTACCACTTTTCTTGTCCTGTATACTGGGTGTAATCCTCAGTATCTGCTCTTATTCTGCATATATATATACACTGCACAGTAACACTTCTCCTGTCCTGTATACTGGGTGTAATCCTCAGTATCTGCTCTTATTCTGTATATATATACACTGCACAGTACCACTTCTCCTGTCCTGTATACTGAGTGTAATCCTCAGTATCTGCTCTTATTCTGTATATATATATATACACTGCACAGTACCACTTCTCCTGTCCTGTATACCGGGTGTAATCCTCAGTATCTGCTCTTATTCTGTATATATACACTGCACAGTACCACAGTACCAGGAAGAGGGTGGCAGAGCTTCTCTTTCAGATGGGCATCAGGGCATGTGACATCTTTGCCCTGATACATCCGTATGGCACCCGGCGAGTTTGATGTCAGTTTTGCCCGGCCAGAGGGTCTTGAACTTTTCTGGTCTGGGTATGAACTGGCAAAAGACCAGCCAGACTGGCAGGGGTTTTTCGTGCAAGCGATAACCCGCCAGAATGAGGTCAAGTAAGTGACCGTTCTGACCCGTAACGAGTCACTTTCTTGTGTTGACATCTTGACCTGGTTGAGCAGGTACGGGGACGTCCAGGGTCTTCCTAGCAAGAACCTGGATGAGTTTGGCATCTGGTCGGGTGCCTGGACGTTTCAGATTAAGTTGAAACATTCAGGGGGGTCGGTTTCCCACATACCATCATCTGCTTTCCTTGGTCGGGATAGGATCCTGGTGTTCTACAGGGGGCAGCCTAAGCTGTGTTACAAGTGCGGCAGCCCTTCGCACTTCAGCGCCAGCTGCCAAGTGCAGAGGTGCGCGTTGTGCAGGGGTGAAGGTCATCTAGCTGCATCTTGTGGGCAGATTAGATGCAACCTGTGTGGTGAGCTAGGGCACCCGTTCAGTCGTTGCCCACGCTCTGTCGCCAACGTGGCTCGTGCACGCGCGGAGGTGAGCCGGGAGGCCCCCACCGCCGAGGCGAGTGCTGGCGAAGGTGACAGGGCAGTGGGGTCGATGAAGAGAAAAGACGGCCCGTCCCAGCAGAGACGGAGGGAGAGGCGTCAAATGGAGAGGGGGCAGGTGGAACCCCGTCCTGGGGTGGGTCCAGACACTGCGAATGGGAATGACAAGGGTGGTGCGAAGGGGGAGGCGGTGGTGACTAATGAGATGGACACCACTGTCTCTCTCAAAAGAAATCGTGCCACCTTAGGGGGTAGCCCCGGGAGGGGTAAGAAGAAGAATGAGAAGAGAAGGAAGAAGGCCGTCTAACTTAATCACTCTGTATGGCGGCACTCACTCCGTTGACCCTGGCGACCATTAATGTCGCCAGTATTAAATCGGATGCGGCTAGGTTTGCAGCCTTTGATTTTCTCAGCCGGGTTGAAGCTGATATTTTATTTTTGCAAGAGACCAGGCTGCCAGATTTGGCGGCTGTATATAAAGCAAAAAAGAGTGGAGGTGTGGTCCATCATATTGGTCTCTTGCGGCTGAGCCGTATAGCGGAGTGGCGGTCCTTTTTACCGCACCAGTAGAAAGCCGACGAGTGATTGAGTTAGAAATGGGGAGGTGTTTGATTTTAGATGTCCTCATGAAGGGTCAAGAGCTTCGCCTGATAAACATCTATGGTCCCCAAACCAAGCGGGATCGGAAGCATCTCTTTTGAGGATCAAACCTTTCCTTTTACGAGTCGGCAGGTGGTCTTTGGCGGGGACTTTAATACAGTCACAAGGTCCCAAGACCGGGGAGGCGCCAGAGACCGGCTGGCTTATGATAGTGTATCCCTGAATAGCATAGCTAGCGAGGCTCGCCTGGTGGATGTCCACATTCGGCACACCCCAGGCCACGGGGGTTTCACTTATTATAGAGGTAGTCAGATTAGGTCTAGAATAGACAGGTTTTATTTAAAGGAGGAGACTACTTTTTCACCTCTAAAGGTGGTAGAGGTGGAATTCTCCGATCACTGTATGATTATGTTCTCTTTGAATGTTGCAGAATCCCCCAAATGGGAAGAGGCTATTGGAAGCTAAATTCGGCCCTCCTGGAGGAAGCAGAGGTGAGACAATCCTTTGAGGACTTCCTTCAGACTCAGGTAGAGTTGCTGGATCTTTGTGACACTAAGTCGGAGTGGTGGGAGATATTCAAAGATCGGGTGGCAAAATTCTTCCGCCAGCTCTCGAGCCTCAGGTCCCTGGACAAGTATCGCTTGTATCAGGGTCTGAGGAGGAAACTCGAACAACTGGTCTCGACTGGAGGTAGCCGAGAGGATATCTCCAGGGTGAAATCTTTGCTTAAGAGGTGCCAGTACGATAGGCACACATCTTTGGTTTTGAGAGGGATTTCGGGAAGTACCGCTCGCCCGACCCTTACAGAAACTGTAAGATGTCAGTGAAAAGTAAGTTGGTGACGGGACTGGTCGATGGTACGGGATCTCTGGATAGGTCCAGATCAGGGATCTTGGAAATCGTCAAGTCCTTCTACTCGTGCCTCTTGAGGAAGAAGGATCTGAATCGGGACAGGATTTCGGCTTTCCTGGCTGAAACCATCCCTGAGTCAAGAGTAGACCGTTCTCTTGGTGTTTTGATAGAAGAAATCAGAGAAGAGGAAGTCAGCCTGGCGATCGAAGGGCTTGCCCTAAAGAAGTCGCCAGGCCCGGATGGCTTAACATCCGAGTTTTATAAGACCTATAAGGAATTCTTGTTTCCTCTCTTGACAAAGGTATTAAATGAGTGCCTATCCTCGGGTGCTCTGCCGAGGTCAATGAGGAGGTCAGCTCTGATCCTTATATCAAAGGGTAAAGATCCGAGCCGTATTGAGAATTGGCGTCCCATAGCGCTTCTCAGTACGGACAGAAAGATCCTGGCCAAGATACTGTTTAATCGGTTGGTGCAGTTTGCACCCCGGCTCCTTTCGGAGACCCAACATTGCTCAGTTCCAGGCCGAAGCACGTTTAGTGCTGTACTCGGTGTCCGAGAGGCAGTGGAGCAGGGTAGGGCGGGTAACTGGAAGGGGTACATGCTGGCCTTAGATCAGGCAAAGGCTTTTGATCGGGTTAACCACGAGTACCTCTGGTCAGTCCTTCTGAAATATGGCCTGCCGGGGGTTTGTCGATTGGTTAAAGATCTTGTATTCAGGGGCAGAGAGTTTCCCGCTGGTGAACGGTTGGTCTGGCAGCCCTTTTGAGGTCGGGTCTGGAGTCCGCCAGGGTTGTCCATTGAGCCCGCTCTTATACGTGTTTGCGATTGATCCTTTTATTAGGAGGATTGATCGTGGGCCGTTAGCGGGAGTCAGGATGAGTCTGGAGGAGCCAGAAGCCACTCTGAGGGTGGTGGCTTATGCCGATGACGTCACTGTTTTCGTGTCCTCGGGAGGGGAGGCGGAATACGTGATGTCGGAGGTAGAACGCTACTCGGAAGTCTCCGGGTCCGTGATTAACCGGGATAAGTGTGAGAGTCTCTGGCTGGGAGGGGTGATCCATCTTTCGGTCTCCCGGACACCCTCCCAGAGCCCCAGTCGTCAGCCAAAGTCCTAGGCGTTCAATTCGGCCATGGGGATTATCCCACCCAAAATTGGGATAGCAGGCTTAAGATCGCCGCTCAGAAGGTTGACCAGTGGAAGGGTTGGTCTTTGACCCTCAGGGAAAGGGTGAGCCTGATCAAGACTTACCTTCTCCCTTTGCTTATCTATTTGGCCAGTGTATGTGTCTTGCCAGAACCTCTCTGGACTCGGGTTTACAGTCTGTTCTTCCAACTGTTATGGGGGAATAGGCTGAACCTAGTCAAGAGAGAGGTGACATACCGTACGAGGAGACTAGGGGGTTGGGTATGGTCAACCCCGTGGTGTTCCTTGTGAACACCTTTGTTAAGATCAACCTGGCAAACCTCTGGAAAGAGAGGGCTCCTCCGTGGGTAGTCTCTTGCAGGGGTTGGTTTCGGCCTTTCTTCCAGGAGTGGGAGACAGGAGGGCAAGTGAAGGATTTGCGTACACCTCATGGATATCTTCCGGCTTATGTCACCCCGATTCTGAAGGTGATCCGCCAGTGGGGTTTGGGAGTGAGGGAGATCAGGACCCAGTCAAGGAGATCCCTTGACGAGAGGGTCTTGTTGACCCACTTCCAAAAGCCCCTGGCCCTTAAGGATTGCCCAAGCCGGGATCTAGACAAGGGGTTACAGTTGTTAAATTCGGCAAGGATCCCCTTGAAGTTTTGGGACTTGGCTTGGCGCTGCTTTCACGGGAAGCTGTATGTAAGGGGCAACTTGAGGTATAGGAACTCTGATGAAAGGGGTTGTCCCCGGGAGGAGTGTGGCGACATACTGGAAAGTATGGAGCACTTCCTGCTTCAGTGTCCCTTTAATGCAGAGGTATACAAACGGGTGGGTGCATCCATTGGCTGGCCTAGGCTAGCCAACCTCTCCTATGCGGAGTGGGCTTATGGAGCGTTCAAAGGTTTGGGAAGAAGGGACCCATGCACAACTTTTATAGTTAGCATAGTGGTCAGGTACTTCACATGGAACGCACGGTGTTTAGTTTCAACCCAGCAGAAAGTCCTCCCTGTGGAAGAGGTGTGTAGGAACATTCTGGGTGACCTGGTGAAGGTTCGCTCTCTCGAGTGTCAAAGGGTGGGTACGGATGGGGTCTCTTACCTCTGGAGAGGCTTCACCTTCGATGTGCCTTAGCCTCAGTAGCACTTTTCCTGGTGTTGGGCTGAGGCTTTCACAATAGGTTTTTGTTTTGTATTTAAGATGAGTTTTTGAAGAAAGGTTTGCAAATGACTGAACTTGGGCCTTCGGGTGGATTTTGATATTGGTTTGTATAGATTGATATGTTTGTTATAAGTTGTATATATTGTATGATAGGCTAAGTGGGTGTAGTTAGGTTGGGTGGGGGGGGTGGGTTCATATTTTTGTGTGGGGAGGCCTGCATCCAGCCCTGGACTATGCGGACATAGGAGGACATGAGGCGAGGGGCTGGGTGTGGGTGGTGGAGGAAGGGCTGGCCTCATGGAGGGACAAGAGGCGGAGGTTGGCCCTGGGTGAAGGTGATGGGGTAGATAGATTGGTAGGGGTAGTAAAGGTTTGTATTATTGTGTGTTTAAAAAAAAAAAAAAAAAAAATGTATTGTTATCTCATATTTATATTATGATTATTTAATTTGTGTTTATTATTATTAATTGTGACAAGTTGTCATTTATTTTCTGTTAGAAACAATTTGTATAAATTTGTATATAGTCGGGGTTCAGCCGGATCGGATGTTTAGGTTCGGCTAGGTTTCATTTTCTCTTTTGTAGTAGGTATGAATGAGAGTCTGCATGTAGCTGGGCCAGTAGGGTGAGTGTATATACTTTATTCCTTGTTTTATATCTTGTTTGGAAATTTTATAGCAAAGTTTTTGTATTTTTGTATAAAATTAATAAAGAGTTCCTCAGTATCTGCTCTTATTCTGTATATATATACACTGCACAGTACCACTTCTCCTGTCCTGTATACCGGGTGTAATCCTCAGTATCTGCTCTTATTCTGTATATATACACTGCACAGTACCACTTCTCCTGTATACCGGGTGTAATCCTCAGTATCTGCTCTTATTCTGTATATATACACTGCACAGTACCACTTCTCCTGTCCTGTATACTGGGTGTAATCCTCAGTATCTGCTCTTATTCTGTATATATATATACACTGCACAGTACCACTTCTCCTGTCCTGTATACTGGGTGTAATCCTCAGTATCTGCTCTTATTCTGTATATATATACACTGCACAGTACCACTTCTCCTGTCCTGTACACTGGGTGTAATCCTCAGTATCTGCTCTTATTCTGTATATATACACTGCACAGTACCACTTCTCCTGTCCTGTATACTGGGTGTAATCCTCAGTATCTGCTCTTATCCTGTATATATATACACTGCACAGTACCACTTCTCCTGTATACTGGGTGTAATCCTCAGTATCTGCTCTTATTCTGTATATATATACACTGCACAGTACCACTTCTCCTGTCCTGTATACCGGGTGTAATCCTCAGTATCTGCTCTTATTCTGTATATATACACTGCACAGTACCACTTCTCCTGTCCTGTATACCGGGTGTAATCCTCAGTATCTGCTCTTATTCTGTATATATATATACACTGCACAGTACCACTTCTCCTGTCCTGTATACTGGGTGTAATCCTCAGTATCTGCTCTTATTCTGTATATATACACTGCACAGTACCACTTCTCCTGTATACTGGGTGTAATCCTCAGTATCTGCTCTTATTCTGTATATATATATACTGCACAGTACCACTTCTCCTGTCCTGTATACTGGGTGTAATCCTCAGTATCTGCTCTTATTCTGTATATATACACTGCACAGTACCACTTCTCCCCTGTATACTGGGTGTAATCCTCAGTATCTGCTCTTATTCTGTTATATATACACTGCACAGTACCACTTCTCCTGTCCTGTATACTGGGTGTAATCCTCAGTATCTGCTCTTATTCTGTGTATATATACACTGCACAGTACCACTTCTCCTGTCCTGTATACTGGGTGTAATCCTCAGTATCTGCTCTTATTCTGTATATATACACTGCACCGTACCACTTCTCCTGTCCTGTATACCGGGTGTAATCCTCAGTATCTGCTCTTATTCTGTATATATATATATACACTGCACAGTACCACTTCTCCTGCCCTGTATACTGGGTGTAATCCTCAGTATCTGCTCTTATTCTGTATATATACACTGCACAGTACCACTTCTCCTGTCCTGTATACTGGGTGTAATCCTCAGTATCTGCTCTTATTCTGTATATATATACACTGCACAGTACCACTTCTCCTGTCCTGTATACTGGGTGTAATCCTCAGTATCTGCTCTTATTCTGTATATATATATATATACTGCACAGTACCACTTCTCCTGTCCTGTATACTGGGTGTAATCCTCAGTATCTGCTCTTATTCTGTATATATACACTGCACAGTACCACTTCTCCTGTCCTGTATACTGGGTGTAATCCTCAGTATCTGCTCTTATTCTGTATATATATACACTGCACAGTACCACTTCCCCTGTCCTGTATACTGGGTGTAATCCTCAGTATCTGCTCTTATTCTGTATATATACACTGCACAGTACCACTTCTCCTGTCCTGTATACTGGGTGTAATCCTCAGTATCTGCTCTTATTCTGTGTATATATACACTGCACAGTACCACTTCTCCTGTCCTGTATACTGGGTGTAATCCTCAGTATCTGCTCTTATTCTGTATATATACACTGCACAGTACCACTTCTCCTGTCCTGTATACTGGGTGTAATCCTCAGTATCTGCTCTTATTCTGTGTATATATACACTGCACAGTACCACTTCTCCTGTCCTGTATACTGGGTGTAATCCTCAGTATCTGCTCTTATTATGTATATATACACTGCACAGTACCACTTCTCCTGTATACTGGGTGTAATCCTCAGTATCTGCTCTTATTCTGTATATATACACTGCACAGTACCACTTCTCCTGTCCTGTATACTGGGTGTAATCCTCAGTATCTGCTCTTATTCTGTATATATACACTGCACCGTACCACTTCTCCTGTCCTGTATACCGGGTGTAATCCTCAGTATCTGCTCTTATTCTGTGTATATATATATATACACTGCACAGTACCACTTCTCCTGCCCTGTATACTGGGTGTAATCCTCAGTATCTGCTCTTATTCTGTATATATACACTGCACAGTACCACTTCTCCTGTCCTGTATACTGGGTGTAATCCTCAGTATCTGCTCTTATTCTGTATATATATACACTGCACAGTACCACTTCTCCTGTCCTGTATACTGGGTGTAATCCTCAGTATCTGCTCTTATTCTGTATATATATACACTGCACAGTACCACTTCTCCTGTCCTGTATACTGGGTGTAATCCTCAGTATCTGCTCTTATTCTGTATATATATACACTGCACAGTACCACTTCTCCTGTCCTGTATACTGGGTGTAATCCTCAGTATCTGCTCTTATTCTGTATATATATACACTGCACAGTACCACTTCTCCTGTATACTGGGTGTAATCCTCAGTATCTGCTCTTATTCTGTATATATATATATATACACTGCACAGTACCACTTCTCCTGTCCTGTATACTGGGTGTAATCCTCAGTATCCGCTCTTATTCTGTATATATATACACTGCACAGTACCACTTCTCCCTGTATACTGGGTGTAATCCTCAGTATCTGCTCTTATTCTGTATATATATATACTGCACAGTACCACTTCTCCTGTCCTGTATACTGGGTGTAATCCTCAGTATCTGCTCTTATTCTGTATATATACACTGCACAGTACCACTTCTCTCCTGTATACTGGGTGTAATCCTCAGTATCTGCTCTTATTCTGTATATATATACACTGCACAGTACCACTTCTCCTGTCCTGTATACTGGGTGTAATCCTCAGTATCTGCTCTTATTCTGTATATATACACTGCACAGTACCACTTCTCCTGTCCTGTATACTGGGTGTAATCCTCAGTATCTGCTCTTATTCTGTATATATATACACTGCACAGTACCACTTCTCCTGTCCTGTATACTGGGTGTAATCCTCAGTATCTGCTCTTATTCTGTATATATATACACTGCACAGTACCACTTCTCCTGTCCTGTATACTGGGTGTAATCCTCAGTATCTGCTCTTATTCTGTGTATATATACACTGCACAGTACCACTTCTCCTGTCCTGTATACTGGGTGTAATCCTCAGTATCTGCTCTTATTCTGTATATATATACACTGCACAGTACCACTTCTCCTGTCCTGTATACTGGGTGTAATCCTCAGTATCTGCTCTTATTCTGTGTATATATACACTGCACAGTACCACTTCTCTCCTGTATACTGGGTGTAATCCTCAGTATCTGCTCTTATTCTGTATATATATACACTGCACAGTACCACTTCTCCTGTCCTGTATACTGGGTGTAATCCTCAGTATCTGCTCTTATTCTGTATATATACACTGCACCGTACCACTTCTCCTGTCCTGTATACCGGGTGTAATCCTCAGTATCTGCTCTTATTCTGTGTATATATATATATACACTGCACAGTACCACTTCTCCTGCCCTGTATACTGGGTGTAATCCTCAGTATCTGCTCTTATTCTGTATATATACACTGCACAGTACCACTTCTCCTGTCCTGTATACTGGGTGTAATCCTCAGTATCTGCTCTTATTCTGTATATATATACACTGCACAGTACCACTTCTCCTGTCCTGTATACTGGGTGTAATCCTCAGTATCTGCTCTTATTCTGTATATATATACACTGCACAGTACCACTTCTCCTGTCCTGTATACTGGGTGTAATCCTCAGTATCTGCTCTTATTCTGTATATATATACACTGCGCAGTACCACTTCTCCTGTCCTGTATACTGGGTGTAATCCTCAGTATCTGCTCTTATTCTGTATATATACACTGCACAGTACCACTTCTCCTGTATACTGGGTGTAATCCTCAGTATCTGCTCTTATTCTGTATATATATATATATATACACTGCACAGTACCACTTCTCCTGTCCTGTATACTGGGTGTAATCCTCAGTATCCGCTCTTATTCTGTATATATACACTGCACAGTACCACTTCTCCTGTATACTGGGTGTAATCCTCAGTATCTGCTCTTATTCTGTATATATATATACTGCACAGTACCACTTCTCCTGTCCTGTATACTGGGTGTAATCCTCAGTATCTGCTCTTATTCTGTATATATACACTGCACAGTACCACTTCTCCTGTATACTGGGTGTAATCCTCAGTATCTGCTCTTATTCTGTATATATATATACTGCACAGTACCACTTCTCCTGTCCTGTATACTGGGTGTAATCCTCAGTATCTGCTCTTATTCTGTATATATACACTGCACAGTACCACTTCTCCTGTCCTGTATACTGGGTGTAATCCTCAGTATCTGCTCTTATTCTGTATATATATACACTGCACAGTACCACTTCCCCTGTCCTGTATACTGGGTGTAATCCTCAGTATCTGCTCTTATTCTGTATATATACACTGCACAGTACCACTTCTCCTGTCCTGTATACTGGGTGTAATCCTCAGTATCTGCTCTTATTCTGTGTATATATACACTGCACAGTACCACTTCTCCTGTCCTGTATACTGGGTGTAATCCTCAGTATCTGCTCTTATTCTGTATATATACACTGCACAGTACCACTTCTCCTGTCCTGTATACTGGGTGTAATCCTCAGTATCTGCTCTTATTCTGTATATATACACTGCACAGTACCACTTCTCCTGTCCTGTATACTGGGTGTAATCCTCAGTGTCTGCTCTTATTCTGTATATATACACTGCACAGTACCACTTCTCCTGTATGCTGGGTGTAATCCTCAGTATCTGCTCTTATTCTGTATATATACACTGCACAGTACCACTTCTCCTGTCCTGTATACTGGGTGTAATCCTCAGTATCTGCTCTTATTCTGATATATATACACTGCACAGTACCACTTCTCCTGTCCTGTATACTGGGTGTAATCCTCAGTATCTGCTCTTATTCTGTATATATATACACTGCACAGTACCACTTCTCCTGTCCTGTATACTGGGTGTAATCCTCAGTATCTGCTCTTATTCTGTATATATATACACTGCACAGTACCACTTCTCTGTCCTGTATACTGGGTGTAATCCTCAGTATCTGCTCTTATTCTGTATATATATATACACTGCACAGTACCACTTCTCCTGTCCTGTATACTGGGTGTAATCCTCAGTATCTGCTCTTATTCTGTATATATACACTGCACAGTACCTCTTCTCCTGTCCTGTATACTGGGTGTAATCCTCAGTATCTGCTCTTATTCTGTATATATATACACTGCACAGTACCACTTCTCCTGTCCTGTATACTGGGTGTAATCCTCAGTATCTGCTCTTATTCTGTATATATATACACTGCACAGTACCAACTTCTCCTGTCCTCTATACTGGGTGTAATACAGGATGTAACTCAGGATCAGTACAGGATAAGTAATGTATGTACACAGTGACTGCACCAGCAGAATAGTGAGTGCAGCTCTGGAGTATAATACAGGATGTAACTCAGGATCAGTACAGGATAAGTAATGTAATGTACACAGTGACTGCACCAGCAGAATAGTGAGTGCAGCTCTGGAGTATAATACAGGATGTAACTCAGGATCGGTACAGGATAAGTAATGTCTGTACACAGTGACTGCACCAGCAGAATAGTGAGTGCAGCTCTGGGGTATAATACAGGATGTAACTCAGGATCGGTACAGGATAAGTAATGTCTGTACACAGTGACTGCACCAGCAGTATAGTGAGTGCAGCTCTGGGGTATAATACAGGATGTAACTCAGGATCGGTACAGGATAAGTAATGTCTGTACACAGTGACTGCACCAGCAGAATAGTGAGTGCTGCTCTGGAGTATAATACAGGATGTAACTCAGGATCGGTACAGGATAAGTAATGTCTGTACACAGTGACTGCACCAGCAGTATAGTGAGTGCAGCTCTGGGGTATAATACAGGATGTAACTCAGGATCGGTACAGGATAAGTAATGTCTGTACACAGTGACTGCACCAGCAGTATAGTGAGTGCAGCTCTGGAGTATAATACTGGATATAACTCAGGGCAGTTGATCTATAAATGGCATGCCTCTGGCACACATGGTCTACATTTTACACGGTGGTGCTATAGTATGAAGCTATGTTTGGTAATATTACAGTGTTTTGTACTCTGCTATTCACATGAGTCTTGGGTGTGTCCCAGCCGCTGGGCGCTCAGGGTGTTGAAGGCTCAGCTGATGAGTAACACATTGTACTGTTTTTATGCTCCACGTCATGAATTTTGTCTGAGCTTTCTCCCTTATATTTAGCGTATACAGTCATATAAATTTATATCCCCGGTGTCTTCATTAATCCATAGAAATACTTGGACATCATCGTGTGTGAATAAACTACTGGCAGCCGCTCTGCTGCCTCCTGTGCAGAGATAGAAAACCCGGTGTAGACTCACAAGGCAACTGAACAGCGCCCCAAGTGGTGAAATAAGAAATACAACATTCACCTACAGGTACGAATGATACGATATGAAGGAGATCCTCTGTGGACACCAATCAGGGGGTGCAGATATAGGGGTAGAAGCTCCTCTTTCCCAAGAGAAGACACCGGTATTCTATACCGCACATGGTAGGAGGGGGCGTCCCAGAATTACACCTCCGGTTCTACCAACGGTAACTGTTTCCCAACCCAGGAGGATTTTTATTCATTCCTTAGGCCTCATGCACACGACCGTTGTTTGTTTCTGCGTCCGTTCCGTTTTTTTTCACGGATAGGATGCTTCCCCATTCATTTCAATGGGTCCGTCGAAAAATGCGGACGGTCGACCGTTTTTGTTCCGTATCCGTGGTCCGTGTTTACATTCAGTCAAAAAGATAGAGCAAGTCCTATGTATTTCACGTTTGCGGACAAGGATAGTCATTGATCTGCCCAAAAAAACGGATCCGCCAAAAAAAATGGTCCGTCTGTTTTTTTGGGCGGACGCAAAACGCATACGGCCGTGTGCATGAGGCCTTAGATTCTAGATCTGGAGAATCTGATCTATTCCAATGGTTTCTTGGACAAGCTCAATGTCAGAAATTCCAAGTAGCAGAAACTTCTGGACTGAGGTTCTGGAGATGTTCTAGATGCCACGGACCACTTATTTTGGTCAACAGTGGGACTCTACTTTTATGTCCCCCCTCCCCCATTAGTTGTAAACTACAACTCCCAGCATGCCCGGACAGCCTTTGCCTGTGCAGGCATGCTGGGAGTTGTAGTTTTGCAACAGCTGGAGGCACACTGGTTGGGAAACACTGATCTATGGGACCAGTCACAGGAACCTTTAGATGCAGTTCCCCTTTAAGAGATACCTACTTCTGTAGAAGACTTTCCTTTTAACCTACCTGAGCTTCAGGTTCGCCATGAAGTCCTCCATGGTCACATTGTCCAAGAGAACAAAATCCGCCTTCCCAAACTCCAGGCTCTCCTGCTCCGCCATCCCGCCAGACAAGGAGGGACCTCACCCGATACGGAGGTGCAAATAAAGGACCAAAGTAGATTTTGCAACTGAAGACTCTGCACAGGAAGAGCGAGGACGAGAGCCGGTCTGCGACTTCCTGGTGCGGTTTCAGGCGGGGAGGTTTGAGGGGAAGTTCAGAGATGACTGTGCCGTCTGTGGATAGATGACTGTCACCGACCACCGATGAAAGGGGTGGTCCACATGAATGATGACACCACCGGCCCAATACAATTTTACTGCGGCGGTCATTCTCTGGTCAGTGATCGGCGACGACAGCGGCTGATAAAGGGGAACATCAAGAAACAGGAGGAAAATGAACCTAACAGCAAAGATATCTGAGCTCTGATGATGTCATCCTTGTAAACTATAAGATGTGATGTCATTCCAGTCACATGACTCATGGTGAAGGAGCTATAGCTCAATATATAACTCACAGCCAGGTTAGGTCCCCACAATCCTCCCCTGGGGTCTGCTCTCCCCGAAACCTGGCATGACAGACCTGAGATCCCCACACCTTGTACTACAGGAACATCTATTACTGCCGACAACCTGTCTGTGTATCCTGTCTGAGAGGTAGTCACAGCCCCGCCCCCTGCTGATGACATCACTGATAGAATGACATGTGATCAGACATGAGACCCACACCTTATACTACAGGAACATCTATTACTGCTGACAACCTGCCTGTATATCCTGTCTGAGAGGTAGTCACTGCCCCGCCCCCTGCTGATGACATCACTGATATAATGACATGTGATCAGACATGAGATCCACACCTTATACTACAGGAACATCTATTACTGCTGACAACCTGCCTGTATATCCTGTCTGAGAGGTTGTCACAGCCCCGCCCCCTGCTGATGACATCACTGATATATTACCATGTGATCAGACATGAGATCCACACCCCTTATACTACAGGAACATCTATTACTGCTGACAACCTGCCTGTATATCCTGTCTGAGAGGTTGTCACAGCCCCGCCCCCTGCTGATGACATCACTGATATAATGACATGTGATCAGACATGAGATCCCCACACCTTATACTACAGGACCATCTATTACTGCTGACAACCTGCCTGTATATCCTGTCTGAGAGGTAGTCACAGCCCCGCCCCCTGCTGATGACATCACTAATACAATGACATGTAATCAGACCTGAGATCCCCACACCTTATACTACAGGAACATCTATTACTGCTGACAACCTGCCTGTATATCCTGTCTGAGAGGTAGTCATAGCCCCGCCCCCTGCTGATGACATCACTGATATAATGACATGTGATCAGACATGAGATCCCACACCTTATACTACAGGAACATCTATTACTGCTGACAACCTGCCTGTATATCCTGTCTGAGGGGTAGTCACAGCCCGCCCCCTGCTGATGACATCACTGATATAATGACATGTGATCAGACATGAGATCCACACCTTATACTACAGGAACATCTATTACTGCTGACAACCTGCCTGTATATCCTGTCTGAGAGGTAGTCACAGCCCCGCCCCTGCTGATGACATCACTGATATAATGACATGTGATCAGACATGAGATCCACACCTTATACTACAGGAACATCTATTACTGCTGACAACCTGCCTGTATATCCTGTCTGAGAGGTAGTCACAGCCCCGCCCCCTGCTGATGACATCACTGATATAATGACATGAGATCAGACATGAGATCCCCACACCTTATACTACAGGAACATCTATTACTGCTGACAACCTGCCTGTATATCCTGTCTGAGAGGTAGTCACAGCCCCGCCCCTGCTGATGACATCACTGATATATTACCATGTGATCAGACATGAGATCCACACCCCTTATACTACAGGAACATCTATTACTGCTGACAACCTGCCTGTATATCCTGTCTGAGAGGTAGTCACAGCCCCGCCCCCTGCTGATGACATCACTGATATAATGACATGTGATCAGACATGAGATCCCCACACCTTATACTACAGGAACATCTATTACTGCTGACAACCTGCCTGTATATCCTGTCTGAGAGGTTGTCACAGCCCCGCCCCCTGCTGATGACATCACTGATATAATGACATGTGATCAGACATGAGACCCACACCTTATAATACAGGAACATCTATTACTGCTGACAACCTGCCTGTATATCATGTCTGAGAGGTAGTCACAGCCCCGCCCCTTGCTGATATCATCACTGATATAATATAATTACATTGTGATGCAGCTACATTTCTATCTTCAGCATGGAAACAGGAAATCACAGCGCGGACAATGTTGGGGACTGGAGAGGAGTGAGCACTGGACCCCAGGTATGCAGCCGGAATACGTCCACTGCCCCCTACCTGGAATATTAACATTAAACCCCTCACTGCTCTAGACCACCAGGTATTCTGATATCAACCCTTTGGCTGCTTTAGATCACCACATATATTGACATTTCAATTATTTGCCTGAGATCACCAGTGATACTGGTAAACCCTTTGACTATCCTAGACCACCAGGGATCCTCACATTAACTCCCTCACTGTGCTATACCATCAGGTATAATGACATTAGCACCTTTACTGCAATGGACCACCAGGGATGCCGATAAAAACCCTTCACAGCCCTAGACTACCAGGAATGCTAACAGTAACCCCTTCACAGCCCTAGACTACCAGGAATGCTAACAGTAACCCCTTCACTTCCCTAGACCACCGAGGATGCTGACATTGACCCCTTCACTTCCCAAGACCACCAGGGATACAGAAGCACAGCGGGAACACTGTAATGAAGTGGAAAGCTATGGGTGGGCTGCAGCTGGTGGCCATGAAGTTGCTGGGTCCTCAGGACACATGAGCCTTTAGCATGAATGCCATGTCTCGGAGTGAGCACGTCACGCTACCCCCTCCCCGGATCTGCACCCGGTGGGTAATCCTCCTTCCTCGACCAGGTGAAGTGTTTCTTCACTGCTACAAACATCAGAACTCACAGGACGGGTCCCTGGAGGATCCACCGGATTTACAGCAGACGCCTTCCTCCCCCGACAGAGGGTGGAAACACTCAACACTGTGGTGGGCACCGTGAGCGTCTCTGTGTACATACAGTGCTGGTAGAGTTCCCCTTTAACCATACATGTATGCAGTGTGCAATAATAAGGTATATGGTCACAGATGGCACCATTTCCTCCCCGTCTGCACCCAGACCTGAGTTACTAAATCTGTTTGGTCGCTTCCGGACTTCAGACTCCACGACTTCCTCATGAACAGGTGAACACAGAGAATACAGAGCAAACCTCCGCCGCTCTCCACTTTACGAATGCTTCACCAGAATGAAGATCTCTGCTTGCTGCCAGTGAATGGGACAGCTTGATGTAATCATGGCCAGCTATATAAATCTAAACCAGTAATTTATGATATTGTCTGCTGAGCAGTGTATCTAATCCCCTCCTGTGTGATACTGTCTTCTGAACTGTGTATCTAATCCTATCCTGTGTGATACTCCCTGCTGAGCTGTGTATCTAATCCTGTCCTCTGTGATATTGTCTTCTGAGCTGTGTATCTAATCCTGTCCTCTGTGATACTGTCTGCTGAGCTGTGTATCTAATCCCCTCCTGTGTGATACTGTCTGCTGAGCTGTGTATCTAATCCCATCCTGTGTGATACTGTCTGCTGAGTTGTGTATCTAATCCCCTCCTGTGTGATACTGTCTGCTGAGCTGTGTATCTAATCCTGCCCGGTGTGATACTGGCTGCTGAGCTGTGTATCTAATCCTGTCCTGTGTGATACTGTCTACTGAGCTGTGTATCTAATCCTGTCCTCTGTGATACTGTCTGCTGAGCTGTGTATCTAATCCTATCCTGTGTGATAGTGTCTGCTGAGCTGTGTATCTAATCCTATCCTGTGTGATACTGTCTGCTGAGCTGTGTATCTAATCCTACAGGGTGTGATACTGTCTGCTGAGGTGTGTATCTAATCCTATCCTATGTGATACTGTCTGCTGAGCTGTGTATCTAATCCTATCCTGTGTGATACTGTCTGCTGAGCTGTGTATCTAATCCTGCCCTGGGTGATACTGTCTGCTGATCTGTGTATCTAATCCTATCCTGTGTGATACTGTCTGCTGAGCTGTGTATCTAATCCTGCCCTGTGTGATACTGTCTGCTGAGCTGTGTATCTAATCCTGCCCTGTGTGATACTGTCTGCTGAGCTGTGTATCTAATCCTATCCTGTGTGATACTGCCTGCTGAGCTGTGTATCTAATCCTATCCTGTGTGATACTGTCAGCTGAGCTGTGTATCTAATCCTGTCCTGTGTGATACTGCCTGCTGAGCTGTGTATCTAATCCTGTCCTGTGTGATACTGTCTGCTGAGCTGTGTATCTAATCCTATCCTGTGTGATACCGTCTGCTGAGCTGTGTATCTAATCCTATCCTGTGTGATACTGTGTGCTGATCTGTGTATCTAATCCTATCCTGTGTGATACTGTCTGCTGAGCTGTGTATCTAATCCTATCCTGTGTGATACTGTCTACTGAGCTGTGTATCTAATCCTGTATCTCTCATATATTCTATAGATACATTATACACAGTGATCTCTCATATATTCTATAGATTCATTATACACAGTGATCTCTCATATATTCTATAGATCCATTATACACAGTGATCTCATCTATTCTATAGATCCATTATACACAGTGATCTCATATATTCTATAGATCCATTATACACAGTGATCTCTCATATATTCTATAGATCCATTATACACAGTGATCTCTCATCTATTCTATAGATCCATTATACACAGTGATCTCATATATTCTATAGATCCATTATACACAGTGATCTCTCATATTCTATAGATCCATTATACACAGTGATCTCTCATATATTCTATAGATCCATTATACAAGTGATCTCTTATATATTCTATACATCCATTATACACAGTGATCTCTCATATATTCTATAGATCCATTATAACACAGTGATCTCTCATATATTCTATAGATCCATTATACACAAGTGATCTCTCATATATTCTATAGATCCATTATACACAGTGATCTCTCGTATATTCTATAGATCCATTATACACAGTGATCTCTCATATATTCTATAGATCCATTATACACAGTGATCTCATCTATTCTATAGATCCATTATACACAGTGATCTCTCATATATTCTATAGATCCATTATACACAGTGATCTCATCTATTCTATAGATCCATTATACACAGTGATCTCTTATATATTCTATAGATCCATTATACACAGTGATCTCTCATATATTCTATAGATCCATTATACACAGTGATCTCTCATATATTCTATAGATTCATTATACACAGTGATCTCTCATATATTCTATAGATCCATTATATACAGTGATCTCTCATATATTCTATAGATCCATTATACACAGTGATCTCTCGTATATTCTATAGATCCATTATACACAGTGATCTCTCGTATATTCTATAGATCCATTATACACAGTGATCTCTCATATATTCTATAGATCCATTATACAGAGTGATCTCTCATATATTCTATAGATCCATTATACACAGTGATCTCTCATATATTCTATAGATTCATTATACACAGTGATCTCTCATATTTATAGATCTATTATACACAGTGATCTCTCGTATATTCTATAGATCTATTATACACAGTGATCTCTCATATATTCTATAGATCATTATACACAGTGATCTCTCATATATTCTATAGATCTATTATACACAGAGTGATCTCTTATATATTCTATAGATCCATTATACACAGTGATCTCTCATATATTCTATAGATCCATTATACACAGTGATCTCTCATATATTCTATAGATCCATTATACACAGAGTGATCTCTCATATATTCTATAGATCCATTATATACAGTGATCTCTCGTATATTCTATAGATCCATTATACACAGTGATCTCTCATATATTCTATAGATCCATTATACACATAGTGATCTCTCATATATTCTATAGATCCATTATACACAGTGATCTCTCATATATTCTATAGATCCATTATACACAGAGTGATCTCTCATATATTCTATAGATCCATTATATACAGTGATCTCTCGTATATTCTATAGATCCATTATACACAGTGATCTCTCATATATTCTATAGATCCATTATACACAGAGTGATCTCTCATATATTCTATAGATCCATTATACACAGAGAGATCTCTCATTTCTCCTTTTCGTCCTCGGCAGCACATCATGGGTTAAGGTTTGTCTCATTCGCTTCCTAGGACCGCCCACCTAGATTAAATTAATTAATTAAATGAGATTAGTACTATATAAACACGCCTCCTACCACCCAACAGTGTATTTTTTATTTGTCCTCATTCCTGTGAGGAAGAAGCCCACCTGTTGTCAGCCTCCTTAGGCTGCTATGACCGTATAGGCCGTGGTTTTTCCAGGTTAAAAAAGGCCCAGAGTTGGACACGGCCATGTATGTTCCTGAGGCCTGAGAGTGAGGATAGCCATGTGTGTTCCCTGGCTTCACTCTGTATCCGCTGTTACCCGGCCATTATACCTTGTGGTACAAGGTTCGGAGGCCTGAGAGTGAGGATAGCCATGTGTGGTTCACTGGCTTCACTCGGTATCCGCTGAGAAAGACTTCAGAACGGAAGAGATATTGCTGAAAAGCTCTGTGGAACGCAGGCTCTGGGCGTCTGACGACACACGTGCGCCGCCTCGTCTTCCGTTCGCACACTGGAAGCTAAGTATTGCACATTGCCTGTGTACCTTTCATTCTCTTATATACAAGGTTCAGTTTGTCCTGGGTCAGACTTACCTTTTTGGAGGTTACTGATAATCACCCGTGTTGATGCAGTACAAAGTGCCTGTGAATTAAAGCAAAGGGTGCAGAGCAGAGTCCTGCAGTGTTATGCTCTCCTGTGTCGGTATTTAGCAGTACACAGCAGAGCTGTGACCCTGTTACCTGCGGTGTTATGTTAATAAGCCTCTTCTGATAACACCTGTGTTGGTATTTAGCGGTACAGAGCAGAACTATATCCTGTTACCTGCAGTGTTATGTGAATAAGCCCCTTCTGATATCTCCTGTGCTGGTATTTAGCAGTACACAGCAGAGCTATATCCTGCTACCAGCAGTTACAGTGTATTCTGTCTGAGTCAGATTACCTTTTTTTAAAGCTGATGTTTATATCCTGATGCCTCTTCCTTGGATAAATCCGATGTCCAGCAAAGGGTGGTAAGAAGTGCACAAACATAGTCACAGGTTGTGTCTGTTATGTGAATAAGCCCTTCTGATATCACCTGTGCTGGTATTTAGCGGTACAGAGCAGAACTATATCCTGTTACCTGCGGTGTTATGTGAATAAGCCCTTCTGATACCACCTGTGCTGGTATTTAGCGGTACAGAGCACAACTATATCCTGTTACCTGCAGTTAGTGTATTCTGTCCGGAGTCAGATTACCTTTTTAAAGCTGATGTTTATATCCTGATGCCTCTTCCTAGGATGAATCCGATGTCCAGCAAAGGGTGATGTCCAGCCATTCAAGCAAAGGATGGTCAGTTACCTTACTAAAGCAGATGATCAGACTTACCTGACTGATGCAGATGTTTGTGAATAACTGAGTCCCTGTTTCCATTGTTAAACAGATGTCCGGCCGTCCGAGCAGAGGTGGTAAGATGTCTCCACACAGGGGCACCGGCTGTAATGGCTCTAACATGCTGTTCTGTCTGTTATGTGAATAAGCCCCTTCCTGATAACACTTGGGAGTAGTTGCTGTGATGACTATAACATTGTGTTCTGTGTCTTTCAGTCTAATGAAGGCCTTGTAATCCCTGCAGCCCAAACCTGTGGCTGATGACTACTCGTTAACACTTGTGCAGATGCTTTCAAAGCTGCTGGTAAAAAAAAAAAAAAAAAAAGTGGTACTACTTCTATTCAGCTACTTTTCTGTATCATGTGGTAATAAGCGGCTCACTTACGGCTTCTGGTTTTAAATTACATCACTCTTGATACAGATACATAAGAAATGGTTATAAACTCTGGTAGTTACAGTATTGTTTTAAAACAAATTTTGATTTTAAATAATTTTTTATACAGGCGACCCTGGGGGATTGGCAGCCCAGCATTACAACTCCCCTCAGCAATAGTGGTCATTATCGCTCAAGGCTGAGAAAGACCTTCTCCTCCTTGCCTTCCTAGAGAGAGAAAGAAGAGAGAAAAAAAAAAAAGGGTTTTCCATTTTTCAAGTCTTCATCTTGGGTTGATTCTGCTGTCATTACTTTGACCGGAAGATCTTTTTTCTTTCCAGATGTTCCTAGTTTACGCTTCAAACCTTTTAAAAAAAAAAAAAAAAAAAATGAAGAAGAAAATAAATAAATAAAAAAAAAAAAACCTCCATCTAGGTTTTCACTCATTAAAGCGCCATGGAGGCAGTATTGGGTAGTCCCAGAGCGCATAGTCTGGTTACACCTTCTGGATAAGATAAAGGAGATGTCTAACCATGAACCTGGTAACCTCCTCTACATTTCTGAAGAATAGTTTTTTCAGATGAACAGACTGCTAGAAATTAAGTAGGATCTAGAAATCCTGCAGTCCAGAAAACAAGAATACCATAGATCCGGCATCGGTGGACTTCCTGACAGAAGGGAGTACGAGCCGAAGAGACCAAAGGATGAAGACGAGCGTCACAGATCAGTCTGACACCAGAAGTCAGAGGAGTATGTTTCCCTTACTCAACAGATTACTTCAGACACTGGGATCCTGAAACCATGAGGTTCTGAAAATCATTATTGTACGAGAAGCCGTCTTCAATCTAAATCTATTTTTTGGAATGGAAAACATTGGGCATTGCTCTGCTACTAGAGGATCACTGCGCATCTTTGTTAGATCTGAAGATATTGACCTTCATATACCAATAATACAGTCTTCAAGAAATCCTGAGTGGCTATTCGCAAGAATGCGGAATAGCTACAAGCCTTACGGGTGTTTCCATATCTAGATGACTGGTTCATAGAAGTTCCATCCGAGGACCTGCTAAAGTCACCTCTTCAGAAGGTCATCGTACTTCTCCAAGTCACTGGGATTCTTGATAAGTCAGGAGGATTCAGGATCTACCCTGCAACTTCCAAACTGTTCTGGATTTCCATATTAGATAAAGTGTACTATGACCCATTATTTACCAGGCGCCAAGATCAAGGCTGAAGGAAGAAGTGAAAACTCTATTCTCAGACCTCTTACCTGCAATCCATAGGGTGATAGACACGTGGTCATCTTCAGCACTGGGAGATGCTGTCCTATGAACAATAATTCTTCTCCTGCAATAGTGACCACGGATGCTTCTGCCTTAGGGTGGTGAGCACATCTTCAGGACAGATGGCGGCTGTGGTCCTTTCTGAGATACAAATCGCACTTCATGGACCCAAGTACATTCCAGTTGACTCTACCGCATTTCCAGATACATCTTAGGGTAAATGACTGTGATAGTTCAATCTGACAACCATCCTTGGCACTTTATCTAAACAAACAGGATGGACAAGAAGCCATTCCCTTCTGAAGTTATCCAAGGAGATCCTTGACTGGGCAGAATTGTACCTTTCTAAACCTAAGAACTATTCATTCCAGAGTTTGTTTTCAATATTCAGACGAATCATCTGATTTGGAAGAAGATCAATCTGTCGGATTGGAACCAAATCCACGTTGTGTGACAGATTCCAGCCATGTGAGGCAGAACAGTTCTACAGAAGACTATATGGAGACGCTGCAGGCTATACTAAGATCTCCTTTGGGCCTGAAGGTCCTGGCTCTCTTCTACTCTCTGCTTTTATCAGAGGTGAAGATTGGAAGCTCCTGTTAGACCCCAAACTGTTATTACAGGACGGATTATATCACCAGAATCTGGACGGAATTCACCCTACAGCATAGCTAATATTCCCTTCACAGGAGGTTTTACTTCAAACCATCCTTTACCTCAATTACATCATCTTCCAATGTAAACAGGGAATTCTTTTCTTACAGTATTTTTCCAGAACCTCTCCTACATACTGTACCTTAGATGTAGGAAGAACTTTTGAAATCTATGCTCTAAGAACGAAACAGTTCAGAACGGCTTTTATTTTCTGGGCCAAGAAAAGGTTTAAAGACACAATTGATAGCTGTGCAAAGGCCATAATTGTGGAATTCTATTCCTTGGAGGGTGAAGCCTCTCTGGTTCTGATAAAAGCCCATTCCACAAGATCTCCAGCAGCATAGATCAGTAATGTATCCTCAGGGACAGAGCGAACACAAGGATCCATAGAGGAGATCTGTAATACAGCTTCCTGTTCCATATCATTGACCTCCATGAACAGTTACCAATACTGAGAGTTCAGGTTTTGACACTGGGGTACAAATTACAGGACTATATTAAAATACCCTCCCCTTGGGATCTAGAAAAATCCCATGATGTGCTGCCGAGGACGAAAGGGGAAAGGGAAAATCCGTACCTGGGATTTTGCTTTCCTTGAGTCCGAAGGCAGCACATACTTACCCTCCCTGATTAACATTTATTATTTGTATGCCTCTTTTGTCTGAATCTATTTTTAAAATACACTGTTGGGTGGTAGGAGGCGTGTTTATATAGTACCTCATTTAATTAATTAATTTAATCTAGGTGGGCGGTCCTAGGAAACGAATGAGACAAACCTTAACCCATGATGTGCTGCCTTCGGACTCAAGGAAAGTAAAATCCCAGGTACGGATTTTCCCTATATTCTATAGATCCATTATACACACAGTGATCTCTCATATTTATAGATCTATTATACACAGTGATCTCTCGTATATTCTATAGATCTATTATACACAGTGATCTCTCATATATTCTATAGATCCATTATACACAGTGATCTCTCATATATTCTATAGATTCATTATACACAGTGATCTCTCATATATTCTATAGATTCATTATACACACAGTGATCTCTCGTATATTCTATAGATCCATTATACACAGTGATCTCTCATATATTCTATAGATTCATTATACACACAGTGATCTCTCATATATTCTATAGATCTATTATACACAGAGATCTCTCATATAATATATAGATCCATTATACACAGTGATCTCTCATATATGCTATAGATTCATTATACACAGTGATCTCTCATATATTCTATAGATTCATTATACACAGTGATCTCTCATATATTCTATAGATTCATTATACACAGTGATCTCTCATATATTCTATAGATTCATTATACACAGTGATCTCTCATATATTCTATAGATTCATTATACACAGTGATCTCTCATATATTCTATAGATTCATTATACAGTGATCTCTCATATATTCTATAGATCCATTATACACAGTGATCTCTCATATATTCTATAGATCATTATATACAGTGATCTCTCATATATATTCTATAGATTCATTATACACAGTGATCTCATATATTCTATAGATCCATTATACACAGTGATCTCTCATATATTCTATAGATCCATTATACACAGAGTGATCTCTCATATAATCTATAGATTCATTATACAGTGATCTCTCGTATATTCTATAGATCAATTATACACAGTGATCTCTCATATATTCTATAGATCAATTATACACAGTGATCTCTCATATATTCTATAGATTCATTATACAGTGATCTCTCATATATTCTATAGATCCATTATACACAGTGATCTCTCATATATTCTATAGATCTATTATACACAGTGATCTCTCATATATTTTATAGATCATTATATACAGTGATCTCTCATATATATTCTATAGATTCATTATACACAGTGATCTCATATATTCTATAGATTCATTATACACAGTGATCTCTCATATATTCTATAGATCCATTATACACAGTGATCTCTCATATATTCTATAGATCCATTATACACAGTGATCTCTCATATATTCTATAGATCCATTATACACAGAGTGATCTCTCATATATTCTAAAGATTCATTATACACAGTGATCTCTCGTATATTCTATAGATCCATTATACACAGTGATCTCTCATATATTCTATAGATCCATTATACACAGTGATCTCTCATATATTCTATAGATCCATTATACACAGAGAGTCTCTCATATATTCTATAGATCCATTATACACAGTGATCTCTCATATATTCTATAGATCCATTATACAGAGTGATCTCTCTATATATTCTATAGATTCATTATACACAGTGATCTCTCATATATTCTATAGATTCATTATACACAGTGATCTCTCATATATTCTATAGATTCATTATACACAGTGATCTCTCGTATATTCTATAGATTCATTATACACAGTGATCTCTCATATATTCTATAGATCCATTATACACAGTGATCTCTCATATATTCTATAGATCCATTATACACAGTGATCTCTCTATATATTCTATAGATCCATTATACACAGTGATCTTCATATATTCTATAGATCCATTATACACAGTGATCTCTCATATATTCTATAGATCCATTATACACAGTGATCTCTCATATATTCTATAGATTCATTATACACAGTGATCTCTCATATATTCTATAGATTCATTATACACAGTGATCTCTCATATATTCTATAGATTCATTATACACAGTGATCTCTCCATATATTCTATAGATCCATTATACACGAGTGATCTCTCATATATTCTATAGATCCATTATACACAGTGATCTCTCATATATTCTATAGATTCATTATACACAGTGATCTCTCATATATTCTATAGATCCATTATACACAGTGATCTCTCATATATTCTATAGATCATTATATACAGTGATCTTCTATATATTCTATAGATTCATTATACACAGTGATCTCATATATTCTATAGATTCATTATACATAGTGATCTCTATATATTCTATAGATTCATTATACACAGTGATCTCTCATATATTCTATAGATCCATTATACACAGTGATCTCTCATATATTCTATAGATCCATTATACACAGAGTGATCTCTCATATATTCTATAGATTCATTATACACAGTGATCTCTATATATTCTATAGATTCATTATACACAGTGATCTCTCATATATTCTATAGATCCATTATACACAGTGATCTCTCATATATTCTATAGATCCATTATACACAGAGTGATCTCTCATATATTCTATAGATTCATTATACACAGTGATCTCTCATATATTCTATAGATCCATTATACACAGTGATCTCTCATATATTCTATAGATCCATTATACACAGAGTGATCTCTCATATATTCTATAGATTCATTATACACAGTGATCGCTCATATATTCTATAGATCCATTATACACAGTGATCTCTCATATATTCTATAGATCCATTATACACAGTGATCTCTCATATATTCTATAGATCCATTATACACAGTGATCTCTCATATATTCTATAGATCCATTATACACAGTGATCTCTCATATATTCTATAGATCCATTATACAGAGTGATCTCTCATATATTCTATAGATTCATTATACACAGTGATCTCTCATATATTCTATAGATTCATTATACACAGTGATCTCTCATATATTCTATAGATTCATTATACACAGTGATCTCTCGTATATTCTATAGATTCATTATACACAGAGAGATCTCTCATATATTCTATAGATCCATTATACACAGTGATCTCTCATATATTCTATAGATCCATTATACACAGTGATCTCTCATATATTCTATAGATCTATTATACACAGTGATCTCTCATATATTTTATAGATCATTATATACAGGGATCTCTCATATATATTCTATAGATTCATTATACACAGTGATCTCATATATTCTATAGATTCATTATACATAGTGATCTCATATATTCTATAGATTCATTATACACAGTGATCTCTCATATATTCTATAGATCCATTATACACAGTGATCTCTCATATATTCTATAGATCCATTATACACAGAGTGATCTCTCATATATTCTATAGATTCATTATACACAGTGATCTCTCGTATATTCTATAGATTCATTATACACAGTGATCTCTCATATATTCTATAGATCCATTATACACAGAGTGATCTCTCATATATTCTATAGATTCATTATACACAGTGATCGCTCATATATTCTATAGATCCATTATACACAGTGATCTCTCATATATTCTATAGATCCATTATACACAGTGATCTCTCATATATTCTATAGATCCATTATACACAGAGAGATCTCTCATATATTCTATAGATCCATTATACACAGTGATCTCTCATATATTCTATAGATCCATTATACAGAGTGATCTCTCATATATTCTATAGATTCATTATACACAGTGATCTCTCATATATTCTATAGATTCATTATACACAGTGATCTCTCATATATTCTATAGATTCATTATACACAGTGATCTCTCGTATATTCTATAGATTCATTATACACAGAGAGATCTCTCATATATTCTATAGATCCATTATACACAGTGATCTCTCATATATTCTATAGATCCATTATACACAGTGATCTCTCATATTCTATAGATCCATTATACACAGTGATCTCTCATATATTCTATAGATTCATTATACACAGTGATCTCTCATATATTCTATAGATTCATTATACACAGTGATCTCTCATATTCTATAGATCTATTATACACAGTGATCTCTCATATATTCTATAGATCCATTATACACAGTGATCTCTCATATATTCTATAGATTCATTATACACAGTGATCTCTCATATATTCTATAGATCCATTATACATAGTGATCTCTCATATATTCTATAGATCCATTGTACACAGTGATCTCTCATATATTCTATAGATCCATTATACACAGTGATCTCATATATTCTATAGATTCATTATACACAGTGATCTCTTGTATATTCTATAGATCTAATATACACAGAGTGATCTCTCATATATTCTATAGATCCATTATACACAGTGATCTCTCATATGCTATAGATTCATTATACACAGTGATCTCTCATATATTCTATAGATTCATTATACACAGTGATCTCTCATATATTCTATAGATCCATTATACATAGTGATCTCTCATATATTCTATAGATCCATTATACACAGTGATCTCTCATATATTCTATAGATCCATTATACACAGTGATCTCATATATTCTATAGATTCATTATACACAGTGATCTCTTGTATATTCTATAGATCTAATATACACAGAGTGATCTCTCATATATTCTATAGATCCATTATACACAGTGATCTCTCATATGCTATAGATTCATTATACACAGTGATCTCTCATATATTCTATAGATTCATTATACACAGTGATCTCTCATATAATCTATAGATTCATTATACAGTGATCTCTCATATATTCTATAGATCATTATACACAGTGATCTCTCATATATTCTATAGATCATTATACACAGTGATCTCTCATATATTCTATAGATTCATTATACACAGTGATCTCTCATATATTCTATAGATTCATTATACACAGTGATCTCTCATATATTCTGTAGATCCATTATACACAGTGATCTCTCATATATTCTATAGATTCATTATACACAGTGATCTCTCATATATTCTATAGATTCATTATACACAGTGATCTCTCATATATCCTATAGATTATTATACACAGTGATCTCTCATATAATCTATATAGATCCATTATACACAGAGTGATCTCTCATATATTCTATAGATCCATTATACACAGAGTGATCTCTCATATATTCTATAGATTCATTATACACAGTGATCTCTCATATATTCTATAGATTCATTATACACAGTGATCTCTCATATAATCTATATAGATCCATTATACACAGTGATCTCTCATATATTCTATAGATCCATTATACACAGTGATCTCTCATATATTCTATAGATTCATTATACATAGTGATCTCTCATATATTCTATAGATCTATTATACACAGTGATCTCTCATATATTCTATAGATCTATTATACACAGTGATCTCTCATATATTCTATAGATCCATTACACACAGTGATCTCTCATATATTCTATAGATCCATTATACACAGTGATCTCATATATTCTATAGATCCATTATACACAGTGATCTCTCATATATTCTATAGATTCATTATACATAGTGATCTCTCATATATTCTATAGATCCATTATACACAGTGATCTCTCATATAATCTATAGATTCATTATACACAGTGATCTCTTATATATTCTATAGATCTATTATACACAGTGATCTCTCATATATTCTATAGATCTATTATACACAGTGATCTCTCATATATTCTATAGATCCATTATACACAGTGATCTCTCATATATTCTATAGATCCATTATACACAGTGATCTCTCGTATACTGTATACAACTCACTCTCTGTATAATGGATCTATAGAACATATGAGGTCACTTTTTGAACTGAATTACTGAGATAAAGTAACTTTTTGATGATATCATAATTTATTGAGATTACCGTGTGAACCAGTCATGTGTCACCCTGCCTCGGAGAAGCAGACTACAACCCCCATCATGCAGTGACTCTCGCTATGATACACGTGTTGCCATTCATAATAAAGTGATATTTTATTGAAGTCTTACTGATAACAGAACGATACATTGTACGAGACGTTGGTTTATGATTTTCAGTTGGATTCAATGACTATGACTACTTTGAAGAATGCTATGCGTCCATATTACTTGCGCGTGTCACAGTCCGACCGTGGGTGTAACTGTCCTGAGCTCACCGCATCATACATCCCTGTGATCCAGATCTTAGAGGTTATGCGCACGGCTGTGCCCGCATTGTGGCCCGCTCACTTCGGTGTGGAACCGTGGGGTTTCGGTCTGTGCCTCCGCATGACAAAAAAGTAGTGCATGGATTACTTTTTTGCGGTGCAGACGGACCACGGACCCATTCAAGTTGAATGGGTCTGGATCCGTCTGCGGAATCCGCACAGATTTTGACAGCGCATTGGGGACTGTAAATTGCGGTCCTCAATGCACGTAACGGCCGATCAACAGCCGCGTGGATGAGTTAAACGCACGCTCAGGTCGTGAGACACGTGAGTAATGTGGACGGATGGCGCGCCCTGAATATGCTGCTGTGAACTGTCCCTTACAATAACTACTCTGCTACAATATGTTAATGTGAAACTCCGCTCTGCTAACTCCTATATAGCCGCAATATAATGCAATCTGGTGAAGGTTTTGTTGTGGATGGGGCCCCATGTTTAGATACCGCTATCATGGGGCCAATTAGCTAAACACTTGTGGGGTGCGCAGGTTGTGGGCGACTGACCTCCCCGCAATATACTGAGATACACGCTGTCATTTCCAGGGTTTTCTTGTCTGACTGACCGAGGACTTTCCTCTTCCAGAACCTGATCCATCTTGCCGGTTTTCCCTTTCCCTGACTTGGGCCTCCTGACCGTCCTCTCGCCCGCTCACCCTTCCAACTGACGCTTCGGGATGTGTTGCGTCCTTGCTCTTTGTAGCCAACTCCATGCCTACCATGGGGGAGCCCGAACCTTGCGGCCATCTGCCTTGGGTTCCTTTCCACTCCTGCAGAAAGTTCAGGACCCTCTCGGGGGGTCCGATCAGATCCAGCGAGTTATTGGCGCCGGGCGCTGAATTGATGTCGCTACGAAGTAAGAACCTTTGGATCGTTCTGATCAGTTCCTCATTAGCGAAGGCCGGCAGTTCGATATTTGCTTCTCGAAGACCATGGTGATAAGAGTCAAACATCCTTATTGCGTCATCACACGCCTTGTTGAAGAGTTCTGGCTGCGCCGGTGCCCGGGGGGTCAATGTGATGCTGGTAAAGCCGTCGCGATTTCTGAATTTCATTTGGATATTGCGTTGTCTCAGAAAGTGATCAATGGCGTCTTGTCGACATGTTCTTAGGTATCTGACGACTGCAGTGTCTACAGCGAAGGTACGGGACAGCGGTGTGGCGGCGTCGGCGGTCTGGATGCGCGTTGGCGTCGGCGGTCTGGCTACTCTTGGGGACGAGTTTTGAGGACTCGTCCTTGGATGTTGGGTTGGGCTGCCAAGATGGTTCTGATTATCTTTTGTGACATCTTGTGCCAAGTGTCCTCTGCCCTCAGGTCGTCTTCCGCTGGACGATGAGGGTGACTTCCGGTCTGGGGTTGTGGACGGACTCTGGGGTGCTCGTCGCCCCCTATCTTCTGACAGATTTCCGCTTGCTGTAGGTGAATTGTGTTTAGGTTTCTCCCTAGAGAGGATCCTGTACAGGTCCTGGCGACATCTCCTCAAATCGCAGAACTCCCCTTGGATGCCAACGACCAGGCTGCGCTCACAGTATATTCTAAGCTTATGTTGTAGCAGGAGCCGCTTCACCTCTGACACATCGCTGAAATATGACAGGTCCAGGAGAGTCTTCACGGGCATGGAAAACTGTGGTGCAAGCAAGAAGGTGAAGGGTTAAAAAATAGACGATCGCCAAGTCCCGTGTTAATGAAGTTCTGCAACGTTCCAATACTTTGTGTTCCAATTTCTCATTGCTTCCAATATCTCAGCTTGCTGTTCATGTAAAAAGCCGTCTCGATCTAATCCTGATAACACAGCTGAGGGTTTGTTACAATGTATCAGTCCAGGTATGAGCTCAGGGTTCAGGACTGGAGAGATGTTAGTGCTGCTGATGACTGTATCGAGCAGGACCAGGCGGTTCAGCTTCTGGATTTATATTGTTTCCATTCATTGACAGCAAGCAAAGAATAATGAGGAAATGGAACACAAAAGTATATAAGAAAGTCTATTTAACCAAGAAGTCGGAGTAGAGGGGTGTCACAGTCTTTCAGATTCTGGACTATGGGACTAGTGCCGGACTGTGCGGAGAATGACGTTACGTGGAAAATGACCGCACTGACTGAACACCTACCTGTGAGCCGTGAGGCTGGGGGCGCCTCACCTCCAGAGGGTGGGTGCAGTCCTCTATTACCAGCGAGTGCTTCCTGCCCAGAATCTGCTTTGCCACTATAATAAAAAGTGCGTTACTTTGTGCGCCACTGGGCGGAATACAAGATACTCCATTACCTGCTGCAAATTAAAGGGGAACTCCACCTACAAGATAAAACATTAGTGTACACAGCTCCGCTGCAGATCCATGTGCTGCCAGACAATCCCTATGAAGTCTTATCTTCCATGCTCCCATCCATTCAGTCGGAGCCCGTGATCAGACTACACGGGGATCGCTTGTCATCTGTTACCATGGAGAAGCATAGGTCTGCATGGGAGCTGTGTACAATGCGCAAAACCTAGATAATAGCAAATAATGAATCACCTTCCTCGTCTTCAAACACCAGCGAGGCCACGCCCTCCGCCCCCGTAGGGTAATGAACCTCGACTTCATATCCGCCTCCATTTCTCGGTCGCAGGAAGTGCAATAAAAGCTGATCTCTGATGAAATCGTCATCGTGCGGGCGGCGGGGGAGGCCGGACACTTCTATCACTCGTCTGTCAGCCATGGCGGCGGCGGCGGCGGTCTAGTCCGAAAAGAGATATTAGAAGAATAGACCAAGCATGGACCATACCATCTACACACGGGAGAACGGACCAGTGCAATGTGCCAAGACCTAAAGGGGGGCTCCATCCCAATGTGTCCACATCATTTTAAAGCTCTCTGCTTGCTGTCAGGGAATTGAAACGTGTCTTAACATCCAGGGCTAAAAACCCAACTGGCTTAGTCCTGATCACACAGCTGATTTCTGCTGACTTGCATTGCGTGACACCCGCCTGGACACTACGGAGTAGGGAGGGCGCACATACTTATGCAGCATATATATAGAACTATGATGGTGCTAAGGAATGGAACAATCACAATTATCACGATATGGAGACAGCTGTATACAGCAAGTTGGACTGTCAGTGCTGACTATACAGACCGGCAGTGCAGGGGTTACTACATCTATACAGACCGGCAGTGCAGGGGTTACTACATCTATACAGACCGGCAGTGCAGGGGTTACTACATCTATACAGACCGGCAGTGCAGGGGTTACTACATCTATACAGACCGGCAGTGCAGGGGTTACTACATCTATACAGACCGGCAGTGCAGGGGTTACTACATCTATACAGACCGGCAGTGCAGGGGTTACTACATCTATATAGACCGGCAGTGGAGGGGTTACTACATCTATACAGACCGGCAGTGCAGGGGTTACTACATCTATACAGACTGGCAGTGCAGGGGTTACTACATCTATAAGACCAGCAGTGCAGGGGTTACTACATCTATATAGACCGGCAGTGCAGGGGTTACTACATCTATAAGACCGGCAGTGCAGGGGTTACTACATCTATACAGACCGGCAGTGCAGGGGTTACTACATCTATATAGACCGGCAGTGCAGGGGTTACTACATCTATACAGACAGGCAGTGCAGGGGTTACTACATCTATACAGACCGGCAGTGCAGGGGTTACTACATCTATATAGACAGGCAGTGCAGGGGTTACTACAGCTATATAGTCCGGCAGTGCAGGCGTTACTACAGCTATATAGTCTGGCAGTGCAGGGGTTACTACAGCTATATAGACCGGCAGTGCAGGGGTTACTACATCTATACAGACCGGCAGTGCAGGGGTTACTACATCTATACAGACCGGCAATGCAGGGGTTACTACATCTATACAGTCTGGCAGTGCAGGGGTTACTACATCTATACAGTCCGGCAGTGCAGGGGTTACTACATCTATACAGTCTGGCAGTGCAGGGGTTACTACAGCTATATAGTCTGGCAGTGCAGGGGTTACTACATCTATACAGTCCGGCAGTGCAGGGGTTACTACATCTATACAGTCCGGCAATGCAGGGGTACTACAGCTATACAGTCTGGCAGTGCAGGGGTTACTACAGCTATACAGTCTGGCAGTGCAGGGGTTACTACATCTATACAGTCCGGCAGTGCAGGGGTTACTACATCTATACAGTCCGGCAATGCAGGGGTACTACAGCTATACAGTCTGGCAGTGCAGGGGTTACTACAGCTATACAGTCTGGCAGTGCAGGGGTTACTACATCTATACAGTCTGGCAGTGCAGGGGTTACTACATCTATACAGTCCGGCAGTGCAGGGGTGACTAGCGCCACTTGGCCGTTGCCCGGTAACCAGTAGCTCGGCCGTTACCTGCTCTGAGTGTGCCGCTCGCTGATTGGCTGGTAACAGCTACCACTGTATCTACAGGGGCCTTCTACGGGCCTTTAACCCTTCATCTTCCGGTTGCACGTTTTAGATCATCACAAGACGGCGGTAAAACAGCAGCTGCAGTGTGGACGGCGTCCTGTGCTGTGTTCCTGAGAACTGCCCCGGGGGCCCCTCACCTCGGCCCTGCTTCCGGGGGCCCCTCACCTCAGCCCTGCTCCCGGGATTGCGGCCTCCAGACTCCAGAAATAGATTCTTTCTGACTGCAAGAAGAGAAAGTGAAAGTTACAACAGAAAGTTCCCGCCCACATTACAACTGACTGCACCCTCCAGTATATAGTGAGAGTATATACAGGACACAGGGCAGTATATACAGGACATAGGGCAGTATATACAGGATACAGGGCAGTATATACAGGATGACAGGGCAGTATATAGAGGACACAGGGCAGTATATACAGGATACAGGGCAGTATATACAGGACAGTATATACAGGACACAGGGCAGTATATACAGGACACAGGGCAGTATATAGAGGACACATGGCAGTATATAGAGGACACATGGCAGTATATAGAGGATACAGGGCAGTATATACAGGTGACATGGCAGTATATAGAGGACACAGGGCAGTATATACAGGATACAGGGCAGTATATACAGGACAGTATATACAGGACACAGGGCAGTATATAGAGGACACAGGGCAGTATATACAGGACACAGGGCAGTATATACAGGACACAGGGCAGTATATACAGGTCAGTATATACAGGACACAGGGCAGTATATACAGGATACAGGGCAGTATATACAGGACACAGGGCAGTATATACAGGACACAGGGCAGTATATACAGGACAGTATATACAGGACACAGGGCAGTATATACAGGACACAGGGCAGTATATACAGGACACAGGGCAGTATATACAGGTCAGTATATAGAGGACACAGGGCAGTATATACAGGACACAGGGCAGTATATAGAGGACAGTATATACAGGACACAGGGCAGTATATACAGGACACATGGCAGTATATAGAGGACAGTATATACAGGGCAGTACATAGAGGAAACAGGGCAGTATATACAGGTGGCATGGCAGTATATAGAGGGCAGTATATACAGGACATATGGCAGTATATATAGGGCAGTATATACAGGACACATGGCAGTATATATAGGGCAGTATATACAGGACACATGGCAGTATATAGAGGACAGTACATAGAGGAAACAGGGCAGTATATAGAGGACAGTATATATAGGACACATGGCAGTATATAGAGGACAGTACATAGAGGAAACAGGGCAGTATATACAGGACACATGGCAGTATATAGAGGACAGTACATAGAGGAAACAGGGCAGTATATACAGGACACATGGCAGTATATAGAGGACACATGGCAGTATATAGAGGGCAGTATATACAGGGCAGTATATAGAGGAAACAGGGCAGTATATACAGGACACATGGTAGTATATAGAGGACAGTATATATGCAGGACAAGGGGCATTATATACAGGGCAGTATATACAGGACACATGGCAATATATACAGGAAACAGGGCAGTATATACAGGACACATGGCAATATATCAGGAAACAGGGCAGTATATACAGGACACATGGCAGTATATAATAAAAATAAAAAAGTCGCACAAGGACAAGTGAGATCAAATGAGGTGCACCAAGTCGGCTAGTCACACCCACTAAACCAGATACAAAATAATATGAATTGTGACTGGGCACACTCAGGGAACCCGGACCATAGAGAAGTAATCTGAAAATGTAATCAGAATTAATATAAAAGTTTATTCAGAATTAAAAAATTAATAAAAATATATAGACACAAAAATCGCACTTTGGAAGGTGCAAATAGCTAGAGTAGCAGCAGGTATGTGCAAATAAGCAATTAAACAGTATGCATTAGATATATAAATAAACAGTATCTATTAGATATAATTGATGCCAGCTGGTTGCTGCAACCGAATGGATAGAAAGCTGAATGGATAGTAAACTGATCTATGCGCACTTGAATTAATGTTGCCAAAGGTTTTGCGCAAATGAGTGTTCCACCAGGAGTCAGAGGATCTTGTAACGATCTCCTGGATTAATAAACAATAGACCTGGATCCCAAGTCCATACGTCAGTCAATGTATCCAGAGGGATCCCTATCAATATGAAAGCGTTCAAGTCCGGAGCAGCGTCCTGCTCCCAATAGTATGTGGCGGCGTCCCGTCACTACTTATTAAATACAGTTTGTAACTACCAGAGTAGATCTTACCCAACCGCAGGATAGCTTGGTCCCCTCCGGTGTGGTCTCCTTCGGTATAGTCTCCACCTCGGTCTCGGGGATCTTACTTTGTAGCAGCGGACGTCCGGTCAACGCTCTCCCGCTTGGGTAACACGTGTTATTTCTTTTTAGGCCGGCGTCCAAGCGGTTTTCTGCGGTTGGTAGTAGTAGTATAATTCTCCGGTTTATTTTGATAGGGGATCCTTCTCATGCGGTCTTTTAATCATAGGGAAATACACCAAACGCGTTTCGGGGTTTTACATTTCACCCCTTCCACCCCTTACAGCACAGCATGGGATCTCAAAGGGAGGGAATTTCATCCAAAGCTGCAGACAGAACCCCAGTACCGAAGGCTGAGCTCCTAGCATCAATGTCCAGACGATAGTGCTTCACAAACGTCAGAGACGAGGACCATGATGCCGCGTTACAACTCTCTTTAATAGGGACTTGCGCCATCTCTGCCCAGTAGGTTGCTGCAGCTCTGGTGGGATGGGCCTTGAGCGGGAAAGGTGGAGGCACGGCCTGAAGAGAATAGGCTTCCATAATTGTGGATCTTATCCATCTTGCAAGAGAGGAAGGTAGATGTCCCTTTCTGGGACCGGCAAATAGAACAAAGAGATTTTGAGTTCTTCTAAACTCCTTAGTTCTTTGGAGGTAAATCTGTAAAGTTCTTTTGACGTCAAGAGTATGCAGCAGGCTTTGTTGCTCATTAACTGGATCGGGGAGAAACACCGGAAGAAACGATTCTCTATTTTTATTAGCTGAGGAAGGAACTTTAGGCAGAAAAAATGGTACTGTACGTAGTAATACGCCATCCGGCAGGAAGCGTACATATGGAGACTTGGATGACTAGGCTTGCAGTTCTCCCAGCCTTTTGGCTGATGTAATAGCCGTAAGAAATAAGGCTTTGTAACAGAGCCATTTGAGGTCTACAAAGGGTCCCGATGTAAGTCCTTTTAGAACTATGGAGAGGTCCCAAATAGGAGTAGGATCCCTATGTACTGGTTTTAATCTTCTAACTGCCTTAAAGAACCTGAAGATCAGCGGGTGATGAAGGAATCTATTCTCTGTCGTAGAGTTAATAGCAGTCATAAGGGCTCTCAAAGTATTAGGCTTGAGCCCCTTTGGAAATCCACTTGAAGAAATTGCAGAATTCAAGTGACATCAAGATCTACCTGGCCAGACTCGGACATCCAGGAAACAAATTTTCTCCAAATTTTAGTATATTTCTTATTAGTGGAGTCTTTACGAGAGGCAAGTAGGGTATCAATAACAGATTGTGAGAGACCCTTTTCCTCTAATTTAGATCTTTCAGCCTCCAGGCCGTAAGATGTAGACAGTCTAGATTCTGATGATATAGGCCGTTCTGAAGAAGAAGATCTGGACGAAGCGGAAGTTTCCAGAATTCCCTTCTGGACAGCTGGAGAAGGAGGGGGAACCATGACCTCCTTGGCAAAAAAGGGGTTATTATTATCACTCTTTGAGGCTTCTCCTCCATTATTTTCCGTACAATCTTCGGTATGAGAGGCACCGGAGGAAAAATGTAGGCAAACAGGTTTTTCCAATTCATCGAGAAGGCATCTACCACTGTAGGATTGTCGAAGGTCTTTAGGGAACAGAACTTGTCCCAGGTCGGACATCCCCATCTGGCTATAATGTTTTGGAAGACAATAGGATTCAGTTCCCATTCTGCTTGACTGATTATCTTCCCGCTCAGAAGATCCGCTTGCATATATCGAGCAACCTCTGATATGCACCGCTCTTAGCTCCAAAAGGTGTGATTCTGCCCATCTGAAAATCTTCTTGCACAATTGTAGCAGCTGGCTGCTCCTCGTCCCTCCTTGTTTGTTCAAATAAAATACCGTAACTAGATAGTCCGATCGGATGAGCACTGCCTTCCCTGATATATAGGTTTTGAATCGGTGAAGAGCTAACAGGACCGCTTTCAGTTCCCTGTAATTTGAAGACTGCGTCTTTTCTCTGGGAGACCAGAGGCCTTGCACCCAGTTGTTCTGGAGGTGTGCTCCCCAGCCTTGACCGGAGGCATCCGTCGTGATGACTACAGGAGAGAGAAACTGAAAATTCTTCCCTTTGATCAGATTGTTGGTCTGAAGCCACCACTTGAGGCTCTGTATTGTAGCGGAACTCAACCTCACCCTTTGCCTCCAAGTGGTAACTGCTTCGTCGCCAGGCATGGAGCAAATTCTGCTGAAGATCCCTGGTATTGATATTTTCCCAGGGAACCA
Organism: Bufotes viridis; assembly: GCA_033119425.1. Taxonomy (NCBI): domain Eukaryota; kingdom Metazoa; phylum Chordata; class Amphibia; order Anura; family Bufonidae; genus Bufotes; species Bufotes viridis. The sequence continues at coordinate 392,322,982 of CM065593.1, forward strand.
CATCCGCGACAGCTGTCAGATGTCCTAGCGTCTTCATCAGTCTGTGAACGGAAGGCGAATGCAAAGATATCAGCGTCCTTACTTCCTTCTTTAATGCCTTCATCTTTGGTAGACGAAGGTATAACTTAATGGACACTGTGTTTATCAGGAGACCGAGAAAAACCTTGGTCGTGGCAGGAACAAGATCCGACTTTTTCCAATTTAACAGGAATCCTACCGACTGAAGAAGCTTTATAGTTTCTTCTAGATGATGCTGAAGTAGGCTTTCCGATTCTGCAACGACCAGCCAGTCGTCCAAATAGGGGAAGATCTGAATCCCTTGAAGTCGAAGATTTGCTGCAATAATGATCACCATCTTTGTGAAAACCCTTGGGGCAGAACACAGGCCGAAAGGGAAGGCTTTGAATTGAAATTGCAGTATCTTATTTCCCCTCCTGATGGCGACTCTTAAAAATCTTCTTGATTCTGGGTGAACCGGAATGTGGAGGTATGCATCTTTCAAGTCCAGAGACGACATAAACTGGTTCTTTCTGAGAACCGCAGTAATGGACCTTATTGTTTCCATCTTGAAATGGATCTTTTTCATGCAGCGATTTACATAACGGAAATCTATTAGACAGCTTTTTCCATCGGGTTTGGGAACACGAAAAACCCTGGATTAGACACCTACTTTTGATGATCCAGAACAGGCTCTAGAGACCCTTTTTCCATGAACTCCTCTAGGAGCCTGAAGATAATTAGGTCTTTTCCTTCGTTTGAGAAGAAACCTGTCTCTTGGAAGATGGTTGAATTCTAGAGGATATCCTCCGTATCCAAGAATCTGAAGTAATCTGCTGCCATCTGGAGTAGTAAAGTGCTAGATGTCCCCCCACTTTCTGATCTCTGGCGTCAGAATTCAGACTTAGGGGGTCTGTTATCTTCGTTCTTTTTTCTTGATCTTTCTGAAGACATCCAGATTTTACGGTCAGATCTCCCACAACTGGAACGACCCCTAAAAGTGGATCTTCTGCTATCTTGCCCTTTGTAAGGACGAAAAAATCTAGCTCTATCTCTGCGCTTAACACCTTGTCTTCCATTTTGGCTTCAAGGAGTTTGTCCAGATGGGAGCCTAATAACTTCCCTGGCTCAAAAGGAAGGAAACACAGGTTACTTTTTGATGAAGGGTCACCACCAGACCATAGTTTCAACCATATTACTCTTCTAGCAGAGTTTGTGAGTGCCATATTCTTCGCAATAAGCCTTACGGAATCCACCGGGAAATCGCTAAGAAATTCTGCCGCCAATTTTAAGGTTGGTAGTTGCCGGAGTAGATCTTCCCTGAAAACGCCGTCTTCAACATCTCTGCCTAATTGGCTAAGCCAAACTCTCAGAGCCCGAGCTACTGGTACTGTAGCCATAGCTGCCTTGTTCATAGAAGCCAGGTAAGTAGGTAGCCTCTTGAGGAGACCATCCGCCTTCTTTTCCATAGGCTCTTTTAACAATGCCGAATCATCAGCCGGGAAGAAAGATCTTTTAGCTAATCTAGTCACTGCTGCATCCACTCTGGCTGGAGATTTCCAACTTGTGGATTCAGCAGGATCCGTTTTGTAGATATTCTTGAATCTGGATCCTAAATTAATTCTTCCTACCGGTTGTTCCCACTCTTTATGCATTATCGCGTCAAGGACAGGATGGCTGGGAAACATGGGAGCCTTCTTTTTTGGAAAATAAAAAAGGTCTTCTTCCTTGCGACTACCAGAACTTTCTTTACTGGCCTCCATAATATTCTTGACTTCTTTTATTAAACGGTTTGCATCCTTTTTATTGAATAAGAAGTTGCCTTCTATGAAGGGTGAATCTGATTCAGAAGAAATTTCGCCTTCTGAACGAAGGGACTCCTCAGAAGAAGATGGGGATAAATACGTTTTTTTTTTACCCCTTCTGTTTCGACTTTTTGAGGAAGGTTTTAAATAGCGACATAAGTCTAGTTGTCTCCACATCTGACACATCATCAGGCTGCGTACAATCCTCGCAAATATTAGAGGAGTAACCTGCTGGTAACTGATGCAGACATGAAATACAGAGGGGAGTCTGAGACTTCTGTTTTTTCTTTAGAGGAGAGGTCTCTTGCGTATCACGATGACACCTCACACATAGATCCTGAAGAAAATCATCTCGAAGAGGTTGTTCACATGCTTGACTCATCCTATGTCTGCTCTTTTTGGCTCTATTTTCACCCTTGCTTGATGAACTGGACATCTGCAGAAACGGAAGAGAATAGTGAGCAGGTGAAGAAGAGAAAATAATTGTAAGTGTGCAGGCTGATCACCTTTACACTGCTGGAGCACGGCTGCCTGGCACAACGGGCACCGAGCTCCTCATAATCCACTCTTAAATACTTAACTTGTAAGCGCTCAAAGGAGGAAAGAGGCGGCGCGCCTGTGACGTCAGACGCCTGCGTTGCGTTCCACACGCGGGAGACCGGAAGTTCGGCATACCCACTTCCGGCAGAGGATCGCGCTCGCCCGCACTGAAGATCCCCGCTGCTGAAGTACAAAGATGTCTTCAGGGTTGGCTCTGGAGCGGATAGGAGTGGAGCCAGGGACACACACGGCTATTCCCACTCCTGGGCCTGAAACCTTGCAACAAGGTATAAGCGGCCGAGGGTAGTCTTCTAGGTGGGCTCATCCTTAGGAAGGAGGACAAATAAAAAACACACATGTCCATTGTGGGAGGTGACTCTTATGGGGCAAGCTATTAACTAATTAATTAATTGATTTACTTATTTTACTAGGTGGGCGGTCCTAGAAAGAAGATGACAACCTATTAACCCATGCTGTGCTGACGGAGGACGAGAGGGGAAAGGGCAGTTTATAGATGGCAGTATATACAGGACATATGGCAGTCTATACAGGGCAGTCTATAGAGGACAGCATATACAGGTCAGTATATAGAGGGACAGTATATACAGGACACAGGGCAGTATATAGAGGACAGTATATACAGGACACAGGGCAGTATATACAGGACACATTGCAGTATATACAGGACAGTATATACAGGACACATTGCAGTATATACAGGACAGTATATACAGGACACATGGCAGTATATAGAGGACAGTATATACAGGACATAGGGCAGTATATAGAGGGCTGTATATACAGGGCAGTATATAGAAGACAGTATATACAGGACACATGGCAGTCTATAGAAGGCAGTATATACAGGACACAGTGCAGTATATAGAGGGCAGTATATAGAGGACAGTATATACAGGACACAGGGCAGTATATACAAGACACGTGACAGTATATACAGGACACAGGGCAGTATATAGAGGGCTGTATATACAGGGCAGTATATAGAGGACACAGGGCAGTATATAGAGGACAGTATGTACAGGGCAGTACATAGAGGACAGTATATACAGCACACAGGGCAGAATATAGAGAACAGTATATACAGCACACAGCCCTGCGTCCTGTATATACCACCCTGTGTCCCTATATACTGCCATGTCCTGTATATATTTTTCTCTATATACTGTCCTCCATATACCACCACGTGTCCTCTACTGTAGTAGACAGACAGAGAAGTGCCAGGCCATGCACAGGGGAGTGGCAGAGGCCTATATGTTTCTGGCGCAGGCAGAGGTCGCAGCAGAGTAAGGGGCCGTGGCAGCAGGAGTCGCAGCGAGAGGCCTGAGCTCCCAGTTTCAGCTAACGGTCGTGTCTTGACCAGCAACCCAGCGGCTCTTGAATGGTTGACTCCACTTCCACTTCGTCCCAAGTTACATCAGACACCCCAGCCATAAGTCAGTGGGTTTGTCCAGACACAACCCTTAGTTGGCATGGCCCGGGAGCAGGCCCTGTGCCCTCACCTGTCCTCAACCTGCCTCTGTCCTTTTCTGTTCCCTCAGCCAGAGAAGTATTATCTGCTGTGGGCTCAGCTCCACTATACAGCGAGGACGAGCTACTAGAGGACAGTCAGCAGCTACTGCCCAGCCAAGATGTGGAGGAGACATCTGCCGCTTCCCCAGGAGACGGGCAAGTAGTGATGAGGAGAGTGGCGTGGGAGCTGGTGTTGCGAGCGGTCAGGCTCCTGACCCAGAGATGGTTGAGGAGGACATACAGTGACGTGCAGACAGTACTCGATGATAATGACCGTACTTGGGAGCCGGGTGACGAAGGGGCTTCATCATCATCGGGAGAAGTGGGTGGCAGCTTACCCGTGAGGCAGCGGCGGAGCCAGCAAGTCGCTAGCGTGGCCGGGAGTCAGCAGGGTGGCAGCAGTGGGAGACTGGGAGCCAAAGGTGTCCGTGGTAGACTACCTGCTTGCAGGAGCCTACCTGCCCGGAAATGTTGGTGCAGAGGTTCATGGTAGCAGTCAGTCAGTACGGAGTGTTGGGGGTAAAATCACCTACTCGGCGGTGTGGCAGTTTTTTGTTAAGCCGTCGGAGGTGAACATGGCCATTTGTAGAATCTGTGGGCAGAAGGTGAAGGGTGGTCAGGGTGTGAATGTTGGCACCACGGCCCTGCGTCAACATATGCTGCTTCACCATAAAGTAGCTTGGGAGAACCCGTGGCTCCGATGTGGTGGTCCAGCCTGCCACAGCAACCGCTGCATCACCTAGTGGCACGCACCCCATTGTAGGCAGTCAAGGCTCCACCACCTCAGCCGAAGGGAGCTGTCTGTCCTTCCCATCATCTGCTGGTCCTGATGCTCCGGCTCCTCCTCGTCAGTCATTCCATCAGCAATTGATCACCGAAGCGGTTACCAAGAGACAGCAGTATGCGTGCACTCATCCAACGGCGCAGAAGCTGAACGTGCTCCTGGCCAAGTTGCTGGTGTTGCAGCCCTCCTTTCCAAGTGGTGGACTCTGCACCTTTCAGAGAACTGATGGCTTGTGCCAAGCCGAGGAGGAGAGTCCCAAGCTATCATTTCTTTGCCAAAATGGCAGTACCAGCCCTGCACACACATGTAGAACAGAAGGTGGGCCAGTCCTTGAGCCTGTCGGTGCCTGGCAAAGTGCATGGCAGCGCTGACGTGTGGAGCTGTAACTGCGGTCAGGGTCAATATATGTCCTTTACGGATGAATGTGGTTCCTGCACAGCCACACCAGTAACTTGGCCGCTTCCACCTCCACATTCTCACGCCGTTGGTCCTGCGACAATGTCCCTGCCTCCTCAGCCTCCACCGTGTCCTCAGCCTCCACTGCAGAGACAATTAACAGTGCCCCTCCAGCATACCACATGTGCAGGGCACGGCGGTGTCACGCTGTTCTGCACCTCGTTTGCCTGGGTGAACGGAGTCACGCAGGGGAGGAACTGCTCCGTGTCCCTTATCAAGAAATCAAATCCTGGCGTTCTCCGCAACAACTGAAAATCGGAAACAGGGTGACCGACAACGGGAAGAACATTGTGCCGGCGTCAAGGAAGGCTGAGCCATGTGCACTGCATGGCACACGTGTTTAATCTGGAAGTCTTCCACCCATCTGCAAGACATCGTAAAAATGGCACGGAAACTTTGCATGCACTTCAACCACTCGTACATCGCAAAGCACACCCTCCTTGAGCTGCAGCAGCAGAACGGCATCCCCCAACAAAGGCTCATATGCGACGTTTCCACCCCCCATATGTTGGACCAACTATACAAACAGAGAAAGGCCATCAACGATTTCTTAATGATCCAAGCGGATAGGAGTACTCCCCTGTGTAACCTCAATGTCAGCCAGTGGCAGCTCATGCGTGACACCTGCCGTTTGCTCAGGCCCTTTGAGGACTCAGAGGCCACGTTATTTGTCAGTCGCCAGGACTACGGAATGAACAACGTAATTCCACTGCATCATGTCCTGGAACAGATGCTGTTAAATCTGTCTGGTCAGGGGACAGGAGATCGGGCGCCTACATCTCATGGCCACATGGGCCCTGTAGGGTCTGTACTGGAGGAGGAGGACATTGGAGCACAAGCAATGTACACAGGTGACAGGAGAGGAGGAGCAGCAGCCAGAGGATCTGCAGGGTGATGAGGAAGACGAGGCAGAGGACCCAGACACACCGTGGCAGCATGCAGTGGAGATGGAGGCAAGAAGTCCCTCCGAGTCACTTGCACAAATGGCCCGATGCATGCTTACTTGCGTAGTGACAGACGAATTGTCAACATTCGGCAGAGGGATGACTTCTGGCTCTCCACCTTGTTGGACCCTCGATACCGGTCCAAAATTGTGGCTTTTTTACACCCGCTGAGAGGGAGGACAAACAGAACTACTATAGAGACATCCTATGTAGTCAGTTGGCCGCTGCCTATCCTGCGCCATCGTCCATCCTCTCGCAGGTCTGACCGAGGGGCCCTCTGCGCTCACGTTCCATTGCCATGACTGCCTGGGGAGGGTTGGGGTGGCAGGAGCAGTACCAGCTCCATCTGCAGCAGCCTGAGTGTAGAGTCGCTGATGAGCAGCTTCTTCACCTGCCTAGTGAAGAAACTACTCACCAGCAGCTAGACCTGAACCAGCAGGTGGTGGCATACTTGGACAGCACCCTGCCTACCCACATTGAAGATCCACTGGACTACTGGGCAGCCAAACTGGATTTGTCACCGCAACTGGCGGAGTTTGCCCTGGAAAAGCTGTCCTGCCCGGCCAGTAGTGTGGCATCAGAGCGGGTGTTTAGTGCGGCGGGGGCCATAGTTACCCCAAGAAGAACTCGCCTGTCCACCCAAAATGTGGAGAGACTGACCTTTGTCAAGATGAATCAGGCGTGGATCAGCCAGGATTTCCACCTACCAATGCCTGATGTATCAGACTAGATTATCCATGGTGCCACACCAACACTTTGACAAAAGAGACCGGTTTCATCTGTCTACCTGCCTCAGCTACTATTCTGATGCTGCCAGCCGCCTGATGCCACACATCTGATGCCAAGTTCTCCTTTTTACACCCACCATCGTCAGCGGGTAGTGGTACTGCCACCCCACTCCCACTTTGTCACCGGGTCACTCTGTGGCCTCCTGATGCTGCTGCCACCGGGTCACTCTGTGGTCTCCCCATGCTGCTGCCACATCCACACTATGTCACCTTGCCACTCCGTGGTCTCCAAATGCTGCGGACACCTCCAGACTATGTCACCTTGCCACTCCGTGGTCTCCAAATGCTGCTGCCACCTCCACACTATGTCACCTTGCCACTCTGTTGTCTCCTGATTCTGCTGCCACCTCCACACTGTCATTGTACCACTCTGTGGTCTCCTCATGCTTCTTTCACCTCACCACTATGTCATAGGTCCACTTTGTGGACTTCTCATGCTGTTCCCACCCTCCCAACTTCATGACTGGTCCTCTATTTTGGCTTTCGGCCTGGCTGACATCATCATTTATTTTACCCTTCTTCTGATCTGTCAGAAGCAAGGAAAAATGAGACACACAACGGATCCTGTCTGTGTAGCAGCTGTTAGGCCTGTATTGTCCCATTAGAATTGGCTTGTGATTTGGTAGCCAAAAGCAGGAGTGGGTACAAAACAAAGAAGACATGCAAATATTCCACTCACGTGTCATCTCTGTTTTGGATCCACTCCTTTGGCATTAGCAATACTGATGGATTAATGAGCAAATGCTGACCAAGTAAATGCGGATGCTCCACAGACAGGATCCATTTTTTGTGAGTTATTGTTCTAACGGATCAGAGGAAGGGCAAAATAATCAGTGACGTCAACACAAACTTACTGCTGACACCCTCTCCACTCTGTCGGGGGCTCTACTTGTATAAGCCTTTAATAGAACAAGTTCTGTAGACATCTATGTGAAATCAGCTGACGACGGTGTAAAAGGAGTGCGCTTCTTCTTGACGCTAACATCTACCTGTAAAGCTGAGTTCACACTTGAGGTATTTGGTCAATTTAGGCCCTGTGACTGGCCAAATAAGTGAAGTGTGCAGTGATGCTAAGAGCGACGCCTGTCATCTGCATGTCATACGGACTCACAGTATTATTTCACTACCACAGCAGACTCCCTATGCGTGTTACTGCAAGGCACAGTGTTCTACACCACTATAAGGCTAGGTCTACACGACGACATATGTCGCGTGACACATATCTTACAACTACACTGCAACATTTGTCACACCAATGTCGCGTGACAATTTTTATAATGGTAGTCTATGGCGACAGTCGCAGAAAAATCCATTTTGGATCGTTTTTCTGCGTAGTGCGACACCATAGACCAGGCATGCTCAACCTGCGGCCCTCCAGCTGTTACAAAACTACAACTCCCATCATTCCCTGACAGCCTACAGCCATCATCCTACAGAAGGGCATTGTGGGAGTTGTAGTTTTACAACAGCTGGAGGGCCGCAGGTTGAGCATCCCTGCCATAGACTATCATTATAAAAATTGTCGTGCGAAAAATGTCGTCGTGTAGACCTAGCCTAAAGGCTCTCTGCAGCCAGGAAATAGCTATTTTTAAAGGAAATTCGCGAACCAGCCGAATCGAATTTTTGAAAAATTTGCTTATCTCTAGTTACTACAGCTATATAGACCGGCAGTGCAGGGGTTACTACATCTATACAGACCGGCAGTGCAGGGGTTACTACATCTATACAGACCGGCAGTGCAGGGGTTACTACATCTATATAGTCCGGCAGTGCAGGGGTTACTATATACAGACCGACAGTGCAGGGGTTACTACATTTATAAAGACCAACAGTGCAGGGGTTACTACATCTATACAGTCCGGCAGTGCAGGGGTTACTACATCCATACAGTCCGGCAGTGCAGGGGTTACTACATCTATATAGTCCAGCAGTGCAGGGGTTACTATATACAGACCGGCAGTGCAGGGGTTTCTACATCTATACAGATCGGCAGTGCAGGGGTTACTACATCTATACTGACCGGCAGTGCAGGGGTTACTATATATAAACACACACACAGGGGACAGCAGTTGTACCCCAGGATTCACCTCTGGGGGGGGCTGACGCCAGTCATCCTGTGTTATGAGGGGGAGCTGGATCTGGGGTAAGACAGACCTCACTCCTGTTTGTCAGTGTCCACGTGGGACATACCACGGATTCCGCCCGTTCTGTGGATGGATTTATAATCTGCACTGCGGAAGGAATAATAATGGCGTTTTCCGGCCCAAATCTGCAGAACATCTGCTAGTTGTGAAGATGCGGTGCCCGTAGGACATTTAGCTGTGCTGTGAAAGGGTTAAAGGCTGCCTGGTGCTGATGCCCGGGTACCCGACCCTCTGTTCAGAGAGACCGCCCGCTATAGTGTAATGTGCAGAGAGACCGCCCGCTATAGTGTAATGTGCAGAGAGACCGCCCGCTATAGTGTAATGTGCAGAGAGACCGCCCGCTATAGTGTAATGTGCAGAGAGACCGCCCGCTATAGTGTAATGTACAGAAACCGCACGCTTTAGTGTAATGTACAGAGACCGCACGCTATAGTGTAATGTACAGAGAGACCGCCTGCTATAGTGTAACCTACAGAAACCGCACGCTATAGTGTAATGTACAGAGACCCTACGCTATAGTGCAATGTACAAAGAGACCGCCTGCTATAGTGCAATGTACAGAGAGACCGCCTGCTATAGTGTAATGTACAGAGACCGCCTGCTATAGTGTAATGTACAGAGACCGCACGCTATAGTGTAATGTACAGAGACCGCCCGCTATAGTGTAATGTACAGAGAGACCGCCCGCTATAGTGTAATGTACAGAGAGACCGCCTGCTATAGTGTAATGTACAGAGAGACCGCCTGCTATAGTGTAAGTTAGAGACCGTCTGCTATAGTGTAATGTACAGAGAGACCGCACACTATAGTGTAATGTACAGAGAGACCGCCTGCTATAGTGTAATGTCCAGAGAGACCGCCCGCTATAGTGTAATGTACAGAGAGACCGCCTGCTATAGTGTAATGTGCAGAGAGACCGCCTGCTATAGTGTAATGTACAGAGAGACCGCACGCTATAGTGTAATGTACAGAGACCACCCGCTAGTGTGAAATGTAAAGAGACACCGCCCGCTATAGTGTAATGTCCAGAGAGACCGCCCGCTATAGTGTAATGTCCAGAGAGACCGCCCGCTATAGTGTAATGTACAGAGAGACCGGACGCTATAGTGTAATGTACAGAGAGACCGCCCGCTATAGTGTAATGTAAAGAGAGACCACCCGCTAGTGTGAAATGTACAGAGACACCGCCTGCTATAGTGTAATGTACAGAGAGACCGCCCGCTATAGTGTAATGTAAGAGAGACCGCCCGCTACAGTGTAATGTATTGTCACGGCGGTGTCTCGGTTGTTGTAGTTCGCCGTGACACGTCTGCCGTGCATGCAGTTGCCTGGGGCAACGTGTTGTTCTGCATGTTTGTGCACTGCTCCCTATATGTTTGTTCCTTCCCAGCCCGGTGTGTGTGGGGTTAAGGTGTGTCCTCATGGCTCTACTTGTTCTGGTGCTGCGAGTCTGAGGTCAGTGGTATTGCTGCCTTGGTTGGTTATGCCTGTTTGTGCACTGCTCCCTATATGTTTGTTCCTTCCTAGCCCGGTGTGGGTTAAGGTGTACCTTCATGGTCACTTGTTCTGGTGCTGCGAGTCTGAGGTCAGTGGTATTGCTGCCTTGGTTGGTTATGGAGCTTTGCTTCTGTCTGGATATTCCATCTGTCCAGTGTGAGGGCCGCCTAGTTAGACATCAATGGTTCTCCTTTTTCTTTCCCTTGTTTCTATGTCCTTTACCCATCCTCACCTGTTGTGTTGTTTGGTTTATGTTCAGGGTGTGTTGTATGTCTAGTTTGGTGTTCCATGCCTGGTCTGTTTGGTGTTTGTAGTGCAGCATGGTTGCTAGACATTTCCCGTGACTGTCTGTGCCTTCGGTGAGAAGGCTCCTGGGTTCCCCAGAGGGGAACTACAAGTCAGTGAGCAGCTCTGCCGATAGTTTTCCGGTTCACATGGGGGTCCAGGCAGTTTCTGGTGTGTTGATGCGGCAGGTAAGTGCTAGTTGTTCTGGGTTCTTCTCTGACGATCTAGTTGCTTTTCACTGTCTTCCGCTTTCCTTGCAGCTAGGCCAGTGGAAGACTGTTTTGTATTTTGCGGGCCACTTTGACGTTAGGGCCTGTTTTCTCCCCTGCACCTTCTGCAGGTTAATTGTCCTACCTCTGTGCTGCGCAGTCCGTGCGCCGGAGGGAGTAGTGTTCTGCCGGGACGTGTCCGGCGTCTGCATGCGCCCTGCCGGCCTCTCGCACTGTTCTGTGTGCTGGCGGCTGTCAGTTGACGTTACTTCTTCCTGCGGCAGTTTTTAAACCTTTCTGGCTAGATTTTTCTAGCCTCTGACATGAGAATAGACTTTTAACCAGTGGGGGGATTTAATTCCCCCTAGAGAAAGTGTATTTTTCAGAAGATTTAAAGTGTTTCAGTTAGCTCCCCCCCGGCGCCAGTTTTGGCTATTTAAAGCTAGATTTGGAGGGTATTCACCCTCCTGGAGTGCAGTAGTATATACTACTACTGTTTGTTTTGGATATAGCGGTGTGGATTCCTACTTTTTGCAGGTCCCTCCATTTCCGCTCATTCTCACATTTACCCTCAGCAGGTTTCTTTGAATTTAGCACTTGCAGGTTTTTTCTGGGTAAAAAAACCTTCTTGCTTGGAACGTCCTTTCCTCCTCTAACGCAACAGTTAATTCTGTTTCTCTTTTTTGGCAGCCATGTCGTCTACTGGGGACAGTGATCGGGACCCTGGCAGGAAAAATCCAGGCAAGAGGCGTCACCTTCAATGCCACGACTGCCAGATTATCCTGGCGGACAGCTATGCCTACTCCCGATGTCCGCCCTGTAGAGTCAAACATCTTCCTCAGCAGGAACCTACGGTTCATGATGTGGTCGACTGGGTGAAGGGCTATATGAAGTCCTACATGTCGCAGATGAACTCCTCCATTGAAGTCTCATGTCTAAGCGCCGAAGATCTTCCTCTCCCCATCAGGCCATGAAGGTATCGGGTCAGGATACCAGAGAGGGATCCATCTCCTCCTCTTCTTCTTGGGATGATGACAGGTTCTCCTACTTCTTCCCTCCGAGAAGGCCCAGCGGCTTCTGAGATCCATCTGGTCGGGGAATCAGGATGTTGATCAGGGTGAAGCCTCTACATCCGCCTCTAAGGTGCCTAGGGCCTTTAAAGCGGACGCTTCTCTCCCATCTCTAATGAGAACGGAGTGGAAGAAACCGGAAAATGGTCCTGTATTGACCAAGAGATTTAAATCGGTCTTCCCGGTAAAGTAAGATCAGTTGTCTTCATGGGGGCCAGTTCCTAAGGTGGACATGGCCATCTCTAAGCAATCCAAGAGGACTATGGTACCATCGGACGACAGCTCAAGTCTCCAGGATCCGATGGCCAGGAAGGCTGATTGCGCCCTTAGGCGAGTTTACTCTTCGGCCTCTGTCGTAATTGCGTCCTCTGAGGTGGCGAACTTTCTCAAAACCAGGTTCGCCCAGATTTAGTCTGACCTAGACCAGGGGGTCTCTAGAGATGACATTTTGGCATCTTGTAAGACGGCCGGCCTAGCCATCGATTTCCTGTGTGACTCTGCTCCACAGCAACTTAAATTGGCTTCCAAGTCCATGGCACTCTCAACCGCGGGCAATCGCCCGCTTTGGCTGAAACCCTGAAAGGTGGATACGACCTCCAAGCATACTCTCTGTGCCATGGCATATGAACCCTGCAGACTGTTTGGAACAGAGCTAGACCAGATTGTGGAATTTTTTTTTTTTTTTTAAAGATTGAGTGCCATATCGTTACCACTGTTTTGATTTTCTCTTAGCGGGTGCATTGGAGCTGGCACCATTTCGGTATTGAGCACCATATTTTCCTATATATATATAGGTTGAGCCGTCTCTCTATTTTACTCTTCCAGACTGTGGAAGGGCTATCGGACAAGAAGGGCAAGTCCCTTCTCCAGCAGTCCTTTCGTGGTCGGGGCAAGAGGTACGGGTCCGCTTCTGGACCTCAGCCGAGAACCCAAAGAGATTGGGGTTCCCGAGGAGGAGGAAGATCCTCCAGAGTCTCTAAGCCCCCCCCCCCCCCAAGAAGTCCTTGACGCTCTGATTGCGGGCCTCCGCGAAGCTCTTGGTACCTTGCCGTTCTGACTGGATTTCCAGAACTCCTTGCTCCCTATATTCCCGTAGGCGGTCGCCTACAACATTTTCTAGAGTCTTGGCATTCTCATATCCAGGACCCGTGGGTTCTCCGTATTGTTTCTCAAGGCTACCTGGTGGACTTGGACAGTCCTCCCTTAGACAAATTTATGCAAACAAAATTACTTCCATTCAACAAACAGAAGATTCTGGAGAATTACGTTTTGGAGTACCTTCGGAAAGGGGCACTAGAGGAGGTGCCGCTTCAAGATCAAGGAGCAGGTATCTATTCCCTAGTGTTTCTGGACCCAAGGTGACCGAAGACTGGCAGATGATCATAGACCTGAGACATTTCAACCAGTTCGTTAAGCGCAAGTGTTTCCGGATGGAAACTATCCAGTCAGTTACCAATCTTCTCTTCCCAGGGGATTTCCTGGCAACCCTAGACCTCAAGGATGCCTACCTCCATATTCCCATCCATCCTGGGTCCAGAAGATTCTTAAAGATCGTGGTACAAATCAGGGGAGTCCTAAAGCATTTTCAGTTTGCGGCCCTCCCGTTTGGAATTTCTTCGGCCCCACACACATTTACCAAGGTGGTGGTTTCCGTGGTGGTGGCTCTAAGACTTCAGGGTCTGAGCATAATTCCGTATTTGGACGATTGGCTCTTCAGAGCCCCTTCCCAAGCAATCCTGTCCCAACACATTCAGCGGGCTGTAGCCTTGCTCCACCAGTTAGGACGGGTGATCAACTGGAACAAGTCCCAGCTTGATCGATCTCATGGCAATGAGGTTCAACACCAAGGTGAAGAGGTATTGCTCCATTTACAAGGAGGACAACCGGTGGCAATAGATGCTCTGTCCATCCCATGGAGGTTCAGGCTGGCCTATATCTTCCCTCCAACTTCCTTGATTCCGAGGGTATTGATGAAAATCGGACAAGACCAAGCATCAGTCATCGCCATCATTCAATACTGGCCGAAAAGAGCTTGGTTTACCCAACTCCTTCAGATGAGTCGGGGACAATTTTGGAGGCTTCCCCCCGAAGAGAGTACTGGTGTCGGGGAACACTCGGCCCTCTTCAAATCTTCAACCTGACGGCCTGGAGGTTAATCAGTCCCTTCCCAGAATAGAAGGGCTATCGGGGTCTGTCTTGAGAACTCTAGAGCACTCCAAATCTGAGGCTACAAACAGATCTTAATCAAGATTTTTTCAGCTTGGTCTTCCAGTCATCAGCTGTCATCCCAGATTTGTCCATACCCACCATCCTACAGTTCCTGCAGGATGGTCTGGTTAAGGGGTTGTCACCTTCAACCCTCAAAGTGCAAAGTTCTGAAATCTTGGCCTGTCTCAACAGGTCCATTTCTCAAGAACCCCTTATCAAGAGGTTTCTTAGGGGAGCTTCAAGGTTAAAGCCTACAATAATTAAACCCATCCCAGTATGGGATTTAACAGTTGTGCTCAGGGGGTTATCATCTCCCCCCTTTGAGCCCTTGGAGGAGCTGGAGCTCAAATTTCTAACCTGGAAAAAAAAAAACTTTTTAGTAGCCATCACTTCTGCAAAACGAGTTGGGAAACTCCAAGCTTTTTCTGCTTTTGAGCCGTACACCAAGTTCCTGCAAGACCAGGAGCTGCTCAAGTTTTTACCTACCTTTATCCCAAAGGTTCCTTCGTTCAGCAACATCATATCAGGTGATTTCTCTTCCAGTTTTGGATCCTCTCTCCTCCTTAGAAGAAAGGGGGCTCCATACCCTCAACATTTCGAGATGTCTCAGGATTTACCTGGAGAGGTCCAAGATATTTAGGAGATGAAAACTTCCTTATCCTTTTTTCCGGCACCCACAAGGGTAGGAAGGCCTCTAAACCCTCCATCAGTCGATGGATCAAAGAGGCAATTCGGGAGTCGTATGTGTCTCAGGGTTCAGAGCCACCCGAGTTCGTGAGGGCCCACTCTACTCGAGCGGTGGCTACTTCCTTTGCAGTAAGAAGCTCGATTCCACTGGATGTTATCTGTAAGTCAGCTTCTTGGATTTCTCACCCCACTTCTATCTCACACTATAGAGTGGATTCTAGGATAGATAGCTATTCCTGGGTAATTATATAATTACTTTAACATGTCATTAAAAATTCCACCTGTCCTTACCAGTCCACAGGGGCAGAATACCCCATCTGTGCCACTGTTAAGACTAATGGAAAACAAATTATGGTTAGAAATTAACGATTGGTGTTCCATGCCTGGTCTGTTGTGGTCCAGCATGGTTACTAGACATTCCCCCGTGACTGTCTGTGCCTTCGGTGAGAGGGCTCCTGGGTTCCCCAGAGGGGAAACTACAAGTCAGTGAGCAGCTCTGCCTGGTGCCATCAGTTTTCTGGTTCGCATGGGGGTCCAGGCAGTTTCTGGTGTGTTGATGTGGCAGATCTAGTTGCTTTTCACTGTCTTCCCCTTTACTTGCAGCTAGGCCAATGGGAGACTTCTGGTTCATCCTTCTTGAGGAGGAATCGGTCATCTCTGGTCCTAACTCTATTCCAGGGATTTTTAGGGGTAGTAGAGCCCAAGGTTCCTGTGTATGAGCCCTCCTACCATCTGGGTGAGCTCATAAGGTTAGGAGTCAGGGTGAGGTTTAGGGATGCATTAGGAGGTTACATGCTCCCTTTCACCTGTGTCCTGGCCTGGTTTCAATTCCTGCTACTCATCAGTGTGGAGTTCCCACACCGCACCATGTACAGAGACCACCCACTCTAGGGTAATGTAGAGACCACCAGCTCTAGTATAACCTACAGAGACCGCACACTATAGTGTAATGTATGGACAGCATAGCGTATAAACACCATGTATTCCATATCCCGCTGTTAGTCCCATGGAATTCAGGGGGATCTATAGGAATTTATATTGATGACCAATTCTCAAGACAGGTCAATATCAGAGTCGAATACCCGGGACCCCCGCCAAGCCTGGATGTCCGTGAGCACAGCGGCCTTTTCTTTGACCATGTGACATCACAGTACATCAGTCACATGGCCTAGTTACAGCTCAGCCCCATTCAAGTCAATTAGGCTGAGCTGCAATACCAAGCACTGCCACTATATAATATACGGCGCTGTAACTGGTGAGCTGCTGGGAGTCAGCTGTGATCACTAGAGTTCGGTGGAGCCCTGAAACAGCTGATCAGTGGGGGTGCTGCGCCTCAGACCTCCCCTCCCCCGATGGGATATTGATGACCTATCCTGAGGTGGGCTGCGTACCGCTATACAGTGGGCAACATCAAAGGTGCACGGCTCATTAAAGACAATGTACGAGCGGAGTAATCTGGAGTTCCAGGTCTGCAGCATCCTAGGAGCCACACACCATAAGCTGCTATGACCCTGTAGACCGCAACACATGTTACATGTACTAGATATTTTATTTTCCTTGATGCTACAGGCGTCAGACCCAGCCAGCGGCTGACACCTTCCTCATGGTCAGGCGGCAAAAAAACAGGATCCAGCAATCGACTGCAGCTTCCAGACTCGTCCTCCTGTAAGGAAAAAGAGGAAGGGGGATTAATAAAGGGACAAGAGAAAGTAATGCCGTCCGATCCCATGTCCACAACCCCATTTAACACACAGAGGCCCGATCCCGCAATCATAGGACTGTACTAGGAAAGACTATACAGGACTGCTCGAAGTTCCCATAGAGTAGGCCAAGGACGTGTCTGGGATTTCTATAACCGCCCCCCGATGCAGCAGGGAGAGGCCTCAAACCGTCCCAAGGATGATCTAGCAGCGTCTACAGGAATGGACAGGACTACTACAAGCCCCACCATGCTGGAAGAGCTGCACCCGCTCATCCCCAGAAATATCCCGCCATCTTACCTTCTGATCCAGCTGCTGGTCCTCCTGCTGTCTGTGACCTCTATCAGCCAGGTGTACGTTGTGTGGTTTTATTGCATCATGGTGGATAAAGCTGAGGAAAAGAATCTGAATAAATGCTGGGGTCCTGCAGATATAATACCGCCCTATAGCGTCCATATAACACACACTGAATGTCTGGGATTTCTATAACCGCCCCCCGATGCAGCAGGGAGAGGCCTCAAACCGTCCCAGGGCTGATCTAGCAGCGTCTACAGGAATGGACAGGACTACTACAAGCCCCACCATGCTGGAGGAGCTGCCCTGAGGAGCTTCCTGAGGAGCATACCCACCTTGTACGCAGCTCCATCACCGAGGTGTCAGACAGTCCGTCTCCTAAAAAGACATGAAAGTAAATGTGAAGCGCAAAATCCTATTAGGCCAAGAAATAGAACAGAACAGCCTCCAATAAGGGGCGTCAGCACTGATGAGGACAGGGGTAGGGTTGTTTCAGTACCAAAATTTTGATTCGGTATTGATACCATAAACGAGTATTGCGATACTCGATACCACGCGAAAAAATAAAATGCCCAAAAAAAGCCGAGTGCATTCCGCATTTTATGGAACGTCCGGCCCATAATACAACAGTCCTATCCTATTTTTGGGGGGGAAAAGGCGACTAGTGCAGTTTTTATTTTATGGGTGTTCACCGCTTAAGAGGATTTTTTTAATAGTTTGGACTTTTGAGACGTAGCGATATGTAATATTTTATTTATTGTTTAGATATTTTATATGTAAAATTGGGAAAGGGGATGATATATACTTAATATTTTGGTATACTTTAACTTTTTTTTTCAGTTTATTTATTAACCATTTCCCCCCTTAGGGGCTAGAACCTGGGATCTTTTCATCCTATTCACCCTGATACAGCTTTATTGGGGTGAATAGGATCTAACACTCTCCCTGCTGCCCTGTGCACAGTACACAAAGCAGCAGGGAGCTTACCATGGCAGCCAGGACTTCAGTAGCGTCCTGGTTGCCATGGTAACCGATCGGAGCCCCAGCATTACACTGCTGGGGCTCCGATCAGAAGAGAGATGGTGGGGGACCCTGTGGCCACTGCCACCAATGCTTTTAATACTGGGGGGAGGGAGGAATGGGCGATCGGGAGGTCGCACTGGCCACCAATGAGAAGTAACGTTTAATATACAAATGCAGGCAGAAGAAACTCATTGCCGGCACCTTCCTGTGACAGGGCGCTGCGAATAGCGACAGTTAACCCCTCAGATGCCTGAGGGGTTAATTGCCACGGATCGCAGAGACCGGTCAGCACAGATTAGGACAGGGACGTGTCTGGGATTTCTATAACCGCCCCCCGATGCAGCAGGGAGAGGCCTCAAACCGTCCCAGGGCTGATCTAGCAGCGTCTACAGGAATGGACAGGACTACTACAAGCCCCACCATGCTGGAAGAGCTGCACCCGCTCATCCCCAGAAATATCCCGCCATCTTACCTTCAGATCCAGCTGCTGGTCCTCCTGCTGTCTGTGACCTCTATCGGCCAGGTGTACATTGTGTGGTTTTATTGCATCATGGTGGATAAAGCTGAGAAAAAAGAATCTGAATAAATGCTGGGTTCCTGCAGATATACCGCCCTATAGCATCCATATAAAACACACTGGGTGTCTGGGATTTCTATAACCGCCCCCCGATGCAGCAGGGAGAGGCCTCAAACCGTCCCAGGGCTGATCTAGCAGCGTCTACAGGAATGGACAGGACTACTACAAGCCCCACCATGCTGGAAGAGCTGCAGCCGCTTATCCCCAGCAATATCCCGCCATCTTACCTTCCGATCCGGCTGCACCATCCTCCTGCTGTCTGTGACCTCTATCGGCCAGGTGTACATTGTGTGGTTTTATTACATCATGGTGGATAAAGCTGAGGAAAAGAATCTGAATAAATGCTGGGGTCCTGCAGATATAATACCGCCCTATAGCGTCCATATAACACACACTGGGTGTCTGGGATTTCTATAACCGCCCCCCGATGCAGCAGGGAGAGGCCTCAAACCGTCCCAGGGCTGATCTAGCAGCATCTACAGGAATGGACAGGACTACTACAAGCCCCACCATGCTGGAAGAGCTGCACCATGTGACAGGTCACATGACCAGTACAGAACCACTATACCCAGCACCACCCCGTGCGATACAACGTCAGTCACACGACCAATGGTAAAACCTCATCTACTTTGTTGGTCTTCAGCGCACTGCTGAGGTCGGTGATTGGCTGCAGCGGTTATGTGTTGTCAACATGACGTCGCTGCTGCAGCCGGGTCAGTAGAGATGTGCTGGAAGAACCCGAGTGGGATCTGTCAGGTAAGTAACCGTCTAATCTTTATTACGGGTCAATCCCGAGTGGTCAGGACAATCCCTTTAAGGGCTCGTGCACACGGCCGTCAATTTGCAGTCCACAATGCACGGGCGACATCCGTGCGGATTCCGCAGATGGATCCAGATCAGTTTGAACGGGTCGGTCTGCATGCACTACTTTCGTGGGGAAACCCCACAGAAGCGCTCCGTAGTGTGTCCGTGCCGCTCCAGACCTTCCAGAATGCGGGCGACAATACGGGCACAGCCGTGAGCCCTAATGGGGATGAAGGAATCTGCAATACCATGCTGTGGCGGCGATCACTGCTGCAGAAGACGTCATCAGAGGGCAAGAGGCGCCACAAGATGCAAACCGTACATACAGAATTGGTTATTCCGGCAAATACACAGCAAGAAAATCTGCAGCAGATACGGCAAATGTGAACACAGCCTTATCACATGCTGGGCTATAACGTCACAGCTTATGGGACCAGGTACAATCAATGTAAAGTTAGTGGCGGCAGGACGGAGCGAAAGGCGTCAGATGACATCACTACCCGATATTACACCATATGGCGTCACAAGTAATTATAACGAGTCGTCACATGACCCCGCAGTCATAGGTATAAAGATACCATTCTATACAATGTACAGGTGGCTTGTAATAAGCTTATTACATACAGTAGATCATTTACCCACCAGGTCAGCTCCGCGGACGCCCATCATCCTCATCCTGCCTCTGTAATCCCTGAAAGACAAAACAACATCCACATAAGACCCAGGCAGAGGCTTCACCCCAGACATCGGCCTCAGCCCGCCGCCTCACCCGAGCTCCGCCACGTGCAGACTGAGCTCCCCGGCTCCTCGCACCGCCACTTCCTTCCTCCCGGCCGCCCCACTGTTACCACAGAATGCTATGAACGGACACTACGCCGTCGACGACTCCCGCCGGAGGATCACAGACACAGGGTGGTTTATTATATCGTTCGGTGCGGAGGCTTTATCTAATCTGTGCCCAGTGCTGTGGGGAAAGTCGAGTTAAAAGAGTCGGACCCCCCTCCGGAGGCCGAGAATGGTGCGGTCTGGATGGATGCAGTACTCACGTCCAACAGCAGAGGGCGCAGGGAGAGAGTCTGTGCACATGCAGACCTGACTTACATGTAGCAGAGCTGAAGTGGTGGGGTCTCTAGTTGGGGCTTCAGGGCGACAATATCACAGGCTGATGGATGGAGAAAGGGAATGCAGGCATTAGGGACATTGTCCTATTATCTGTTCAGGAAAAGGGGGGTCTTGCACCATTTTGGATGCTGTACACATCACCTGCTAAATCCAAAGGTCATTCCCAGTAATATAGGTCCTTCAGAATAAGTATCCCCACTTACTAATAGAGGGGTCCACCCTCTACCCCGTGGTGTCTGGGCAGGGGCTGCTCACTGGTCCAGTCCTTGGGCAGGGGTCACACTGCAGATTTTCAGTGCGGAATTGAACGCAGAACATATTCATGTACACATCCCCCACAAACATACGCAAATTATAGGCACAATGCGGCGGAATCGCCTGCAGTCCTATGTAAAACTGTGAATAGCATCATGTATTGTGAACGGTTTGAGACGAACTCTGCTCTGCTACATCCGTTTACATCATACACAACCTCCGCTGCGTGACTGAACGATCAGACCTTCCGCCAATTCTGTTCTGTATTCATTAATATGGCAGCCATAGCCCTTGGGCCCAGACTCTCAGGTGCGTCCTAACTACAAGTCCCAGCCGGCTACGTGTAGCTCAGGGGCTGGAATACGGTTTATTCTGAACAGGCAGTGTGCCGCACCGTGTGATTCCCCCTTTCCTGTGTACCATCTCATCCCCTCTGCTACGGCTCTGTTCACATTACATTTCAGCCTTCTGTAGAATGGGGCCCTGTGAACGTGTTCTGTACATGCACCTGGAGCTTTCCCTGCACCTCAGACTAATGTAATGTGAACAGAGGCCAACACTGCTACTGTGAGAGGAGGGAGAGCAGCTCCATACTGTGCGGAGAGAAGTCAGGACCCCCACAGCCACAGGCATTAATATGGAGTTGGTCCCCCCCCCCCCCCCCCACCCGGTAAGGCTTTCTACAAGATTTGGGAGTATTTGCCCCTTCGTCCAGAGGAATGTTTGAGAGGCCAGACCCCGATGTTGGTGGAAAGGGCCCGGCTCGCAATCTCCGCTCTGGTGTTGGGGTCAGGACTCTGCTCGGCCGGTCAGGTTCTTCCAGACTCCTCCAACCATGTCTGTATGGAGCTTGTGCATCAGGTGCAGTCACGGAAGGAGCAGAAAAGGGCGTTCCCCAAACTGTTCCCACAAAACTGTCACCTTACAACTGTCCACAATGTCTTGTCTGCTGAAGCATTAAGATTTCCCTTCACTGGAACTAAGGGCCCAAGGCCGACACCTAAAAACCCCCCTTAGCATTAGCCCCTCCTACACCAACCGCTAAAGACCCCACCATAGCATTAGCTCCTCCTCCACCATCCCCTAAAAAAAAACCCATAGCATAAGCCCCTCCTCCACCATCCACTGAAAAAACCCCCATAGCATTAGCCCCTCCTACACCGACCTCTGAAGACCCCCCATAGTATTACCCCCCGACCTTACAGCCGGCACAATGCAGTCAGGCAGGTAACGCTCTCCTGGTTTTCTCCAGGCTTCATCAGATACAGACGAGTGATTGGTGACTGCACAGAAGGCGTCTCCTCTGCTCCAGAGTCCACGGGTGGCTTTACCCCCTCCATCCGACGCCTGGCATTGTGCTCGGTGATGGGAGGCTGGCATGCTGGTGATGGCGGAGGAGGTCCGGACTCACCAGAGTTATGGAGTCACCAGAGCGGTGGGGTCTTTTATTCACTTGGTCCTCAGCACTCGGAGACCCCGCTCTGTAACTTTACGTGGTCTCACTTCGTGGCTTAGTTTCTGTGGCTCCTACAGGTGATGTGGAATATCTCGGAGGGTAGGCCGGTCAGGAAGCCTTTTACAGGGCCACGGTTTGGGCTGAATCCTCTATGAAACTTGATTTTCTTTCCTCCTTGGACGTTGCAAGGGTCTGCGTTCTCCGTGATTAATACTGCCATACCACGCTCAGCATAGCTCCACCTGCCACGGAGGACTTTTTTGACCACTCGCCACAAACATCCGTCCAGGTCGCAGCAGCCTTTTATTTAATAAATGTAGACCGCACTGAACAGCCTGTCTTCCTTGTTAATGGCTGCGCATAACCTTCAATACCGCAGGAGATGAGGGGACACTAATGACTGTGACACACAAGGAGATGAGGGGCACCAATGACTGTGACACACAGGGGGAGATGAGGGGCACCAATGACTGTGACACACGGGGAGATGAGGGGGCACCAATGACTGTGACACACGGGGAGATGAGGGGACACTAATGTCTGTGACACACGGGAAGATAAGGGGACACTAATGACTGCGACACACAAGGAGATGAGGGGACACTAATGTCTGTGACACACGGGGAGATGAGGGGACACTAATGACTGACACGGGGAGATGCGGGGACACTGATGACTGTGACACAGGAGGAGATGAGGGGACACTAATGACTGTGACACAGGAGGAGATGAGGGGACACTAATGACTGTGACACAGGAGGAGATGAGGGGACACTAATGGCTGTGACACAGGGGGGGGGGGGAGATGAGGGGACACTAATGACTGACACAGGAGGAGATGAGGGGACACTAATGACTGTGACACACGGGGAGATGAGGGGGCACCAATGACTGTGACACACAAGGAGATGAGGGGACAGTAATGACTGTGACACACAGGGAGATGAGGGGACACTAATGGCTGTGACACAGGGGGGGGGGATGAGGGGACACTAATGACTGACACAGGAGGAGATGAGGGGACACTAATGACTGTGACACACAGGGAGATGAGGGGACACTAATGACTGTGACAAAGGGGGGGAGATGAGGGGACACTAATGACTGTGACACACAGGGAGATGAGGGGACACTAATGACTGTGACAAAGGGGGGGAGATGAGGGGACACTAATGACTGTGACACAGGGGGAGATGAGGGGACACAAATGACTGTGACACACGGGGAGATGAGGGGACACTAATGACTGACACATGAGATGAGGGGACACCAATGACTGTGACACATAAGGAGATGAGGGGACAGTAATGACTGTGACACAGGGGGAGATGAGGGGACACCAATGACTGTGACACAGGGGGAGATGAGGGGACACCAATGACTGTGACACATAAGGAGATGAGGGGACACTAATGACTGTGACACATAAGGAGATGAGGGGACACCAATGACTGTGACACATAAGGAGATGAAGGGACACTGATGACTGTGACACATGGGGAGATGAGGGGACACTGATGACTGTGACACACTACTGAACTGTATAGCCGGCAGCCTAATTGGCCTTGCGGTTCTCGACTGAGTCCTGAAAGGCCATGACGGCACCGTGTGGTTAAACCCTACTAGGTAATCAGGAACACGGGGAGCCTTTAAAACTAATCTCTCAGCCCCTCCGGTTAAGCAGTTTTCTCCGGAAGCCCTGATTTATCACACAGAATTGCTGTTTTTTCTTCACCTTCCATCCCAACAAAGGCACAAAGTTCTCATCTGCGTCACAGTAAAAGGAAAACCGACAATATACTAAAACTGTTCGGGGTTAAAGGGGGTTTCTGACTTTATGTAAACAAACCCTACAACAGATTTAGTGTTTTTCTTCCCCATTCTAAGATCTCTGCTTGCTGTCACTGCTTACACACAGAGGCTGACAATAGCAGAGGATATGAGGAGAAGAGAGCGAGCAGCTAAAAAACACAATATACATTTATTGTAGAATCAATAAATATCAGCAAATCACAGCAAATACAACAGTCACCCCCAGAATACGGGGGACCCCCACTCAGAGATCAGCGCCATGTCCGCTGCGGGTCCTCAGATCATCCACTGGTCCTGGTCCTGCTCCGCTCCCTCCATGTCGGCCTGAGGAAGAGGAAGACAAGTGAGCCCTGGAGTCACGGGGCACGGAGACGTCACGGGATCGGGCGTCCGCTCACCTCAATCTCGCCGTCGTCTGGAGACTCGTTGTAGTCATTCATCTCGTCCATGTCCTGCATGTCCTCGTCATCCTCAGAGTCTTCCTCACTGTCCTCATCATCCTCGTCGTCCTCCTCTTCCTCCTCGTCGTAAGGCTGGCAAACACAAGGGGGCGCTGTTACTACCACAAGGAATGGTGCGGCCGCATGAGAGCGACCGCGGACACGGAATAGGAGGTCACAGGCCGCATCGCTGCAGTGCATTGTGGGAGAGCTGGTGCTTCCATCAGGACTATACCTCAAACTGTGCAGCCTGCAGCTCTGGATGTGAGGAGTATGAAACATGATGCAACAGCTGAATTGTGAATGCAGCTCTGGGTGTGACTAGAATAGGAGACATCATGCAACAGCTGAATTATGAAGGCAGCTCTGGATGTGACAAGAGTATGAAACGTGACATGCAGCTCTGGGTGTGACTGAAGTGAATGATATCATGTCATGAAGCTCAGCATGTGACATGTTAAGGGGCCCGGACACAGTTTGGGTCAGCAGGGTGACGTCGGTCACTCCGCATTATTCACCCACAGACAGAACAAGGCGACTAATCTCCCCCCCCCCCCATCCATTATACCGTTATTACAGCTCTCACCTCGGAGGCAGGCTTTCCTATCGGCACCAGGTTGTTGTCTTTTTCTGCGATGCTCTGCAGCTGTGGAGACAGGTCCCATTAGTGCGGGGGGCGAGGGTCCGGCGGGGAGCGGGGGGCTGTCACCTGCACTCACCCAGGCCTGGTGCTGCTGCTCCTGCTGCTGGAGCTCGTTCTCATCCACACACGGCCGATCCAGGTTAAACCACAGCGACTCCGTGACTTGTGGGAAGAGCGACGGGAACAGCGTGGACATGATCTGCGGAGACACGGGGGTCACCCCCAAATCTATAGGGGGCCCCGACACCAGCTCAACAGGTGTAACATGGATTACTGCCCCTCCTGTGTCACAGTCATCAGTGTCCCCTCATCTCCTCGTGTATCACAGTCATTAGTGTCCCCTCATCTCCCCGTGTGTCACAGTCATTAGTGTCCCCTCATCTCCCCGTGTGTCAGTCATTGGTGTCCCCTCATCTCCCCGTGTGTCAGTCATTGGTGTCCCCTCATCTCCCCGTGTGTCACAGTCATTGGTGCCCCCTCATCTCCCCGTGTGTCACAGTCATTGGTGCCCCCTCATCTCCCCGTGTGTCACAGTCATTAGTGCCCCCTCATCTCCCCGTGTGTCACAGTCATTAGTGCCCCCTCATCTCCCTGTGTGTCACAGTCATTAGTGTCCCCTCATCTCCCTGTGTGTCACAGTCATTAGTGTCCCCTCATCTCCCTGTGTGTCACAGTCATCAGTGTCCCCTCATCTCCCTGTGTGTCACAGTCATTAGTGTCCCCTCATCTCCCTGTGTGTCACAGTCATTGGTGCCCCCTCATCTCCCTGTGTGTCACAGTCATTAGTGCCCCCTCATCTCCCTGTGTGTCACAGTCATTAGTGCCCCCTCATCTCCCTGTGTGTCACAGTCATTAGTGTCCCCTCATCTCCCGGTGTGTCACAGTCATTGGTGTCCCCTCAGCTCCTCCTGTGTCACAGTCATTGGTGCCCCCTCATCTCCGCGTGTGTCACAGTCATTGGTGCCCCCTCATCTCCGCGTGTGTCACAGTCATTAGTGTCCCCTCATCTCCCTGTGTGTCACAGTCATTAGTGTCCCCTCATCTCCCTGTGTGTCACAGTCATTGGTGTCCCCACATCTCCCCGTGTGTCAGTCATTGGTGTCCCCTCATCTCCCCGTGTGTCACAGTCATTAGTGTCCCCTCATCTCCCCGTGTGTCACAGTCATTAGTGCCCCCTCATCTCCCTGTGTGTCACAGTCATTGGTGTCCCCTCAGCTCCTCCTGTGTCACAGTCATTAGTGTCCCCTCATCTCCCTGTGTGTCACAGTGATCAGTGTCCCCTCAGCTCCTCCTGTGTCACAGTCATTAGTGTCCCCTCATCTCCCCGTGTGTCACAGTCATTAGTGCCCCCTCATCTCCCTGTGTGTCACAGTCATTGGTGTCCCCTCAGCTCCTCCTGTGTCACAGTCATTAGTGTCCCCTCATCTCCCTGTGTGTCACAGTCATTGGTGCCCCCTCATCTCCCCGTGTGTCACAGTCATTGGTGCCCCCTCATCTCCCCGTGTGTCACAGTCATTAGTGCCCCCTCATCTCCTTGTGTGTCACAGTCATTAGTGCCCCCTCATCTCCCCGTGTGTCACAGTCATTAGTGTCCCCTCATCTCCCCGTGTGTCACAGTCATTAGTGCCCCCCCATCTCCCCGTGTGTCACAGTCATTAGTGTCCCCTCATCTCCCCATGCACCTGTCACGGAGACCCTATGACTGCCTCCATGTGACCTGCACACATGTATGTACACAGGCCAGCCTTCTGCTCACCTGACGGCGTCTCCTCTCGTTGGCTGACCTGCCTCCAGTAAGATGGCGGATAACGGTCCTGTAAACTCCACCCTCTCTCGACACTTACCATAGAGTTCAAATACTTCCGCTCACTCCGCCGGTTGATGACGTCAGTCCTAGCGCCACGCCCCGTCCCCTCACACACTTTTCTTGTTGCGCTGGATGCTGGGAAGTCTACACCCAACATGGCAGGAGACTTGCAAAGAATCTGTGGAGCCCGGCGAGAGGAAGAGGAGGACGTCTGAGAGGGGGACTGTGAGTGACCCCCAGTGCACCCTGCATTACTGAGTGCCCCACCATTAACTGTCCCCTCCTCCTATCACCAGTGTGTCCCACTATTATCTGCCCCTCCTATCACCAGTGTGTCTCACTATTATCTGTCCCCTCCTATCACCAGTGTGTCTCACTATTATCTGTCCCCTCCTATCACCAGTGTGTCTCACTATTATCTGTCCCCCCTCCTATCACCAGTGTGCCCCACCATTAACTGTCCCCTCCTCCTATCACCAGTGTGTCTCACTATTATCCGTCCCCTCCTCCTATCACCAGTGTGCCCCACCATTAACTGTCCCCTCCTATCACCAGTGTGTCCCACCATTAACTGTCCCCTCCTGTCACCAGTGTGTCTCACTATTATCTGTCCCCTCCTCCTGTCACCAGTGTGTCTCACTATTATCTGTCCCCTCCTGTCACCAGTTTGTCCCACTATTTTCTGTCCCCTCCTCCTGTCACCAGTGCGTCCCACTATTTTCTGTCCCCATCTCCTATAACCAGTGTGTCTCACTATTATCTGTCCCCTCCTATCACAAGTGTGCCCCACTATTATCTGTCCCCTCCTCCTATCACCAGTGTGCCCCACCATTAACTGTCTACTCCTCATATCACCAGTGTGTCCCACCATTAACTGTCCTCTCCTCCTATCACCAGTGTGTCCCACCATTAACTGTCCTCTCCTCCTATCACCAGTGTGTCCCACTATTATCTGTCCCTCCCCTCCTCCTATCACTAGTGTGTCCCACTATTATCTGTCCCCTCCTCCTATCACCAGTGTGTGCCACTATTATCTGTCCCCTCCTCCTATCACCAGTGTGTCACACTATTATCTGTCCCCTCCTCCTGTCACCAGTGTGTCCCACTATTATCTGTCCCCTCCTCCTGTCACCAGTGTGTCCCACTATTATCTGTCCCCTCCTCCTGTCACCAGTGTGTCCCACTATTATCTGTCCCCTCCTATCACCAGTGTGTCTCACTATTATCTGTCCCCCTCCTATCACCAGTGTGTCCCACTATTATCTGTCCCCTCCTATCACCAGTGTGTCCCACTATTATCTGTCCCCTCCTCCTGTCACCAGTGTGTCCCACCATTAACTGTCCCCTCCTGTCACCAGTGTGTCCCACCATTAACTGTCCCCTCCTATCACCAGTGTGCCCCACCATTAACTGTCCCCTCCTCCTATCACCAGTGTGCCCCACCATTAACTGTCCCCTCCTCCTATCACCAGTGTGCCCCACCATTAACTGTCCCCTCCTCCTGTCACCAGTGTGTCTCACTATTATCGGTCCCCTCCTATCACTAGTGTGCCCCACCATTATCTGTCCCCTCCTCCTGTCACCAGTGTGTCTCACTATATTCGGTCCCCTCCTCCTATCACCAGTGTGCACTACCATTAACTGTCCCCTCCTCCTATCACCAGTGTGTCCCACTATTATCTGTCCCCTCCTATCACCAGTGTGTCTCACTATTATCAGTCCCCTCCTCCTCCTGTCACCAGTGTGTCTCACTATTATCGGTCCCCTCCTCCTATCACCAGTGTGCACTACCATTAACTGTCCCCTCCTATCACCAGTGTGTCCCACTATTATCTGTCCCCTCCTCCTGTCACCAGTGTGTCCCACTATTATCTGTCCCCTCCTCCTGTCACCAGTGTGTCCCACTATTATCTGTCCCCTCCTATCACCAGTGTGTCCCACTATTATCTGTCCCCTCCTATCACTAGTGTGTCCCACTATTATCTGTCTCCTCCTATCACCAGTGTGTCTCACTATTATCTGTCCCCCTCCTATCACCAGTGTGTCTCACTATTATCTGTCCCCCTCCTATCACCAGTGTGTCTCACTATTATCTGTCCCCTCCTATCACCAGTGTGTCCCACTATTATCTGTCCCCTCCTATCACCAGTGTGTCCCACTATTATCTGTCCCCTCCTATCACCAGTGTGTCCCACTATTATCTGTCTCCTCCTATCACCAGTGTGTCTCACTATTATCTGTCCCCTCCTATCACTAGTGTGTCTCACTATTATCTGTCCCCTCCTATCACCAGTGTGTCTCACTATTATCTGTCCCCCTCCTATCACCAGTGTGTCCCACTATTATCTGTCCCCTCCTCCTGTCACCAGTGTGTCCCACTATTATCTGTCCCCTCCTCCTGTCACCAGTGTGTCCCACTATTATCTGTCCCCTCCTCCTGTCACCAGTGTGTCCCACTATTATCTGTCCCCTCCTCCTGTCACCAGTGTGTCTCACTATTATCTGTCCCCTCCTCCTGTCACCAGTGTGTCCCACTATTATCTGTCCCCTCCTCCTGTCACCAGTGTGTCCCACTATTATCTGTCCCCTCCTCCTGTCACCAGTGTGTCTCACTATTACCTGTCCCCTCCTCCTCCTATCACCAGTGTGTCCCACTATTTTCTGTCCCCTCCTATCACCAGTGTGTCTCATTATTATCTGTCCCCTCCTCCTGTCACCAGTGTGTGCCACTATTTTCTGTCCCCTCCTATCACCAGTGTGTTTCACTATTATCCGTCCTCTTCTCTCGCCGTTTGGTTTCTCCCTCGCCCCCAGTGACGTCCCTGTTTTCTGTTCCAGGCGCGGGTGACCCGTGGACGCTGTCGCTAGTTTCCGTTTTCACGGCTGCAGCCGTCTTGCTCCAGCGAGCCTGCCTCTCCCCCACCTCCTGCTGGGCGGCCGCTCCATATCTGCACAGTCCTTCACCTGTGGCTGCTGGGCTGCAGGCATGTCATTGAACTCCCCATCACGGGCGACAGCGACACCACCCCCCACCTCGCCCCGCTCGTCATCTGCCGCCCAGGACCGCAGGAGGAGGAGACTCTGCAGGTGAGAGATGGAAGATGACAGCAAGAAGGGGAAAAAGGTAAGCGAGAGTCTGCGCCTCAGGCTGCAGTACGTGGAGTCTAAGCTCTTGGGCTCTTCTGTAATATAAGTGATTTGTCTGAGGTAATTGCATCTTTATTTTCAGAGGATTGGGAGCGCTGGTCACGTGGCAGTTGTGGGAGGTATAATGCCGCAGCTATTCTGCACCAGGGCTGTACATTTACTCCAGTCACATCCAGAGCAGCGCTCAAAGTTTTGTGGCTTTCTTGTATAGGATCAGTCAGGTGGAAGGTCCTATTCCACTGCAGAATAGTGAGTGCAGCTCTGGAGTATAATACAGGATGTAACTCAGGATCGGTACAGGATAAGTAATGTATGTACACAGTGACTGCACCAGCAGAATAGTGAGTGCAGCTCTGGAGTATAATACAGGATGTAACTCAGGATCAGTACAGGATAAGTAATGTATGTACACAGTGACTGCACCAGCAGAATAGTGAGTGCAGCTCTGAAGTATAATACAGGATGTAACTCAGGATCAGTACAGGATAAGTAATGTATGTACACAGTGACTGCACCAGCAGAATAGTGAGTGCAGCTCTGGAGTATAATACAGGATGTAACTCAGGATCAGTACAGGATAAGTAATGTATGTACACAGTGACTGCACCAGCAGAATAGTGAGTGCAGCTCTGGAGTATAATACAGGATGTAACTCAGGATCAGTACAGGATAAGCAATGTATGTACACAGTGACTGCACCAGCAGAATAGTGAGTGCAGCTCTGGAGTATAATACAGGATGTAACTCAGGATCAGTACAGGATAAGTAATGTATGTACACAGTGACTGCACCAGCAGAATAGTGAGTGCAGCTCTGGAGTATAATACAGGATGTAACTCAGGATCAGTACAGGATAAGTAATGTATGTACACAGTGACTGCACCAGCAGAATAGTGAGTGCAGCTCTGGAGTATAATACAGGATGTAACTCAGGATCAGTACAGGATAAGTAATGTATGTACACAGTGACTGCACCAGCAGAATAGTGAGTGCAGCTCTGGAGTATAATACAGGATGTAACTCAGGATCAGTACAGGATAAGTAATGTATGTACACAGTGACTGCACCAGCAGAATAGTGAGTGCAGCTCTGGAGTATAATACAGGATGTAACTCAGGATCAGTACAGGATAAGTAATGTATGTACACAGTGACTGCACCAGCAGAATAGTGAGTGCAGCTCTGGAGTATAATACAGGATGTAACTCAGGATCAGTACAGGATAAGTAATGTATGTACACAGTGACTGCACCAGCAGAATAGTGAGTGCAGCTCTGGAGTATAATACAGGATGTAACTCAGGATCAGTACAGGATAAGTAATGTATGTACACAGTGACTGCACCAGCAGAATAGTGAGTGCAGCTCTGGAGTATAATACAGGATGTAACTCAGGATCAGTACAGGATAAGTAATGTATGTACACAGTGACTGCACCAGCAGAATAGTGAGTGCAGCTCTGGAGTATAATACAGGATGTAACTCAGGATCAGTACAGGATAAGTAATGTATGTACACAGTGACTGCACCAGCAGAATAGTGAGTGCAGCTCTGGGGTATAATACAGGATGTAACTCAGGATCAGTACAGGATAAGTAATGTATGTACACAGTGACTGCACCAGCAGAATAGTGAGTGCAGCTCTGGAGTATAATACAGGATGTAACTCAGGATCAGTACAGGATAAGTAATGTATGTACACAGTGACTGCACCAGCAGAATAGTGAGTGCAGCTCTGGAGTATAATACAGGATGTAACTCAGGATCAGTACAGGATAAGCAGATTAGTGAGTGTCTTCGCTGTAGCAGACGTTATTAATGTGGTTTGCTGGTAGAATTGTGTAAATGGCGTCTGGACTTTGTATTTTTCGGGTGACTTGCTTTATGCGGTGCCTGTTTAGTTAGAGGCTGCCCTCTCCCCCTTATAACTACGCACGTCGGCCCAGTAGACTCGTATTCCTTTTTGCTGGTCCCTGCGCCAGACATCGAAATCTACGCATCTTATAATTTACACCAATTTCTGCATAAAAATTAAAGTCATTTAGTAAATATCCCTCCATTTTCAATATCTGTACTTGATGTCAGTGAATGGAAACATTCTCGCGTACATTCAGAGCCCCAAACGTTTTCTAACCTGCTGTTTCTGAGGGTTTGGTACAGTTGTATCCAGTCTAGATAAGCTCTGATCTCTCTTCAGTCTCAGAGATTTCTTATAATGTTTCATTGCAGGTCTCTGACTGTAACAAACCCTCAGCTGTGCGAAGTGTCAGACAAGCAGCTTCTCATTATTTACATAGGACTGGAATGACGTGACCAGGACCCTGTGGTCCATGTCTGCGTTGTGTGGCACGTGCAATGCTCCACCTGCTGGCAACAATGTCCTATCCACCCGGCGCGTCCAGCAGCAGTGGATGGTCCCCTGTAACCTATGGCCCCTCAGTATAATGCACTGGAGAGGGTTTTCAGGTAGGGAGCGTCTCTCTGCAGTGACCCTCGGCACCTAGAAAAGGACCCCCTAAAAAGAGTATGTGGATGGACAGGCAGGGCACGAACTGAGGAAGGTTGTGTAGGATCACCACCTTTATCTGTGCGGTCATATTCTGGTTGTCCACCAGGTGGAGCCAGAGCTCACATTTCTTTTCCAGGCAGATCTGTAGGGAATTCTACAGGGAGTGATTATAATGTGTGATGAGTGTAAATCGGGGACGGACTGGCCATAGACCTTACAGGAAGTTTTTGACGTGTCACCCACTTGTGACATCACCTCAAAAGTCAGAGGGAAACTAAGACAGTCCGCCATTAAAGGGCATCTGTCAGCAGTTCTGTCCCTATGACACGTGTGCGCTAGCAGCTGTAGGCGTCCGTGTTGGTCCCATGTTCATATGTGTTATCCGTAACTGCTACGCCCTGTCTTTAACAAAACCAGGCAGTAAAAATGGGATCACACCTTACCCTGGCCTCTCCTAAAGTCAATCAAAGTGCATAGGACGCGGCCGTTGCAGAGAGAGCAGAGCCTTTAGGTGTAACAGCAACGCCCCATTGCTCCTAGAGGTTCATTTGCATATATAAAAATTTCATTTTTCACAGCAATGCGGGCATGTATGGACTCGCATGAGACCAGCCAGACGCCTTCAGCTGCCAGCGCACATGTAACAGGTCAGCCGGCGTCATAGGGACAGATGGACTTTAATTTCCTGACTGTGAATGACGTTCCCTTCTCCAGAACCTTTCCAAAATCGCACTTGAAGACCATTCCTGACCTCGACCAGAGGTTGACTTGTAAAGCCTCAATTGCGCTCCTACCATTGCTTATTGCTTCTGTGCCACTGGGCTGCAGTATAAAGCATGAGGGATAGACCGATTACCAGCCTTGGAGAAAAGTGTTCAGCCTTTTCTTGGGGTGGCACCAGTGTGACTGATCCATCCCGGTATTTGCCCTGTGCTTAGTCGGCCAACATGTCCAAAAGGTGAGATTAGAAAGACGCCAGTGACCGACCGCACAGGAAATGATGAGTCCGTACCCACCCGCTCTGACCGCGCCGCACTAATTACCAGTAGCCACACCCCAGGATTGTCGGAGAGGCGGTGTAGACCGGACCCCTCTCTGTATAATATAATCCATAAGTAAGACGCCGCTCTCCGGATTCCTGCACCTCCCCCACCCCGGGCGACATGATGTTTATTCAGAGCAGGTGAGGAGCGCTCCGTCCTGGAAACTCTCCGAGTTCTGCACATTCTCAGGTCTGTCATTGATCTGCGTTTCCAGCACCGCTGCCAAAACATTCAAAACAGGAAAGCAGAACATACCGGGTGTTGTCTGCCGCAGATCTCCTGCCTTACCTTGTGTGCCCCCTATGGGTGTGCAGACCCCGGACCACAGCGCAGCCGCAGACACCGGGACCGGGTGGTATAATCACAGCAGCCGGGAACACGACTCGCGGCCTCCATCTGTAACATAATGCGCCAACTGCCTGCTGCAAAATACAGCGGGGGAAGGGAAGCGACAACTGCACCGAGCAGAGTTCTGTGTCTCAAATGTGATTGTCAGTATGGAAGACGAGCTCTGTCAGGTAGGATTGTGGTCGTCGGTGGAGAGCCATTCTCAGGTCTCTCCAGAGATGTTTCATTGGGTTCAGGACTCTGGCTGTACGGAGCAAGGACATTCAGAGTTCTCCCTAAGCCGCTCCTGTGTTGTCAGCAGTATTATAACTACTATAATACTGCTCCTATGTACAAGAATATAACTACTATAATACGGCTCCTATGTACAAGAATATAACTACTATAATACTGCTCCTATGTACAAGAATATAACTACTATAATACTGCTCCTATGTACAAGAATATAACTACTATAATACTGCCTCCTATGTACAAGAATATAACTACTATAATACTGCCTCCTATGTACAAGAATATAACTACTATAATACTGCTCCTATGTACAAGAATATAACTACTATAATACTGCTCCTATGTACAAGAATATAACTACTATAATACTGCTCCTATGTACAAGAATATAACTACTATAATACTGCTCCTATATACAAGAATATAACTACTATAATACTGCCTCCTATGTACAAGAATATAACTACTATAATACTGCTCCTATGTACAAGAATATAACTACTATAATACTGCTCCTATGTACAAGAATATAACTACTATAATACTGCTCCTATGTACAAGGAATATAACTACTATAATACTGCTCCTATGTACAGGAATATAACTACTATAATACTGCTCCTATGTACAGGAATATAACTACTATAATACTGCTCCTATGTACAAGAATATAACTACTATAATACTGCTCCTATGTACAAGAATATAACTACTATAATACTGCTCCTATGTACAAGAATATAACTACTATAATACTGCTCCTATGTACAAGAATATAACTTCTATAATACTGCTCCTATGTACAAGAATATAACTACTATAATACTGCTCCTATGTACAAGAATATAACTACTATAATACTGCTCCTATGTACAAGAATATAACTACTATAATACTGCTCCTATGTACAAGAATATAACTACTATAATACTGCTCCTATGTACAAGAATATAACTACTATAATACTGCTCCTATGTACAAGAATATAACTACTATAATACTGCTCCTATGTACAAGAATATAACTACTATAATACTGCTCCTATGTACAAGAATATAACTACTGTAATACTGCTCCTACGTACAAGAATATAACTACTATAATACTGCTCCTATGTACAAGAATATAACTACTGTAATACTGCTCCTATATACAGGAATATAACTACTATAATACTGTATATCGTCTGACATTTCTTGTCAGTGGGTTGTGATATTTTGCAGTGTGTGTGGCCCTCATTCCTCACTAAATTTCTGATACTGTGGTGGTATGGGCCCCCTCCTCACTCTGTGCTGTGTATGGCGGTTTTTCTCTGGGTTAAGCTGTTGTCCTCGGTGCCGTCAGTTCCTGGGAATTGTCCTTTCCTCCGGTCTCAGAGGTGTGGCGCCTCCTCCCTGTGTATAAGAGCGCAGGCTATATTTATCTTGCACACAGTGGATACGGCCGGCCTCCGCAGCTTCATCTGAGGGCTCTCCGCTCCTCGTGTCATGGTACGTCTGTCACCTGTGTCCTGCGGTTGCTGTTTTTGTTTCCACACATTTTTGGTTTACACTGGATGTGGGTGACAACCACTGATGGCTGTCAGTAAAGTGCTCTTACAGGTTGTCAGGCAGCATTAGAAACAACAATGCATGTTATGTCCGCCTGTGTCCTACCTCTTTGTCTGTATGTGTGTCAGTATTGACTGTAGTTCTTTCATTCTATTCATGATCCTATTGGCAGAGGATAAGCCAAGGTGTTTGCAGTATGATTAGAAATAAACTAATGTGACTTGTGTAATAAAATAAATCAGTATTGGTTGATACATGTTACTGATACATTGCAACGAACCTTCACCGGGCTGCTGACATGTTTACCTCATGGGATTTTCTAGGCAGGATACATTCGAGCAATTTCTCTTCTGTGATATTTATTGGATCAGAACTATTTTCATCTTATGGATCCAAGTCATATTCTTTCCATTCACTGACAGGAAGCAAAAAATTAATCCGTGCGAAATTCTCAGTTGAACATCCTCACACATGGAGTGTATGTGAATGCTGTGAGCCCCAGCATATCCTAGTCTACATCCACTAGTATGGGGAGCTCACTGCCACATTTATACAGCTCCAGTTGAGTTCTATACTGGAGTCTGGATGTATAATCTGCATGTAGTGAGCTCCTCCTAGTGGTGGCTGTATAATCTGTATGTAGTGAGCTCCCTCTAGTGGTGGCTGTATAATCTGCATGTAGTGAGCTCCTCCTAGTGGTGGCTG
This sequence comes from Bufotes viridis, assembly GCA_033119425.1. Lineage (NCBI taxonomy): Eukaryota > Metazoa > Chordata > Amphibia > Anura > Bufonidae > Bufotes > Bufotes viridis. The sequence continues at coordinate 392,359,393 of CM065593.1, forward strand.
TATGTAGTGAGCTCCCTCTAGTGGTGGCTGTATAATCTGTATGTAGTGTGCTCCCTCTAGTAGTGGCTGTATAATCTGTATGTAGTGAGCTCCCTCTAGTGGTGGCTGTATAATCTGTATATAGTGAGCTCCCTCTAGTGGTGGCTGTATAATCTGTATGTAGTGAGCTCCCTCTAGTGGTGACTGTATAATCTGTATGTAGTGAGCTCCCTCTAGTGGTGGCTGTATAATCTGTATGTAGTGAGCTCCCTCTAGTGGTGGCTGTATAATCTGTATGTAGTGAGCTCCCTCTAGTGGTGGCTGTATAATCTGTATGTAGTGAGCTCCCTCTAGTGGTGGCTGTATAATCTGTATGTAGTGAGCTCCCTCTAGTGGTGGCTGTATAATCTGTATGTAGTCAGCTCCCTCTAGTGGTGTCTGTATAATCTGTATGTAGTGACCTCCTCTAGTGGTGGCTGTATAATCTGTGTATGGTGAGCTCCCCTAGTGGTGTCTGTATGTAGTAGTAGCTCCCCTAGTGGTGTCTGTATGTAGTGAGCTCCCTCTAGTGGTGGCTGTATAATCTGTATGTAGTGAGCTCCCTCTAGTGGTGGCTGTATAATCTGTATGTAGTGAGCTCCCTCTAGTGGTGGCTGTATAATCTGTATGTAGTCAGCTCCCTCTAGTTGTGGCTGTATAATCTGGATGTGGTGAGCTCCCTCTAGTGGTGGCTGTATAATCTGGATGTAGTCAGCTCCCTCTAGTTGTGTCTGTATAATCTGTATGTAGTGACCTCCCCCTAGTGGTGGCTGTATAATCTGGATGTGGTGAGCTCCCTCTAGTGGTGGCTGTATAATCTGTATGTGGTGAGCTCCATCTAGTGGTGGCTGTATAATCTGTATGTAGTGAGCTCCCTCTAGTGGTGGCTGTATAATCTGTATGTAGTGAGCTCCCCCTAGTGGTGTCTGTATAATCTGTATGTAGTAAGCTCCTCTAGTGGTGGCTGTATAATCTGTATGTAGTGAGCTCCTCTAGTGTTGGCTGTATAATCTGTGAGTGAGCTCCTCCTAGTGGTGACTGTATAATCTGTATGTAGTGAGCTCCCTAGTGGTGGCTGTATAATCAGTATGTAGTGAGCTCCTCTAGTGGTGGCTGTATAATCTGTATGTAGTGAGCTCCTCTAGTGGTGGCTGTATAATCTGTATGTAGTGAGCTCCTAGTGGTGACTGTATAATCTGTATGTAGTGAGCTCCTCTAGTGGTGGCTGTATAATCTGTATGTAGTGAGCTCCTCTAGTGGTGGCTGTATAATCTGTATGTAGTGAGCTCCCTCTAGTGGTGGCTGTATAATCTGTATGTAGTGAGCTCCCCCTAGTGGTGGCTGTATAATCGGTTGGTGGGGATTATATTTACCTGTTGTCCACCGCTGGGTTCTGGCTTTTCAGCTCCCGTCTCTCTCGGCATTAGCATCCTGTTGACCGGGGTCACTGTATCACATGCTGCACAGGGGACAGGTCACCACTGCGGTCAGTGATTGGTTGCAGCGGTCACGTGTCCCCGTCTACAGTAGGTTAATGCCGAGATAGAAGGGAGCTGCAGAGCCGGTGGAGGGGCCGGATCCCAGTGATGGGGACCAGGTAAGTCACTCTCAGTGTGGATCACCCCTTTAATGCGGACTTCCTTAAGCCAATGAGCTCCTGTACAGATATATTATGAAATGAATGATGGGTAGAAGGGCCCTCAATTGTAAGGCTGTGGGGCCCCATGAAATCTGTCAATACCCCTGCTGACAGATTGCTGTACCCTTCAGTTAGAGTTGCTCTCAGTTTAATTCTGAGGACAGTGCTCAGTACATTGTAACTGGAGACGAGGCTTCCCGGTGCCCCGCGCCTCCGCCACCCTGCACCTCGCGGCCTCCTCTTACACCAGATGCTGCATTGTGCTGTTTGGCAGGAAGCTGTGGTCCCCGCTCCTTCCTGCTCATTGACTGGCGTGCGAAGAGTGCAAGTGTCGGGGCCGACGCGAGGTTTCATGCAGACGTGTGTAGTCACTGGCTACATGTATACAGATGGAGGGACAGGTAGGAGGTGGGGAGCGGCGGGGATTGGCGCCTCCATAGATCTCGGCTACAAATGTCGCAATATTCCTAAAACCTGGGTGTTCAGTTAAGAAGTACGGGTGCCTGTTACATTCCATTCTTATACTTGGCTGCTTGGTTCATGAATCAAACTCCAAAAGTGCAGTGACAACTGACACTGAGCAGTAGCAAGGGTAAATGTTTATATCTGTGGCTGACAACACTTATTCATACTGTAATGGAGGGGTATACAGTTGTCACCCAGATAACGGAGAAACCTCTAAATTGGGTATTCAAAGAACATAGCACAAGGACTGATATTTATAGGTGATTTGTGGGGGAGGGAGGGGTCCCTGCTCTTTGTGTGTGTTGTCACCTTGTGGTGCAGAAGGACTGCGGCGTTGTGTGTTTCGCCAGATTGTGGGTTCATTGCTGCAACGCCCAGTTCCTGTTACTGAACCTGGTGTCCTCTGCAGGTGCCGGTCACAAATATTATCAAAAGATGCAGATCTAAAATTAAAGGGGTCTTTACCATTTCCAGAAATCTAATTACTACAGCCTGAGATGAGGCCTGAATCCCTGAGACAGTGGAGATAGTCATGATGTTGTTAGGCAACACTTCCCTAGCAAACAGTCTGTCTCAGATTACTGGTTTCTTCAGGGGTGGGCAGGACTCTGCTAGTTTCTTCAGGCAGTGCTGAGGTCAGGCTTTTCTGTTCCCAAGGTGTAGTAATCCGATTTTTCATGATTTGACCTCTCGTCTCATCCTAGTAATCAGATTTTTCATGATTTTCTCAGGCAGTGCCGACGTCAGACTTCTCTCTTCCCAAGCCGTAGTAATCAGATTTTTCATGATTTCTTCAGGCAGTGCCGACGTCAGGCTTATCTGTTCCTGAGCCGCAGCAATCAGATTTTTATGATTTCTTCAGGCAGTGCTGACATCGGACTTCTCTCTTCCTGTGGCTTAATAATCAGATTTTTCATGATTTTGACCTCTCATCTCATCCTAGTAGTCAGATTTTTCATGATTTCTTCAGGCAGTACCGACGTCAGACTTCTCTGTTCCTGAGCCGCAGCAATCAGATTTTTCATGATTTCTTCAGGCAGTACCGACGTCAGACTTCTCTTTTACCAAGCCGTAGTGATCAGATTTTTCATGATTTCTTCAGGCAGTGCTGACGCCGGACTTCTCTCTTCCTGTGCCTTAATAATCAGGTTTTTCATGATTTGACCTCTCTTCTCATCCTAGTAGTCAGATTTTTCATGATTTCTTCAGGCAGTGCGGACGTCAGGCTTCTCTGTTCCTGAGCCGCAGCTTAAGATTTTTCATGATTTCTTCAGGCAGTGCTGACATCGGACTTCTCTCTTCCTGTGCCTTAATAATCAGATTTTTCATGATTTGACCTCTCGTCTCATCCTAGTAGTCAGATTTTTCATGATTTCTTCAGGCAGTACCGACGTCAGGCTTCTCTGTTCCTGAGCCGCAGCAATCACATTTTTCATGATTTCTTCAGGCAGTGCCGACGTCAGACTTCTCTCTTACCAAGCCGTAGTGATCAGATTTTTCATGATTTCTTCAGGCAGTGCTGACATCGGACTTCTCTCTTCCTGTGCCTTAATAATCAGATTTTTCATGATTTGACCTCTCTTCTCATCCTCTCTCCCAGCAGCCTGGAATTGTGTCTCCATTCAAACGTGTGTTTCTGAAGGGAGAGAAGGGCCGGGACAAGAAGGCTCAGGAGAAGGTGACGGAGCGGAGGCCCCTGCACACCGTGTCCGTGTCACAGGCGGAGCATCGTGTGGAGCCGGATGTTCTGCTCAACGATTACATAGAGAAAGAAATCAAGGTGAGCGGAGTGGATGAGGGCGTACGAGGGCCGCTGTAACCTGATGATCCGGGTCACGTCCGCAGTATTGATTGGCGCAGGTTGCGGGTGCCGTACCAGTAGGGGACAGTGTATGTGGGGGAAAAGGTAAAAATGGCACATATTGGCGTTTTGACGTGAACTCTATCACTGTTGTGACTGTGACGAGTCACCAGGGGGCGATCTAATGTGTCTCTTCTCCAGTATTTAGGGCAGTTGACCTCGATCCCCGGATACCTCAACCCTTCCAGCCGCACAGAAATTTTACAACTTCTTGACAATGCAAAGGTGAGTGACAGACCTTTATTGAGCCATATATCATACTGCTCCAGCAGCTCATGCTCTTTCCTCCCACCATACTTTACACTGCAGAACATCTTGCTCTGATTGTATAAACACAAGCTCAGCAGGAAGTCAATGCGTAGAGAGATGATTACATTACAGTATGGACTGAAGATTATAAACGCACAGACGGAGGGGAGGGACCTCTATAAGGGGTGGGGCCTTGGTAAGGGGAGGGCCTCCATCTTCAGGGGAGGGGGATCATATACAGTGACGTGCGCTGCAGTGCATTGTGGGAGGTGTAGCTCATACCAGATTATTCTACACTCACAGTCTTCTCATTACTGTCTTGGTTGCTCAGCGCCTGCACCAGCTTCCTGCGCAGCTCACCCAGGAGCACGACGCGGTCATCAGCCTGTCCGCCTATAACGTCAAGGTGGTGTGGCGGGACGGCGAGGACATAATACTGCGAGTCCCCATCCATGACATCGCCGCCGTCTCCTACATCCGGGACGACTGCCTGCACCTGGTGCTCCTCAAAACAGGTACGAGACGCCGGCGATTCCTGTAATCCGCCATCTGATAATCCAGAAAGTCTGATTGGAGTTTCTGATCTGCAGCCCAGGACCCCGGCATCTCTCCCAGCCAGAGCCTGTCCGCCGAGAGCGCCAAAGCACTGACCTCTGGATCCCTGTCGGAGTGCGGGACGGGCCCCGTGGAGTCCTGCTGCCTGGTCATCCTGGCCACAGAGAGTAAGGTAAAGACTTCCGTCATCGTACTGACCCCCGCTCCGCACGGCGGGCTGTCGCTTACATTCATGTCTTCTCCCCCCCCCCTCCAGGCGGCTGCGGAGGAGCTGTGCTCCCTGCTCGGACAGGTCTTTCAGATCGTGTACACAGAGTCCACCATCGACTTCTTGGACAGGGCCATATTCGATGGGGCGTCCACCCCCACCCGCCACCTCTCACTACACAGCGGTACGTGGAACCAGCGCACCTTTAAGTGTCTCTTTACAGATCACTAAAGAGGACCCATCAGCAGGATCAACCCTATCAAACCAGGCACAGTGCCCGGTGGGGGTTGATCTTCCATACGTTTCCTATGTAAATCGGTTGTGTTTATTATTATGCACATTAGGTGTTCAGTGCACCAAGGGACAGGCCTGAGCCCCTAGGAGCACCTTAGCTCAGCTGTCGCTCACCAATCCCGCACCATAGATTATCAGCGCATGCGCAGTACGCCGGCTCCGGCAGATGGCTACTGCATGTGCACCAGTACTGTAAGTCATGGAGCAGGAACAGGATTTCAGGCCTAGGCAAGTGAGGCTGTCAATCAAGGGAAGGAGGGAGTGGCAACTGAGACCCCGCATCTGAGCTAAGGTGCACCGAGTGTCTTGGGCCTGCCCCTTAGTGCACTGAGCACCTAATTTGCATGATAGCTGTAATTGCACATGAACAGTGCAACTGATTTACATGAGAAACGTTTGCTTTCCCTCTGCAGGACCAACGCTACCACATCTGTTGCCACCTTGTAATGGGGTTGATCCTGCTGACATGCTCTTTAAAGGGGTTGTCTGGGATTTTAATAATGATGACCGATTAGCCGGTGAATTTACATGTAGTACCACTGATAACCACTGTAGAATAGATGGCGCTGTGCCTGGTGGTGAAAAGGCTGTGGCGTTTATCTGACAAAATCCCGCACAATCCCTTTAAGACCGGTCTGAAGGTGCTATGGTAAATCTGAGGGGCTGTCCCTGCGGCTATCTGGGGTCCAGGCAGAAGAATGGCGGGTGCAGTCCTATCTAAATAAGACGTAATCGCTGCTTAATGAACCATTCCACATCTTCCTCATAGACTTTGTGTTTCCATTCATCATAATTTCCTCTGCTGTCTGGCAGTGAATAGGAACATACTTGTATATAGGCAGGGATTAAAAATATCCTGTACAGACCACATACGTCTCAAGGCTGAGGGGTTGTCACAATGTATCCAGTCCGGACAATCCTCTGAGCAGCACAGATCTCCTGTCACAATGTATCAGTGCAGGTAAAATGATTGTGTAAGCGTTACATAGGTTCAGCTCGTCTTCAGCCCCTGATGTAAACAAGGATGATTCCATTCACTGACAGCAAGCAGAGAGAATGAATGGAAGAAAATTGCAGAACTTCTTGCTCTCTAGAGATTACGCTTCATTCATTTTATAAACCCGAGGCCGTTTTCTTGCAAAACAGCGCCATCCTGTCTACAGGTGGTGTGTGGTATTGCAGCTCTGCCCCATTCACGTTAGGGTCCATTCACACGTCCGGCTCCGTTCCGTAAACATTGCGGAACGGATCCGGACCAATTCGTTTTCAATGGGGCCGGAAAAAGATGCGGACAGCACCGCGCACAAAAAAATAGAACATGTCCTATTCTTGTCCGCAGACACGGACGAGAAGAGGCATTTCTATTTAAAGTGCCCGCAAAATGCGGAACGCACATGTCCGGTGTCCGTGTTTTGCGGACCGCAAACCACCTGCGGACGTGTGAATGGACCCTAATAGAGGTGAGCTGCAGTCCCAAGTACAACTTGCACACAGGTGCGGTGCTGTTTCTTCAACCAGGCTGCTCTCATGCTGCCCCCCTGGTATCCGGATGGGTACGCTGCTGCGCTATAAATTAATGGCGGTATGTTTATTTCAGATGATTCGTCGAATAAGGTGGAGGGGAAGGAAGCCTACGACCTGGATGCGGGAGCCTTGTAAGTCATCCTTGCGCCAGTGCATTGTATTTACGGAGTGCCCCTGTCACTGCAGCGCCTATGGCTTGGAGGAGCGTATGACAAGAGCGCCCCCTATTGCTGGGTGTATCGGTATTATTCCCGTACATCGGCCTGAAGAAGGGTTTTTCCCAACCTGTAGCTGATGCAAAACTACAACTCCCAGCATGCTCATGTGCACGCTTCTTCCATTAATAACCCTCTCATGTTCTGCATGGTGGTCTTTCCCGACAGCTCCTTTCAGGACTCGCCAGATATCGAGGGAAACTCTTCGCCTCACAACAAGACGGCCAGCGAGAGCGAGCTGAGCGCCACGGCGGCGGAGCTGCTGCACGACTACATGATGACGGTGAGATAGTGGCTGTGTCCGTCGCCCTAGGATCATGTGACACATCGTACGGGGCATGTGGACCCCAATACCTGTCTGATATGTGGTAGCAATTCTATTCAGTAACCCTGGGTTCACACCTGAGCGTTTCTGAGACGCGCCTTTTAGTCGCTCGTATTACAGCGCGTTTTTGCAAATAAGAAACGCACGTCATACGCGCTTTTGTGACCCTGGAGACCAATTGAAAAAGGCATATCTACACTTTAACGCCTGTTAAACGCTGCGTTTACGCGCGTTCCCATTGAAGTCTATGGGTGCAAACGCTGTGACAAAACGCCCCAAAGAAGCTCAAGAACTTCTTTGAGCGTAGGGCGTTTACAGCGCGTTCAAACGCGCTGTAAAACGCTCAGGTGAGGAGCATGCCCATAGGGAAACATGGGTTTTCTCTGTTGAGCGTTTTACAGCGCGTAGGAACGCGCTGTAAAACGCGCAAGTGTGAACTGAGGGTAACATCTTTAAGGGGAAAAGCTGGGTGACAACCAGTATGGCTAACTTTACACCTCCCTGAAAGTTGTCGGTTTTCTCAGGCCTCTGTCTGTTGTCGGTTTTCTCATGGCAAATCTGTCCAAACTCATAACTAGTGAGATGTTGTCAGCCAGAGGTCTAGGAATCGTCACCCAGCTTTTCCAGGGACAGATAGAGTAAAGCAGGCTGCGGCTTCAGTGCTTGTTGATGTCCTGTTTCAGCTGCGGACGAAGCTTTCCTCCCAGGAGATCCAGCAGTTTGCGATGCTCCTCCATGAGTACCGAACGGCGCCTCCATCCACGAATTCTGCATCAACCTCCGGCAGCTGTACGGGGACAGCCGGAAGTTTCTGCTGCTCGGTAAGGAGTCACTCCGGCAGCGGGAATCGCTAGCTAAAAATGGGGAAATAACATGCAGCGCCTTCCGGTACATCACCAGTGTGCCCGGAGGCGACTTTCTCAAGCACTCGCCACGTGAAATAAAAAGCCTGCACTGATACATTGTAAGGGCTCATTCAGACAGCCGTATGCTGTCCGCAAAAATGCGGCTCCGTTTTTTGTGCAGACAGTTCAACATGTCTGCAAAAAAACGGATTGCATTCCGTTTTTTTGCTGATCCATAGACTTCGATAGGGCCATGTCCTGAAGTATAGGACATGTTTAATTTTTTTTTGCTGAGCCGTGCAATGGAAGAAAGGGACCCCATAGAAGTAAATGGGACAGCATCTAATCCGCAAAAAAAACGGATCCGCGTTTTCAGACGGCTGTCTGAATGAGCCCTAACAAACATACAACTGACACATTGTAACCGTCAGGTCTGCTGTAGACTTGCCGCCTCTGTTGTCCATATCCTGCGGTCGCCATTGCTACTTTACAGCTCCTGCTAATGGGTTACCGTTGGACCTGGGTGACAACCACTAACGGCTGCCATTATACTGCTGCCATAGTGGTTGTCGGGCTGTGAAGGGCATATAGCTGTAGTCCAGTCCCTCTGCTTTCTCTGGGTATTTGTGTCAGTCTTCACATGTGCAGAGGTAGAGAGAAGTGTGCGTCCCAGTGTGACTGGCAAGGTCAAGGAACCTTCTAGAACTTGTAATCACCATGGACTGATGCGTTTCCGCTGCACTAATACAGTGTAACAAACTGTCAGCACAGGAGAGAGATTTGTGCAGCTGCCTTCAGCTTCCTGGAGGATTGTGTAGAGTACAGTTCAGGGCAGGTTTTCAGTCTCTTGCGGTGAGTGAAAATATTCACATTTACTGACAGCAAGCAGAGATCTTGGAAACGTTGAGGAGTAAACACAGTCTGTAAGAAAGTTGCAGAACTTTCCTTTTCCATTGTCCAGCTCCTTTAACTCTTTCCTCCACTTTCCTCTTATCCTCTGCTCAGGCCTTCGGCCGTTCATCCCCGAGAAGGACAGCCAACATTTTGAGAATTTCCTGGAGACCATCGGTGTGAAGGACGGCCGCGGGATAATCACGGACAGCTTCGGCAGGTACAGGAGGACCATGAGCACCGCCTCCAACTCCACCACAAACGGCAACGGCGCGGCGGAGGGATCAGACGACCAGTCAGTGCCATCTGAAGGAGACGAGTGGGACCGGATGATCTCTGACATCAGCAATGACATTGAGGCCCTGGGGTGTAGCATGGACCAAGACCCTTTACCACCAGGGCCCCCAAATTACTCCTGATCCCCACCCAGGACTGAGGAGTCGTCAGGTCAATGCCACTGGTGGGTATTGACGCGTTTCCATGCCTCCTGCCCTCCATATTGCAGGTGCTGTCCCTAAGCTGTTGGAGCACCGGTGGCCACTAGATGGCGCCATCACCTTCCCCTTATTACTACAGAGAAACTTTGGTACCCAAATTTTGTTGGGCCACAAGACTGCGTCAGTGACCCTCATGTGGGCGACTTTTCTACTCATTTGTTACACCCCCGACCTCCTCGTACATTTTTGGCGGTTTCTACGATGAAGTTTTCTACTTTGCACAAGAACTTTTTTTAGTTGTTTCGCTTGTTTTTCAAGTTTTGTGTTTTTTATATATATATATATATATATATATATATATATAGTACAAAGATGAAAAGAAGAAAAAAAAAAAAACCCAAAAAGTTTACCACAATGTGAATCCGGACAGACGGCGTGTGCTTGTGTCGCCTCACGTATACTAGGGTATGCTGTATTCGCACCAGTGTTTGCCAGTCCCAGGGGGCGTGGGCCTGCAGCTCAGCAGACAGGGTAGGATGGGCGCAGCCCGTGGTGGTGCCCTAGGGTTACAGGAGCTGGATCTCAGGCTGGCGGCCCGGGGCACCGCTTGTATTTATAGATTTTGTTATCGTTTGTAGGACATTTTGCGCTGTTTACAAGAATCGGATCCCGATTCTACCACATCGTCGCTGTCTTAAGCAGTGGGTTCTGCCAGCGTGCCAACGCCTCGTCTCATGGTCTGGGGGGGGGGTCTGGTGTAAAGCCTGCAGGTATGATCCCTGTTGCATTAGTATTCAACCCCTTGGCTTCCGCGTGTTTGTTATGCACTGATTCGGGACATTGGGGGAAAAGGTTTTTTTCTTACTCTTTTACACTAGTCCAGGCATGTCCAAACTGTGGCCCTCCAGCTGTTGCAAAACTACAACTCCCAGCATGCCCTAATAGCTGTAAGCTATCCAGGCATGCTGGGAGTTGTAGTTCTGCAACAGCTGGAAGGCCGCAGTTTGGACATGCCTGCACTAGTCTCATCCAGAGCTGTGTTCAAGGTTTGGCTGGATTCCTGTTTTCTTCAATCTCCTTGACCCTGTTCACACATGTCAGTCTCTGCAGTGGTGCATTGTGGGAAATGTAGTGCACCTGCCAGACTGTATACAGTTGTACGACGCAGAAAAACCTGCATTTCCCACCACATTGCGCTTAGTGATGCCATTCAGGCTGCAACTGTGAGAACGGTGCTGATGGCTTCCGAGGATAACCAGCGGCACGGCTCCTGCAGCTCTGGATGTAACTAGAGTACAAGATAAAGGTCGCAAGGCATTTCCGTAGTTCCATCCTATTCTACAGAGGTGTAACCTGTGGGTCAGTGGTCTCTAACCCTCCAGCACACTGGGAGTTGTAGTACCATGACGGGTTGAGAGCCACAGGTTGCAGACCACTGCTGCTTTCATATATGCTCCGTTCTCTTGCTCTCTGCTTGCTGTCAGTAATTAGAAGCCTTGTCCTGTTCTGGTCCTACTCGTGCAGCTGAAGATTTCATATGAGCTTTCATCAGCACAGATACAGTGCAGCAGACCCTCAGCTGTGTGGGTGGGACTGCGCCTCTGAATGTAAACAAAAATCCTAATATTCACTGACGGCAAGCAGACCCTCAGATGCTACTCGGAATCCAAATTCGGCAAGTGTTTGAACAATGAACCCCATATGCCAGGATTTCCCAGAATTCCCTGCAACCCGGGCAGATAGCTGTGGGAGCCAAGATAGGCAGGCCGACTGGCTTACAATTGTGCTGGGTCACAAGGACTGCGTACTGGTTACAGGCCGCACCCTGAGTCGACCAAAATCCCCCCCTGCACCCAGGAAAGCTCTTTCAGTTGGTCCTAATAGAGCCATGAACTGCCAGCACAGCTATTTCCTTTACATTTAACCAAGGCGGAGTTCCCTTTAGTCCTACCCTAGCTCCTGCGGAGCACAGGTAAGTCTGCGGCGGCCATCTTTAGGTCAGGTGATGCGGCTGGCGATTTGAAGGTTTGTACTTTGTGTGTGTTGGGTGGGGACTGAAGTTTGCCTTTTTTTTGTTTTACTTCTGGATTTTTAGTGCTTTTTATATCCTTTGTTTACTTATATGTAATATTTTATCTGTAAATATACACAAGCATCTAACCCGACTCCTTCCTGACTCCGCACCTGATGCCAGATCCGGAAAGTGCGCTGCAGATCCTGCTCTGTCACGTGGTTACATAGCAGTGCCAGAGGCGGCACAGAATTAAAGGGGTGTTTCGGCGTTTACAATGTAGCGTAGAACTAGGATACACCGTGACACAGCGGGTGTCCGACCTCAGGTGCCCGGGGCCGTCACTCTGACTCCTTCATAAAGGGCCAATAATTTAGCAATAAACTTCCCGTGGTAAAATGGTGACGACTTAGACCATAAACCATATTTATCAGAATATAATTTCTGACATTTTCTAAATTCCTGAAAGTAAATAAGCCATTTAATAACTGGAAAACACAATAAGTGTAAGAAATCTATGAATTTCCTCGGAAGGCTCCCCACATATATAAAAGAATTGTGCTAACTGCGAATAGAAACCTGTAAGAAGTGCAGCTGCTATATTCAGCGCTCGCCTTAAAGGGGTTGTCTGGGAAAAATCATTTTCACAGGAGCCTGCAGCTCCGATCCTGTGCGCCACCTCCCGTGTGTCTGTCTTCTGGTCCGTGGCTTGTTTACTTCCTCTCCTCACTAGAACACCCTGCTTATCACTGTCTATAGTATAAGGACAGGAGAGGTGAGAACTGATTATCTATCATCACTAGAACACCCCGCTTATCACTGTGTATAGTATAAGGACAGGAGAGGTGAGGACTGATTATCTATCACCACTAGAACACCCTGCTTATCACTGTGTATAGTATAAGGACAGGAGAGAACACAGGAGAGGTGAGAACTGATTATCTATCATCACTAGAACACCCTGCTTATCACTGTGTATAGTATAAGGACAGGAGAGGTGAGAACTGATTATCTATCATCACTAGAACACCCTGCTTATCACTGTATATAGTATAAGGACAGGAGAGAACACAGGAGAGGTGAGAACTGATTATCTATCATCACTAGAACACCCTGCTTATCACTGTGTATAGTATAAGGACAGGAGAGGGTGAGAACTGATTATCTATCATCACTAGAACACCCTGCTTATCACTGTGTATAGTATAAGGACAGAGAGAGGTGAGAACTGATTATCTATCATCACTAGAAAACCCTACTTATCACTGTGTATAGTATAAGGACAGGAGAGAACACAGGAGAGGTGAGAACTGATTATCTATCATCTCTAGAACACCCTGCTTATCACTGTGTATAGTATAAGGACAGGAGAGGTGAGAACTGATTATCTATCATCACTAGAACACCCTGCTTATCACTGTGTATAGTATAAGGACAGGAGAGAGCACAGAGAGGTGAGAACTGATTATCTATCATCACTAGAACACCCTGCTTATCACTGTGTATAGTATAAGGACAGGAGGGGTGAGAACTGATTATCTATCATCACTAGAACACCCCGCTTATCACTGTGTATAGTATAAGGACAGGAGAGGTGAGAACTGATTATCTATCATCACTAGAACACCCCGCTTATCACTGTGTATAGTATAAGGACAGGAGAGGTGAGAACTGATTATCTATCACCACTAGAACACCCTGCTTATCACTGTATATAGTATAAGGACAGGAGGGGTGAGAACTGATTATCTATCATCACTAGAACACCCCGCTTATCACTGTGTATAGTATAAGAACAGGAGAGGTGAGAACTGATTATCTATCATCACTAGAACACCCTGCTTATCACTGTGTATAGTATAAGGACAGGAGAGGTGAGAACTGATTATCTATCACCACTAGAACACCCTGATTATCACTGTGTATAGTATAGGACAGGAGACACGGAGAGGTGAGGACTGATTATCATCACTAGAACACCCTGCTTATCACTGTGTATAGTATAAGGACAGGAGAGAACACAGGAGAGGTGAGAACTGATTATCCATCATCACTAGAACACCCTGCTTATCACTGGTTATAGTATAAGGACAGGAGAGAACACAGGAGAGGTGAGAACTGATTATCTTATCATCACTAGAACACCCTGCTCATCACTGTGTATAGTATAAGGACAGGAGAGGTGAGAACTGATTATCTGTCATCACTAGAACACCCTGCTTATCACTGTATATAGTATAAGGACAGGAGAGGTGAGAACTGATTATCTATCATCACTAGAACACCCTGCTTATCACTGTGTATAGTATAAGGACAGGAGAGGTGAGAACTGATTATCTATCATCACTAGAACACCCTGCTTATCACTGTGTATAGTATAAGGACAGGAGAGGTGAGGACTGATTATCTATCATCACTAGAACACCCTGCTTATCACTGTGTATAGTATAAGGACAGGAGAGGTGAGAACTGATTATCTATCATCACTAGAAAACCCTACTTATCACTGTGTATAGTATAAGGACAGGAGAACACAGGAGAGGTGAGAACTGATTATCTATCATCACTAGAACACCCTGCTTATCACTGTGTATAGTATAAGGACAGGAGGGGTGAGAACTGATTATCTATCATCACTAGAACACCCCGCTTATCACTGTGTATAGTATAAGGACTGGAGAGAACACAGGAGAGGTGAGAACTGATTATCTGTCATCACTAGAACACCCTGCTTATCACTGTATATAGTATAAGGACAGGAGAGGTGAGAACTGATTATCTATCATCACTAGAACACCCTGCTTATCGCTGTGGATAGATAATCAGTTCTCATCTCCTGTCCTATACATACACAGTGATAAGCAGGAGTGTTCTAGAGGTGATAGATAATCAGTTCTCACCTCTCTGTTCTCTATGCATAGTGATAGCAGGTGATCTAGTGATGATAGATAATCAGTTCACTCTCCTGTCCTATAGTATACATAGTATAAGCAGTGTAGTTCTAGAGGTGATAGATAATCAGTTCTCATCTCTCCTTATACTATAATCACTAGAAAACCCTGATTATCACTGTGTATGAGTATAACAACAGGAGAGGTGAGAACTGATTATCATCACTAGAACACCCTGCTTATCACTGTGTATAGTATAAGGACAGGAGAGAACACAGGAGAGGTGAGAACTGATTATCCATCATCACTAGAACACCCTGCTTATCACTGGTGTATAGTATAAGGACAGGAGAGGTGAGAACTGATTATCTATCATCACTAGAACACCCTGCTTATCACTGTGTATAGTATAAGGACTGGAGAGAACACAGGAGAGGTGAGAACTGATTATCTGTCATCACTAGAACACCCTGCTTATCACTGTGTATAGTATAAGGACAGGAGAGAACACAGGAGAGGTGAGAACTGATTATCATCACTAGAACACCCTGCTTATCGCTGTGGATAGATAATCGGTTCATCATCTCCTGTCCTATACTACACAGTGATAAGCAGGTGATCTGAGTGATGATATCAGTCTCACCTCCTGTTCTTATACTATACATAGTGATAAGCAGGGTGTTCAGAGGATAGATAATCAGTTCATCTCTCCTTATACTATAATCACTAGAACACCCTGCTTATCACTGTGTATAGTATAACAACAGGAGAGGTGAGAACTGATTATCATCACTTGAACACCCTGCTTATCACTGTGTATAGTATAAGGACAGTGGAGAACACAGGAGAGGTGAGAACTGATTATCTATCATCACTAGAACACCCTGCTTATCACTGTATATAGTATAAGGACAGGAGAGAACACAGGAGAGGTGAGAACTGATTATCTATCATCACTAGAACACCCTGCTTATCACTGTGTATAGTATAAGGACAGGAGAACGGTGAGGAACTGATTATCTATCATCACTAGAACACCCTGCTTATCACTGTGTATAGTATAAGGACAGGAGAGAACACAGGAGAGGTGAGAACTGATTATCTATCATCACTAGAACACCCTGCTTATCACTGTGTATAGTATAAGGACAGGAGAGAGGTGAGAACTGATTATCTATCATCACTAGAACACCCTGCTTATCACTGTGTATAGTATAAGGACAGGAGAGAACACAGGAGAGGTGAGAACTGATTATCTATCATCACTAGAACACCCTGCTTATCACTGTGTATAGTATAAGGACAGGAGAGGTGAGAACTGATTATCTATCATCACTAGAACACCCTGCTTATCACTGTGTATAGTATAAGGACAGGAGAGAACACAGGAGAGGTGAGAACTGATTATCTATCATCACTAGAACACCCTGCTTATCACTGTGTATAGTATAAGGACAGGAGAGAGGTGAGAACTGATTATCTATCATCACTAGAACACCCTGCTTATCGCTGTGGATAGATAATCAGGTTCTCATCTCCTGTCATATATACACAGTGATGAGCAGAGTGATTCTATAGGTGACTAGTAATCAGCTCTACTCTCACTGTCCTATATACTATACACGGTGATAGCAGAGTGATTGCTAGTGATGATGATAATCAGTTACTCACTCTCCTGCTTATCACTGTACACAGTGATAAGGCAGGGTAGTTCTACAGGATGATAATGAGTTCTCATCTCTCCTTATACTATAATCACTAGAAAACCCTGATTATCACTGTGTATAGTATAAGCAACAGGAGAGGTGAGAACTGATTATCATCACTAGAACACCCTGCTTATCACTGTGTATAGTATAAGGACAGGAGAGAACACAGGAGAGGTGAGAACTGATTATCCATCATCACTAGAACACCCTGCTTATCACTGGTGTATAGTATAAGGACAAGGAGAGGTGAGAACTGATTATCTATCATCACTAGAACACCCTGCTTATCACTGTGTATAGTATAAGGACTGGAGAGAACACAGGAGAGGTGAGAACTGATTATCTGTCATCACTAGAACACCCTGCTTATCACTGTGTATAGTATAAGGACAGGAGAGAACACAGGAGAGGTGAGAACTGATTATCATCACTAGAACACCCTGCTTATCGCTGTGGATAGATAATCAGTTCTCATCTCTGTCCTATACATACACAGTGATAGCAGAATCTGAGTGATAGATAATCAGCTTCACCTCTCCTGTTCTATACTATACATAGTGATAAGGCAGGGTGTTCAGAGTGATAGATAATCGAGTTCTCATCTCCTTATACTATAATCACTAGAACACCCTGCTTATCACTGTGTATAGTATAACAACAGGAGAGGTGAGAACTGATTATCATCACTTGAACACCCTGCTTATCACTGTGTATAGTATAAGGACAGTGAGAGAACACAGGAGAGATGAGAACTGATTATCTATCATCACTAGAGCACCCTGCTTATTACTGTGTATAGTATAAGGACAGGAGAGAACACAGGAGAGGTGAGAACTGATTATCTATCATCACTAGAACACTCTGCTTATCACTGTGTATAGTATAAGGACAGTGGAGAACACAGGAGAGGAGAGAACTGATTATCTAGCATCACTAGGTGAGAACTGATAATCTATAATCACCAGAACACCCTGCTCATCACTGTGTATAGTATAAGGACAGGAGAGAACACAGGAGAGGTGAGAACTGATTATCTATCATCACTAGAGCACCCTGTTTATCACTGTGTATAGTATAAGGACAGGAGAGGTGAGAACTGATTATCTATCACCTCTAGAACACCCTGCTTATCACTGTGTATAGTATAAGGACAGGAGAGAATACAGGAGAGGTGAGGACTGATTATCTATCATCACTAGAACACCCTGCTTATCACTGTGTATAGTATAAGGACAGGAAGAGGTGAGAACTGATTATCTATCATCACTAGAACACCCTGCTTATCACTGTGTATAGTATAAGGACAGGAGAGGTGAGAACTGATTATCTATCATCACTAGAACACCCTGCTTATCACTGTGTATAGTATAAGGACTGGAGAGAACACAGGAGAGGTGAGAACTGATTATCTGTCATCACTAGAACACCCTGCTTATCACTGTGTATAGTATAAGGACAGGAGAGGTGAGAACTGATTATCTATCATCACTAGAACACCCTGCTTATCACTGTGTATAGTATAAGGACAGGAGAGAACACAGGAGCGCTGAGAACTGATTATCATCACTAGAACACCCTGCTTATCGCTGTGGATAGATAATCAGTTCTCATCTCTCCAGTGCATAGTATACACAGTGATAAGCAGAGTGATGAACTGATTATCTATCATCACTAGAACACTCCTGCTTATCACTGTGTACAGTATAAGGACAGGGTGTTCAGAGGTGAGATAATCGGTTCTCATCTCCTATACTATAATCACTAGAACACCCTGCTTATCACTGTGTATAGTATAGGACAGGAGAGAACAGGAGAGGTGAGAACTGATTATCTATCACTAGAACACCCTGCTTATCACTGTGTATAGTATAAGGACAGGAGAGAACACAGGAGAGGTGAGAACTGATTATCTATCATCACTAGAACACCCTGCTTATCACTGTGTATAGTATAAGGACAGGAGAGAACACAGGAGAGATGAGAACTGATTATCTATCATCACTAGAACACCCTGCTTATCACTGTGTATAGTATAAGGACAGGGAGAACACAGGAGAGGTGAGAACTGATTATCTATCATCACTAGAACACCCTGCTCATCACTGTGTATAGTATAAGGACAGGAGAGAACACAGGAGAGGTGAGAACTGATTATCTATCATCACTAGAGCACCATGTTTATCACTGTGTATAGTATAAGGACAGGAGAGGTGAGAACTGATTATCTATCACCTCTAGAACACCCTGCTTATCACTGTGTATAGTATAAGGACAGGAGAGAATATAGGAGAGGTGAGGACTGATTATCTATCATCACTAGAACACCCTGCTTATCACTGTGTATAGTATAAGGACAGGAGAGGATGAGAACTGATTATCTATCATCACTAGAACACCCTGCTTATCACTGTGTATAGTATAAGGACAGGGAGAGGTGAGAACTGATTATCTATCATCACTAGAACACCCTGCTTATCACTGTGTATAGTATAAGGACAGGAGAGGTGAGAACTGATTATCTATCATCACTAGAACACCCTGCTTATCACTGTGTATAGTATAAGGACAGGAGAGCAGTGAGAACTGATTATCTATCATCACTAGAACACCCTGCTTATCACTGTGTATAGTATAAGGACAGGAGAGGTGAGAACTGATTATCTATCATCACTAGAACACCCTGCTTATCACTGTGTATAGTATAAGGACAGGAGAGAACACAGGAGAGGTGAGAACTGATTATCTATCACCACTAGAACACCCTGCTTATCACTGTGTATAGTATAAGGACAGGGAGAGGTGAGAACTGATTATCTATCATCACTAGAACACCCTGCTTATCACTGTGTATAGTATAAGGACAGGGAGAGAACACAGGAGAGGTGAGAACTGATTATCTATCATCACTAGAACACCCTGCTTATCACTGTGTAGTATAAGTATAGAGGACAGGAGAGGTGAGAACTGATTATCTATCATCACTAGAACACCCTGCTTATCACTGTGTATAGTATAAGGACAGGAGAGAACACAGGAGAGTGAGAACTGATTATCTATCATCACTAGAACACCCTGCTTATCACTGTGTATAGTATAAGGACAGGAGAGAACAGGAGAGGTGAGAACTGATTATCTATCATCACTAGAACACCCTGCTTATCACTGTGTATAGTATAAGGACAGGAGAGAACACAGGAGAGGTGAGAACTGATTATCTATCATCACTAGAACACCCTGCTTATCACTGTGTATAGTATAAGGACAGGAGAGAACACAGGAGAGGTGAGAACTGATTATCTATCATCACTAGAACACCCTGCTTATCACTGTGTATAGTATAAGGACAGGAGAGAACACAGGAGAGGTGAGAACTGATTATCTATCATCACTAGAACACCCTGCTTATCACTGTGTATAGTATAAGGACAGGAGAGAACACAGGAGAGGTGAGAACTGATTATCTATCATCACTAGAACACCCTGCTTATCACTGTGTATAGTATAGGACAGAGAGAACACAGGAGAGGTGAGAACTGATTATCTATCATCACTAGAACACCCTGCTTATCACTGTGTATAGTATAAGGACAGGAGGAGAGATGAGAACTGATTATCTATCATCACTAGAACACCCTGCTTATCACTGTGTATAGTATAAGGACAGGAGAGAACACAGGAGAGGTGAGAACTGATTATCTATCATCACTAGAACACCCTGCTTATCACTGTATATAGTATAAGGACAGGAGAGGTGAGAACTGATTATCTATCATCACTAGAACACCCTGCTTATCACTGTGTATAGTATAAGGACAGGAGAGAACACAGGAGAGCTGAGAACTGATTATCTATCATCACTAGAACACCCTGCTTATCACTGTGGATAGTATAAGGTCAGTTGAGACCTACAGGAGCAGGTGAGAACTGATTATCTATCATCACTAGAACACCCTGCTCATCACTGTATATAGTATAAGTGATAGGAGAGGTGAGAACTGATTATCTATCATCACTAGAACACTCTGCTTATCACTGTGTATAGTATAAGGACAGGAGGAACACAGGAGAGTGAGAACTGATTATCTATCATCACTAGAACACCCTGCTTATCACTGTGTATAGTATAAGGACAGGAGAGGTGAGAACTGATTATCTATCATCACTAGAACACCCTGCTTATCACTGTGTATAGTATAAGGACAGGAGAGAACACAGGAGAGGTGAGAACTGATTATCCATCATCACTAGAACACCCTGCTTATCACTGTGTATAGTATAAGGACAGGAGAGAACACAGGAGAGGTGAGAACTGATTATCTATCATCACTAGAACACCCTGCTTATCACTGTGTATAGTATAAGGACAGGAGAGAACACAGGAGAGGTGAGAACTGATTATCTATCATCACTAGAACACCCTGCTTATCACTGTGTATAGTATAAGGACAGGGAGAACACAGGAGAGTGAGAACTGATTATCTATCATCACTAGAACACCCTGCTTATCACTGTGTATAGTATAAGGACAGGAGAGAACACAGGAGAGGTGAGAACTGATTATCTATCATCACTAGAACACCCTGCTTATCACTGTATATAGTATAAGGACAGGAGAGAACACAGGAGAGGTGAGAACTGATTATCTATCATCACTAGAACACCCTGCTTATCACTGTGTATAGTATAAGGACAGGAGAGAATATAGGAGAGATGAGAACTGATTATCATCACTAGAACACCCTGCTTATCACTGTGTATAGTATAAGGACAGGAGAGGTGAGAACTGATTATCTATCATCACTAGAACACCCTGCTCATCACTGTATATAGTATAAGGACAGGAGAGAACATAGGAGAGATGAGAACTGATTATCTATCATCACTAGAACACTCTGCTTATCACTGTGTATAGTATAAGGACAGTGGAGAACACAGGAGAGGAGAGAACTGATTATCTAGCATCACTAGGTGAGAACTGATTATCTATCATCACTAGAACACCCTGCTTATCACTGTGTATAGTATAAGGGCAGGAGAGGTGAGAACTGATTATCTATCATCTCTAGAACACCCTGCTTATCACTGTGTATAGTATAAGGGCAGGAGGGGTGAGAACTGATTATCTATCACCACTAGAACACCCTGCTTATCACTGTGTATAGTATAAGGACAGGAGAGGTGAGAACTGATTATCTATCACCACTAGAACACCCTGCTTATCACTGTGTATAGTATAAGGACAGGAGAGAACACAGGAGAGGTGAGAACTGATTATCATCACTAGAACACCCTGCTTATCGCTGTGGATAGATAATCAGTTCTCATCTCTCCTGTCCTTATACTATACACAGTGATAAGCAGGGTGTTCTAGAGGTGATAGATAATCAGTTCTCACCTCTCCTGTCCTTATAGTATACACAGTGATAAGCAGGGTGTTCTAGAAGTGATAGATAATCAGTTCTCATCTCTCCTTATACTATAATCACTAGAACACCCTGCTTATCACTGTGTATAGTATAACAACAGGAGAGGTGAGAACTGATTATCATCACTTGAACACCCTGCTTATCACTGTGTATAGTATAAGGACAGTGGAGAACACAGGAGAGATGAGAACTGATTATCTATCATCACTAGAGCACCCTGCTTATTACTGTATATAGTATAAGGACAGGAGAGAACACAGGAGAGGTGAGAACTGATAATCTATCATCACCAGAACACCCTGCTTATCACTGTGTATAGTATAAGGACAGGAGAGAACACAGGAGAGGTGAGAACTGATTATCTATCATCACTAGAACACCCTGCTTATCACTGTGTATAGTATAAGGACAGGAGAGAACACAGGAGAGGTGAGAACTGATAATCTATCATCACCAGAACACCCTGCTTATCACTGTGTATAGTATAAGGACAGGAGAGAACACAGGAGAGGTGAGAACTGATTATCTATCATCACTAGAACACCCTGCTTATCACTGTGTATAGTATAAGGACAGGAGAGAACACAGGAGAGGTGAGAACTGATTATCCATCATCACTAGAACACCCTGCTTATCACTGTGTATAGTATAAGGACAGGAGAGAACACAGGAGAGGTGAGAACTGATTATCTATCATCACTAGAACACCCTGCTCATCACTGTGTATAGTATAAGGACAGGAGAGAACACAGGAGAGGTGAGAACTGATTATCTATCATCACTAGAACACCCTGCTCATCACTGTCTATAGTATAAGGACAGGAGAGAACACAGGAGAGGTAAGGACTGATTATCTATCATCACTAGAACACCCTGCTTATCACTGTGTATAGTATAAGGACAGGAGAGGGGAGAACTGATTATCTATCATCACTAGAACACCCTGCTTATCACTGTGTATAGTATAAGGACAGGGGAGAACACAGGAGAGGTGAGAACTGATTATCCATCATCACTAGAACACCCTGCTTATCACTGTGTATAGTATAAGGGCAGGAGAGGTGAGAACTGATTTTATATCAAGACACGGAGGCTCCCATTGCTTAACTCTTTCTTTACTTATCTGAATAGCAGCAAAGAAAAAACAGAAATATCACAAATCCCACCCAACCGGTGGTAGCCCCTCCCTTGGAATCCCTATAAAAGGCCTTCCCCACAGGAACTCTTCCTCTTTCTTTGCTGCTTTCAGATAAGTATACTTCCTGCTGCACGTTGGGTCAGCAGGGATATATATACCGGTATATATATTTTGTATATTTTGTCTATTTTTTATGTATGCTTTGTTCCTAGTTTGTTTTTCAGGTCGTAATTGTTATACTGTGTTATTTCCATATAGGTAAGTGTTTTCTGGCTTTGCCCCTCGGGGGTATAGCTCCCTCCCTCTCCCCTGGCCGGTGGTGCGGTACCTCCCAGCGGCTCCTACTGTCCGGGCTCCTTTGACGGCGGCCGGGTCTGTATACTTGTTCGGGCCCGGTGCGCTTCTCTCCTCGGGCGGCGGCCGTGGTCTCGCGAGTCGCGAGATTTCGGCCGCCATCCTGGCCCCGGCCGTTCGCGCCCTGCGTGGTCTCGCGAGGCGCGAGATTTCGGCCGCCATCTTGGCCCGGCTGTTCGCGCCCTGCGTGTTATCGCGGGGCTGCGTCGGCTTCCCAGGCTCCCTGTGGCTTGGTGGCGAGATCTCGCGAGATTTCGGCCATAGCCACTCGGAGCTTCCACCGCACTGCCGCGCCACTCTTCAAGTGAGGGTTGCCACACTTTGTTCGTATTCTACCTTCATATATTCTTTTTTCCCTAGCATTACCTTGGGGGCTTAGGGTTTTTGATAGGCATGTCTGCTCCTCACCGCTCCACTCCTGCCACACAGGGGCATTCAGACACCCCTGCCTCAGTCCCTTCCATTCAGGGGTCCCCCTTCATTTGATTTAGCTCCCCAAAATATGGAGGCGCAGACTAGAGCACTGCAGCAATCCATCTCTGATGCTATATTTTCGGCTATGGGCTCGGTCTCATCAGCCTTAACGGCGTCATTGTCCCAGGCCTTATGCGCACAGGCGGCTCCGCCCGCCACGGTCCCGCCTCCTGTAACCTCCAATACTGTGGTGCCTATGACGGATGGCTCTGGTCCATCAAATGACGGCGCGCTTCGGTCGCGCAAAAGAGCTTGCACGCGCCAGGCTGAACATGCGCGTAATTGGAAAACGGCTAGATCACAGCCGGAATCTGAATCAGACTCGTTAGAGTCAGACGAGGAGGTGATTCTTAACTCCCCCGTTATATCGGACGGAGAGGACTTGGCTGACTTTACAGATCAGCAAGGGTTGGCGCCCAAAACCGCCCCTAGTTTGCTGCCCGCGGTTTCTCAACCGTCAGTGGCCGAGCCTCAGCCTGGGCTTACGGACCCTTCTGGCGCTCCTTTATTTGACCCGGACTCCTTACATCATCCGAGGTCCTCTGAGTGGCTCCCGACGCCCCATGTGGCCAGTTATATTGAGGCGCGTATCCGCAAACCTCTCAATAAGGAGGCGAGGAGTAAGCTGAGGGCAGAATGCCCGCGCCCGATCATACCCAATAAGGTGTGTGAAACACCCTCGGTGGATCCGAAGGTGATTCAGTTCATGTCTAAATCTGGGTTCAACCCGCGTAAGGGGTTGGACGCCTCCCTGAAGTCCTGCCAGGACAAATTATTGGACGTAATGGGGCCACTAGCGAAAATATTTGACTTGGCGGAGTCCGCCAAAATGGAAGGCCACCAAGTTGACCCCGTGGAACTGACGGGATGGGTGCAAAGAGCAATTTGCCTTACGGGCAATGCTAATACGGCGCTAGCGGTGGAGCGTAGAAAAGCGATCTTGATTAAGATCGAACCGAAATTGGCGGCCATGGCCCTTACGGAGTCAGGCGCAGAAGCCCAAGGTTCCCTCTTTGGGGATCCCTTTATAAGGGAATTGGGGAAATTTGTGGGCACTTTTACGGCCCTTGATAAGGCCCAGTCCTCGATGAAACGAGTGTTCGGCAACAAGGTTTCCAACAGGGCCGGCAGTGCGAGGGGCCGTCTGGCCGGCCGTGCATCATACCAACCCCGTGCCACGGGGCGAGGCTCCTCATCGACATCATACCGCGGTTCCTACCAGGACCCCAGACAGCCTCCATCTTTCTTTCCGCCAAGAGGCAACTTCGGAAGAGGGCGATCCTATAGAGGACAATCGAATCTTCGCCGTCCCTTTGGTAAGTCCGAGCTTAGCTCTCCATTCTTCGGGCATGTTGGTCGGGGGCAGACTCCGACATTTTTTGCATGTTTGGGTTTCTATCACCTCGGATCCATGGGTCCTGAGCACGGTCCAGGGGTTCCGGATAGACCTGGTGGCTTACCCAAACATTATTCCCGCGCCGGGCCGCGGGTTCGGCTCTGCGGAGATGCAGTCCCTGGTGGACAGGGAACTGTCGGATCTGGTCGAGAAGGGGGCTATAGAGCCAGCCGTGGCTCACCCGGGAAGTGTGATATGCAGCATCTTCCTGGTGGAGAAAAAAGGGGGTCAATTCCGCCCCGTTATCAATCTAAAAGCTCTCAATGCTTAT
The DNA here is from genome assembly GCA_033119425.1 of Bufotes viridis. Classification (NCBI taxonomy): domain Eukaryota; kingdom Metazoa; phylum Chordata; class Amphibia; order Anura; family Bufonidae; genus Bufotes; species Bufotes viridis. The sequence continues at coordinate 392,384,589 of CM065593.1, forward strand.
GTCCGATACCGTCACTTCAAAATGGAGGGCATCCACCTCTTGCGAGACATGTTGCTTCCGGGGGACTGGATGGTCAAACTAGATTTGAAGGATGCGTATCTCACGGTCCCCATGGCGACCGAATCCAGAGACCTCCTCCAGTTTCGATGGCGGGATACCTTGTGGCGGTTCACGTGCCTTCCCTTTGGCCTGTCCTCCGCCCCGTGGTGCTTCACTAAGCTGCTGTGGCTGGTGGTTGTCTGGCTGCGCAGTCGGGGGGTACGACTCATCGTCTACCTGGACGATATCCTTCTGATGGCCACGAACCACCACAAACTGTTGTCCCACCTGCGGGCAGCTCTGGAGCTTTTTACAAATCTCGGTTTTGTCATCAACTGGGAAAAGTCTTGCCTCCAGCCCGCCAGGTCCATGGAGTTTCTCGGGTTTCGCATCGACTCAGAGGCGTTAACCCTCAGTCTACCTCCCCAGAAGGTGTCGTCAATTCGCAAGGAATTGCGACGCACTCTGTCCTCCCAACGGGTGTCCTTACGCCATCTAGCCAGGGTGATAGGTCTATTGACTTCGTCAATTCAGGCGATCTTTCCAGCCCCGCTTCATTACCGTGCTCTGCAACGGCTCAAAATAGCCCACTTGCAGGCGGGTGCCTCCTTTGCGGATCTGATTGCTTTGGACTCGGAAACGCGAGACGAGCTCACCTGGTGGATAGCCAACCTCGACGCGTGGAATGGCAGAGCCATATTCGGGCCTCGCCCAGACCTGGTGATAGAATCAGACGCCAGCTTGCATGGTTGGGGGGCTCACTGCGAAGGGGTGTCCACGGGGGCCCGTGGGCTTTAGAAGAGACCTCCTTGCATATCAACGCCCTGGAGCTTCTTGCGGGGTCGTTCGCCATTCGCAGCTTCGCGAACGGCAGAGCGCGGGCGTGCGTTCGCCTCAGGATGGACAATGTATCGGCGGTCCGATACATCAATGCCATGGGCGGCACTCACTCAGCCATGCTGACCCACTTGGCCAAGGAATTTTGGGAGTTCTGCCTCTCTCACAACATCTCGGTAGTGGCGGAGTATCTCCCGGGCCTACACAACACCATGGCGGACTGGAATTCCAGGTTTATTTCAGACTCCAGCGATTGGAGGTTAGATGTGGAGGTGTTTTCTGCCATTCAATCCCTTTGGGGACCGATGTCGGTGGACCTGTTCGCCTCCCGGTGGAACGCGCAGTTGCCCCGCTACTTCAGCTGGCGCCCAGATCCGAGGGCGGAGGCGGTAGATGCCTTCGCTCAGACCTGGCCTCGGGTCCGCTTGTACGCGCTTCCACCGTTCTCTCTGATTCCTCGGGTCCTTTCGACGGTCCGGTTCATTCAGGCGGATGTAGTCATGATTGTTCCGTTTTGGGGGTCCCAGGCGTGGTTTCCTCTCCTGTTGGAGATGTTGGTGGACATTCCCAGACTGTTGCCACACTCTCCTCACCTGTTGTCAGATCCGCTTCACCGACCCCATCCGCTGGTGGAGGCGGGGTCGCTCAGCCTGCTGGCGTGCCGGATTTCCGGGGCACAGGGGCCCCGCGGGTCTTTCGGACACGGCTCGCTTCCTGTTGGACAGCGCATGGGCCCCGGGGACCAGACGTGCTTATCGAGCAGCCTGGCGGGCGTGGGCTGTCTGGTGCTTGCCACGGGGTCTGGATCCCACTTCTGCCCCTGTGAATTATGTCGTACTCTTCTTGTCATCCCTCTACGAATCAGGCAAGGCTTATCGCACACTGAATGTTTTCCGTTCCGCGATATCCTCGGGACACCATGGTTTTGACGGTTGCCCAGCGGGTCGGCACCCGTTGGTTTGTCGGTTGCTTCGGGGTTCTCGACTCTCTCGCCCACCTCGGCCCCGCTTCTGCGGCACCTGGGATGTGGCCACGGTTTTAACCTTTTTGACGACATGGCCCGCTAATGATCAATTGTCCCTCCGTCAGCTTTCGGCGAAGCTGGTTACCCTGCTTTGTCTAATTTCATGCAAAAGGGTATCGGATGTACGTGCGTTAGATTTCGACGCGCATTCCTTCACCCCGGAGGGGGTGGTTTTCAACATTTCCCGTCGTACAAAGACGGGCATTAGATCGGTCGCTTACCCAGCCTTTCCCACTTCGCCGTTTCTTTGCCCAGTGGCTTGCCTCAGGGAATATGAAGCGCGGACTTTGCCCTTGCGCGATCGGTCTAGCCCGCAGTTGTTTATCTCATTCCGCCGTCCCTTTCATCCTGTAACCAGCGTCACCTTATCCAGGTGGGTGAAGTGGGTTTTGTCCTTGTCAGGGATTGACACGTCTTTATTAACGGCGCATTCAGTGACTTTGGCAGGGGCCAAATTGGAAGATGTCATGCGCCTGGCCGATTGGTCTCGTGTCTCTACCTTTAGGGACTTCTACTTCAGGCCGGGCTCTCATATCTTTTCTTCTTTAGTTTCACGGCTTTGAACTAGCAATGGGAGCCTCCGTGTCTTGATATAAAATTGTGGGATTTTACTAAAACATGACGTAAAGTCATGATTTTATGAAAGACACGGAGGCGAGCATTGCCCCTCCCTACCCTCCCCCTCTCGAGGTGGACTCTCACCTGTTTGGGGTGTTGTCGTTTTGTTTGCCTGCATTGTATAACATGCTTTTGTGCTGATTCTCCGTCTTTGGATGAGATATTATTATTATGTTTTTCTCTCCCTTGTAGGTTGATTCCGGCTTCCTTGAGTTCCGGTTTTCAGGACTACAGATGATTTACAGTATCGTGGTCAGTATCGTGGACAGTTCGTGGTCTCCGGTTCGAGTCCATTCGAGAGGGTTACCTTTGGTCCGGAAGAAGTTCATCGTTATGACTGGTTATATGTTCGCTGTGTTTCAGTGATTGGACATCAAAGAAAGAGGAAGAGTTCCTGTGGGGAAGGCCTTTTATAGGGATTCCAAGGGAGGGGCTACCACCGGTTGGGTGGGATTTGTGATATTTCTGTTTTTTCTTTGCTGCTATTCAGATAAGTAAAGAAAGAGTTAAGCAATGCTCGCCTCCGTGTCTTTCATAAAATCATGACTTTACGTCATGTTTTAGTAAAATCCCACAATTATCTATCATCACTAGAACACACTGCTTATTACTGTGTATAGTATAAGGACAGGGGAGAAGACAGGAGAGGTGAGCAAGGATTATCTATCACCACTAGAACACCCTGCTTATCACTGTACATAGTATAAGGACAGGAGAGGTGAGGACTGATTATCTATCACCACTAGAACACCCTGCTTATCACTGTGTATAGTATAAGGACAGGAGAGAACACAGGAGAGGTGAGAACTGATTATCTACCATCACTAGAACACCCTGCTTATCACTGTGTATAGTATAAGGACAGGAGAGGGGAGAACTGATTATCTATCATCACTAGAACACCCTGCTTATCACTGTGTATAGTATAAACACAGGAGAGGTGAGAACTGATTATCTACCATCACTAGAACACCCTGCTTATCACTGTATATAGTATAAACACAGGAGAGGAGAAAACTGATTTATCACCACTAGAAAACACTGCTTATCACTGTGTATAGTATAAGGACAGGAGAGGTGAGAACTGATTATCATCACTAGAACACCCTGCTTATCACTGTGTATAGTATAAGGACAGGAGAGAATACAGGAGAGGTGAGAACTGATTATCTATCATCACTAGAGCACCCTGCTTATCACTGTGTATAGTATAAGGACAGGAGAGAACACAGGAGAGGTGAGAACTGATTATCTATCATCACTAGAACACCCTGCTTATCACTGTGTATAGTATAAGGACAGGAAAGGTGAGAACTGATTATCTATCATCACTAGAACACCCTGCTTATCACTGTGTATAGTATAAGGACAGGAAAGGTGAGAACTGATTATCTATCACCACTAGAACACCCTGCTTATCACTGTGTATAGTATAAGGACAGGAGAGGTGAGAACTGATTATCATCACTAGAACACCCTGCTTATCACTGTGTATAGTATAAGGACAGGAGAGAACACAGGAGAGGTGAGGACTGATTATCTATCATCACTAGAACACCCTGCTTATCACTGTGTATAGTATAAGGACAGGAGAGAACACAGGAGAGGTGAGAACTGATTATCTATCATCACTAGAACACCCTGCTTATCACTGTGTATAGTATAAGGACAGGAGAGAACACGGGAGGGTGAGAACTGATTATCTATCATCACTAGAACACCCTGCTTATCACTGTATATAGTATAAGGACAGGAGAGGTGAGAACTGATTATCTATCATCACTAGAACACCCTGCTTATCACTGTGTATAGTATAAGGACAGGGGAGAACACAGGAGAGGTGAGAACTGATTATCTATCATCACTAGAACACCCTGCTTATCACTGTGTATAGTATAAGGACAGGAGAGAACACAGGAGAGGAGAGAACTGATTATCTATCATTACTAGAACACCCTGCTTATCACTGTGTATAGTATAAGGACAGGAGAGGGGAGAACTGATTATCTATCATCACTAGAACACCCTGCTTATCACTGTGTATAGTATAAGGACAGGAGAGGTGAGAACTGATTATCTACCATCACTAGAACACCCTGCTTATCACTGTGTATAGTATAAGGACTGGAGAGAACACAGGAGAGGAGAAAACTGATTTATCACCACTAGAAAACACTGCTTATCGATGTTTTTTTCATAAATAAGGGCCTTTACATTTGCTTTCTAAACTTTTCTAAATTTATATGAAATTTAAACAATTAATTACACAATATTAATAACCTAATATATTTTTTTGAAGCTGGAGTCATTACATTTCTGCCAGCTTTACCCAAAACTAGCGACTCTAGAGCCATGCTGGTACCCCCGTGATCATAACAATTAAGGGGGATGCAGTGACAATTTAGCGCTGCCATCCCTAAGTTTTCCCTTCACTGTGGCGTCCCAGCCATCAGGGCACTGCAGTGGGAGAGCTTTAATGGGGCTGTGCTGCAGTCCTCTGCCGTCCTTTTTAGTCCTGGCCTTACATCTATCCTGAAGAATAAAGCAATTATTTTTTTGTGTATACAGCTCAAAGACAGAGCTTTTTTCTCTGTGGTTGCACATAATTAACCATCCCTCCGGAGTGCTGTAGTGCTACCACGTTAGAGATATCAGCTGCATAATGAGAGGGGGAGGTTTAAGCTCTGAATCTGCAGGAACACTAGCAAGGAATGCCTACTGGGCTCTAAAACTGCAGCACTGCAAGAAGGGAACACCCACTGAGCTCTATAACTGCAGCACTGCAAGAAGGGAACACACACTGAGCTCTGTACTTGCAGCACTGCATGCAGGGAACACCCACTAAGCTCTGTACTTGCAGCACTGCATGCAGGGAACACCCACTGAGCTCTGTACTTGCAGCACCACAGTGAGGGATCCTCTTGGAGCTTTAAACCTGCAGCTTCACTAGCAGTGAATGCCTACTAAGCTCTCAACCTGCATCATTGCAAGTCAGGAATGCCTACTGAGCTGTGAAATTGCAGCACTGCAAGCAGGGAACACCCACTGAGCTTTGAATCTGCAGCGCTATAAGCAGGAAAATGTCTATCGAGCTCTGAACCTGCAGCAAAACACATTGGGAACGCTCACTAAGCTCTGAGCCTGCAGCACCACTAGCAGGGAACGTCCACTAAGCGCTAAAGCTGCAGCACCCCTAGCCGGAAACTCCCACTAAGCTCTGAACCTGCAGCACAAGCGGGAAACTCCCACTAAGCTCTGAACCTGCAGCACAAGCAGGAAACTCCCACTAAGCTCTGAACCTGCAGCACAAGCAGGAAACTCCCACTAAGCTCTGAACCTGCAGCACGAGCAGGAAACTCCCACTAAGCTCTGAACCTGCAGCACAAGCAGGAAACTCCCACTAAGCTCTGAACCTGCAGCACAAGCGGGAAACTCCCACTAAGCTCTGAACCTGCAGCACAAGCAGGAAATTCCCACTAAGCTCTGAACCTGCAGCACAAGCAGGAAACTCCCACTAAGCTCTGAACCTGCAGCACGAGCAGGAAACTCCCACTAAGCTCTGAACATGCAGCACAAGCAGGAAACTCCCACTAAGCTCTGAGCCTACAGCACAAGCGGGAAACTCCCACTAAGCTCTGAACCTGCAGCACAAGCAGGAAACTCCCACTAAGCTCTGAACCTGCAGCACAAGCAGGAAACTTCCACTAAGCTCTGAACCTGCAGCACCCCTAGCGGGAAACTCCCACTAAGCTCTGAACCTGCAGCACCCCTAGCGGGAAACTCCCACTAAGCTCTGAACCTGCAGCACAAGCGGGAAACTCCCACTAAGCTCTGAACCTGCAGCACAAGCAGGAAACTCCCACTAAGCTCTGAACCTGCAGCACAAGCAGGAAACTTTCACATTACGCTCTGAACCTGCAGTACAAGCAGGAAACTCCCACTAAGCTCTGAACCTGCAGCACAAGCGGGAAACTCCCACTAAGCTCTGAACCTGCAGCACAAGCGGGAAACTCCCACTAAGCTCTGAACCTGCAGCACAAGCGGGAAACTCCCACTAAGCTCTGAACCTGCAGCACAAGCGGGAAACTCCCACTAAGCTCTGAACCTGCAGCACAAGCGGGAAACTCCCACTAAGCTCTGAACCTGCAGCACCCCTAGCGGGAAACTCCCACTAAGCTCTGAACCTGCAGCACAAGCGGGAAAACGCCTCCTGAGCTCTGAACCTGCAGCAGTACAAGCACCTTGTATCTGCAAAACTTGCTTTGCTCCCCAGTATGAACCAAGCCTGGGAGATAATGGATTTCAAGTCCCCACTACCATAAAATGCCACGATAAAAAAAAGAAACCCTCAGGGCCGCGCTGTATCAGGCAAGGTTTATTGAGCAGCTTTGTCGGTGCATTCTAGTAGGAATATATGCAGGTCTAGTACAGAGGCAGGTAATGAATAGCTGTGCACCTATACAGGAGTGTGGCGGGAGGATCCAGGATCACATGCAGCCCAGCAGCTACATGGTTAATTCCTGCAGAGCAGAAGAAATTCGTTATCCCCGGAGCTGATAAATCTACAAATAATGTTAAGTAGCTGCAAGTTATGCTCCAGTCACACCCAGAGCTGTATTCACAATTCTGGCTCCTGCTTCGGAACCCTACAATCTTAGCCGGCGTGCCGTGATGCTCTGCATTTCTCGGCTGCTGGCCCATTATATACGTACACCGTGCATCCTCCAGAAGAAGAGTAGCTCCTACGATGCATCTGTGCTCTGCATTACAGCAGCCTGTACACAGCATGCTGCAGGAGTGGTGACTAACAGAATTGTGAATGCAGCTTTGGGTGTGACTGGAGATGTGAACTAGCACATAATATATTCGTGCAGCCTTCACTGTGAATTGAGGCAGGGTGACTGAACTCACCATGATGGCGTTGACGATGTCATTGTTGTTGTGCCTCAAGGCTCGCACTGCCTTGGCCCGGGAGACGTTGGCCTGCGCCATCACAAGCTCAATGTCCCGCACCTCCAGTCCGGTCTCGTCCACCTGCCGAGGAGAGAAGCAAAGGTCAATCGAATCGGCTTAAAGGAGCCCTCGAAACAAAACTGATGCCTGAGGGGGCAGAGCATGACACACGTGCTTTCTCCACGTGCACTAGCTCCCGGTCTATCGCAGGGTCTCTCCATAAGAGAAGGGCCCCCCCCCCCCATAAACCAATCCCAGTCCCTCCGGGCCAGAAGGCACCTGCAGGGGTCTGGGACCAGTGGCCATCCCTCAGCCGAAGCTGGAAAAGCGCCAGTCTTGCTCTGGCTGCCACCCCAGGTGTTGGCCAAGAGCCGAAGTTGAGGTCTGGCCAAGAGGTTTTGCAGAATCATAGTCATGCTTCGCCCCCTGAGGACCTCAATCGGGAAACCTGGGGGAAGGTTGGCAGCGTCTAACCTCCTCCTCCTCGCTCTCCTCCTTGATGGTCAGGGTGGGCGCCGTTTCCGTAATCAGCTGCGAATGCTCCATTGGGACTTTGAACTTCTCGGCGGCCTCTTTGTGCACTTGCTGCGAGAGATCTTCAATCTGATGGACAAGAGAAAGCGAAGATTCAGAGGCAAGAAGATGGCTGCCACCAGTGTGTCCGCTGGGCCCGCCCTACGGTGCGTGTAATGAGGGTAGGGTGGTGGTGGTCAGGATTGCACAGAAGAGCAGATGTTACTGCGCAGCTGCGGGTCTATGTCAGAGGTAGGGCAGGCTCTCCAGATGCCTGGTGCAGCGGCCCATCCTGCATGGCGCCCTAGACAGCGGTCTACTTTGCTAACCCCTCACCCCACCCCCGGTCTACGCCTGTCACCTTGGCTTCTCCAAACACGATATAGATGTCAGACGCAGGACTCTTGAACACGTCTGGCTTGGTTATGACGAATAAGATGTTCTTGGATTTCCGGATAGTGATCCTGCTGACGCCGTGAATCTGCCGGAGGCCGAGCTTGGACATTGCCTGGAGGCAAGGTGGACATGGGGTGATTTATGGTAGAAAAAGGTAAACGTGAAGTAGTCATCAACTTTGGGAAGAAAACATGGAGGCATTCTTCTAGAAACAGCGCCTCTCTTTTCGACAGGTCTTGTCTGGTATTGCAGCTCGGCTCTGTTGAAGTGAATAGGTCTGAGCTGCAGTACCAAACCCGACCTGTGGAAAAGAGTGGCGCTGTTTCCTGAAGCAGGTCACCGTGTTTTTTCTAATTTCATATTAATTTCTTTAAACAAATCAGCCGTATCTGGGAGCGTTGGTTGAGATTTAATATGGCCGCCATTACAGTCTCCATATGGGCTGTCTCCCAGCTCCTCTGGATCTGCAGCTCTATGGAGACCACCATCCAGGAGTCTGGGAAAGCTGGGTGATCAGCCCTTTAGAGACACTTTTCATACAGCTGGACTCAGGAGGGTTAACGTCTGTACACATTAGCATCATGTTTGCTTCTTCACTCCTGATCTTCATAAACCTGTGTTGTGCTTGCTCTGGGGTTGCCATGGGAGCATCAGCAGACTCCATGGACTTCCTGTCATGTGACCTCCACTCTTATGAATGTGGGTTTATGAGCTGAGGACTAATGACGGGAAGTCCACGTGGAGTTAGTCAGTTGATGCTACCATGACAGCAACACAGAGGAAATGAGGAAAGACGATGAGGTGAAGATTAGTAAAAGTTTATTTTCAACATGGAGCTCAGTGGATGTGAGGCAGATTTATCAAAACTTAGTTGCCCATAGCAACCAAACACATGCCACTTTTATTTTACCAGATCCCTTAACAACCTCTGAGTGCAGCTTTCATTTTACCAGAGCCAATAACAAACCAATCACAACGCAGCTTTCATTTTACCACAGCCAATAACAACCAATCACAACGCTGCTTTCATTTTAACACAGCTAATAACAACCAATCACAGTACAGCTTTCATTTTACCACAACCAATAACAACCAATCACAGTGCAGCTTTCATTTTACCAGGAAATGAGGAAAGACGATCCCTTAACAACCGATCAGAGTGCAGCTTTCATTTTACCAGAGCCAATAACAACCAATCACAACGCTGCTTTTATTTTACCAGAGCCAATAACAACCAATCACAGTGCAGCTTTCATTTTACCACAACCAATCACAGAGCAAATTTCATTTTATAAGAGCGGTGATGTGACTGGTTGCTATGGGCAACAGAAGCAGTTATCCTTTTTGAGAGCTTTATCAAGTCTCTTGAGCCCTACCATTTTAAAGGCACAGAAGCCCTTTTCACAGATCAGTGGGGAGGTTAGATGGAAAATTCCTCATACATACGTCTACCATTAGTGGCCGTGGTCTGGGGGCTGCAGGCATTTGTTACTTATTACCCCCAAACACTTCTGTCCTCTTATAGCACTGGTATTTCTTTAACCCACTGAGGCAATAGACCTCAGAAGCGAGTGCGCCCCCTAGAGTTACACCACTGATAACAGCGCTGTCCCTTTAAGAGCAACAAGCGTTCCTTCGCAAGCAGCAGCCATTAAAGGGCTGTGTCTGTGTGAAGCAATTTCCATCGATCACCTCATGAATGATTCATCACTCACCTTCCTGGCCTTCTTCTCGCTCCGGCTCTGCTTGGCCTTGCTGATGGATTCCTCTCCGGAACCCACGCAGTGTGCCAGCTGGTTCTGCAGGAAGACAAATGGACGAGGTCAGAGACGAGCGGCAGTCAGAGCAGTTTACCCGCTGATCGTCCCCTGAGGCCTCTCTAAGAAAAACCGAGCGCCAGTGAAATGTTCTGCAGATATCTGTTCACCAGCAGTCACCGCCCAGAGCCAGAGGTTCCCAGCAATGGAGGTGCCAGGGCGGGCTGGGAGAGTCAGGAGCCTGCACGTCTTCATGTAGTGGGCATATTTACCAAGGTTTCCGTTGGTAAAATTGGGACATATAAGCCCCACCCTTGGGAACGCCCGACCCGCCAGGGAACTCTTATTTATGGCCGGAGTTTGTGTTATCCCCACCCATTTTCAGCCCCGGATATCACAAATTTGGCAGGACTGTCTCCGAAAATCAGGGATAGTCCCGGCAAATTCGGGACAGGTGGCAACTATTCATGAGTCAGCGGCACAGTACCTGGCCGGAGGTGCTCCGGGGCTCCGTCAGATCGGCTTCTTCCAGCTCAGGGAGGGATTCATCGTTACTTTCTGTGTCATTACAGGAACCTGCAGAAAAGGCAAATATTTAGAGGCAAATCCCAAACATTTGTCAGACAAAAAGGTTGCAAGTCACTAGTTCTGTTGGCGCTTTGTTTGCCTGATACAGAACTCCAAACCTCGTGCATAGACATAGTTACATAATGCAATCCTGTCTGCAGCTATCCACCACTAGAGGGAACTCAGGAGCTCACTACATACAGATATATACAGCCACCACTAGAGAGAGCTCAGGAGATTACTACATACAGATATATACAGCCACCACTAGAGGGAGCTCAGGAGATGACTACATACAGATATATACAGCCACCACTAGAGGGAACTCAGGAGCTCACTACATACAGATATATACAGCCACCACTAGAGAGAGCTCAGGAGATTACTACATACAGATATATACAGCCACCACTAGAGGGAGCTCAGGAGATGACTACATACAGATATATACAGCTACCACTAGAGGGAGCTCAGGAGATTACTACATACAGATACATACAGTAACCACTAGAGGGAGCTCAGGAGATTACTATATACAGATATATACAGCCACCACTAGAGGGAGCTCAGGAGATTACTGCATACAGATATATACAGCCACCACTAGAGGGAGCTCAGGAGATTACTACATACAGATATATACAGCCACCACTAGAGGGAGCTCAGGAGATTACTACATACAGATATATACAGCCACCACTAGAGGAGCTCAGGAGATTACTACATACAGATATATACAGCCACCACTAGAGGAGCTCAGGAGATTACTACATACAGATATATACAGCCACCACTAGAGGGAGCTCAGGAGATTACTGCATACAGATATATACAGCCACCACTAGAGGGAGCTCAGGAGATTACTACATACAGATATATACAGCCACCACTAGAGGGAGCTCAGGAGATTACTACATACAGATATATACAGCCACCACTAGAGGGAGCTCCGGAGATTACTACATACAGATATATACAGCCACCACTAGAGGGAGCTCAGGAGATTACTACATACAGATATATACCGCCACCACTAGAGGGAGCTCAGCAGATTACTACATACAGATATATACAGCCACCACTAGAGGGAGCTCACGAGCTCACTACATACAGATATATAAATTCACCACTAGAGGGAGCTCAGGAGATTATTACATACAGATATATACAGCCACCACTAGAGGGAGCTCAGGAGATTACTGCATACAGATATATAAAGCCACCACTAGAGGGAGCTCAGGAGATTACTGCATACAGATATATACAGCCACCACTAGAGGGAGCTCAGGAGATTACTATATACAGATATATACAGGCACCACTAGAGGGAGCTCAGGAGATTACTATATACAGATATATACAGGCACCACTAGAGGGAGCTCAGGAAATTACTGCATACAGATATATACAGCCACCACTAGAGGGAGCTGAGCAGATTACTACACACAGATATATACAGCCACTACTAGAGGGAGCTCAGAAGATTACTGCATACAGATATATACAGCCACCACTAGAGGGAGCTCAGGAGATTACTACATACAGATATATACAGCCACCACTAGAGGGAGCTCAGGAGACTACATATAGATATATACAGCCACCACTAGAAAGAGCTCAGGAGATTACTGCATACAGATATATACAGCCACCACTAGAGGGAGCTCAGGAGATTACTGCATACAGATATATACAGCCACCACTAGAGAGAGCTCAGGAGATTACTGCATACAGATATATACAGCCACCACTAGAGGGAGCTCAGGAGATTACTACATACAGATATATACAGCCACCACTAGAGGGAGCTCAGGAGATTACTACATACAGATATATACAGCCACCACTAGACCGAGCTCAGGAGAATACTGCATACAGATATATACAGCCACCACTATAGGGTGCTCAGGAAATTACCGCATACAAATATATACAGCCACCACTAGAGGGAGCTAAGGAGATTACTGCATACAGATATATACAGCCACCACTAGAGGGAGCTCAGGAGATTACTACATACAGATATATACAGCCACCACTAGAGGGAGCTCAGGAGATTACTACATACAGATATATACAGCCACCACTAGAGGGAGCTCAGGAGATTACTACATACAGATATATACAGCCACCACTAGAGGAGCTCAGGAGATTACTACATACAGATATATACAGCCACCACTAGAGGGAGCTCAGGAGATTACTGCATACAGATATATACAGCCACCACTAGAGGGAGCTCAGGAGATTACTACATACAGATATATACAGCCACCACTAGAGGGAGCTCAGGAGATTACTACACACAGATATATACAGCCACCACTAGAGGGAGCTCAGGAGATTACTACATACAGATATATACAGACACCACTAGAGGGAGCTCAGGAGATTACTACATACAGATATATACAGCCACCACTAGAGGGAGCTCAGGACATTACTACATACAGATATATACAGCCACCACTAGAGGGAGCTCAGGAGATTACTACATACAGATATATACAGTCACCACTAGAGGGAGCCCATGACATTACTACATACAGATATATACAGCCACCACTAGGGGGAGCTCAGGAGATTACTACATACAGATATATACAGCCACCACTAGAGGGAGCTCAGGAGATTACTGCATACAGATATATACAGCCACCACTAGAGGGAGCTCAGGAGATTACTACATACAGATATATACAGCCACCACTAGAGGGAGCTCAGGAGATTACTGCATACAGATATATACAGCCACTACTAGAGGGAGCTCAGGAGATTACTACATACAGATATATACAGCCACCACTAGAGGGAGCTCAGGAGATTACTACATACATATATATATATATTGCCACCACTTAAAGCCCTGTTACACAGTAACCCCTGATATAGAAATGTGTGTTAACCATTTGGCAACAAGGGTTATAGGTTGAACATGATCAGGACAGGTTTATAAAGTCCAGTTGTAAATTAAAATGTTTCCATCCACCGACAGCAAGCAGAGATCTTGGAAATGGTGTGGAATTGAAACAAAGCGCATTACCAGATGGGTGCTTTAACCGAGTATAATGAATATTCAGTGCAATTCAATCTGCTCCATCTGACTCTGCTCATGCCTTACCTCTGTGACTGAGCGCCTCACACCCTTGCTGCCTCAGAAGAGGTTTGCTGATGCCCAGCAGGGTCACTGCCGACGTCTCCCGCAGCAGGTGCATCTCCTGCCCTTGGGACGTTAGCTCACTGTCACTGGAGGAGGTCGGTTCAGATGGGGGGCAGGTCATTTGGGTTTTCTTTCCCACCTGTTCTTGGCTATGTACGGCTCTTGGACACCGGCTGACCTCTGTGCTCAGATTGGGGGTTGTAGTGCTGCCTTCAGGAGCTGAAGGCAATAATATGAAATGTATTGATAATGAAACAAGTGACAGAAGAAATATAATGTAGTCAGTTATAACAGGGGCCCCTCCCCCAGAATGGTCTTCTGACTACGACTACATTACCTAGTGCAGACTTGGGGGCAATATGGGGTACACTGAGTAGCCCTCATCTAGATGACCTGGTACGGATTCAGGAATAGTTAACCTGGTGTAACAGGCAACCAAGTAAAATTACCTGATGCAAACTTTTTGGAATCCAGGTGTTCAGGAGCAGACGGGTGCTTGATTACTTTTTGATCCTGGGGTCGACCATCAGGAATGGGGGACAGAGGATTCATGGGAGGCACTTTACTTATAGCAGAGCCAGGGTTCATAGAGTCTGGAGTAGGCGATACAGCAGCTTCAGTTTTGGGCGCTACATGCAGGCAGAGCTTGTGGTCAACGTCCACTTTGGACGACTTGTCCTGGTGGTCACTATTAGTTGGGCTCTTGCTGAGGAGGTTAGTGGTCCTCAGTTCTGGTTTAGGCTTGTCCTCCGCTTTCTTCACCTTATGGGATGACTGATCATGTAAGTTTTCAGGTGCAAGACAAGTCTTCTCTGCAACTTTCTTTTCCTTCATGGAGCTTCTATCTACGTTGGCAGACCTCAATGTCTTATCCTGACTTATCTCGATCCTTGGCTGCGTTTCCATATGGTGTGTAAATCCAGCTGTTTTCTTTTTGGACTCTCCATTATTCGCCTTAATTTTCTTGTTTTCTGATGAAGCTACGACCTCAAGATCAACATCTCTACTATCAATGACCTGGGCGGTTTTAATTGAGGATAGGGAAGAACTGACTTCTGAAGAACTTGACCGACTAATGAGATCCAATGCCTCCAATTTACCGAATGAACCTTGTAGCAGCTTGGACATTTCCTGAATGTCTTCGGCCATCTCCATTTTGTCTGTCCTTGGTTTGGACGTTAAACCTGACAAGGCAGTGGCCAACAGTAGAGGGTCGTCTTGTCTTGTGTCACCACATAGTTCATGTTGTGTACTCATTCCTTCCGTTCTGTTAGATATCGGTGGAGTACTTTTTAACTTGTGATGAGTTTCTTCTAGTTTCCGAGCTTTACTAGCTGAAGACCCTTCTAAGTTAACATTTGATAGCAAACTGTGTGACATGTTCTCGTCTTGTGAATTATTGTTACATAGCAGCTTGACCTGCTCTCTGGCGTCTGGACACATCAGGGCAGATTTGTGATTTTCTGAACAATTTTCATCTGAACGGTCAGTGCTGAGAAGACTTGGGTGGAGTGAAGAAGATGGAAGGGTCAATGGGTTATATGCAGTATCTCCTATGCTTGCTGAGATACATGAGTCTTGATCGTTATCAGTGGTTGATTCATTTTCTAGGGTCTCGTCTTTACCAGTTTTATCATGAGACAGATTGTTTTTGTTGAGTTGCCTATTTCCTTCTTCAAGTTCGAAAGTTTTTGCCAATTCTGTAATACTGGTTACTGTAATGTCATGTTCTGGCTGACTATCAAATTCGAGAGCTTCTTGACTATCTCCATTCTTCTCAGCTTGTTTGCTGCTCTGCAGAACATCTTCCCTGTCTGGTGGTTCCTTACAAACAGGATGATCATGTATATTACTTGACTCGCTTGGTTTGGAAACTTGGCACCCGATAGGTCCTTGGTTGTCCTCGGCTACTGACTCATCGGGTTTGGAAGGACATACAGTCAACAATTCCCTTTCCAAAGAATAAGGACATTTTTTAAAGCTCTCCAGTACCACGTTACTTGTTTGTTGGTCATCTTGTTCATTGGAAATTTTATTTGACTTTACTAATTGATCTGTGGGATTCTCTGAAGTTTTCGGAGATGACGGTGGAGATAAGGTATGAGTTGATGGTACATGGTTTGTTAGGCTAATGTCATCAGCTTTAGTTAAGAAGTCATTTTGGTCAATAGTGAATGAAGATGTATTTTCACCCAACCCAGACATTTCACTGGTGATTGAGTCCTCTGTAAAATCATCCACAACCAATGTCATGTTGGATTCTTTCTTATTAGTTCTTGCTGTACTTGAATGGTTGTATCTGTCAGCAATGTCATTATCTGCACTGGTTGCTGCAGAATCTTCTATAGTTGATCTGTCGAGATGCGTCTGTTCTTCCTCTATGTTACAGGACAGTTGATCTGTAATATAAGCAGCAGCAGCAGCTTCTTCTTGTTGTTTTTGAATTTGAGCAAGAAGTGAAGGTCGGTCCAAGAGTTTCACTTCTTCTGGGTCTTCTTCAGATTCATAGCATGCAAACAACTCTTCATTGGCTGAATCTTCTACATGAGCGCTTTCTTCCTCACTTCTATCTATGTCTAAAGGTTCTACAGTACACGCCTGCTCTTGGGAGACACTGCTATCCTCTTTATTTTCACATTTCACAGTGAAATATCTTTCATCTTCAGCCAGATGCACGGCCATGGAAGTTCTCCTTCCGTTCTCATCGTCTAGTGTCTTGTCAACTTGGTGGGTTTGTCCAGTTGTGCACAAAGGAGGTAAAGTATCCAACTCTTCATCAGTATCAAAGCAAGCAATCAAACATTCCCCAACATTGCCAATTCCAGCTCGAAGAAGATGGTCCATTTCAGAGGATGATGAGGATGACTGTTGTTCTACAGGGCTATCAGACCATGTCCGCTCTGCTCCTTCTTTTAGCCTCTGAGATAATTCAGAATTAGATTCCATTTTAGCTTCGGTTGTAAGAACTAAAGTGCTTCTTATGGGTTCTTCATCTGTATCTTGAGGAGCTTTGCTGGTACTTGAGTCTTCAAGCTCGCTGGAGCTGTCTTGCGTGGTGGAAGGATCATCAGAAAAAACTTGTTCTAGATGGGATAATCTGACCCCTTCATCATGTTTTTCACTCCCAAGTCCTTTCTCTTCATTTGTTACATCACTGACTTTGACAATTTGTTCTTCAATTCCAAGAAGATTTTCACCATTCACATCCAGAGCCATAAACACTGCACATTCTTCCTCTGAGTCAGAGAGATCGGATGATGTCTCCATCTCGCTCTCACAGCCAGAATTGGAAGAATCATGTTGGCCTTTTACTGGGCCCTCTGTGCTCTGAACAGCAGCATCCGTGGTCACCGCATACTCCTCTGTGCCATAGCGTTTATCATCCTCTTCTCCATCATAAGAGGCTGAATCTGAGGACTCTGAGGTGTCATCCTGATATGCAAATGATTCATCTACCCCTTCATTGATTGATGTCTCGGACAATGAGTGAAGATATGATGCTGAGGTGCTATCATCCTTATCATCCTCACCATCTACTTTCTCTTCTCCATCGATTGCCTCACTTTCAGCTGATTCTCC
Source organism: Bufotes viridis (assembly GCA_033119425.1). Classification (NCBI taxonomy): domain Eukaryota; kingdom Metazoa; phylum Chordata; class Amphibia; order Anura; family Bufonidae; genus Bufotes; species Bufotes viridis. The sequence continues at coordinate 392,402,032 of CM065593.1, forward strand.
TTGAGGGAATAACGTGATCTCCATCGATTCGGCCTCAAATATTAAACTTCCCCGGAATGGAAGCATAAAAGCGGGAATCATGTGATCATTCTCAGCGCTTGCCAAGCTTACCGTGTGAAGTTCCTGCTGGCTTGCTGGCTGTAGGGCACCATCAACATTTTCAGAGCAGCCTGCCAAAGGTGCTTGCTGGGGCTCCTGTACTGAAGACACCGTGCTCATGAATTCAGGACATAGAGGTATGCTCGTAAAAGATGGGGCAAAGTCTGTTTCCCATTCATCTTCATCTTCCTCCTCTTCGCTAGAATCGATTTCACAAGGGTACCCATCTATAAGATCATCATTGGCTGGAGAGAAGTCTTCAGGGTCCATATCTCTTTCGTAGAGTTCTGGAATATCTTCATCTTCCAACATGTCTGGAGACATGCAACATGGGTCCTCACACAGACTTTGGTTGTCTGGATACGGGGTGGGAGATTCAATATTGTCCACATCCGCCATTAAATTTGGGGAACATGAAGGAGAGCCACTAGAGGCGACTGAGGACGTCCAGCTGCCACCTTCTGCAGTGACGTAGGATCCAGAGGGTGATGTTGGAGGAGAAGACATATTGTCATTGTCAAGGTCGTTGTGTTCTTCATTGAGGTGGCTCTTGGAGTAAGCGTGGTGTTTATACTGGCTGTAGGCAGTTTTTACTGGCGTGGATGGAGCAGTGGTGTATGGGTCGGAGTCAGTGGGAGGCTTAGCTTTTGATGAGTGGACATCTATCCCTGTGGAGCTGAGGGGTGACTCTTTGGTGGGTTTGAGAAATGAAGGCACATCAGCTACAGATTCACCCTGAGAAAATAATTCAGCTTTCAATGCAAACGCTCCACTGGTCTCAAAGTGCAAATCGTCAGTGGACTCGGACACAATGGCTTTGTCACGCTCTTGTACTGGATTCCCTTCCACTTTAGGGTGACGTAAGTGCAATGTTACTTCCTGCAAAGCATCCCCAAATACCATCTCCCTCTCAGGAATTGTGTGCAACCTATTTATATTCCCTTTTTCCTCAGGGCTACAAGATGTCTCTTCCCCCATCACAATTCTGGTGTCCAAAGCATCCGGCGTTATAACCTCTTCAGGACGGTGTTGCTCGGTTTCCTCTGGCTCTTCCTCTTGGGTCACAGTTGACTCCTCCGATATCTTGGAAGGAAGATGCAGAGTACCAATGGCGTTCCCGGGAGGCATCTCACTGCTTGCACCCTCAGGCTGAGGTCTGTGTCCTTCTTTGGCCTGGAGGCATGGGACCACCAGGGCTATGTTGGGGGAACATGCAGGGCTAACCAATGGAGATTCTTCTAATGGGCTTAAACACTTGGGGGTGGTGGAATCGCTACTTGGAGTTGACGCCGTGGAAGCAACTGGAGATGAACCTGAAAAGAAGAAGAGAGAAACACGAATGAATTTATGCTGTATGTGGACCGTAATAATACTAAATAGCCTTGTGATACTTCAGTAAAATAAGGCTGTAGGCGGTACTAGTTTACATTGACTAGGCTAGGAACCTACACCGATCTAATAGGGCCCCATAGAAAACACAGTATAGGCCTCCTATCCCACCCAGTTTCACAGTACGCATGAAGCAACAAGCAGCATCCTAGATTTCTGATTAATTAGAATTTTTCAATTAAGTGAAAGACATTTTTTATTAAATAATTGTAATAAAAAACAGTCTGCTCTGACTCTGGGAGTGCACAGAGACTGATACAGTTACCATTGAATGCAATGGAAGCTGTAATAAACACTTTGCAATGAGATCCCCCCATGAAAATGCCCTGTTTTCCTCTCAGGAACTGAAGTTCAGCGCCGCACCCTTTTACCCCCATCCTCCCAGGCCCCAAAACAGTCATGTGGTCTGGTTCCATGAAAGATACACCACTAGTCACAACCAGTTCATGTAAGGATTCAGCATCAACATGAAACCCATCATTTCCGAAGATCGAACACATCAGGTGATTGACATATGCCACACATGCCAAGAGCAGATACTGAGGATTACACCCAGTATACAGGAGAAGTGGTACTGTGCAGTATATATATACAGAATAAGAGCAGATACTGAGGATTACACCCAGTATACAGGAGAGGAGAAGTGGTACTGTGCAGTGTATATATATACAGAATAAGAGCAGACACTGAGGATTACACCCAGTATACAGGACAGGAGAAGTGGTACTGTGCAGTGTATATATATACAGAATAAGAGCAGATACTGAGGATTACACCCAGTATACAGGACAGGAGAAGTGGTACTGTGCAGTGTATATATATACAGAATAAGAGCAGATACTGAGGATTACACCCAGTATACAGGAGAAGTGGTACTGTGCAGTGTATATATACAGAATAAGGGCAGATACTGAGGATTACACCCAGTATACAGGACAGGAGAAGTGGTACTGTGCAGTGTATATATATACAGAATAAGAGCAGATACTGAGGATTACACCCAGTATACAGGAGAAGTGGTACTGTGCAGTGTATATATACAGAATAAGAGCAGATACTGAGGATTACACCCAGTATACAGGACAGGAGAAGTGGTACTGTGCAGTGTATATATATACAGAATAAGAGCAGATACTGAGGATTACACCCGGTATACAGGAGAAGTGGTACTGTGCAGTGTATATATATATATACAGAATAAGAGCAGATACTGAGGATTACACCCAGTATACAGGACAGGAGAAGTGGTACTGTGCAGTGTATATATATACAGAATAAGAGCAGACACTGAGGATTACACCCAGTATACAGGACAGGAGAAGTGGTACTGTGCAGTGTATATATATACAGAATAAGAGCAGATACTGAGGATTACACCCAGTATACAGGACAGGAGAAGTGGTACTGTGCAGTGTATATATATACAGAATAAGAGCAGATACTGAGGATTACACCCAGTATACAGGAGAAGTGGTACTGTGCAGTGTATATATACAGAATAAGGGCAGATACTGAGGATTACACCCAGTATACAGGACAGGAGAAGTGGTACTGTGCAGTGTATATATATACAGAATAAGAGCAGATACTGAGGATTACACCCAGTATACAGGAGAAGTGGTACTGTGCAGTGTATATATACAGAATAAGAGCAGATACTGAGGATTACACCCAGTATACAGGACAGGAGAAGTGGTACTGTGCAGTGTATATATATACAGAATAAGAGCAGATACTGAGGATTACACCCAGTATACAGGACACGAGAAGTGGTACTGTGCAGTGTATATATATATATACAGAATAAGAGCAGATACTGAGGATTACACCCAGTATACAGGACAGTAGAAGTGGTACTGTGCAGTGTATATATATACAGAATAAGAGCAGATACTGAGGATTACACCCAATATACAGGACAGGAGAAGTGGTACTGTGCAGTGTATATATACAGAGTAAGAGCAGATACTGAGGATTACACCCAGTATACAGGACAGGAGAAGTGGTACTGTGCAGTGTATATATACAGAATAAGAGCAGATACTGAGGATTACACCCAGTATACAGGACAGGAGAAGTGGTACTGTGCAGTGTCCATATATACAGAATAAGAGCAGATACTGAGGATTACACCCAGTATACAGGACAGGAGAAGTGGTACTGTGCAGTGTATATATATACAGAATAAGAGCAGATACTGAGGACTACACCCAGTATACAGGACAGGAGAAGTGGTACTGTGCAGTGTATATATATACAGAATAAGAGCAGATACTGAGGACTACACCCAGTATACAGGACAGGAGAAGTGGTACTGTGCAGTGTATATATACAGAATAAGAGCAGATACTGAGGATTACACCCAGTATACAGGACAGGAGAAGTGGTACTGTGCAGTGTATATATATACAGAATAAGAGCAGATACTGAGGATTACACCCAGTATACAGGACAGGAGAAGTGGTACTGTGCAGTGTGTATATATACAGAATAAGAGCAGATACTGAGGATTACACCCAGTATACAGGACAGGAGAAGTGGTACTGTGCAGTGTATATATATACAGAATAAGAGCAGATACTGAGGATTACACCCAGTATACAGGACAGGAGAAGTGGTACTGTGCAGTGTGTATATATACAGAATAAGAGCAGATACTAAGGATTACACCCAGTATACAGGACAGGAGAAGTGGTACTGTGCAGTGTATATATATACAGAATAAGAGCAGATACTAAGGATTACACCCGGTATACAGGACAGGAGAAGTGGTACTGTGCAGAGTATATATACAGAATAAGAGCAGATACTGAGTATTACACCCGGTATACAGGAGAAGTGGTACTGTGCAGTGTCCATAGATACAGAATAAGAGCAGATACTGAGGATTACACCCAGCATACAGGAGAAGTGGTACTGTGCAGTGTATATATACAGAATAAGAGCAGATACTGAGGATTACACCCAGTATACAGGACAGGAGAAGTGGTACTGTGCAGTGTATATATATACAGAATAAGAGCAGATACTGAGGATTACACCCAGTATACAGGACAGGAGAAGTGGTACTGTGCAGTGTATATATATACAGAATAAGAGCAGATACTGAGGATTACACCCGGTATACAGGACAGGAGAAGTGGTACTGTGCAGTGTATATATATACAGAATAAGAGCAGATACTGAGGATTACACCCAGTATACAGGACAGGAGAAGTGGTACTGTGCAGTGTATATATACAGAATAAGAGCAGATACTGAGGATTACACCCAGTATACAGGACAGGAGAAGTGGTACTGTGCAGTGTATATATATACAGAATAAGAGCAGATACTGAGGATTACACCCAGTATACAGGACAGGAGAAGTGGTACTGTGCAGTGTATATATATACAGAATAAGAGCAGATACTGAGAATTACACCCAGTATACAGGACAGGAGAAGTGGTACTGTGCAGTGTATATATATACAGAATAAGAGCAGATACTGAGGATTACACCCAGTATACAGGAGAAGTGGTACTGTGCAGTGTATATATATACAGAATAAGAGCAGATACTGAGGATTACACCCAGTATACAGGACAGGAGAAGTGGTACTGTGCAGTGTATATATATACAGAATAAGAGCAGATACTGAGGATTACACCCAGTATACACGAGAAGCGGTACTGTGCAGTGTCTCAGTTCTGGGGTGCAGAGCTGCTGTCAGGGTCTAGTATGATATGCTGCATTGTAGAAGGTTAGCAGAGCTGAGCCGGCGCTTTGTATTTCAGTATCTGGTGCCGGGTGACTACCTCGTCTTCTCCCCGGGGAGCTATTGAACAATCTGCACATTCACTGCTGACATCAGAAATCTCCTCCTTACTTTCTGTTTTCGGGCATGGTGTAGGATCCAGTGACGTATAGCAGTACCAGTACGACACTTTAACAGCTCTGCACTGCTCCGTCATCACCCTCTCATATGGAAAAGGAACCTGTGGGCCCTTCATACAGTAGGGCCCAAGACTGCGCCCCATATTCCCAGAGCAAACCCCTGTTCATGGAAAGTTATAATAGAAATATATATAAGAGCCCTGGACAGATATCCTATAACCGTGTCCTCCACAGTGCCCCCATAACAGTGTCCTCCACAGTGCTCCCATAACAGTGTCATCCACAGATCCCCCATAACAGTGACATCCACAGATCCCCCATAACAGTGTCCTCCACAGTGCTCCCATAACAGTGACCTCCACAGATCCCCCATAACAGTGTCATCCACAGATCCCCCATAACAGTGTCATCCACAGATCCTCCATAACAGTGTCATCCACAGATCCCCCATAACAGTGTCCTCCACAGTGCCCCCATAACAGTGACATCCACAGCGCCCCCATAACAGTGACATCCACAGCGCCCCCATAACAGTGTCATCCACAGATCCCCCATAACAGAGTCCTCCACAGTGCTCCCATAACAGTGACCTCCACAGATCCCTCATAACAGTGACATCCACAGTGCCCCATAACAGTGACATCCACAGATCCCCCATAACAGTGTTATCCACAGATCCCCCATAACAGTGACATCCACAGATCCCCCATAACAGTGTCCTCCACAGATCCCCCATAACAGTGTCATCCACAGTGCCCCCATAACAGTGACATCCACAGATCCCCCATAACAGTGACATCCACAGTGCCCCCATAACAGTGACATCCACAGTGCCCCCATAACAGTGACATCCACAGTGCCCCCATAACAGTGACATCCACAGATCCCCCATAACAGTGACATCCACAGATCACCCATAACAGTGTCATCCACAGATCCCCCATAACAGTGTCCTCCACAGATCCCCCATAACAGTGACATCCACAGCGCCCCCATAACAGTGTTATCCACAGATCCCCCATAACAGTGTCATCCACAGATCCCCCATAACAGTGTCCTCCACAGATCCCCCATAACAGTGACATCCACAGATCTCCCCATAACAGTGACATCCACAGATCCCCCATAACAGTGTCCTCCACAGATCCCCCATAACAGTGACATCCACAGATCTCCCCATAACAGTGACCTCCACAGATCCCCCATAACAGTGTCCTCCACAGATCCCCCATAACAGTGACATCCACAGATCTCCCCATAACAGTGACCTCCACAGATCCCCCATAACAGTGACATCCACAGATCTCCCCATAACAGTGACCTCCACAGTGCCCCCATAACAGTGTCCTCCACTGTGCCTCTATAACAGTGTCCTCCACAGTGCCGCCATAACAGTGACCTCCACAGCGCCCCCATAACAGAGCCCGCATAACAGTGACCTCCGCAGTGCCCCCATTACAGTTTCATCCACAGCGCCCCCATAACAGTGTCCTCCACAGTGCCTTCCACAGTGCCTCCATGACAGTGTCCTCCACAGTGCCCCCATAACAGTGCCCTCCACAGTGCCTGCATAACAGTGACCTCCACAGTACCCCATAACAGTGACATCCACAGATCCCCCATAACAGTGACATCCACAGATCCCCCATAACAGTGACATACACAGTGACCCCATAACAGCGACATACAAAGTGCCTCCATAACAGTGTCCTCCACTGTGCCCCATAACAGTGTCCTCCACAGTGCCTCCATAACAGTGTCCTCCACAGTGCCTCCATAACAGTGTCCTCCACAGTGCCCACATAACAGTGCTCTCCATGGTGCCCCCATAACGGTTCCCTCCACAGACGTCCTATAACAGCGCCCTCCACTGACATACAATAACAATGCCCCTCCACAGACATCCTATAACAGTGCCCCTCCGCAGACATCCTATAACAGTGCCCCTCCACAGACATCCTATAACAGTGCCCTCTACAGACATCCTATAACAGTGCCCTCCACAGACGTCCTATAACAGTGCCCTCCACAGACATCTTATAACAGTGCCCTCCACAGACGTCCTATAACAGCGCCCTCCACAGACATCCTATAACAGCGCCCTCCACAGACGTCCAATAATAGTGCCCTCCACAGACATCTTATAACAGTGCCCTCCACAGACATCCTATAACAGTGTCCTCCACAGACGTCCTATAACAGTGTCCTCCACAGACATCCTATAACAGTGTCCTCCACAGTGACTCCATAACAGTGTCCTCCACAGTGCCTCCATAACAGTGTCCTCCACAGTGCCCCCATAACACTGCCCTCCACAGACGTCCTATAACAGTGCCCTCCACAGACGTCCTATAACAGTGCCCTCCACAGACGTCCTATAACAGTGCCCTCCACAGACGTCCTGTAACAGCGCCCTCCACAGACGTCCTATAACAGTGCCCCCCACAGACGTCCTATAACAGTGCCCTCCACAGACACCCTATAAAAGTACCCTCCACAGACATCCTATAACAGTGCCCTCCACGGACGTCCTATAACAGTGCCCCCCACGGACATCCTATAACAGTGCCCTCCACGGACATCCTATAACAGTGCCCTCCACGGACATCCTATAACAGTGCCCTCCACAGACATCCTATAACAGTGCCCTCCGCAGACATCCTATAACAGCGTCCTCCACAGACATCCTATAACAGTGCCCTCCACAGACATCCTATAACAGCGCCCTCCACAGACATCCTTTAACAGTCCCCTCCACAGACATCCTATAACAGTGCCCTCCACAGACATCCTATAACAGTGCCCTCCACAGACATCCTATAACAGTGCCCTCCACAGACATCCTATAACAGTGCCTCCACAGACATCTATAACAGTGCTCCACAGACATCCTATAACAGTGCCCTCACAGACGTCCTATAACAGTGCCTCCACAGACATCCTATAACAGCGCTCCACAGACATCCTATAACAGTGCCCTCCACAGACATCCTATAACAGTGCCCTCCACAGACATCCTATAACAGTGCCCTCCACAGACATCCTATAACAGTGCCCTCCACAGACATCCTATAACAGTGCCCTCCACAGACATCCTATAACAGTGCCCTCCACAGACATCCTATAACAGTGCCCTCCGCAGACATCCTATAACAGCGTCCTCCACAGACATCCTATAACAGTGCCCTCCACAGACATCCTATAACAGCGCCCTCCACAGACATCCTATAACAGTGCCCTCCACAGACATCCTATAACAGTGCCTCCACAGACATCCTATAACAGTGCCCTCCACAGACATCCTATAACAGTGCCCTCCACAGACGTCCTATAACAGTGCCCTCCACAGACATCCTATAACAGTGCCCTCCACAGACATCTCTATAACAGTGCCCTCCACAGACATCCTATAACAGTGCCCTCCACAGACATCCTATAACAGTGCCCTCCACAGACATCCTATAACAGTGCCCTCCACAGACATCCTATAACAGTGCCCTCCACAGACATCCTATAACAGTGCCCTCCACAGACATCCTATAACAGCGCCCTCCACAGACATCCTATAACAGTGCCCTCCACAGACATCCTATAACAGTGCCCTCCACAGACATCCTATAACAGTGCCCTCCACAGACATCCTATAACAGTGCCCTCCACAGACATCCTATAACAGTGCCCTCCACAGACATCCTATAACAGTGCCCTCCACAGACATCCTATAACAGTGCCCTCCACAGACATCCTATAACAGTGCCCTCCACAGACATCCTATAACAGTGCCCCTCCACAGACATCCTATAACAGTGCCCTCCACAGACATCCTATAACAGTGCCCTCCACAGACATCCTATAACAGTGCCCTCCACAGACATCCTATAACAGTGCCCTCCACAGACATCCTATAACAGTGCCCTCCACAGACATCCTATAACAGTGCCCCTCCACAGACATCCTATAACAGTGCCCTCCACAGACGTCCTATAACAGTGCCCTCCACAGACATCCTATAACAGTGCCCTCCACAGACATCCTATAACAGTGCCCTCCACAGACGTCCTATAACAGTGCCCTCCACAGACATCCTATAACAGTGCCCTCCACAGACATCCTATAACAGTGCCCTCCACAGACATCCTATAACAGTGCCTCCACAGACATCCTATAACAGTGCCTCCACAGACATCCTATAACAGTGCCCTCCACAGACATCCTATAACAGCGCCCTCCACAGACATCCTATAACAGTGCCCTCCACAGACATCCTATAACAGCGCCCTCCACTGACATACAATAACAATGCCCCTCCACAGACATCCTATAACAGTGCCCCTCCACAGACATCCTATAACAGTGCCCTCCACAGACATCCTATAACAGTGCCCTCTACAGACATCCTATAACAGTGCCCTCCACAGACGTCCTATAACAGTGCCCTCCACAGACATCCTATAACAGTGCCCTCCACAGACGTCCTATAACAGTGCCCTCCACAGACATCCTATAACAGCGCCCTCCACAGACGTCCAATAATAGTGCCCTCCACAGACATCTTATAACAGTGCCCTCCACAGACATCCTATAACAGTGTCCTCCACAGACGTCCTATAACAGTGTCCCTCCACAGACATCCTATAACAGTGTCCTCACAGTGACTCCATAACAGTGTCCTCTACAGTGCCTCCATAACAGTGTCCTCCACAGTGCCCCCATAACACTGCCCTCCACAGACGTCCTATAACAGTGCCCTCCACAGACGTCCTATAACAGTGCCCTCCACAGACGTCCTATAACAGTGCCCTCCACAGACGTCCTGTAACAGTGCCCTCCACAGACGTCCTATAACAGTGCCCTCCACAGACGTCCTATAACAGTGCCCTCCACAGACACCCTATAACAGTGCCCTCCACAGACATCCTATAACAGTGCCCTCCACGGACGTCCTATAACAGTGCCCTCCACGGACATCCTATAACAGTGCCCTCCACAGACATCCTATAACAGTGCCCTCCACGGACATCCTATAACAGTGCCCTCCACAGACATCCTATAACAGTGCCCTCCACAGACATCCTATAACAGTGCCCTCCACAGACATCCTATAACAGTGCCCTCCACAGACATCCTATAACAGTGCCCTCCACAGACATCCTATAACAGTGCCCTCCACAGACATCCTATAACAGTGCCCTCCACAGACGTCCTATAACAGTGCCCTCCACAGACATCCTATAACAGTGCCCTCCACAGACATCCTATAACAGTGCCCTCCGCAGACATCCTATAACAGCGTCCTCCACAGACATCCTATAACAGTGCCCTCCACAGACATCCTATAACAGCGCCCTCCACAGACATCCTATAACAGTCCCCTCCACAGACATCCTATAACAGTGCCCTCCACAGACGTCCTATAACAGTGCCCTCCACAGACATCCTATAACAGCGTCCTCCACAGACATCCTATAACAGTGCCCTCCACAGACGTCCTATAACAGCGCCCTCCACAGACATCCTATAACAGTCCCCTCCACAGACATCCTATAACAGTGCCCTCCACAGACATCCTATAACAGTGCCCTCCACAGACATCCTATAACAGTGCCCCTCCACAGACATCCTATAACAGTGCCCTCCACAGACATCCTATAACAGTGCCCTCCACAGACATCCTATAACAGTGCCCTCCACAGACATCCTATAACAGTGCCCTCCACAGACATCCTATAACAGTGCCCTCCACAGACATCCTATAACAGTGCCCTCCACAGACATCCTATAACAGTGCCCTCCACAGACATCCTATAACAGTGCCCCTCCACAGACATCCTATAACAGTGTCCTCCACAGACATCCTATAACAGTGCCCTCCACAGACGTCCTATAACAGTGCCCTCCACAGACATCCTATAACAGTGCCCCTCCACAGACATCCTATAACAGTGCCCCTCCACAGACGTCCTATAACAGTGCCCTCCACAGACATCCTATACAGCGCCCTCCACAGACATCATATAACAGTGCCCTCCACAGACATCCTATAACAGCGCCCTCCACAGACATCCCATAACAGTGCCCTCCACAGACGTCCTATAACAGTGCCCTCCACAGACATCCTATAACAGCGCCCTCCACAGACATCCTATAACAGCGCCCTCCACAGACATCCTATAACAGTGCCCTCCACAGACATCCTATAACAGCGCCCTCCACAGACATCCTATAACAGTCCCCTCCACAGACATCCTATAACAGTGCCCTCCACAGACATCCTATAACAGTGCCCTCCACAGACATCCTATAACAGTGCCCTCCACAGACATCCTATAACAGCGCCCTCCACAGACATCCCATAACAGTGCCTGCATAACAGTGCCTCCATAACAGTGCCCCCCCACAGAGCCCCCATAACAGTGCCCTCCACAGTGCCCCCATAACAGTGTCCTCCACAGTACCCCCATAACAGTGTCCTCCACAGTGCCTCCATGACAGTGTCCTCCACAATGCCCCCATGACAGTGTCCTCCACAGTGCCCCCATAACAGTGACATACACATTGCCCCCATAATAGTGACATATACAGTGCCCCCATAACAGTGTCCTCCACAGTGCCGCCATAACAGTGACCTCCACAGTGCCCCCATAATAGTGCCTGCATAACAGTGCCTTCATAACATTGCCCCCCACAGTGCCCGCATAACAGTGACCTCATAACAGTGACCTCCACAGTGCCCCCATAACAGTGACATACACAGTGACCCCATAACAGTGACATACACAGTGTCCTCCACAGTGCCCCATAACAGTGTCCTCCACAGTGCCTCCATAACAGTGTCCTCCACAGTGCCTCCATAACAGTGTCCTCCACAGTGCCCACATAACAGTGCTCTCCATGGTGCCCCCATAACGGTTCCCTCCACAGACGTCCTATAACAGTGCCATCCACAGACATCCTATAACAGTGCCCTCCACAGACGTCCTATAACAGTGCCCCTCACAGACGTCCTATAACAGTGCCCTCCACAGACATCCTATAACAGCGCCCTCCACAGACATCCTATAACAGCGCCCTCCACAGACATCCTATAACAGTGCCCTCCACAGACATCCTATAACAGTGCCCCCCACAGACGTCCTATAACAGTGCCCCCACAGACGTCCTATAACAGTGCCCCTCACAGACGTCCTATAACAGTGCCCCTCACAGACGTCCTATAACAGTGCCCTCACAGACGTCCTATAACAGTGCCCCTCACAGACGTCCTATAACAGTGCCCCTCACAGACGTCCTATAACAGTGCCCCTCACAGACGTCCTATAACAGCGCCCTCCACAGACATTCTATAACAGCGCCCTCCACAGACATCCTATAACAGCGCCCTCCACAGACATCCTTTAACAGCGCCCTCCACAGACACCCTATAACAGCGCCCTCCACAGACATCCTTTAACAGCGCCCTCCACAGACACCCTATAACAGCGCCCTCCACAGACATCCTATAACAGTGCCCTCCACAGACATCCTATAACAGTGCCCTCCACAGACATCCTATAACAGTGCCCTCTACAGACATCCTATAACAGTGCCCTCCACAGACATCCTATAACAGTGCCCTCCACAGACGTCCTATAACAGTGCCCTCCACAGACCTCCTATAACAGTGCCCTCCACAGACATCCTATAACAGTGCCCTCTACAGACATCCTATAACAGTGCCCTCCACAGACATCCTATAACAGTGCCCTCCACAGACATCCTATAACAGTGCCCTCCACAGACATCCTATAACAGTGCCCTCCACAGACATCCTATAACAGTGCCCTCCACAGACATCCTATAACAGCGCCCTCCACAGACATCCTATAACAGTGCCCTCCACAGACATCCTATAACAGCGCCCTCCACAGACATCCTATAACAGTGCCCTCCACTGACATCCTATAACAGTGCCCTCCACAGACATCCTATAACAGCGCCCTCCACAGACATCCTATAACAGTGCCCTCCACAGACATCCTATAACAGCGCCTCCACAGACATCCTATAACAGCGCCCTCCACAGACATCCTATAACAGTGCCCTCCACAGACATCCTATAACAGTGCCCCTCCACAGACATCCTATAACAGTGCCCCTCCACAGACATCCTATAACAGTGCCCCTCCACAGACATCCTATAACAGTGCCCTCCACAGACATCCTATAACAGTGCCCTCTACAGACATCCTATAACATCGCCCTCCACAGACATCCTATAACATCGCCCTCCACAGACGTCCTATAACAGCGCCCTCCACAGACGTCCTATAACAGTGCCCCTCCACAGACATCCTATAACAGCGCCCTCCACAGACATCCTATAACAGTGCCCTTCACAGACGTCCTATAACAGTGCCCCTCTACAGACATCCTATAACATCGCCCTCCACAGACATCCTATAACAGCGCCCTCCACAGACATCCTATAACAGTGCCCTCCACAGACGTCCTATAACAGCGCCCTCCACAGACATCCTATAACAGTGCCCCTCCACAGACGTCCTATAACAGTGCACTTCACAGACGTCCTATAACAGTGCCCTCCACAGACGTCCTATAACAGTGCCCTCCACAGACATCCTATAACAGTGCCCTCCACAGACATCTTATAACAGTGCCCTCCACAGACATCCTATAACAGTGCCCCTCCACAGACATCCTATAGCAGCGCCGCCAGATCAGCGATTAAAGAAACAGCGCAAGGTTGTTGCTGATCACTTATGTGGGCACCACCAAACCCCCTGACTGCAGCCACTACCTAACCCCCAACCTACCCACCGGACTGATACCCAACCTGCCTGCTGGACTGATACCCAACCTACCCGCTAGACTGATACCCAACCTACCCGCTGGACTGATACCCAACCTACCCGCCGGACTGATACCCAACCTACCCGCTGGACTGATAACCAACCTACCAGCTGGACTGATACCCAACCTACCCGCTGGACTGATACCCAACCTACCCGCCGGACTGATACCCAACCTACCCGCTGGACTGATAACCAACCTACCAGCTGGACTGATACCCAACCTACCCGCTGGACTGATACCCAACCTACCCGCTGGACTGATAACCAACCCACAAGCTGGACTGATACCCAACCTACCCGCTGGACTGATACCCAACCTACCCGCTGGACTGATAACCAACCTACCAGCTGGACTGATATCCAACCTACCTGCCGGACTGATAGCCAACCTACCCGCTGGACTGCTACCTAAGCTACCTGCCGGATTGATAGCCAACCTACCCTCCGGACTGATACCCAATCTATCCGCCGGACTGATACCCAACCTACCCGCCGGACTGATACCCAACCTACCCGCTGGACTGATAACCAACCTACCCGCTGGACTGATACCCAACCTACCCGCTGGACTGATAACCAACCCACAAGCTGGACTGATACCCAACCTACCCGCTGGACTGATACCCAACCTACCCGCTGGACTGATAACCAACCTACCAGCTGGACTGATATCCAACCTACCTGCCGGACTGATAGCCAACCTACCCGCTGGACTGCTACCTAAGCTACCTGCTGGATTGATAGCCAACCTACCCTCCGGACTGATACCCAATCTATCCGCCGGACTGATACCCAACCTACCCGCTGGACTGATACCCAACCTACCCGCTGGACTGATACCCAACCTACCCGCTGGACTGATACCCAACCTACCCGCTGGATTGATACCCAACCTACCCACTGGACTGATACCCAACCTACCCGCTAGACTGATACCCAACCTACCCGCTGGACTGATACCCAACCTACCCAGGGACTGATAGCCCACCTACTTGCCAGATGTATATACAACCTACCCACCAAACTGATAACCAACCTACCTGGCAGACTGGTACCCAACCTACCCACCTGAAGGCATCCCTATTGAAAGCACACACCATCACCCGGCCCAGGTATACATCTAGGTAAGAATCAGTCCAGACGAATACTGGGTAACTGGGTCAGGGCCGGGGGCGGACAGGGCGGAGGGCGAGTGTGCCGGGCCGCGGGAGGTGGTCTGTGCTGCTCGGGGCCTGGAAGGATCTTCTCCCCATTGTTAATCCCTGAGGCCTGAAGATGCAGCCGGACTCCGGCGCTGGATTTCCCGGCCAGGTACCGAGGATCCCTCCCTCCCGGTCCCCGCACCTGCGGCAGCCCTGACGTCCTCCTCCTTCCCGGCCTCCAGCGGCATCTTCCCTGCTCCTTGTGAGGATCCCGGAGAGAGGACGAGCGGGAGCGAAGGATGAATGAGATCTAGAGCGGAGGAGCCGTCAGCATCCCTCCTGCTGGGAGAGACTGGAGGCTGCGCACTGACTGCGGCTCCGGCAGGAGGGGCCGAGGATGCACTGTCATCCCGCATGATGGCCGCGGGCGTGCACCTGACACTGCGGAGGAAGGACCCCGGCACACCCGGCCCCAGATACCGGACCCTGACACCGGACTCTGCGCCTTAAAGCTGCAGATTATTACACCTCTGGGGATCTGCAGAACATCGCTCTGTCCTCTCCACCTCCTGACAGATACCTAGTGATATATCCTGCAGATTATTACACCTCTCGGGATCTGCAGAACATCGCTCTGTCCTCTCCACCTCCTGACAGATACCTAGTGATATATCCTGCAGATTATTACACCTCTGACCTCTCTAGAAATCTGCAGAACATCGCTCTGTCCTCTTTACCTCTTGACAGATACCTAGTGATATATCCTGCAGATTATTACACCTCTGACCTCTCTAGAAATCTGCAGAACATCACTCTGTCCTCTCCACCTCCTGACAGATGCACAGTGATATATGCTGCAGATTATTACACCTCTGGGGATCTGCAGAACATCGCTCTGTCCTCTCTACCTTCTGACAAATACCTAGTGATATATCCTGCAGATTATTACACCACTGACCCCTCTAGAAATCTGCAGAACATCGCTCTGTCCTCTCCACCTCCTGACAAATACCTAGTGATATATCCTGCAGATTATTACACCTCTGGGATCTGCAGAACATCACTCTGTCCTCTCCACCTCCTGACAGATACATAGTGATATATCCTGCAGATTATTACACCTCCGACCTATCTAGAGATCTGCAGAACATCGCTCTGTCCTCTGTCCCTCCTGACAGATACATAGTGATATATCCTGCAGATTATTGCACCTCTGACCTCTCTAGAGATCTGCAGAACATCGCTCTGTCCTCTCTACCTCCTGACAGATAGATAGTAATATATTCTGCAGATTATTACACCTCCAACCCTCTAGAGATCTGCAGAACATCGCTCTGTCCCTCCTGACAGATACAGTGATATATCCTGCAGATTATTACACCTCCGACCTCTCTAGAGATCTGCAGAACATCGCTCTGTCCTCTCTACCTCCTGACAGATACATAGTGATATATCCTGCAAATTATTACACCTCCGACCTATCTAGAGATCTGCAGAACATCGCTCTGTCCCTCCTGACAGATACAGTGATATATCCTGCAGATCATTACACCTCCGACCTATCTATCTGCAACAGATAAATAGTATCCTGCAGATTATTGCACCTCTGACCTCTCTAGAGATCTGCAGAACATCACTCTATCCTCCTGACAGATACATAGTGATATATCCTGCAGATTATTACACCTCTGACCCCTCTAGAAATCTGCAGAACATCGCTCTGTCCTCTCTACCTCCTGACAGATACACAGTGATATATTCTGCAGATTATTACACCACTGACCTCTCTAGAGATCTGCAGAACATCGCTCTATCCTCCTGACAGATACATAGTGATATATCCTGCAGACTATTACACCTCTGACCTCTCTAGAAATCTGCAGAACATCGCTCTGTCCTCTCTACCTCCTGACAGATACATAGTGATATATCCTGCAGATTATTACACCTCTGACCTCTAGAGATCTGCAGAACATCGCTCTGTCCTCTCTACCTCCTGACAGATACATATTGATATGTCCTGCAGATTATTACACCTCTGACCCCTGTAGAAATCTGCAGAACATCGCTCTGTCCTCTCTCCCTCCTGACAGATACATAGTGATATATCCTGCAGATTATTACACCTCTGACCTCTCTAGACATCTGCAGAACATCGCTCTGTCCTCTGTCCCTCCTGACAGATACATAGTGATATATCCTGAAGATTATTACACCTCCGACCTCTCTAGAGATCTGCAGAACATCGCTCTGTCCTCTCTACCTCCTGACAGATACATAGTGATATATCCTGCAGATTATTACACCACTGACCCCTCTAGAGATCTGCAGAACATCGCTCTGTCCTCTCTACCTCCTGACAGATACACAGTGATATATCCTGCAGATTATTACACCACTGACCCCTCTAGAGATCTGCAGAACATCGCTCTGTCCTCTCTACCTCCTGACAGATACACAGTGATATATCCTGCAGATTATTACACCACTGACCCCTCTAGAGATCTGCAGAACATCGCTCTGTCCTCTCTACCTCCTGACAGATACACAGTGATATATCCTGCAGACCATTACGCTGTAAAGGGCCGGGTCCGGCATTCTGTGAATGAATAGTACGGTAATGTCCGTGTTCTGTTTACTCACTAATTGTTCCCATTCACTGACAGCAAGTAAATTCTGTAATACGTGAAAGGCACAATGAATAAATCTTGAATAATCTGTGAAAAAAGTTAGGGATGTTTGGCTTTCGGTTCAAATTTATGTAAAACGTAAAAAGTTCCGGCCCCAGTGATATTATATCCTGAAAGTCGGGCATTTGAAGCAGCAATGGCGATTTCTTCATCTCAACCCCAGTGCTGGGTGCACCGCCACAGAAATGTCAGGGTCTCAGGAACTTGTCCTTCAGCATCGTTTCTGCTCAGCGTGAATCGCCTTCCATCAGTGAACAGCACTGAGGCCACCGGTCCCGCGTCCAGTGTAGATGCTCCACAGCCCATACAAGACGATGACGCCCGTGGTCCAGTACCCTTGCAGGTCGTCTAGCATTCAGACCACGCTGATGTAAACGGGTTCCAATGGTCTGACGTGACACCTGGGTGCCTCTCACCTCCCTTCCATGTGCCTGGAGATACGTGGCATTCATCATCGCAGGGCATTGTGCAATGTGCCGCCCCCCCCCCAGGGCCGATCGGGTCCCAGTCTGCAGAAAATGGCAAGTGACAATGCGGCCTTACTAGCTCTGTGTGTCCCGCTGCTCCTACCTGGGTACCATCGCTCCCCAGGGTTAGGCTCCACAGCATTCACAGGGAGTTGTAGTTGGAGGAATAAGTCGAGTCCAGACTTTGTAAAGTTCAACAGTTTTAGGCTATATGCACACGTCCGTGTGTGTTTTGCGGAACCACGGATCCGCAATATACAGATATCGGCGATGTGCGTTCCGCAATTTGCGGACCGCACATAACCGGCACTACATAGAAAATGCCTTTTCTTGTCCGCAATTGCGGACAAGAATAGGACATGTTCTATTTTTTTCGGAAACGGATTGCGGACCCGCCCGGGACATCGTCTGTCCCCATTGAAATTAATGGGTCTCCCTCCTGAGAGTAAGCCATGTGAATGGACCCTTAGGCTACATGCACACGACAGTTGTTTTTCTCGGCTTCCGTTTCAGTTGTTTTTGCGGATCCCGATTTGCGGACAGCAAAAAACAACTGTCGTGTGCATGTAGCCTTATTTCAATAAACTTGCATCTAGATAATATTTGATCTTTCTCTGGGCTCCAGCAGGTTTGGGGTTTATCTTGGACATTTAGCTTTGCCTTTCGCTGCTGTACTAACCTCTCGCTTTGGTCTGGTATCTGGGCTTTTTAGCAGTTCTGGTACCCTTGAGTGGGGTGCCTTTGGCCATTCACCCCCAGTCTATAAACTACAAGGAGTCGGGGTGCTCTATGAGCTGCTTCCCCTGGAAGAGGAGCTCTCTCCTCATTGCACCATGTTGTCTCGTCTTCTTCCAACTCTCAACTCCCTCTGAACAACCCCTAGCTCCATTCTACCTATAGCTCACTGCACACCTGCCATCTGCTGGTAAACCAGGCACAGTGCATGAAATACAATAAACAACACATACATAGCATGTTCTGAACGGACCTGGAAACAAAAGGCATAATAGTGTCACACTTTGGTTAGGCATATAGACAGTAGCAGGGTGTAGGAATGGTAGTGCCCGCCCTGGGGTACTATAATCGTTCACAGTGAAACGGTCATCAGTGTGGGATGAGGCCACTTCTATACTTTTCTGTGACTCTTTCAGTCTCTGTCTCTCAGATACCATCTGCTGATGACTCTCTGTGGCACTCTAAGCTCAGGGGCCACTTCCATCCGAGAACATTCTGCTTGAAGCCTCGCAATGGCGAGGTACTGTTAGTCTCAAGATGTCAAAAAGTGAACAGCATGATGAGGAGGACTGTTTAAATTTTTGATTAAAGACACCTTTATTGCGATCATACATACTTAGTACTGCGACGCAGCGCAGGCCACGAGGCAGCACTTAACAGATACTTACAATCGTCTTTCCTAGCATGGTATTGTTATGTAAATCACAGGCTAACCTACGCTATACATCACAATGCAGGCTACAGTAGCATTCCTATTCAATCACAAAACTTTCCAACAAAGCATTTAGACAGTGATGAGGGGAGGGGGTGGGGAGGGGGACTCACATGCCCGAAGCTTTATTGAGAAGACAGAAACAAACGTGAGGAGAGGGTTTAAGTCCTCTTCTTCTTCATCGACGTCCAAGATGGTGTAGTCCCGCGACAGGCTGTGGATAAGCTTGCGGCAGTCCAGGACGGACATGTTCTCCCTCCTGAGAGTAAGCCGGTTCCTGACAAGCTGTATAGTGTCCTTAAAACAGTTCACAAGGCGCCAGGCCTCTTTGATGGCCTCAACAGTATGAATCCCAGGAAGTAGTCCGTAAAGCACCGAGGTGTGTTGCAGGCTGTTCTTGGACACAGAGTCTTTGAGTTCATGTTCCAGGGCATCCAACAGGCCCTGCGCAAAGGGACACTCCGAAAACAGGTGGTAAGATGTCTCCTCCATGAAAGGGCACCTGGGGCAGTACCGGGTTTTGCACAGGTTGCGGGCGTGCATGAATGACCGAATTGGTAGTCCTCCCTGGATGGCCATCCATGACAAGTCCTTGTGCCCGTTGATTAACCTGTCTGACTACACATTAGTCCATACTGTCTCTACGGTGTCGTCATGGATCCCTGGAATTGACTCCACCGCGTCCTTAGCTCAGATTAATTTATGGATAGTCTTTGGTTTCCACAAGTCGGGCTTGAGACCCTCCAGCTGATGTTCCCTCACAAACTTGACGACATCTCCGTAGTACCAGGGAGCATGCCAGTTGTAAGGGATGGAGCTGTCCCACTTGTCCCAGCCCAGACCACTCCAGAGGGGCAGGAGGAAGAAGCGAGACATAGCCTTGCCCGCAGAGCCATTTGCTGTTCTCAGAGTCTGGCGAACCCTGTCACAAACAAAGGCGATCCACAGTAAAGTGGGCAGGTCCGGAATGCCCTTTCTGCCCTTGCGGGGTTCTTTGTATATGATGGCTCGCTCCACTCTGTCCATCACGCTTCAGATTCTGAAGTCCCTCTTCTTCTCACACGCCTGTTGTTGCTTGGCCTGAAAGAAACAACAAAATTGGGCATACTCTAATCCGTTCCAACAAGCATTTGTCATTCCGCCAAGCTATGTAGACCTCTCTAAGTCCTGTAACCACGTCCTCCCGATTTAGCAGAGCGCGGTTCAGTTTCCAGGGCCAGGGGGAACCCGTTACAAAGGACGCACTGGGCCCGAATGGCTCTGTGATCGAAGAAGAAGCAAGGGATCATAGAGTGCCTACACTGCCTGACTGCCCGAGAGGCAAACACAAAGTCTATCCTAGAACGGAGTGAGCCATCGGGTCGGCTCCACGTATAATTAATGGAGCCTTTCCCCATGGAGCCCACAACGTCCTGCAAGGACGCTTCGGTCAAGATCTCAATAAGCAGTTTAAAAGTGACAGAGCTGCGTCCGTCCTCCTCGATCGGGCAGTTGAAGTCCCTGGTCATCACTAAGGCCCTAGTGGTAACGACCTGCAGTCGTAGGGCCTGGAAAAGCTCCAGTCGCTCACCCTTGTCAGGGGAAGCATACACATTGATGAGCCTAACGGGCTCTCCTGCCCAGGAACCGTCTACGACAAGTAGCCTGCTGCAGACGAGCTCCTGGACGGAGTCAAGTGTAAAAGCGCTTCACCTGAGGAGGATGGCAACCCCAGCCGATTTACAGTCGCCACGACCAGACCAGTAGGATGAACCATGGGACCACTGTCTGGCCAGATGGTTGTGAGACCTAGAGGGGGGCAAAGCACACTCCTGCAACGTGTACACGTCAGCAACCTGGGAAGCAAGAAAAGTTAGTACCGTCTGACACCTAGACCTATCCCTAATGCTCCTAACATTGATGGAAAAAAGATCAAAATTTGCCATTATTTAAGAGAAAGAAACAGGTTAGCAGAAACGATACAGCTTAGTTACCACCCCGGTCGTCCGACGGCTTCTCTTTTTTTTGCCAGCTGTCTGTGAGTGGACTGTTGGTCTCAAGATGTCAAAATGTGAACAGCATGATGAGGAGGACTGTTTAAATACCAATTCTAATTGAAGCCGAAAATGTATGGATCAAATACCTGTTGTGAATTTTGCCGTTAAGCTCCTTGTTAGAGAACAGCAAGTTGTGCAAAAAATCCTGAAACATTGAACAGTTGGACATGTGCAATCAGAGGGTTAGAGAAGGTCACATTAAATTCATGTATAAAGGTTAGGCCTCTTTCACACTTGCGTTGTTAGGATCCGGCATGCACTTCCGTCGCTGGAAGTGCCCGCCTATCCGTAACAACGCAAGTGAACTGAAAGCATTTGAAGACTGATCAGTCTTCAAAATGCTTTTAGTGTTACTATGGCAGCCAGGACGCTATTAAAGTCCTGGCTGCCATAGTAGTAGTGGGGAGCGGGGGAGCAGTATACTTACCGCCCGTGCGGCTCCCGGGGCGCTCTAGAATGACATCAGAGCGTCCCATGCGCATGGATCACGTGATCCGTGCGATCACGTGATCCATGCGCATGGGACGCCCTGATGTCACTCTGGAACGCCCTGGGAGCCGCACGGACTGTAAGTATACTGCTCCCCCGCTCCCCACTACACTTTACCATGGCAACCAGGACTTTAGTGTCCTGGCTGCCATGGTAACCATTCAGAAAAAGCTAAACGTCGTATCCGGCGATGCGCCGAAACGACGTTTAGCTTAAGGCCAGATCCGGATTAATGCCTTTCAATGGGCATTAATTCCGGATCCGGCCTTGCGGAAAGTGTTCAGGATTTTTGGCCGGAGCAAAAAGCGCAGCATGCTGCGGTATTTTCTCCGGCCAAAAAACGTTCCGGTCCTGAACTGAAGACATCCTAATGCATCCTGAACGGATTTCTCTCCATTCATAATGCATTGGGATAATCCTGATCAGGATTTTTCCGGCATAGAGCCCGACGACGAAACTCTATGCCGGAAAAGAAATACGCAAGTGTGAAAGAGCCCTTAGAGGGCATTTTAGGTCCATCCTGAAATTTCACCTACAAGCCAAATATCCCAAAATATTTGTGAGAAATGTATATTCCAAGCAGTCGCAAGAACAGACCGTTAGATTTGTATACAGTGAGTTCCCTCTAGTGATGGCTGTATACTCTGTATGTAGTGAGCTCCCTCTAGTGGTGACTGTATAATCTGTATGTAGTGAGCTCCCTCTAGTGGTGGCTGTATAGTCTGTATGTAATGAGCTCCCTCTAGTGGTGACTGTATAATCTGTATGTAGTGAGCTCCCTCTAGTGGTGGCTGTATAATCTGTATGTAGTGCGCTCCCCCTAGTGGTGGCTGTATAATCTGTATGTAGTGAGCTCCCTCCAGTGGTGACTATATAATCTGTATGTAGTGAGCTCCCTCTAGTGGTGGCTGTATAGTCTGTATGTAATGAGCTCCCTCTAGTGGTGGCTGTATAATCTGTATATAGTGAGCTCCCTCTAGTGGTGACTGTATAATCTGCATGTAGTGAGCTCCCTCTACTGGTGCCTTTATAATCTATATATAGTGAGCTCCAACTAAAGGTGGCTGTATAATCAGTATGTAGTAAGCTCCCTCTAGTGGTAGCTGTATAATCTGCATGTAGTGAGCTCCCCCTAGTGGTGGCTGTATAATCTGTATGTAGTTTGCTCCCTCTAGTGGTGGCTGTATAATCTGTATGTAGTGAGCTCCCTATAGAAGTGGCTGTATAATCTGTATGTAGTGAGCTCCCTCTAGTGGTGTCTGTATAATCTGTATGTAGTGAGCTTCCTCTAGTGGTGGCTGTATAATCTGTATGTAGTGAGCTCCCTCTAGTGGTGGCTGTATCATCTGTATGCAGTGAGCTCCACCCAGTGGTGGCTGTATAATCTGTATATAGTGAGCTCCCTCTAATGGTGACTGTATAATCTGTATGTAGTGAGCTTCCTCTATTGGTGACTGTATAATCTGTATGTAGTGAGCTCCCTCTAGTGGTGACTGTATAATGTGTATGTAGTGAGCTCTCTCTAGTAGTTACTGTATAATCTGTATGTAGTGAGCTCCCTCTAGTGGTGGCTGTATAATCTGTATGTAGTGAGCTCCCTCTAGTGGTGACTGTATAATCTGTATGTAGTAAACTCCTTCTAGAGGTGGTTGTATAATCTGTATGTAGTGAGCTCCCTCTAGTGGTGACTGTATAATTTGTATGTAGTAAACTCCCTCTAGTGGTGGCTGTATAATCTTTATGTAGTGCGCTCCCTCTAGTGGTGGCTGTATAATCTGTATGTAGTGCGCTCCCTCTAGTGGTGACTGTATAATCTGTATGTAGTGAGCTCCCTCCAGTGGTGACTATATAATCTGTATGTAGTGAGCTCCCTCTAGTGGTGGCTGTATAATCTGTATGTAGTGAGCTTCCTCTAGTGGTGGCTGTGTAATGTGTATGTAGTACGCTTCCTCTAGTGGTGACTGTTTAATCTGTATGTAGTGAGCTCTCTCTAGTGGTGGCTGTATAATCTGTATGTAGTGCGCTCCCTTTAGTGGTGACAGTATAATCTGTATGTAGTGAGCTCCCACTAGTGGTGGCTGTATAATCTGTATTTAGTGCGCTCCCTCTAGTGGTGGCTGTATATTCTGTATGTAGTGAGCTCCCCCTAGTGGTGGCTGTATAATCTGTATGTAGTAAACTCCTTCTAGAGGTGGCTGTATAATCTGTATGTAGTGAGCTCCCTCTAGTGGTGGCTGTATAATTTGTATGTAGTGAGCTCCCTCTAGTGGTGGCTGTATAATCTTTATGTAGTGCGCTCCCTCTAGTGGTGGCTGTATAATCTGTATGTGGTGAGCTCCCTCCTGTGGTGACTGTATAATCTGTATGTAGTGAGCTCCCTCCAGTGGTGACTATATAATCTGTATGTAGTGAGCTCCCTCTAGTGGTGGCTGTATAATCTGTATGTAGTGAGCTCCCTCTAGTGGTGGCTGTATAATCTGTATGTAGTGCGCTTCATCTAGTGGTGACTGTACAATCCGTATATAGTGAGCTCCCTCTAGTGATAACTGTATAGTCTGTATGTAGTGAGCTCCCTCTAGTGGTGACTGTATAATCTGTATGTATTCACTCCCTCTAATGGTGGCTGTATATATCTGTATGCAGTAATCTCCTGAGCTCCCTCTAGTGGTGGCTTTATATATCTGTATGTAGTTAGCTTCCCCTAGTGGTGGCTGTATAATCTGTATGTAGAGAGCTCCCTCTGGTGGTGGCTGCATAATCTGTGTGTAGCGATCCCTCTCTAGTGGTGGCTGTATAATCTGTATGCAGTGAGCTCCCTCTATTGGTGGCTGTATAATCTGTATGCAATGAGCTCCCTCTAGTGGTGTCTGTATAATCTGTATGCAGTGAGATCCCTCTAATGGTGGCTGCATAATCTGTATGTAGTGAGCTCCCTCTAGTGGTGGCAGTACAATCTGTATGTAGTGAGCTCCCTCTAGTGGTGACTGTATAATCTGTATGTAGTGAGTTCCCTCTAGTGGTGGCTGTATAATCAGTATGTAGTGAGCTCCCCCTAGTGATTGCTGTATAATCTGTATGTAGTGAGCTTCCTCTAGTGGTGACTGTATAATCTGTATGTAGTGAGCTCCCTCTAGTGGTGACTGTATAATCTGTATGTAGTGAGCTCCCTCTAGTGGTGACTGTATAATTTGTATGCAGTGAACTCCGTCTAGTGGTGGCTGTACAATCTGTATTCAGTGAGCGCCCCCTAGTGGTGTCTATGTAATCTGTATATCGTGAGCTTCCTCTAATGGTGGCTGTATAATCTGTATGTAGTGAGCTCCCGCTAGTGGTGACTGTATAATCTGTATGTAGTGGGCTCCCTCTAGTGGTGGCTGTATAATCTGTATGTAGTGCGCTCCCCCTAGTGGTGACTGTATAAGCTATATGTAGTGATCTCTCTCTAGTGGTGGCTGTCTAATCTGTATGTAGTGAGCTCCCCCTAGTGGTGGCTGTATAATCTGTATATCATGAGCTCCCTCTAGTGGTGGCTGTATATTCTGTATGTAGTGAGCTCCCTCTAGAGGTGGCTGTATAATTTGTATGTAGTAAACTCCCTCTAGTGGTGGCTGTATAATCTTTATGTAGTGCGCTCCCTCTAGTGGTGGCTGTATAATCTGTATGTAGTGCGCTCCCTCTAGTGGTGACTGTATAATCTGTATGTAGTGAGCTCCCTCCAGTGGTGACTATATAATCTGTATGTAGTGAGCTCCCTCTAGTGGTGACTGTATAATCTGTATGTAGTGAGCTCCCTCTAGTGGTGGCTGTATAATCTGTATGTAGTGAGCTCCCTCTAGTGGTGGCTGTATAATCTGTATGTAGTGATCTGCCTCTAGCGGTGGCTGTATAATCTGTATGTAGTGAGCTCCCTCTAGTAGTGGCTGTATAATCTGTATGTAGTGAGCTCCCTCTAGTGGTGACTGTATAATCTGTATGTAGTGATCTCCCTCTAGTGGTGACTGTATATTCTGTATGTAGTGATCTCCCTCTAGTGGTGACTGTATATTCTGTATGTAGTGAGCTCCCTCTAGGTGTGGCTGCAGGGGTGGACACAGACAGCAGAGGGTCCGCGATCCGCTGCGGATGCCCCACGGTTGGTGCCCGTGCATTGCAATTTGCAGTCCACAGCACAGACACGGGTCTCACACGTTTGTGTGAAAGAGGCCTTCCAGTGATGTCTCCTTTGATGTAGATGTTCTCTGTCCTCATCTTCTCCTTTCAGACCACACCGCCATGATGACTTCTTTCAGTCATCGCTTCTCTCTGCAGAGTTTGACAGACAGACATCTTAGTTTCCTAGTTTCGCATCATCCTGCCACCTCTAATACTGTGCCCGCTGTGCTCCCTATACTAGTTACACACAGATAGTTCCCTTTCAATAATTATTGGCACAGTGTCCTAAAAAATAACTGCTCCCAGGAAACAGCGTCCCTGACACTAATAGTGTAAACATAATGTTTCCCAAAAATAATTGTGCTAAGCTGGTCCCGTGCCAGGATGCCCACCAAAGTAACAGTGCTCCCCAAAGTCCCACCAATAGAAATAATTACCTACCAGACAACACGTAGTACTAATAGTGCCCCTACAGTAATAATGTCCCCACTGTGTCTTAGAAGTAATAATGCTCCCATAGTGCTCATACTAGTATTCAATTTTCTCATAGCCCCCCAGTTGTAATAAAGCCCACCATAAAGCCCCCGGTAGTAATAATTCTCTTTATAATGTGTAACAGTACGTAAAAATGCCCTCTTGTGTGGCAGTATAAAAAATACCTCCTTAATGCCCCCTGTAGAGCCAATGTCCCCATAGTACCCTCATAATGTGTGCCAATGCCCCCTACTGTGTGCTCAAAAAACCCTCTTAGTGCCCCCAGTTGAGCCAAGGTCCCCATAATGCCCTATAATTTGCACCAGTATAAAATACTCCTGTATCGCGCGCCTCCCCTTGTCCCCATAGTGCCTAACAATGTGCCAATATAAAATGCCCCCATAATGTGTGCCAGTATGATGTACCTATATAATGACCCCAATAGTGCTTCTATTCCCCCATTCTACATAGTGTGCCAGTATATAAGCCTCCATGGTGCCCCCCCTCTTCTCCATAGTGCCCCCCATGTGTGCTAGTATATAAGATAGGGCCCCCATAGTGCTCCTCCCCCTCCATAGTGCCCCCAATGTATGCCAGTATATAGGAAAGAGCCCAAGATGATGCCCCCATAGTGCTCCTCTCCCCCCTTCTCCATAGTACCCCCAATGTGTGCCTGTAAATAAGATAGGGCCCCCCCCATAGTGCTCCTTCCCCTCCATAGTGCCCCCCATGTGTGCCAGTATATAAAATATGGCCCCAATAGTACTCCCCCCCTCCATAGTGCCCCCCAAGTGTGTCAGTTTTTAAAATAGGGCCCCCATAGTGCTCCTCCACCTCCTTGGTGCCCCCCATGTGTGCTAGTACATAAGATAGGGGCCCCAGTAGATTTCCCAATGAGTGTCAGATAGGGCCCCTAGCAAAGTGTAAATAAAAATAAATAAACGCATATACTTACCTCCTTGCCGCCTTCAGTGATGTGGTGCAGGCCTCTTCTGGCCTGTGTCCCGCACAGTATGGCTGAGGCAACGCAATTACGTCATCGTGCCACCTGCGCCAGCCTCTGATAGGCTACAGGCAATAGGCCTGCAGCCTATGAGAGGACTAAGGAAGGAAGACGCTTTTCCCCTGCCCCGCCGCAGCATCCATCTGTATTGCCGTCCTAAGGATGGCGATACAGATGAATATAGAGAGATGAGCGCTTATCTCCCCCTGCCACCGGTAAGAAGGGGCCCCTCCTGCACTGGGCCCCTGTGCAGCCGCTTCGGTATGTCCGGCCCTAGGTGGCTGTATAATCAGTATGTAGTGAGCTCCCTATAGCTGTGGCTGTATAATCTGTATGTAGTGAGCTCCCTCTAGTGGTGGCTGTATAATCTGTATGTAGTGAGCTCCCTCTAGTGGTGACTGTATAATCTTTATGTAGTGAGCTCCCCCTAGTGGTGTCTGTATGTAGTGAGCTCCCCTAGTGGTGGCTGTATAATCTGTATGTAGTGAGACCCCTCTAGTGGTGGCTGTATAATCTGTATGTAGTGAGCTCCCTCTAGTGGTGACTGTATAATCTGTATATAGTGAGCTCCCTGTAGTGGTGGCTGTATAATCTGTATGTAGTGAGCTCCCTCTAGTGGTGACTGTATAATCTGTATGTAGTGAGCTCCCTCTAGTGGTGGCTGTATATATCTGTATGTAGTGAGCTCCCTCTAGTGGTGGCTGTATATTATGTATGTAGTGAGCTCCCTCTAGTGGTGACTGTATATTCTGTATGTCGTGAGTTCCCTCTAGTGGTGGATGTATATATCTGTATGTAGTGAGCTCCCTCTAGTGGTGGCTGTATAATATGTATGTAGTGAGCTCCCTCTAGTGGTGACTGTATAATCTATATGCAGTGAGCTCCCTCTAGTGGTGACTGTATAATCTATATGCAGTAAACTCCCTCTAGGGGTGACTGTATAATCTGTATGTCGTGAGCTCCCTCTAGGGGTGACTGTATAATCTGTATGTAGTGAGCTCCCTCTAGGGGTGACTGTATAATCTGTATGTAGTGAGCTCCCCTAGTGGTGACTGTATAATCTGTACGTAGTGAGTTCCCTCTAGTGGTGGCTGTATAATCTGTATATAGTGAGCTCCCCCTAGTGGTGGCTGTATAATCTGTTTGTAGTGAGCTCCCCCTAGTGGTGACTGTATAATCTGTATGTAGTGAGCTCCCTCTAGTGGTGTCTTTATAATCTGTATATCGTGAGCTCCCTCTAGTGGTAGCTGTATAATCTGTATGTAGTGAGCTCCCTCTAGTGGTGGCTGCATAATCTGTATGTAGTGAGCTCCCTCTAGTGGTGGCTGTATAATCTGTATGTAGTGAGCTCCCCCAAGTGGTGGTTGTATAATCTGTATGTAGTGAGCTCCCCCTAGTGGCGGATGTATAATTTGTATGTAGTGAGCTCCCTGTAGTGGTAGCTGTATAATCTGTATGTAGTGCACTCCCTCTAGTGGTGACTATATAATCTGTATGTAGTGAGCTCCTCCTAGTGGTGGTTGTATAATCTGTATGTAGTGAGCTCCCTCTAGTGGTGGCTGTATAATCTGTATGTAGTGAGATTCCTCTAGTGGTGGCTGTATAATCTGTATGTAGTGAGCTCCCTCTAGTGGTGACTGTATAATCTGTATGTAGTGAGCTCCCTCTAGTGGTGGCTGTATAATATGTATATAGTGAGCTCCCTCTAGTGGTGACTGTATAATCTGTATGTAGTAAGCTCCCTCTAGTGGTGACTGTATAATCTGTATGTAGTAAGCTCCCCCTAGTGGTGGCTGTATAATCTGTATGTAGTGAGCTCCCCCTAGTGGTGGCTGTATAATCTGTATGTAGTGATCTCCCTCTAGTGGTGGCTGTATAATATGTATATAGTGAGCTCCCTCTAGTGGTGGCTGTATAATCTGTATGTAGTGAGCTCTCTCTAGTGGTGGCTGTATAATCTGTATGTAGTGAGCTCCCTCTAGTGGTGGCTGTATAATCTGTATGTAGTGAGCTCCCTCTAGTGGTGGCTGTATATTATGTATGTAGTGAGCTCCCTCTAGTGGTGACTGTATATTCTGTATGTCGTGAGTTCCCTCTAGTGGTGGCTGTATAATATGTATGTAGTGAGCTCCCTCTAGTGGTGGCTGTATAATATGTATGTAGTGAGCTCCCTCTAGTGGTGGCTGTATAATATGTATGTAGTGAGCTCCCTCTAGTGGTGGCTGTATAATATGTATATAGTGTGCTCCCTCTAGTGGTGACTGTATAATCTGTATGTAGTGAGCTCCCCCTAGTGGTGGCTGTATAATATGTATATAGTGAGCTCCCTCTAGTGGTGACTGTATAATCTGTATGTAGTAAGCTCCCTCTAGTGGTGACTGTATAATCTGTATGTAGTAAGCTCCCCCTAGTGGTGGCTGTATAATCTGTATGTAGTGAGCTCCCCCTAGTGGTGGCTGTATAATCTGTATGTAGTGATCTCCCTCTAGTGGTGGCTGTATAATATGTATATAGTGAGCTCCCTCTAGTGGTGGCTGTATAATCTGTATGTAGTGAGCTCCCTCTAGTGGTGGCTGTATAATCTGTATGTAGTGAGCTCCCTCTAGTGGTGGCTGTATAATCTGTATGTAGTGAGATTCCTCTAGTGGTGGCTGTATAATCTGTATGTAGTGAGCTCCCTCTAGTGGTGACTGTATAATCTGTATGTAGTGAGCTCCCTCTAGTGGTGGCTGTATAATATGTATATAGTGAGCTCCCTCTAGTGGTGACTGTATAATCTGTATGTAGTAAGCTCCCTCTAGTGGTGACTGTATAATCTGTATGTAGTAAGCTCCCCCTAGTGGTGGCTGTATAATCTGTATGTAGTGAGCTCCCCCTAGTGGTGGCTGTATAATCTGTATGTAGTGATCTCCCTCTAGTGGTGGCTGTATAATATGTATATAGTGAGCTCCCTCTAGTGGTGGCTGTATAATCTGTATGTAGTGAGCTCCCTCTAGTGGTGGCTGTATAATCTGTATGTAGTGAGCTCCCTCTAGTGGTCGCTGTATAATCTGTATGTAGTGAGCTCCCTCTAGTGGTGGCTGTATATTATGTATGTAGTGAGCTCCCTCTAGTGGTGACTGTATAATCTGTATGCAGTGAGCTCCCTCTAGTGGTGACTGTATAATCTGTATATAGTGAGCTCCCTCTAGTGGTGGCTGTATAATCTGTATGTAGTGAGCTCCCTCTAGTGGTGGCTGTATAATCTGTATGTAGTGAGCTCCCTCTAGTGGTCGCTGTATAATCTGTATGTAGTGAGCTCCCTCTAGTGGTGGCTGTATATTATGTATGTAGTGAGCTCCCTCTAGTGGTGACTGTATATTCTGTATGTCGTGAGTTCCCTCTAGTGGTGGCTGTATATATCTGTATGTAGTGAGCTCCCTCTAGTGGTGGCTGTATAATCTGTATGTAGTGAGCTCCCTCTAGTGGTGGCTGTATAATATGTATATAGTGTGCTCCCTCTAGTGGTGACTGTATAATCTGTATGTAGTGAGCTCCCTCTAGTGGCAGCTGGAGACAAAATGTTTCCATGTCATTCTGTGCAGAAGGTTTGGAGCTCTGACATCTGTACAGAATTATAAGATTGATTAGCAGAGAGCTGTGGGTCTGCCCAGCATGGAGAGATGGCCTGATGTGTAGGAGACCAGGAAATCCAGTGACCTCTACGACTATGGAAACTTTTGGGTGCCAGAAAGAGCAAAAGGGGAGATCTCCTCTGTAGAGCTGAGATGTAAAATCCAGAATCTGTCATTTAGCTTTTTATCTTTTTATGTTATTCTCAGTCTGTTTTCTCCCTGTTCAATGTTGAAGTATTTGTTTCTCCCAGGAAACTATCAGTAAGCAGGCTTTTTTTCAGTGCTTGTTTTCAATTTGCTTGTTTTATATGAATTTATGAGACAATGCAGCTCAGTAAAATTTATCTGACTAGTCACACACACTCGGCCCGTAGAGATGTCTGTCTGCAGCAG
This sequence comes from Bufotes viridis, assembly GCA_033119425.1. Lineage (NCBI taxonomy): Eukaryota > Metazoa > Chordata > Amphibia > Anura > Bufonidae > Bufotes > Bufotes viridis. The sequence goes on from CM065593.1 coordinate 392,434,156, forward strand.
TTTGCTGACAGTTTCCCTAGGTGCTATATTTTTCCTTAGAATTAAACAAAAAAAAATTGAATTGCCTAAAAAAGCATCTGACGATTATAGATCTGATGAGATGTACAGGGAATGGTCCCAATCACCCGATCGCCCGATCATTATACATTCTGGGCGGGCTCTCCCCAGTCATTGTGCTTGAGCTGATCTGCCGCCACCTGCTGGTCAAACTGGTAATTTCATGTCTTTAACGCAATCCTAAATTAAAGGGACTGGAAAAACATGGCTGCCGACAGCTCTGTATGTTAGTAGAAAAAGAAGACTGCACTGTAAGGGTACATGGTGACACTGGCCCCTCGACATGACTGCAGGGGGGGTCGTGTGATCCCATAGAAATTAATGGAGTCGCATTCCTTTCCAGGGGTTCACCGCTGTCGCCGCGTAGCCGTACTATCACAGAAACAGCGCCACACCTGTCACATGGGTTGTGTCTGGTATTGCAGCTCATCTCCATTGAAGTGAATAGGACTGAGCCGCCATTCCACACACAGCCTGTGCACAGGTGTGGCGCCGTTTTCACGTAAAAAGCAGACATGTTTTTCTACTTCCATACACCGCTGTTTGCAGCTATTTTCAGTTCTAGGACTTCTCTCCGCAGATGAACGCGACGCAGGGATTGACAATTTTCAGCTCCATGGGTTAAGTCATGATGTTGTGCATTTTGTAGTGTAAGGCCTCAGGCACACGGCCGTTGTTTGATTCCGTGTCCGTTGCTCCGTTTTTCGTGATTTTCTGCGGACCTATTGGTTTTCAATGGGTCCGTGGAAAACTCGGCAAATTCACCGTTTGTCCTCCGCGTCCGTGGTCCGTGATTCCAGTCCGTCAAAAAAATATAACCTGTCCTATTCTTGTCTGTGAAAAACGGTTCACGGATCCATTCAAGTCAATGGGTCCGTGAAAAAATGCGTGTGTCATCCGCGTCTGTTTTTTTTGCGGATCCCTTGGCAGGCACTTGGCAAAAATTGTCAGCCTGTCTTTTGGTAAAATCTTTTGGGTCATGTCCGCTAAAAAAAACACACGGAAACACAACGGAAGGCAAAAACGGACACGGATCACTGAACAACGGAACCCCTTTTTGCGGACAGCATAAATAAACGGTCGTGTGCATGAGGCCTAAATTAGTGATTTGGTACCAAGTGCAATACCCAGCTCAGACAGCAGAGGGCGCTGACGTGTCATACTAAGTGCATCAGTTCGTCTACGTTCACACCGGCGCAGTAATAATCTGGCCCAGTATGAAGGCTATTTCAGCACCCACAGGGGGTGTCACCCAACTTTCCAGGACTCCTGAATGTCTATAGTATGGCCGGAGGGGCAGTACGGACATCCGACTGACGCTTATAGAGGAGCCTTTAAAACCACCCAGCTTTCCTAGACACCGGAATGGTAAGGTGAATATCAACAGGGAAGATGGAGGAGGATGTGTAACCTGGCAGACGTGCCATTCGGGTGTCCAGGAAAGCTGGGTGACGCCCCCGTGATGTGCAGGGTGATCAGATCACCGCCTCGCCCCGTGCAGACGACGCTTCCTCTCGCCCAGTTTATTTTGGATTTTCTTCACGGGCGAGGACGCCGGGCTCAGCGATCACTTCTGTTTTATTTGGCCTCTCTGCTGGATCATATCAGATGGATCTCGACATCTGGGCGTCTCGAAGAGGCTGAAACGGAGGCGGTTCAGACGGAGGGTCGCGTATGACGGCAGCTACATGTCCTAATAGCACCATCTGATAGTCCGGGAACATCTGATAATCTGGAACGGCCTCGATGCCGAGGTATCCTGAACCAGGAAGCGTCACTGAGAGGGGAGACCAAAAGCCAAACGAGAAATGATCCTACGTCGGGGAGGATACCTGCTATACATTTTCTATTGGAGTCTGAATTTGTCCTCCATGCTTTACACTGCAGCTCTGTTCGTTCTGATTGGCGGCCCAGCAAGAAGTCAATGCATGGAGAGGTCATTATATTACATCAAGGAGCGAAACCGTAGATTATATGAATGACTGCAGCACATAGAGGGCAGGGGTCTTCATAAGGGTACCCATTGTCCATGAAGATTTTGGGGGGTCCTGGTGCCCCTTTAAGGCCTGGAGAGCTCCCTGCAGCTGATACATTGTAGCTGTTCCAGCAGGATCATATAAATACAGGATCTGATACATTGTAGCAATTATTACAGCTGGTGGGGGAGGGGCTTGCTGGGGAGCTGGCCGCCGGCCCTGTGTGAGGCTCCCGCCCCTCATCCTGTGGTCGCCGCTCGCTGCTGAGACCCGATTATTATTTCCTGACTTTTATTCTGGTTATTTTGTTCTCAGAGATACATTTCTTCATGATGTTGTGTAAGCGGCGGCGGCTGCGGGGTGACCAGATGGCGGTTAACCCTGTAATGCGCTGCTGGACGCTACTTGGGGGGCACAACGCAAAATGATATGGTATTCAGTGATGATGTCACCGTCTGTCTGATCCTGGGAAAGCTGGGTAACAGCAGAGGGGTCAGAGGCCCTAATAATGTAACAGCGCCCCCATAAAAGTGACAGTTACCTACTAGGTCCTGGAGGTCTGGTCCCTAAGCTAAGGTGGCACATGGGGGGGCTAGTAAGAAGAAAAGCGACTCATATAGATATATGGGGGAGGAGGCATGACAGGAGCAGCCAGGGTTCCCCCATAACACCGGTCATGGGGCTGAGATGCTGCGGTCCCTTCATCCGCAGTGTGCATGGGCCCCCTGATCTCCTTACTGATCAGACAGGTAGAGGCCGATCCCTAGGACGGGGGTTGAATACTTATGCAATCAGCATCATGAACCAATTTAATTCGTAATCGGCTGATGATCTGGGCACTGTGTATGAAGGGATCACAACTGTAAAGCGTCATGTGTATGGTGGCACCCCGACTACCTGGTCATCTCATGTATTCATGTGTATGGTGGCACCCCGACTACCTGGTCATCTCATGTATTCATGTGTATGGTGGCACCCCGACTACCTGGTCATCTCATGTATTCATGTGTATGGTGGCACCTCGACTACCTGGTCATCTCATGTATTCATGTGTATGGTGGCACCCCGACTACCTGGTCATCTCATGTATTCATGTGTATGGTGGCACCCCGACTACCTGGTCATCTCATGTATTCATGTGTATGGTGGCACCCCGACTACCTGGTGATCTCATGTATTCATGTGTATGGTGGCACCCCGACTACCTGGTGATCTCATGTATTCATGTGTATGGTGGCACCCCGACTACCTGGTCATCTCATGTATTCATGTGAATGGTGGCACCCCGACTACCTGGTCATTTCACGTATTCATGTGTATGGTGGCACCCCGACTACCTGGTGATCTCATGTATTCATGTGTATGGTGGCACCCCGACTACCTGGTGATCTCATGTATTCATGTGTATGATGGCACCCCGACTACCTGGTGATCTCATGTATTCATGTGTATGGTGGCACCCGACTACCTGGTGATCTCATGTATTCATGTGTATGGTGGCACCCCGACTACCTGGTGATCTCATGTATTCATGTGTATGGTGGCACCCCGACTACCTGGTGATCTCATGTATTCATGTGTATGGTGGCACCCCGACTACCTGGTGATCTCATGTATTCATGTGTATGATGGCACCCCGACTACCTGGTGATCTCATGTATTCATGTGTATGGTGGCACCCCGACTACCTGGTGATCTCATGTATTCATGTGTATGGTGGCACCCCGACTACCTGGTCATCTCATGTATTCATGTGAATGGTGGCACCCCGACTACCTGGTCATTTCACGTATTCATGTGTATGGTGGCACCCCGACTACCTGGTGATCTCATGTAGAAGGGCTCATGCACACGAACGTATTTTCTTTCCTAGTCCGTTACGTTTTTTTTGCAGATCGTACGCGGAACCATTCACTTCAATGGGTGCGCTAAAAACGGAAGTTACTCCGTGTGCGTTCCGTTTCAGTATGTCCGTATTTCTGTTCCGCAAAAAAAAAAAAGAACGTGTCCTATTATTGTCCGCATTACGGACAAGGACAGGACTGTTCTATCAGGGGCCGGCTGTTCCATTCCACAAAATACGGAATGCACACGGACGTCATCCGTATTATTTGCGGATCCATTTTTTGTGGACCGAAAAATAAATACGGTTGTGTGCATGAGGCCTTACTGTGTATATGGTGGTACCCTGACTACCTGGTGATCTCATGTATTCATGTGTATGGTGGCACCCCGACTACCTGGTGATCTTATGTATTCATGTGTATGGTGGCACCCCGACTACCTGGTGATCTCATGTATTCATGTGTATGGTGGCACCCCGACTACCTGGTCATCTCATGTATTCATGTGTATGGTGGCACCCCGACTACCTGGTGATCTCATGTATTCATGTGTATGGTGGCACCCCGACTACCTGGTGATCTCATGTATTCATGTGTATGGTGGCACCCTGACTACCTGGTGATCTCATGTATTCATGTGTATGGTGGCACCCCGACTACCTGGTGATCTCATGTATTCATGTGTATGGTGGCACCCCGACTACCTGGTCAGATTTTCACACCCCGTCTCTGGCCCCGTCCCAGTATTACCCCTGTGCCCCTCTGACCGTCCAGGAAATCGCCGACCGTGAGTCAGGGTGAGTCACTATATAACATCACTGTATACAGGAGCAGTGGAACTGAGTGCAGCAGGAGGAGCCGCGCAGCTGGAGTGGGCTGCACTGTACCCAGGACCGCAAGCTCCTCTGCCCAAAGATCCAGCATCTGACATTCCTGTGCACACAGCGCTGCACCCTGCACCCCGGGGAGAGGAGGTAAGAGACCCCGATATACTCTGCGGAGACCCCACCAAAGCCAGGACAGGGTGCTCACGTATCTAATCCTGCTATGTGTGAAATACTGTCTGCTGATCTGTGTATCTAATCCTATCCTGAGTAATACTGTCTGCTGAACTGTGTATCTAATCCTATCCTGAGTAATACTGTCTGCTGAGCTGTGTATCCAATCCTGTGAAATACTGTCTGCTGAGCTGTGTATCCAATCCTGTGAAATACTGTCTGCTGATCTGTGTATCTAATCCTGTCCTGTGTGATACTGTCTGCTGAGCTGTGTATCTAATTCTTTAATGTGTGATACTGTCTGCTGAGCTGTGTATCTAATTCTATCCTATGTGATACTGTCTGTTGAGCTGTGTATCTAATCCTATCCTGTGTGATACTGTCTGCTGAGCTATGTATCTAATCCTATCCTGTGTGATACTGTCTGCTGAGCTGTGTATCTAATTCTATCCTGTGTGATACTGTCTGCTGAGCTGTGTATCTAATCCTATCCTGTGTGATACTGTCTGCTGAGCTATGTATCTCATCCTCTTCTGTGTGATACTGTCTGCTGAGCTGTGTATCTAATCCTGTCGTGTATGGTACTGTCTGCTGAGCTGTGTATCTAATCCTATCCTGTGTGATACTGTCTGCTGAGCAGTGTATCTAATCCTATCCTGTGTGATACTGTCTGCTGAGCTGTGTATCTAATCCTGTCCTGTATGATACTGTCTGCTGAGCTGTGTATCTAATCCTATCCTGTGTGATACTGTCTGCTGAGCTTTGTATCTAATCCTATCCTGTGTGATACAGTTTGCTGAGCCGTGTATCTAATCCTATCCTGTGTGATACTGCCTGCTGAGCTGTGTATCTATTCCTATCCTGTGTGATACTGTCTGCTGAGCTGTGTATCTAATCCTATCCTGTGTGATACTGTCTGCTGAGCTGTGTATCTAATTCTATCCTGTGTGATACTGTCTGCTGAGCTGTGTATCTAATCCTATCCTGTGTGATACTGTCTGCTGAGCTGTGTATCTAATTCTATCCTGTGCGATACTGTCTGCTGATCTGTGTATCTAATCCTATCCTGTGTGATACTGTCTGCTGAGCTGTGTATCTAATCCTATCCTGTGTGATACTGTCTGCTGAGCTATGTATCTAATCCTCTTCTGTGTGATACAGTTTGCTGAGCCGTGTATCTAATCCTATCCTGTGTGATACTGCCTGCTGAGCTGTGTATCTAATCCTATCCTGTGTGATACTGTCTGCTGAGCTGTGTATCTAATCCTATCCTGTGTGATACTGTCTGCTGAGCTCTGTATCTAATCCTATCCTGTGTGATACTGCCTGCTGAGCTGTGTATCTATTCCTATCCTGTGTGATACTGTCTGCAGAGCCATGTATCTAATCCTATCCTGTGTGATACTGTCTGCAGAGCCGTGTATCTAATCCTATCCTGTGTGATACTGCCTGCTGAGCTGTGTATCTAATCCTATCCTGTGTGATACTGTCTGCTGAGCTGTGTATCTAATCCTATCCTGTGTGATACTGTCTGCTGATCTGTGTATCTATTCCTATCCTGTGTGATACTGTCTGCTGAGCTGTGTATCTAATCCTATCCTGTGTGATACTGTCTGCTGAGCTGTGTATCTAATTCTATCCTGTGTGATACTGTCTGCTGATCTGTGTATCTAATCCTATCCTGTGTGATACTGCCTGCTGAGCTGTGTATCTAATCCTATCCTGTGTGATACTGTCTGCTGATCTGTGTATCTAATCCTATCCTGTGTGATACTGTCTGCTGAGCTGTGTATCTAATCCTATCCTGTGTGATACTGTCTGCTGAGCTATGTATCTAATCCTCTTCTGTGTGATACTGTCTGCTGAGCTGTGTATCTAATACTGTCGTGTATGGTACTGTCTGCTGAGCTGTGTATCTAATCCTATCCTGTGTGATACTGTCTGCTGAGCAGTGTATCTAATCCTATCCTGTGTGATACTGTCTGCTGAGCTGTGTATCTAATCCTATCCTGTGTGATACTGTCTGCTGAGCTGTGTATCTAATCCTATCCTGTGTGATACTGTCTGCTGAGCTGTGTATCTAATCCTATCCTGTGTGATACTGTCTGCTGAGCTGTGTATCTAATCCTATCCTGTGTGATACTGTCTGCTGAGCTGTGTATCTAATCCTATCCTGTGTGATACTGTCTGCTGAGCCGTGTATCTAATCCTATCCTGTGTGATACTGTCTGCTGAGCCGTGTATCTAATCCTATCCTGTGTGATACTGTCTGCTGAGCTGTGTATCTAATCCTATCCTGTGTGATACTGTCTGCTGAGCTGTGTATCTAATCCTATCCTGTGTGATACTGTCTGCTGAGCTGTGTATCTAATCCTATCCTGTGTGATACTGTCTGCTGAGCTGTGTATCTAATCCTATCCTGTGTGATACTGTCTGCTGAGCTGTGTATCTAATCCTATCCTGTGTGATACTGTCTGCTGAGCTGTGTATCTAATCCTATCCTGTGTGATACTGTCTGCTGAGCTGTGTATCTAATCCTATCCTGTGTGATACTGTCTGCTGAGCTGTGTATCTAATCCTATCCTGTGTGATACTGTCTGCTGAGCTGTGTATCTAATCCTATCCTGTGTGATACTGTCTGCTGAGCTGTGTATCTAATCCTATCCTGTGTGATACTGTCTGCTGAGCTGTGTATCTAATCCTATCCTGTGTGATACTGTCTGCTGAGCTGTGTATCTAATCCTATCCTGTGTGATACTGTCTGCTGAGCTGTGTATCTAATCCTATCCTGTGTGATACTGTCTGCTGAGCTGTGTATCTAATCCTATCCTGTGTGATACTGTCTGCTGAGCTGTGTATCTAATCCTATCCTGTGTGATACTGTCTGCTGAGCTGTGTATCTAATCCTATCCTGTGTGATACTGTCTGCTGAGCTGTGTATCTAATCCTATCCTGTGTGATACTGTCTGCTGAGCTGTGTATCTAATCCTATCCTGTGTGATACTGTCTGCTGAGCTGTGTATCTAATCCTATCCTGTGTGATACTGTCTGCTGAGCTGTGTATCTAATCCTATCCTGTGTGATACTGTCTGCTGAGCTGTGTATCTAATCCTATCCTGTGTGATACTGTCTGCTGAGCTGTGTATCTAATCCTATCCTGTGTGATACTGTCTGCTGAGCTGTGTATCTAATCCTATCCTGTGTGATACTGTCTGCTGAGCTGTGTATCTAATCCTATCCTGTGTGATACTGTCTGCTGAGCTGTGTATCTAATCCTATCCTGTGTGATACTGTCTGCTGAGCTGTGTATCTAATCCTATCCTGTGTGATACTGTCTGCTGAGCTGTGTATCTAATCCTATCCTGTGTGATACTGTCTGCTGAGCTGTGTATCTAATCCTATCCTGTGTGATACTGTCTGCTGAGCTGTGTATCTAATCCTATCCTGTGTGATACTGTCTGCTGAGCTGTGTATCTAATCCTATCCTGTGTGATACTGTCTGCTGAGCTGTGTATCTAATCCTATCCTGTGTGATACTGTCTGCTGAGCTGTGTATCTAATCCTATCCTGTGTGATACTGTCTGCTGAGCTGTGTATCTAATCCTATCCTGTGTGATACTGTCTGCTGAGCTGTGTATCTAATCCTATCCTGTGTGATACTGTCTGCTGAGCTGTGTATCTAATCCTATCCTGTGTGATACTGTCTGCTGAGCTGTGTATCTAATCCTATCCTGTGTGATACTGTCTGCTGAGCTGTGTATCTAATCCTATCCTGTGTGATACTGTCTGCTGAGCTGTGTATCTAATTCTATCCTGTGTGATACTGTCTGCTGAGCCGTGTATCTAATCCTATCCTGTGTGATACTGTCTGCTGAGCCGTGTATCTAATCCTATCCTGTGTGATACTGTCTGCTGAGCTGTGTATCTAATCCTATCCTGTGTGATACTGTCTGCTGAGCTGTGTATCTAATCCTATCCTGTGTGATACTGTCTGCTGAGCTGTGTATCTAATCCTATCCTGTGTGATACTGTCTGCTGAGCTGTGTATCTAATCCTATCCTGTGTGATACTGTCTGCTGAGCTGTGTATCTAATCCTATCCTGTGTGATACTGTCTGCTGAGCTGTGTATCTAATCCTATCCTGTGTGATACTGTCTGCTGAGCTGTGTATCTAATCCTATCCTGTGTGATACTGTCTGCTGAGCTGTGTATCTAATCCTATCCTGTGTGATACTGTCTGCTGAGCTGTGTATCTAATCCTATCCTGTGTGATACTGTCTGCTGAGCTGTGTATCTAATCCTATCCTGTGTGATACTGTCTGCTGAGCTGTGTATCTAATCCTATCCTGTGTGATACTGTCTGCTGAGCTGTGTATCTAATCCTATCCTGTGTGATACTGTCTGCTGAGCTGTGTATCTAATCCTATCCTGTGTGATACTGTCTGCTGAGCTGTGTATCTAATCCTATCCTGTGTGATACTGTCTGCTGAGCCGTGTATCTAATCCTATCCTGTGTGATACTGTCTGCTGAGCTGTGTATCTAATCCTATCCTGTGTGATACTGTCTGCTGAGCTGTGTATCTAATCCTATCCTGTGTGATACTGTCTGCTGAGCAGTGTATCTAATCCTATCCTGTGTGATACTGTCTGCTGAGCTGTGTATCTAATCCTATCCTGTGTGATACAGTCTGCTGAGCTGTGTATCTAATCCTATCCTGTGTGATACTGTCTGCTGAGCTGTGTATCTAATCCTATCCTGTGTGATACTGTCTGCTGAGCTGTGTATCTAATTCTATCCTGTGTGATACTGTCTGCTGAGCTGTGTATCTAATCCTATCCTGTGTGATACTGTCTGCAGAGCCGTGTATCTAATCCTATCCTGTGTGATACTGTCTGCAGAGCCGTGTATCTAATCCTATCCTGTGTGATACTGTCTGCTGAGCTGTGTATCTAATCCCATCCTGTGTGATACTGTCTGCTGAGCCGTGTATCGAATCCTATCCTGTGTGATACTGTCTGCTGAGCTGTGTATCTAATCCCATCCTGTGTGATACTGTCTGCTGAGCCGTGTATCGAATCCTATCCTGTGTGATACTGTCTGCTGAGCTGTGTATCTAATCCTATCCTGTGTGATACTGTCTGCTGAGCTGTGTATCTAATCCTATCCTGTGTGATACTGTCTGCTGAGCTGTGTATCTAATCCTATCCTGTGTGATACTGTCTGCTGAGCTGTGTATCTAATCCTATCCTGTGTGATACTGTCTGCTGAGCTGTGTATCTAATTCTATCCTGTGTGATACTGTCTGCTGATCTGTGTATCTAATCCTATCCTGTGTGATACTGTCTGCAGAGCCGTGTATCTAATCCTATCCTGTGTGATACTGTCTGCAGAGCCGTGTATCTAATCCTATCCTGTGTGATACTGTGTGATAAAGTCCTCAAAAACTAAAATACAGCCACAAAATGGGAGATTTTTAAGAGCATTGTAACATCTAATTGTGAGAGATACAAACCGTATGGAAATAAAAGGTAAGGAACAAGAAGAAACCAATGTGGATAAATAGAACAGTAAAAAAGCAAAAATGACAAAAAGAAAGCATATAAATCACTAAAACAGGAGGGGAGTCTGGAAGCTCTGATAAACTGTAAGGAAAAAAATAGAACATGTAAAAATCAAATAAAAGTGGCCAAACTAGAGACCGAGAGATTAATTGCCAAAGAGAGTAAAACTAACCCTACAGAGTGATGAGGGGGGAGTTGCAGACGGTGACGAGGGGAAAGCAAAGCTATTCAAGGGCTTCTGTCACCCCCCAAAACTCATTTTTTATTTTTGGGCATATTACAATCCTTATTGTCCGACTATTCCATATATAGGGCTCTTACCCTGTTCTGTGCCTTCGTTTCTTTAAAAATCGTGCTTTTATATTATGCTAATTACTTCACTACCAGTAAGAAGGGCGTTTACTTGCTGGTAGCCGTCGCAGCCTCCTTTAAAAAAAACACCCCCTCCTCCAGTTGATTGACAGGGTCAGCGAGCGCTCTCCACCTGCGGCTGGCCCTGTCTGCATTTGAAATCCCGCACCTGCGCCTTACGTGTCTTCGTTCGGCGCAGGCGCTCTGAGAGAAGGACGCTCGCTTCCTCAGCACTTCCTCAGTGCGCCTGCGCCGATGACGTCACCTCTAGAAGAGGGAGAAAATGTCTGTAAGTGGGTAGGTAACTGGCTGAGTGACAGAAAACAGAGGGTGGGTATTAACGGTAGATACTCAGATTGGGCAACTGTCACTAGTGGAGTACCACAGGGGTCAGTACTGGAGGGGTCACTATCACTAGTGGGGTACCTCAGGGGTCAGTACTAAGGGGGGGGTCACTGTCACTAGTGGGGTACCTCAGGGGTCAGTACTGGGGGGGGGGGGTCACTGTCACTAGTGGGGTACCACAGGGGTCAGTACTGGAGGGGTCACTGTCACTAGTGGAGTACCACAGGGGTCAGTACTTACTGTAAGAGCAGTGAGGCTATAGATTCTTTACGGTAAGAGCAGTGAGACTATGGACTCTCTACTGTAAGAGCAGTGAGACTATGGACTCTCTACTGTAAGAGCAGTGAGACTACGGACTCTTTACTGTAAGAGCAGTGAGACTATGGACTCTATACTGTAAGAGCAGTGAGACTATGGACTCTTTACTGTAAGAGCAGTGAGACTATGGACTCTTTACTGTAAGAGCAGTGAGACTATGGACTCTTTACTGTAAGAGCAGTGAGACTATGAACTCTTTACTGTAAGAGCAGTGAGACTATGGACTCTTTACTGTAAGAGCAGTGAGACTATCGGCTCTTTACTGTAAGAGCAGTGAGACTATGGACACTTTACGGTAAGAGCAGTGAGACTATGAACTCTTTACTGTAAGACCAGTGAGACTATGGACTCCTTACTGTAAGAGCAGTGAGACTATGGACTCTTTACTGTAAGAGCAGTGAGACTATGGATTCTTTACAGTAAGAGCAGTGAGACTATGGACTCTCTACTGTAAGAGCAGTGAGACTATGGACTCTTTACTGTAAGAGCAGTGAGACTATGGATTCTTTACAGTAAGAGCAGTGAGACTATGGACTCTATACTGTAAGAGCAGTGAGACTATGGACTCTTTACTGTAAGAGCAGTGAGACTATGGACTCTTTACTGTAAGAGCAGTGAGACTATGGACTCTGTACTGTAAGAGCAGTGAGACTATGGACTCTTTACTGTAAGAGCAGTGAGACTATGGACTCTTTACTGTCAGAGCAGTGAGACTATGGACTCTTTACGGTAAGAGCAGTGAGACTATGGACTCTTTACTGTAAGAGCAGTGAGACTATGGACTCTATACTGTAAGAGCAGTGAGACTATGGACTCTACTGTAAGAGCAGTGAGACTATGAACTATGTACTGTAAGAGCAGTGAGACTATGGATTCTTTATGGTAAGAGCAGTAAGACTATGGATTCTTTATGGTAAGAGCAGTGAGACTATGGACTCTTTACTGTAAGAGCAGTGGGACTATGGACTCTTTATTGTAAGAGCAGTGAGACTATGGATTCTATACTGTAAGAGCAGTGAGACTATGGACTCTTTACTGTAAGAGCAGTGAGACTTTGAACTCTTTACTGTAAGACCAGTGAGACTATGGACTCCTTACTGTAAGAGCAGTGAGACTATGGACTCTTTACTGTAAGAGCAGTGAGACTTTGGATTCTTTACAGTAAGAGCAGTGAGACTATGGACTCTCTACTGTAAGAGCAGTGAGACTATGGACTCTTTACTGTAAGAGCAGTGAGACTTTGGATTCTTTACGGTAAGAGCAGTGAGACTATGGACTCTCTACTGTAAGAGCAGTGAGACTATGGACTCTATACTGTAAGAGCAGTGAGACTATGGACTCTTTACTGTAAGAGCAGTGAGACTATGGACTCTGTACTGTAAGAGCAGTGAGACTATGGACTCTTTACTGTAAGAGCAGTGAGACTATGGACTCTTTACGGTAAGAGCAGTGAGACTATGGACTCTTTACGGTAAGAGCAGTGAGACTATGGACTCTTTACTGTAAGAGCAGTGAGACTATGGACTCTATACTGTAAGAGCAGTGAGACTATGGACTCTACTGTAAGAGCAGTGAGACTATGAACTATGTACTGTAAGAGCAGTGAGACTATGGATTCTTTATGGTAAGAGCAGTAAGACTATGGATTCTTTATGGTAAGAGCAGTGAGACTATGGACTCTTTACTGTAAGAGCAGTGGGACTATGGACTCTTTACTGTAAGAGCAGTGAGACTATGGAGTCTATACTGTAAGAGCAGTGAGACTATGGACTCTTCACTGTAAGAGCAGTGAGACTATGGACTCTTTACAGTAAGAGCAGTGAGACTATGGACTATTTACTGTAAGAGCAGTGAGACTATGGACTCTATACTGTAAGAGCAGGGAGACTATGGACTCTTTACAGTAAGAGCAGTGAGACTATGGACTATTTACTGTAAGAGCAGTGAGACTATGGACTCTATACTGTAAGAGCAGTGAGACTTTGGACTCTATACTGTAAGAGCAGTGAGACTATGGACTCTTCACGGTAAGAGCAGTGAGACTATGGACTCTATACTGTAAGAGCAGTGAGACTATGGACTCTATACTGTAAGAGCAGTGAGACTATGGACTCTTTACTGTAAGAGCAGTGAGACTATGGACTCTTTACTGTAAGAGCAGTGAGACTATGGACTCTTTACGGTTAGAGCAGTGAGACTATGAACTCTTTACGGTTAGAGCAGTGAGACTATGGACTCTATACTGTAAGAGCAGTGAGACTATGGACTCTTTAAGGTAAGAGTAGTGAGACTATGGACTCTATACTGTAAGAGCAGTGAGACTATGGACTCTTTACTGTAAGAGCAGTGAGACTATGGACTCTTTACGGTAAGAGCAGTGAGACTATGGACTCTTTACTGTAAGAGCAGTGAGACTATGTACTCTTTACGGTAAGAGCAGTAAGACTATGGACTCTTTACTGTAAGAGCAGAGAGACTATGGACTCTATACTGTAAGAGCAGTGAGACTATGGACTCTTTACTGTAAGAGCAGTGAGACTATGGGCTCTTTTCTGTAAGAGCAGTGAGACTATGGACTCTTTACTGTAAGAGCAGTGAGACTATGGACTCTTTACTGTAAGAGCAGTGAGACTATGGACTCTTTACTGTAAGAGCAGTGAGACTATGGACTCTATACTGTAAGAGCAGTGAGACTATGGACTCTATACTGTAAGAGCAGTGAGATTATGGACTCTTTACTGTAAGAGCAGTGAGACTATGGACTCTATACTGTAAGAGCAGTGAGACTATGGACTCTATACTGTAAGAGCAGTGAGACTATGGACTCTTTACTGTAAGAGCAGTGAGACTATGGACTCTATACTGTAAGAGCAGTGAGACTATGGACTCTATACTGTAAGAGCAGTGAGACTATGGAGTCTATACTGTAAGAGCAGTGAGACTATGGACTCTATACTGTAAGAGCAGTGAGACTATGGACTCTTTACGGTAAGAGCAGTGAGACTATGGACACTTTACGGTAAGAGCAGTGAGACTATGGACTCTTTACGGTAAGAGCAGTGAGACTATGGACTCTGTACTGTAAGAGCAGTGAGACTATGGACTCTTTACGGTAAGAGCAGTGAGACTATGGACTCTTTACTGTAAGAGCAGTGAGACTATGGACTCTTTATGGTAAGAGCAGTGAGACTATGGACTCTTTACTGTAAGAGCAGTGAGACTATGGACTCTTTACGGTAAGAGCAGTGAGACTATGGACTCTGTACTGTAAGAGCAGTGAGACTATGGACTCTTTACTGTAAGAGCAGTGAGACTATGGACTCTATACTAGAAGAGCAGTGAGACTATGGACTCTATACTGTAAAAGCAGTGAGACTATGGACTCTTTACTGTAAGAGCAGTGAGACTATGAACTCTTTACTGTAAGAGCAGTGAGACTATGGACTCTATACTGTAAGAGCAGTGAGACTATGGACTCTGTACTGTAAGAGCAGTGAGACTATGGACTCTTTACTGTAAGAGCAGTGAGACTATGGACTCTATACTGTAAGAGCAGTGAGACTATGGACTCTATACTGTAAGAGCAGTGAGACTATGGACTCTATACTGTAAGAGCAGTGAGACTATGGACTCTATACTGTAAGAGCGGTGAGACTATGGACTCTATACTGTAAGAGCAGTGAGACTATGGACTCTTTACTGTAAGAGCAGTGAGACTATGGACTCTTTACTGTAAGAGCAGTGAGACTATGGACTCTGTACTGTAAGAGCAGTGAGACTATGGACTCTTTACTGTAAGAGCAGTGAGACTATGGACTCTGTACTGTAAGAGCAGTGAGACTATGGACTCTATACTGTAAGAGCAGTGAGACTATGGACTCTTTACGGTAAGAGCAGTGAGACTATGGACTCTTTACTGTAAGAGCAGTGAGACTATGGACTCTATACTGTAAGAGCAGTGAGACTATGGACTCTTACTGTAAGAGCAGTGAGACTATGGACTCTGTACTGTAAGAGCAGTGAGACTATGGACTCTTTACTGGTAAGAGCAGTGAGACTATGGACTCTTTACGGTAAGAGCAGTGAGACTATGGACTCTTTACTGTAAGAGCAGTGGGACTATGGACTCTTTACTGTAAGAGCAGTGAGACTATGGACTCTATACTGTAAGAGCAGTGAGACTATGGACTCTTTACTGTAAGAGCAGTGAGACTATGGACTCTGTACTGTAAGAGCAGTGAGACTATGGACTCTTTACTGTAAGAGCAGTGAGACTATGGACTCTTTACTGTCAGAGCAGTGAGACTATGGACTCTTTACGTGTAAGAGCAGTGAGACTATGGACTCTTTACTGTAAGAGCAGTGAGACTATGGACTCTATACTGTAAGAGCAGTGAGACTATGGACTCTTACTGTAAGAGCAGTGAGACTATGGACTCTGTACTGTAAGAGCAGTGAGACTATGGATTCTTTACTGGTAAGAGCAGTGAGACTATGGATTCTTTACGGTAAGAGCAGTGAGACTATGGACTCTTTACTGTAAGAGCAGTGGGACTATGGACTCTTTACTGTAAGAGCAGTGAGACTATGGACTCTATACTGTAAGAGCAGTGAGACTATGGACTCTTCACTGTAAGAGCAGTGAGACTATGGACTCTTTACAGTAAGAGCAGTGAGACTATGGACTATTTACTGTAAGAGCAGTGAGACTATGGACTCTATACTGTAAGAGCAGTGAGACTATGGACTCTTTACAGTAAGAGCAGTGAGACTATGGACTATTTACTGTAAGAGCAGTGAGACTATGGACTCTATACTGTAAGAGCAGTGAGACTTTGGACTCTATACTGTAAGAGCAGTGAGACTATGGACTCTTCACGTGTAAGAGCAGTGAGACTATGGACTCTATACTGTAAGAGCAGTGAGACTATGGACTCTATACTGTAAGAGCAGTGAGACTATGGACTCTTTACTGTAAGAGCAGTGAGACTATGGACTCTTTACTGTAAGAGCAGTGAGACTATGGACTCTTTACGGTTAGAGCAGTGAGACTATGGACTCTTTACGGTTAGAGCAGTGAGACTATGGACTCTATACTGTAAGAGCAGTGAGACTATGGACTCTTTAAGGTAAGAGTAGTGAGACTATGGACTCTATACTGTAAGAGCAGTGAGACTATGGACTCTTTACTGTAAGAGCAGTGAGACTATGGACTCTTTACGGTAAGAGCAGTGAGACTATGGACTCTTTACTGTAAGAGCAGTGAGACTATGTACTCTTTACGGTAAGAGCAGTGAGACTATGGACTCTTTACTGTAAGAGCAGAGAGACTATGGACTCTATACTGTAAGAGCAGTGAGACTATGGACTCTTTACTGTAAGAGCAGTGAGACTATGGACTCTTTTCTGTAAGAGCAGTGAGACTATGGACTCTTTACTGTAAGAGCAGTGAGACTATGGACTCTTTACTGTAAGAGCAGTGAGACTATGGACTCTTTACTGTAAGAGCAGTGAGACTATGGACTCTATACTGTAAGAGCAGTGAGACTATGGACTCTATACTGTAAGAGCAGTGAGATTATGGACTCTTTACTGTAAGAGCAGTGAGACTATGGACTCTATACTGTAAGAGCAGTGAGACTATGGACTCTATACTGTAAGAGCAGTGAGACTATGGACTCTTTACTGTAAGAGCAGTGAGACTATGGACTCTATACTGTAAGAGCAGTGAGACTATGGACTCTATACTGTAAGAGCAGTGAGACTATGGACTCTTTACGGTAAGAGCAGTGAGACTATGGACTCTTTACGGTAAGAGCAGTGAGACTATGGACTCTTTACGGTAAGAGCAGTGAGACTATGGACTCTGTACTGTAAGAGCAGTGAGACTATGGACTCTTTACGGTAAGAGCAGTGAGACTATGGACTCTTTACTGTAAGAGCAGTGAGACTATGGACTCTTTACTGGTAAGAGCAGTGAGACTATGGACTCTTTACTGTAAGAGCAGTGAGACTATGGACTCTTTACAGTAAGAGCAGTGAGACTATGGACTCTTTACTGTAAGAGCAGTGAGACTATGGACTCTTTACTGTAAGAGCAGTGAGACTATGGACTCTATACTGTAAGAGCAGTGAGACTATGGACTCTTTACTGTAAGAGCAGTGAGACTATGGACTCTTTACTGTAAGAGCAGTGAGACTATGGACTCTATACTGTAAGAGCAGTGAGACTATGGACTCTTTACTGTAAGAGCAGTGAGACTATGGACTCTTTACTGTAAGAGCAGTGAGACTATGGACTCTTTACTGTAAGAGCAGTGAGACTATGGACTCTTTACGGTTAAGAGCAGTGAGACTATGGACTCTATACTGTAAGAGCAGTGAGACTATGGACTCTATACTGTAAGAGCAGTGAGACTATGGACTCTATACTGTAAGAGCAGTGAGACTATGGACTCTTTACTGTAAGAGCAGTGAGACTATGGACTCTTTACGGTAAGAGCAGTGAGACTATGGACTCTTTACTGTAAGAGCAGTGAGACTATGTACTCTTTACGGTAAGAGCAGTAAGACTATGGACTCTTTACTGTAAGAGCAGAGAGACTATGGACTCTATACTGTAAGAGCAGTGAGACTATGGACTCTTTACTGTAAGAGCAGTGAGACTATGGGCTCTTTTCTGTAAGAGCAGTGAGACTATGGACTCTTTACTGTAAGAGCAGTGAGACTATGGACTCTTTACTGTAAGAGCAGTGAGACTATGGACTCTTTACTGTAAGAGCAGTGAGACTATGGACTCTATACTGTAAGAGCAGTGAGACTATGGACTCTATACTGTAAGAGCAGTGAGATTATGGACTCTTTACTGTAAGAGCAGTGAGACTATGGACTCTATACTGTAAGAGCAGTGAGACTATGGACTCTATACTGTAAGAGCAGTGAGACTATGGACTCTTTACTGTAAGAGCAGTGAGACTATGGACTCTATACTGTAAGAGCAGTGAGACTATGGACTCTATACTGTAAGAGCAGTGAGACTATGGAGTCTATACTGTAAGAGCAGTGAGACTATGGACTCTATACTGTAAGAGCAGTGAGACTATGGACTCTTTACGGTAAGAGCAGTGAGACTATGGACACTTTACGGTAAGAGCAGTGAGACTATGGACTCTTTACGGTAAGAGCAGTGAGACTATGGACTCTGTACTGTAAGAGCAGTGAGACTATGGACTCTTTACGGTAAGAGCAGTGAGACTATGGACTCTTTACTGTAAGAGCAGTGAGACTATGGACTCTTTATGGTAAGAGCAGTGAGACTATGGACTCTTTACTGTAAGAGCAGTGAGACTATGGACTCTTTACGGTAAGAGCAGTGAGACTATGGACTCTGTACTGTAAGAGCAGTGAGACTATGGACTCTTTACTGTAAGAGCAGTGAGACTATGGACTCTATACTAGAAGAGCAGTGAGACTATGGACTCTATACTGTAAAAGCAGTGAGACTATGGACTCTTTACTGTAAGAGCAGTGAGACTATGAACTCTTTACTGTAAGAGCAGTGAGACTATGGACTCTATACTGTAAGAGCAGTGAGACTATGGACTCTGTACTGTAAGAGCAGTGAGACTATGGACTCTTTACTGTAAGAGCAGTGAGACTATGGACTCTATACTGTAAGAGCAGTGAGACTATGGACTCTATACTGTAAGAGCAGTGAGACTATGGACTCTATACTGTAAGAGCAGTGAGACTATGGACTCTATACTGTAAGAGCGGTGAGACTATGGACTCTATACTGTAAGAGCAGTGAGACTATGGACTCTTTACGGTAAGAGCAGTGAGACTATGGACTCTTTACTGTAAGAGCAGTGAGACTATGGACTCTGTACTGTAAGAGCAGTGAGACTATGGACTCTTTACTGTAAGAGCAGTGAGACTATGGACTCTGTACTGTAAGAGCAGTGAGACTATGGACTCTATACTGTAAGAGCAGTGAGACTATGGACTCTTTACGGTAAGAGCAGTGAGACTATGGACTCTTTACGGTAAGAGCAGTGAGACTATGGACTCTTTACTGTAAGAGCAGTGAGACTATGGACTCTTTACTGTAAGAGCAGTGAGACTATGGACTCTGTACTGTAAGAGCAGTGAGACTATGGACTCTGTACTGTAAGAGCAGTGAGACTATGGACTCTTTACTGTAAGAGCAGTGAGACTATGGACTCTTTACTGTAAGAGCAGTGAGACTATGGACTCTTTACTGTAAGAGCAGTGAGACTATGGACTCTTTACGTGTAAGAGCAGTGAGACTATGGACTCTTTACTGTAAGAGCAGTGAGACTATGGACTCTTTACTGTAAGAGCAGTGAGACTATGGACTCTTTACTGTAAGAGCAGTGAGACTATGGACTCTTTACGGTAAGAGCAGTGAGACTATGGACTCTTTACTGTAAGAGCAGTGAGACTATGGACTCTTTACGGTAAGAGCAGTGAGACTATGGACTCTTTACTGTAAGAGCAGTGAGACTATGGACTCTTTACGGTAAGAGCAGTGAGACTATGGACTCTTTACTGTAAGAGCAGTGAGACTATGGACTCTTTACTGTAAGAGCAGTGAGACTATGGACTCTTTACTGTAAGAGCAGTGAGACTATGGACTCTTTACGGTAAGAGCAGTGAGACTATGGAGCTCTCTGCCTGAGGAGGTGGTGATGGTGAGTACAATAAAGGAATTCAAGAGGGGACTGGATGTATTTCTGGAGTGTAATAATATTACAGGCTATAGCTACTAGAGAGGGGTCGTTGATCCAGGGAGTTATTCTGATGCCTGATTGGAGTCAGGAAAGTTTTTCTCCCCACTTGGGCCTCATGCACACGACCGTGTGTGTTTTGCGGATCCGAAACTGTGGATCCGCAAAGCACAGAAGCCGCTCCGTGTGCGTTCCGCAATTTGCGGAACGGAACACGGGCCATTGTAGAAATGCCTATTCTTGTCCGCAAAACGGACAAGAATAGGACATGCTCTATTTTTTTTGTGGGGCCACGGAACGGAGCAACGGATACGGAGAGTTCACGGAGTGCTGTCCGCATCTTTTGCGGCCCCATTGAAGTGAATGTGCATTGTGGGAGCTACTTTACTCGGTCACACATCAGCCGCCTGTAAAACAAATGCAGTGAAATTGACTTTTGTTTTTCTGGGGGTTATAACTTATAATTCAGCATCTGATTGGCTATGGGAATTGAGGGTGCATTATATCCGGAGGGGGGGGGGGGGTGCGGCGTCGCGGCACTAAGACTGAACATGGCTGGTGCAGAGGGACAATGGGAAATAAATGACAGAAGGATAGAATGATGTCATCACATCAGATGAAGCCAGTAATACAAAGTGATGACATCTCAAGCAGCACCTGTGACATCATCAGCAGTGACAGGGTGGGGCCAGCTGCGGCTTCGGCACTTAAAGGGGTCTTCCATTTTCTATGTTTTCTTCAAATTGTGGATTTTCTGTGCAGGATTCCGTTTTCTGCAGACGCCACTGTCTGTGGTCAGGGAGGGGGCGTGACCACGAGGGAACCCAGTGGTAGGGGCTCAGAATGGTAGGGGGGAATGTGAGCAGAATTATAGGGATATAGAGGGGGAAATAGAAATTGGGGGGGCGGGGCACATGGGGGGGGGGGGGCTCTGGAAGTGATGTTGTGACTTGCTGACGTGATCCCACAAGATCTCAGCCTAAAATTAACCTATTATAAACAGAAAATCCACCCTGCTCCAGTCCTGCTTACACAGCTGAGGGTTTGTTGCAGTGTATCATGTAGACAGGAGCTGAGGTCCAGGACAAGAGAAAGATGAGATCCTACAGCGCTCACAGGAGGTGGTCGTGGTCGCAGAGACCCGGGCACTGGAACCTAAGAAGGAGACCAGTGCTATAATTGCTACATTGTGACAAAACCGCTCCTGTGTGAGACTCTGATAGGAAGATTCCCAGTCACTGACAGCAAGCAGAGATCTTAGGCGTTAGGGTACTTTCACACTTGCGTCGAAGGATTCCGTCAGGCAGCCCCGTCAACGGAACTGCCCGACGGATCCGTTAAATGTTTGAAAACGGATTTCATTTGCAAACGGATCCGTTTGCAGATCCGTTTGACAATTGTATTGAAATAACGGATCCGTCTTTCCGTTGTCATCCGTAAAAACGGATCCATTATTTATTATTTTACCATTTTTAAAGGTCTGCGCATGCGCAGAGTGGAAGAACGGATACGTTAATGCGTCAATTTTCAATGTCGGATCTGCCCTTAATACATTTCAATGGATCCGTCAAGTGTTTCCGCATTTTTGGACGGAGATAAAAATACAACATGCTGCGCTTTTATCTGCGTCCAAAAAACAAGAAAGGACTAAACTGAAGACAAACTGAAGACAAACTGATGCAAACTGAACGGATCGCTTTCCATTCAGAAGGCATTAGGATAAGGCTACATGCACACGTTTTTTAATGTCCGCAAATCGTGGATCCGACTTCCTTTCTTTTCACATACACATCCGTTCCGTGTGTCCGCAAATTTTGTAGGTTGTGTTTCCGTGTGTCTTCCATTTTTTTTACAGATCTGCAAAAGTGCCCTGGTTTCCAAGCAACCATCCGCAAAAAAAAAACGGATGCGGATGACAAACGGATGGCATTGACTTCTATGGGTCCGCAAACCATTTTTTGCAGACAAGAATAGGACATGCAATATTTTTTTTGCGGACGTGAAATGCGGACAGCGGACGCAGACAGGCAACGGAAGAGGCATCTGCATTTTTAACGGATCCATAGAAATGAATGGGAAACCGTCGGATCCGCCAAAAAAAACAGAACGGAGGCTGCAAAAAACCACTGCCGTGTGCATGTAGGCTAAAACTGATCAGTTTTTTTCCGGTATTGAGCCCCGAGGACGGAACTCAATGACGGAAAACTTTGACGCTAGTGTGAAAGTACCCTTAGGCCTCTTTCACACGAGCGTGTCCGGATTAGGTCCGGATGCGTTGCGGATGCGTTCAGTGAAAACTGTGCGATTTCACAGGCAAAGCCATTCAGTTTTGTCTGCGATTGCGTTCAGTTGTTCAGTTTTTATCGCGCGGGTGCAATGCGTTTTGATGCGTTTTTCACGCGCGTGATAAAAAACTGAAGGTTTACAAACAACATCTTCTAGCAACCATCAGTGAAAAACGCAACGCACCCGCACTTGCTTGCGGATGCAATGCATTTTTCACGCAGCCCCATTCACTTCTATAGGGCTAGGGCTGCGGGAAAAACAAAGAATATAGAACATGCTGCGATTTTCACGCAACGCACGCATTGCACCCGCGCAGAAAACTCGCCCGTGTGAAAGTACCCTTAGATGTTGCAGGGTTATGTCCGGCGCCTCCTGTAAGTCATCTGGATCCGGTTTAGAAAAATCTGATGTGGAAAATTAAGAATAATAAGAGGAAGAAGAGGCGCGATCCTCAGGGAAATCCCCCGTCCCTCCTCCTGTCATTGTCCTTAACGGCTGTAATCGCTTCACACAACAGCCGGGGAGAGGGGGGGCTGCAAAAAAACTGGGCCCTAGGTTTAGGGGCCACGGCCTGATCCTGCCGAGAAAGCAGTAGTGATGCAAGCAAACATTGCGGAAAAGCAATGATGATGTCATTACATGAACCAGTGATGTCATCGCAACATTTGAATACAAACATAGTGCTTCGCTGTCATAGTTATATGTGCGCTGTACAGTGCCTTGAAAAAGTATTCACACCCCTTGAACTTTCCTACATTTTTTCAGGTTACTCTGGCTGGTAGCCTCCTTCACAGCTTATAAACACTTTTTGTAGCAGCCAAGAGTCTTTCAGTTCTTGTTTGAGGGATTTTCCTCCATTCTTCCTTGCAGACGTCTTCCGGTTCTGTGAGATTCCTGGGCCGTCTTGCATGCTCTGCTCTTACTTGTAATAAATGGTAATCCATACCGTTTCCAGACTTGTCTTGTCTCTGCACACAGAGTCCTCTCTGCTGTATCCTCTCTGTAGCTCTCTTAGCTCAGCTATGTTAGTAGTCAGTTTCTTACTGAAGAAAATCTTAGAAAACTCTGTCCTGGCTGTGAGTACCTCAAGCTCTAGCTTTAGCTTGGATTTCGGGAAATGCAAGCCCAGGAGGGGACATGCAACCAATATGCACAACCTCCAGTGATAAGGTTGGCTAGGACAGAACCTGTCCAGACAGGACTAGGCCTGAAGCATTCCCCTAGCAGGGGTGAGACTTCACTATGGCAAGGTACAGGCCGAAGTGCCCCAGCCCTGCTACCTTCTCCCAGCAGGGAGGATTCTAGACTGCTCGCTAAGTAAACTCCTCCTCTCTAAGAGGGTAAGAGAGATGGAACAGTCAAATACACCCAATGCCTGCAGCTCTGCCAGGTTTTGCTTCCACCTACTGGAGAACCAGGTAACTACATGAACACAACAGTTATAATGGAAATACACATGCACATTATTCAGTGATGATATACCAGACATTAGATGACACAGTCTTAGCACATAGAAAGTCGTAACAAGGTGCAAAAGAGTCCGGGACATTACAAATGCATCAGCTCATCGAGGTCCCATCATTAGGGAACGGCTGCTGGAGACTGGGGGACCTCAAATGGAGTGGCCTTCCCCTTTTCCAGACCTGAATCCCATTGAAAACCTATGGGGTCAGCTGAGTCGCCGTGAAGAGGCTCGTAACTCTGTGCCCCAGAACCTCGATGACCTGAGGGCCGCCCCTTCAAGAAGAGTGCGGTGCCGTGCCTCAGAGACAATAAGGCAACTTGGAACCGCAGGAGACGTCCTTGTCAAGCTATAATTGATGCTCAAAGCCTGACAAGTTCCTGAGACATTTTGTGGCGGTATACCCAGCACTGGTGTGGGCTTGTTTGAGATGAGGAAATCACCATTGCTGCTTCTCCCTAAATGCCCAACTTTCAGGTCCTGGAGCGGAAACGTTTTACGTTTTCCAAAATTTTCCCCGCCAAATATCCCTATTTTTTTGTGAGTAATGTATTTTATCTGCATGTAACAGTTATATGTGCGCTGCATGATGTGCGGGGGAGGTTGTTGTGCCCGCCAGCCTCTCATCGCCTTCCACCATATTGTGTAGAGATCTCCCATCACAGAACTATGTCATTATAGTTAGATAACAGCAGAGCTGTCAATCACCCTTTAGACCCGCCCACAAGGAGCTGCCCTGGGGGCAACTCCTCAGGGACCAGTAAAGTATAAGTGAGCGGATCCCCCCTTCACCTGCCATGTGTTCCATCACCGTCCGCCTCCAGCTTCACGTCTCGTCATTTTTCTCCTTACAGACCGACAGACCGTTCAGAGCAAGTTCCTGATTTGTGCCGCCATGAAGACCTTCACATCCCTGACGCTGTTGCTGACTTTCCTGACTATGGTTGTCGAGGGAAATAGTCCCAGTAAGGGTCAGGTGGGTGATCCTGTCACTGTAGATGGAGGGCGGGGGGTGGAGAACCCAAAGCCCAGGGGCTGGTAGTGGCACCGCTAGTACTGGAGGTCTGTCACCCATGGGTTTATAGGGGGACCGGTGTTTTAGCACTTCCCTTTATTATGTTGCATTTGTGGGTCACCATCCTGTGCTGTGAGGACACCGAACCCGTGTTCTGCTGTGAGGACACCGAACCCGTGTTCTGCTGTTAGGACACCGAACCCGTGTTCTGCTGTGAGGACACCGGACACATGTTCTGCTGTTAGGACACCGAACCCGTGTTCTGCTGTGAGGACACCGAACCCGTGTTCTGCTGTGAGGACACCGAACCCGTGTACTGATGTTCTGCTGTGAGGACAGCGGACAAATGTTATGCTGTGAGGACACCGGACACATGTTCTGCTGTGAGGACAGCGGACAAATGTTCTGCTATATGGACACCGGACACATGTTCTGCTGTGAGGACACCGGACACATGTTCTGCTGTGAGGACAGCGGACAAATGTTCTGCTATATGGACACCGGACACATGTTCTGCTGTGAGGACACCGGACACATGTTCTGCTGTGAGGACACCGGACACATGTTCTGCTGTGAGGACACCGGACACATGTTCTGCTGTGAGGACACCGGACACATGTTCTGCTGTGAGGACACCGGACACATGTTCTGCTGTGAGGACACCGGACACATGTTCTGCTGTGAGGACACCGGACACATGTTCTGCTGTGAGGACACCGGACACATGTTCTGCTGTTGTATAAGGGCTATTGCAGACAGTGACACCTGCTGGTCACAGATGTTATTGCATCCTCCCTCTTTTCGGTTTTGATTGAAGCTGTGGGCATTTGTCATCCTCGCAGACTCATTCAGGTTGAGCGGGGTTTGCTGTATATATCACAATGTATTCTTTTTCTTCATGTCCAGCAGTTGAAAAGCTCAGAGACGGCAAAGAGTAGAGGACGCCTGACCCAGCCAGTGCACATGATCCAGCGAGGGAGGAAGAAGAGCATCTGGTCCTACAAACCCGGGCACCGATCCCTGGCCTTCCTGGTGAATTTACATCAGAATTATAAGAGTGGGGGGCACACGGCTCCACCTAGTGGGCGATATCAGGATAACACACTGTGGACACAGGGACAAAGGATAGCAACTCCAGTCTGCTCCAGTTTTACTCCAGTTTGCCCCAGTTCTACTCCAGTCTGCTCCAGTTTTACTTCAGTTTGCTCCAGTTTTACTCTAGTTTGCCCCAGTTTTACTCTAGTTTGCTCCAGTTTGACTCCAGTTTGCTCCAGTTTTACTTCAGTTTGCTCGAGTTTTACTCTAGTTTGCTCCAGTTTTACTCTAGTTTGCTCCAGTTTTATTCTAGTTTGCTCCAGTTTTACTCCAGTTTGCTCCAGTTTTTCTCCAGTTTGCCCCATTTTTACTCTAGTTTGCCCCAGTTTTACTCCAGTTTGCCCCAGTTTTACTCTAGTTTGCCCCAGTTTTACTCTAGTTTGCCCCAGTTTTACTCTAGTTTGCTCCAGTTTTACTCTAGTTTGCTCCAGTTTTACACCAGTTTGCCCCAGTTTTACTCTAGTTTGCCCCAGTTTTACTCCAGTTTGCCCCAGTTCTACTCCAGTTTGCCCCAGTTTGCTCCAGTTTTACTCCAGTTTGCCCCAGTTTGCTCCAGTTTTACTCCAGTTTGCCCCAGTTTTACTCCAGTTTGCCCCAGTTTTAGTCCAGTTTGCCCCAGTTTTACTCCAGTTTGCTCCAGTTTTACTCCAGTTTGCTCCAGTTTTACTCCAGTTTGCCCCAGTTTTACTCCAGTTTGCCCCAGTTTTACTCCAGTTTGCCCCAGTTTTACTCCAGTTTGCTCCAGTTTTACTCCATTTTGCTCCAGTTTTGTGTACTCGTCATTACATGTCACTGTTCTAACAAGAATCCATTAGAACGGTAACTGCAGCTCTGGGTGTGACTGGAGTAGAAGACGTGATGTGACTCGGGATGATTTATATGTAGCTACAAACAGTGAGGGCGAGTGGGCGACCATGTATAATCTACACCCATCAGCCATAACATTACAACTAGTGAATCCCGCGGATAACCTGGTGACAATGGCGCCGCTCCGGGGGATATCAGTCCGTTCTAGATGCTGATGTCGGGAGCAGGAAAATTGGGCAGCAGTAAAGATCTGAGCGAGGTGTGGACGACGGGTCTGGTCCGATCCAAGGACGAGCTGATGTAGACAACATTACTGCTGGAGGTGACAGGACGGCCAGGACCTCGCAGCAACAGCACACGTGTAATCCACATACAATACATGTGTAGCACACATACGATACACATATAACACACAGAGTGACCGCTGTCCTGCATATTACACATCTCATCTCTCCTGTAGGTTGCGGGGGAGGTGGACGTGGCTTCTCCACCACCGGTGACACCTGGGACAGGGGACTATCGCTGCCTCGGCTGCTGTGGAGACAAGGAGATGATCCTGGTAAGGAACCATCAGTCATGGAGACCACAGGTGTATAATGGAGGCTACCGCAGGTGTATAATGGAGGCCACAGGTGTATAATGGAGGCTACCGCAGGTGTATAATGGAGGCCACAGGTGTATAATAGAGGCCACAGGTGTATAATAGAGGCCACAGGTGTATAATGGAGGCCGTTGGTCTATAATGGAGGCCACTGGTCTATAGTGTAGACCGCAGGTGTATAATGGAGGCCGTTGGTCTATAATGGAGGCCACTGGTCTATAGTGAAGACCACAGGTGTATAATGGAGGCTGCTGGTCTATAATGGAGGCCACTGGTCTATAATGAAGACCGCAGGTGTATAATGGAGGCTGCTAGTCTATAATGGAGGCCACTGGTCTATAATGGAGGCCACTGGTCTATAGTGAAGACCTCAGGTGTATAATGGAGGCTGCTGGTCTATAATGGAGGCCACTGGTCTATAGTGAAGACCACAAGTGTATAATGGAGGCCGCTTGAAAACCACAGGTGTATAATGGAGGTCACAGGTGTATAATGAAGACTGCAGGTGTATAATGGAGGATGCAGGTGTATAATGGAGGCCACTGGTCTATAGTGAAGACCGCAGGTGTATAATGGAGGCCACAGGTGTATAATGGAGGCCACTGGTCTATAGTGAAGACCGCAGGTGTATAATGAAGACTGCAGGTGTATAATGGAGGCCACTGTCTATAATGGAGGCCACTGTCTATAATGAAGACCGCAGGTGTATAAGGGAGGCCACTGGTCTATAGTGAAGACCGCAGGTGTATAATGGAGGCCACTGGTCTATAGTGAAGACCGCAGGTGTATATTGGAGGCCACTGGTCTATAGTGAAGACCGCAGGTGTATAATGGAGGTCACAGATGTATAATGAAGACTGCTGGTGTATAATAGAGGACACCAGTGTATAATGGAGGACACAGGTGTATAATGGAGGCCGCTGGTCTATAGTGAAGACCGCAGGTGTATAATGGAGGTCACAGGTGTATAATGAAGACTGCTGGTGTATAATGGAGGACACCAGTGTATAATGGAGGACACAGGTGTATAATGGAGGCCACTGGTCTATAGTGAAGACCACAGGTGTATATTGGAGGTCACAGGTGTATAATGAAGACCGCAGGTGTATAATGGAGGCCACTGGTCTATAGTGAAGACCGCAGGTGTATAATGGAGGTCACAGATGTATAATGAAGACTGCTGGTGTATAATGGAGGACACCAGTGTATAATGGAGGACACAGGTGTATAATGGAGGCCGCTGGTCTATAGTGAAGACCGCAGGTGTATAATGGAGGTCACAGGTGTATAATGAAGACTGCTGGTGTATAATGGAGGACACAGGTGTATAATGGAGGCCGCTGGTCTATAGTAAAGACCGCAGGTGTATAATGGAGGCCGCTGGTCTATAATGAAGACAGCAGGTGTATAATGGAGGACACAGGTGTATAATGGAGGCTGCTGGTTTATAATGAAGACCGCAGGTGTATAATGGAGGCCACTGGTCTATAATGAAGACAGCAGGTGTATAATGGAGGCCGCTGGTCTATAATGAAGACAGCAGGTGTATAATGGAGGCCGCTGGTCTATAATGAAGACAGCAGGTGTATAATGGAGGACTCAGGTGTAAAATGGAGGCCGCTGGTCTATATTGGAGGCCACAGGTGTATAATGGAGGCCGCTGGTCTATAATGGAGGCCACAGGTGTATAATGGAGACTGCTGGTCTATAATAAAGGCTGCAGGTCTATAATGGAGGCCACAGGTGTATAATAGAGGCTGCAGAATCACACAGCTGGCCATATTCTGTGTCGGAGACGCTGCAGTGCTTTGTGGGAGATGTCGGGTGTCATATACTGCACTGCACAGCTTCATCTCCTCCTCACAGTCTGTCCACACACTGAGGGTCAACACTGAGGCTCTGCATCCTTAGAGCTAGCAGTGGTGCAGCAGAATTGTGAATGCAGCTCTGGATGTGACTGGAGTATAAAGTAAACAGTCACTACACTTTGTGGTTTTCTTCTCTTCCTGCACAGGGTAAATCTACCGCCGCTCCAAAAATCTCCAACAGAGTCAGCAGGGTTCTGGTGCCGCCCGTAGGGCCCGGGAACCCAGGGACCGAACCAAACGCCATCAATGACCGGTGCCTTGGATGCTGCGAGGAAAGTGTGACCCCCAGCCTGAGAGTGACCACTGTGACCGAGGTGAGAAGCATCGACAGAAGGACTGGATCTCTGCTTGATGTAAGTGAATGGAAACATTCTTGTTGTAGCCTAGCCCTCATACAGCTGCATCTTGTTACAATGTATCAGTCTAGAATGTTCTGTAGCAGCTCAGATCTTCCTCCTGTCCTGGACCACAGGTTCATCAGCTCCTTACACCACACATTTCAGGCTGGAGCAATGTTCTGCAGAGAGAGTATCTGCAGTGGAGTAGTGCCGGGAGGCATTCTTGTGCAATGCTCTGCAGGAATGAATCAGGGCTTGTGAGAATGTTTTGTGCAATGCTCTGCAGGGCTGTGGGAGATGAATCAGGGCTTGTGGGAATGTTCTGCTGTGGTTTCCTGCGTTCTCGGGGGGCGAGGGACGGCGGTCATGTACATCTGGGATCGGGACATGTAAAGATGTTTATGCAGGTGGAGGCGGTTTGTGACCACACGATGAGAGCTGAACATTGACTGCACAGGGCAGGATAGAGCAATCCGGGCCCCTATGGTGACCAGTGAGGGGCCCAACTCACAAACCTCCTGCAAATAATATCTTATGTGAGTCTTGGACAATTTTCCATTTTTTGCATTTTGGTTTTTGACTCCCTGCCTTATCAGAGCCATAACTTTTTTATTTTTCAGTTCACAGCCGTATGGGGACTTATCTTTTCTGGGACAAGTTGTGCTTTCTAACGGCACCATTCAGTAATGCATGTGATGTAGTGGGAGGCTGTGTAAGGCCTCTCACACGGGCGTCATGTTTGACGCCCGGATAAGAGGCGGGTGCGTTGCGGGAAAATGCGCGATTTTTCCGTGCGAGTGCAAAGCGCTTTAATGCGTTTTGCACGCACGTGGGAAAAATCGGCACGTTTGGTTCCCAGACCCGAACTCTGACATCATCACTGAAGTCCGGTTTCGGGTTGAGTATTCTGTAGATTTTATTATTTTCCCTTATAACATGGTTATAAGGGAAAATAACAGCGTTCTCAATACAGAATGCTTAGTAAAATGTGGATGGAGCGGTTAAAAATAAAAATATTAACTCACCTTATCCACTTGATCGCGTAGTTGCGATCTCTTCTCTCTTCAAGCATTAG
Organism: Bufotes viridis; assembly: GCA_033119425.1. Taxonomy (NCBI): domain Eukaryota; kingdom Metazoa; phylum Chordata; class Amphibia; order Anura; family Bufonidae; genus Bufotes; species Bufotes viridis. Next base: position 392,464,904 of record CM065593.1, read on the forward strand.
CTGCCAGCTAACGGACCAGTGATGAGGTCACTGAGCTCATCACATGGTCCAATCACATGGTCCATCACCATGGTGATGGACCATGTGATGTGACATCACCACAGGTCCTTTAGACGGCAGCTAATGCTTGAAGAAGAGAGAAGAGATCGCAACTACGCGATCAAGTGGATAAGGTGAGTTAATTTTTTTATTTTTAACCCCTTAACCGCTACAGGACCGCCTAACGCAGGGATGCGTCCTGCGGGCGGTCCTGTAGCTCTGAGATGACACGTCGGCGCGTCATCTCGTGAGAGCCGAGATTTCCTGTGAACGCGCGCGCGTTCACAGAGAAGCACGGCAGTTTGGCTACAGCCTGCCAGCGATGATCCATCGCTGGCAGGCTGTAGATGCGAATTAAATCGCATCAAACAAGTATATCAGACGCTGTTTTGTTTTGTGAACAGCGTCTGATATAGCTGCTACCTGGTCCTCTGGTCCCATTTGCTGGGATCGACCACCAGAGGACCAGGTAACACAGTAAAGTTGCACCAAACACTAAACTAACCCCCCCCTCCACCTCCCCTCACCTATTAACCCCTTGTAAGGCTCCATTCAGACGTCCATATGTGTTTTGCGGATCCGTGGATTCACGGATCCGTGGATTCACGGATCCGCGGATCCGATCCGCGGATCCGATCCGCAGATCCTCAAAACACGGACACCGGCAATGTGCTTTCCGCATTTTGCAGATCCGCACATTGCCAGAACTATATAGAAAATGCTTTTCTTGTCCGCACTGCGGACAAGAATAGGACATGTTCTATATTTTTATGAACGGAAGTGCAGATCCGGAAGCGCGGATCCGTAATTCAATCCGAGCGGGACAAAGTCTGTCCCCATAGAAATGAATGGGTCCGCAATTCCATTCCGCAAACAGAATTTCGGACGTGTGAATGGGGCATAAGGGTCCCTTATCACCGCCAGTTAGTTAGCTACTTGTTAGGTAGCTAGCGCCCAGCCCACCGCACCGCAGTCACTGATTTTGGCAGAGATTTTTTCATCCACATTGATCGATGCGAATGAGGAAATCTGTGCCGTTCATTTTTTTTTTTTTTTCAGCGCAGAGGCTGAACGGAAAAATCTCATTACCCGCCTGCTCAATATACGGAGAATCGCAGAAACTCCTAATGCTGGCCATACGTGTAATGATTGCGGAGACCCTCAAATGCCAGGGCAGTACAAACACCCCACATGTGACCCCATTTTGGAAAGAAGACACCCCAAGGTATTCCGTGAGGGGTATGGTGAGTTCATGCAAAATTTTATTTTTTGTCACAAGTTAGTGGAATATGAGACTTTGTAAAAAACTAAATAAAAAAATATATATATATCTCAATTTCCGCTGACTTGTGCCAAAAAAAAAAAATTCTGTGAACTCGCCATACCCCTCACGGAATACCTTGGGGTGTCTTCTTTCCACAATGGGGTCACATGTGGGGTATTTATACTGCCCTGGCATTTTAGGGGCCCCTAAAGTGTGAGAATCCAAATGCGTAAAAATGCCCTGTGAAATCCTAAAGGTACTCATGGGAATTTGGGCCCCTTTGCGCATCTTGGCTGCAAAAAAGTGTCACACATGTGGTATCGCCGTACTCAGGAGAAGTAGGGCGATGTGTTTTGGGGTGTATTTTTATATATACCCATACTGTGTGAGAGAAATATCTCTGTAAACGACAACTTTTAAAAATGTTTATACGCATGGTTGCGTCCACCTCATGCATTGCACCCGCGGGGAAAACTCACCCGTGTGAAAGGGGCCTAAGGCTTTATTTTTTTTAGGACGATCTGTAATTTTTAATGTCACCTTTCTGTAGTGTGTGCATTTTTTTGATCAAGTTTTATTGAATTTTTTGATAAGTGAAACAATAAAAAAATAGCAAATTGGCCATTTAGATTTTTTTCCCGTTACGTCATTTTCTGTATGGGATAAATATTTTTACACTTGTTAATAATAGTTCAGACATTTTGGGAACGCGATGATGCCCATGATCTTCATTTATTTATTTTTATTTTAATTCTGGGGAAAGGCAGTGATTTCAATTTTTATATTTTTTTATATATTTTTTACACTTTATAAACCTTTTTTTTTTCGTGGGAGCTACAGCTCTGGTATGCTGGGTTTCCTCAGAGAGAAGGAACAGCTTCCCCGATTGCTGCATGGGGAAGCCGTTCCTGGCCGAGAAGCGTGTGCTTTCTGAGTTTCAGCATTTAGATGTCACGGTCATATCTAAAGGGTTAAATGCTGTGATTGGCGTTATCACCATTCATAGGCATTACCCCCGGTTCTCTGCTGTTTAAAACAGCAGAGACCCAATGGTTATGGCGCCCGCTGCGCTGACAAGCGGGTGCCATATTTAAATCCCCTCCTTCCTCTTACATGTAGAGCGCTGGGACTCAAGGGGTTAAAGGTTAGTGGCCTTTTAATTGGTGACAGCGCCATCTGGTGGACGAGTGATGTTATTTATGAGTGAACTGAGAAACTTTATCCGAACTGATTTTATGTATGATGAGTATTATAGTTTTGGTTATTTGTATTATGATGGTTATTTTTTTTTTAATTATAAATTATAATGAGTAAAAAAAAAAAAAAATTCCCCTCTTCTGGTCTCGCTGGAACCTGTCAGCAGTTTTGACCATGATGAACTGCTGACAGCACCAGGCACTAGCTCTATATCTTGGGTGCAGCTTTTATCATCAAGATTCATGAGAATTTATATTGCCAAGATCTGCCCCTACAAGTGTCCAGGAGGCGGAGCTTAACTGTGAAGTGCCCCCTGCTCTAACCACCCTGTGCTCTGAGTGACAGCTGCAGCACGCCGCCAGGAGAGCGCCATCTAGTGTACGCATTGCTGATCCTCATTTCCTGTGTCTTTGTAGGGAGTGTCAGAGTTCTTAAAGGGGTTTCCCAGGAGTAACATACTGCTGCCCATCCTCAGAAAAGGTCATTAATATCAGATCGGGGGGGTCTGGCTCCAGTTGTCAGGCCATGGTGCTCTGGTGAGACCCGTGATGTCACGTTCATCGGTCACATGACCTAAGAGCAGCTCAGTCCCATTCAGCTGCCGGGGGAAGATCTAGGGATCAGAGGAGAATAATCCTTCTGAAGGTAGAGAGACCCCGAACTGACGAGAGCTGCCCCCCGCCTCTCAGCAGTCTCTTTAGATTTTCTATGAACTTCAGGAGGAGCCACAATCCATCTCCAGACGAGGACATTCATTCTAAGATCTGATCTCCTGATAGAGAAAAGCCACAACCGGGTCACAGAGCGGGGCGAGAGCGGGCGAGCAGAGGGCGGCACAGAGACCGCATCACCTGCCCTGTACCTCACCCAGGTGCCACCCCTGGAGGTACGAGTCGTCCAGCTCAAGTGAAGAGGTGAGTGTATCTAATCCTATCATTTGTGATACCATCTTCTGAGCTGTTTATCTAAGCCAGTCATGTGTGATACTGTCTGCTGAGCTGTGTATCTAATCCTATCCTGTGTGATACTGTCTGCTGAGCTGTGTATCTAATCCTATCCTGTGCGATACTGTCTGGTGAGCTGTGTATCTAATCCTATCCTGTGCGATACTGTCTGGTGAGCTGTGTATCTAATCCTATCCTGTGTGATACTGTCTGCTGAGCTGTGTATCTAATCCTGTCCTGTGTGATACTTTCTGCTGAGCCGTGTATCTAATCCTATCCTGTGTGATACTGTCTGCTGAGCTGTGTATCTAATCCTATCCTGTGTGATACCGTCTGCTGAGCTGTGTATCTAATCCTATCCTGTGTGATACTGTCTGCTGAGCTATGTATCTAATCCTAACCTGTGTGATACTGTCTGCTGAGCTGTGTATCTAATACTATCCTGTGTGATACTGTCTGCTGAGCTGTGTATCTAATCCTATCCTGTGCGATACTGTCTGGTGAGCTGTGTATCTAATCCTATCCTGTGTGATACTGTCTGCTGAGCTGTGTATCTAATCCTATCCTGTGTGATACTGTCTGCTGAGCTGTGTATCTAATCCTATCCTGTGTGATACTGTCTGCTGAGCCGTGTATCTAATCCTATCCTGTGTGATACCGTCTGCTGAGCTGTGTATCTAATCCTATCCTGTGTGATACTGTCTGCTGAGCTGTGTATCTAATCCTAACCTGTGTGATACTGTCTGCTGAGCTGTGTATCTAATACTATCCTGTGTGATACTGTCTGCTGAGCTGTGTATCTAATCCTATCCTGTGTTATACTGTCTGCTGAGCCGTGTATCTAATCCTATCATGTGTGATACTGCCTGCTGAGCTGTGTATCTAATCCTATCCTGTGTGATACTGTCTGCTGAGCTCTGTATCTAATCCTTTCCTGTGTGATACTGTCAGCTGAACTGTGTATCTAATCCTTTAATGTGTGATACTGTCTACTGAGCTTTGTATCTAATCCAACCCTGTGTGATACGGTCTGCTGAGCTGTGTATCTAATCCTATCCTGTGTGATACTGTCTGCTGAGCCGTGTATCTAATCCTTTCCCCTATCGTCCTCCGGCAGCACAGAATGGGTTAAGGTTGTCATCCTTGATCCTAGGACCGCCCACCTAGAAGAACAACCAACCAAGGTTAAACAGTAATTGACTCCCCTTTAAGAGGGACCTCTACCCCTGCACACACGTGTTTTTTTAATGTCCTCCTTAGAAGAGGATTGCCCACCTTCGTCTGAGGATGGCCTTATACCCTGGGAAAGGGTGCGTCTGGCAGGCCAGAGGAGTGGGAATAGCCACGGTGGTTCCCTGGCTCCACTCCCGTCCACATCGGCGCGCAGCTGAAGCGGCCTCGTCCCCTTCTGCAGCGGGGTCGGCAGAGCGGCGCAGCATTGCCCAATAAGATGCCGGCACTTCCGGGTCTGGATCGGGCCGCAGTGGAACGCAGGTGACACGCACGCCGGCGTGCTGACGTCACGGCCACGCCCCCCTTCCCCGTTTCGCGCCAGATACTTTTCAGTAAGTATAAATATGTGGACTGTAAGGAGCTCGGTGCCCCTCTGCTTAGGCAGCCGAGCTCCAGCATTACAAGATGTCTTCATCATCTAGCAAAAGGGAGAAAAGGTCCAGAAAATCTAAACATAGATTGTGTCAGGGATGTGATCAACCCTCCCTGAGGACTTTGAGCAGGATCTGTGTATCAGATGCCACCGTGATTCCCAGTCATCCCCTACGGAAAAACAGAGGCTACAATCTACACTATGTGTGTCTTGTCTTTCAGAGCTACCGTCCGGCTATCCGTCCACCATTTGCGAAAATTGTACTCAGCCAGGCGAAGAGGAGTCTGATCCAGAAACCAGGAAAATGATGTCTCTCTTTAAGGCCTTCTTGAAGAAGTCTAAGAAAAAGAGTTCAAAAACATCATATGTGCCTCCGTCATCGTCTGATGACTCCTCACGCTCAGAGGGTGAACTCTCCTCTGACTCAGATGTTGCCATAGCGGAGGATAACTTTCTGTTTAATAAAAGGGACACCAATCATTTAATCAGAGAGGTCAAGAGTATTATGGAAGCTGGGAAAGATAAAGCAGGTTCCAGAGAAGAGGAAGATCTGTTCTATTTTCAGAAGAAAAAGGCTCCGGTTTTTCCTAGTCATCCCGTGCTGGAAGCTGTTATGCGCAAAGAATGGGAGCAGCCGGTCTCCAGAATCAATTTGGGAACCAGATTCAAAAGTATTTATAAGACCGATCCTGCAGAATCGTCTAGCTGGGAGGATCCCGCTAGAGTGGATGCGGCAGTCACGAGGTTGGCAAAGAAATCGTTTTTCCAGCAGACGATTCAGCATTGTTAAAAGATCCTATGGATAAAAAGCTGATAGCCTCCTCAAGAGACTGCATACGCACCTTGGCTCCCTAAACAAGGCTGCGTTATCGGCGGTCCCAGTGGCCCGAGCATTGAGAGTATGGCTTAGCCAGTTAGGTAGAGACGTGGAAGACGGCGTTTCCAGAGAGGAACTTCTCCGACAAATCCCGACTTTAAAGTTAGCGGCAGAGTTTCTGTGTGACTTTCCGCTGGACGCGGTAAGACTCACTGCCAGAAACATGGCCCTCTCAAATTCAGTAAGGAGGGCGTTGTGGCTCAAGCTCTGGTCAGGAGACGTGGCATCAAAGAGCAACCTGTGTTCACTACCGCTTGAGCCTGGCAAGCTGTTCGGGTCCCAATTGGACAAACTTCTGGAGGCAAATATGGAGGAGAAGGCTTTAGCTTTCCCTCAGCCCAAACGGAAAGAAAAAGTAGATTTTTTCGTCCCTACAGAAGTCAAGACTACAAGAGGTCTACTTTCAGAGGAAGATCTAATAGAGGAAGAGCAGACCGAAGAACTTGGTCAGCTTCAGAGAAACAAAGAAAGAAAAGCGATGATAACAGGGCTCCAAAGTCCGAATTCTGACGCCAGAAGTCAGCCGGTGGGAGGACGGCTACAACAATTTCTTTTTGGCTGGCAAGACATCACTACAGATCCCTGGGCACTGTCAGTAGTGCGAGACGGATACGCACTAGAGTTCGATCACCCTCCAGGAAGCAGGTTTCTGCTCAACACAGGAGAAAATCCACTGGTCATTCAGCTGCTTCGAGAGTTCCGGGAAAAAGAAGCACTAGAAGTGGTTCCATATCATCAGAGGTTTTCAGGAGTTTACTCCAGAATCTTCGCGGTTCCCAAAGCAAACGGAAAAAGTCGCTTAGTCATAGATCTCCGGTTTCTAAACCACTTTATGACCAAGATCAGTTTCAAGATGGAAACCATCAGATCCATCACTGCAGTCCTCAGGAAAGGACAATTTATGGCATCTCTAGACCTAAGCGACGCTTACCTGCATATCCCCATTCATCAAAATTCAAGAAAATTCTTGAGAATAGCGGTCCGGGATGGGAGGCGTATCCATCACTTTCAATTCAAAGCACTCCCGTTTGGCCTCTGTTCCTCTCCCAGAGTCTTTACGAAGATCGTGATTGTCATCGTTGCATACCTCCGATTAAAAGGTATCCAGGTCTTCCCATATTTGGACGACTGGTTAGTGGTGGCAGAAACAAAAAGACTCCTTCATCTGCACCTGGAAGAAACGATCAGAGTTCTCCAATCCGTTGGCTTCCTACTCAACTGGGAAAAGTCAGATGTAGTCCCAGCATCTTCCAAGACCTTCCTGGGTTTCCTAATAAACACAGTGGAGATGAAGCTATTCCTGCCTCCTTCAAAAGTCACCTCCATAAAGAGGGAAGTAAAAACCCTAGTGGCACTTCACACACCCTCTGTCCGCAGGGTCATGAGGGTTTTGGGTCACATGACTTCAATCTCAGAGGCAGTTCCCTGGGCGAACATCCATACCAGGGATCTTCAACAAGATTGTCTCCGCACCTGGCATCGCAGCAGCTACCGTCTGGCAGCGAAAATGAAATTAAGGGACTCGACAGTCCAGAGCCTGAAATGGTGGTGTCGCACCAGCAATCTTGTCAAGGGAAAGAGCTTTCAGTTTATTCCCCCAACAGTCATCACTACAGACGCCTCCGGTCTAGGATGGGGAGCACATCTCCAGAGCCACTGGGTCCAGGGCCGGTGGTCACTTCAGGACAGAAGGCTATCATCCAATTTCAAGGAGCTGAAAGCGATCTATCTTGCTCTGTTACACTTCGAGACCCATGTAAGCGGGAAAGCGGTGTTGATCAGATCGGACAACCTTGTCTCCGTGTTTTATATAAACAAACAAGGCGGGACAAGGAATTCTCTCCTCCTGAATCTCTGCAAGAAGATCTTTGCTTGGGCAGAATTACATCTGCGGGAGTTGAGAGCAGTTCATATCAGAGGCTCCTCGAATACTCGAGCGGATCTTCTCAGCCGGAAAGTGATCATCCAGACGGAGTGGGAACTGAATCAGGCAGTGTTCCAAGACATCACGGCCAAATGGGGTTGTCCGACCTGGGACCTCATGGCAACTGCTGTGAACAGGAAATTGAGCAAGTTCTGCTCTCTCAACTCGGCAGACAGACCCACGGTAGTGGACGCGTTTTCCATAAGCTGGAAGAACCTCTCGACTTATGTGTTTCCTCCGGTTCCATTGATACCGAGGGTTTTGCGGAAGATTATGGAAGAGAAGCCACGTCTGGTGATATTAATAGCCCCTTCTGGCCTCGCAGGTCCTGGTTTCCCTGCTTCTCCAGTTATCCAAAGGGGAATTCCTGAAGCTTCCACGGTGTCCGGATCTTCTCCTGCAGAACGGTCTATATCATCAAAACTTAGATCGTCTGCACTTAACAGCCTGGAGGCTGAAAGAGCTAATCTAAGAAAAGAAGGCCTTTCAGATTCAGTGATTGGAACATTGTTGGCCTCCAGAAAGGACGCCACGAACAAGAAATATTCAAAGATCTGGAATAAGTTTGTTACTTGGATGGCTGAAGCTGGCCATGAGCAGCCAAGGATATCATCCATTCTACAGTTCCTGCAGGACGGGTTTCAGAAAGGTCTAAAACCAAATACCTTGCGGGCCCATATGACGGCCATCAACTCCTTGACAGAGAATAAGTTTCTCCACCACCCTCTGCTGTGTCGGTTTTTCAAGGCCATAAAAAAGCTTAAGCCAATTCATAGGGATCCGTTGCCAGTCTGGGACCTTTCTGTCGTATTGAAAGGGCTCACAAACGCACCATTTGAACCCTTGCAGCAAGCGGATATAAAGTGGCTGACGTGTAAGACCTTCTTCTTGACGGCAATAACATCTGCTAAAAGATTGGGAGAGCTACAAGCCCTATCTTCAAGGCCTCCATATATTCGGTTCCTGCCAGATGGGGTACTATTGCGCACCGTGCCATCTTTTCTGCCCAAGGTTCCCTCTACGGCGAATAAAAATAGAGAGGCTTTTCTTCCGGTGTTTTTCCCAGAACCAGTAGATGAAGATCAAAAGAGATGGCATACCCTGGACATTAAAAGGGCGTTACAGTGTTATCTTGAGAGAACAAGGGAGTTTAGGAAGACAGAAAACCTGTTTGTCTTGTTCGCAGGCCCAAGATCGGGGCATGTACCATCCAGAGATTCCCTGGCCAGGTGGATAAAAGCTACCATCCTGGAAGCCTATTCGAAGGAAGGTCTGCCTCCGCCTTTTCCCCTCAAGGCCCACTCTACAAGAGCGGCAGCAACATCCTGGGCAGAGGCAGCCCAAGTTCCGATTGAAGAAATCTGCAATGCGGCTTCTTGGTCCTCGTCGTTGACGTTTGGGAGACACTATCGCTTGGACGTCAATGCTAGGAGCTCAGCCTTCGCAACTGGGGTTTTGTCTGCAGCTTGTAATAGAAATCCCTCCCCTTGAATTATATAAAAATCCCATTCTGTGCTGCCGGAGGACGATAGGGGAAAGGAAAATACGTACCTGGGATTTTACTTTCCTTGAGTCCGGAGGCAGCACAACGATACCCTCCCTAATAAATTTTTGTGGCATACATATTGTTGTGGAGTCTATTTTATTAACACGTGTGTGCAGGGGTAGAGGTCCCTCTTAAAGGGGAGTCAATTACTGTTTAACCTTGGTTGGTTGTTCTTCTAGGTGGGCGGTCCTAGGATCAAGGATGACAACCTTAACCCATTCTGTGCTGCCTCCGGACTCAAGGAAAGTAAAATCCCAGGTACGTATTTTTCCTATCCTGTGTGATACCGTCTGCTGAGCTGTGTATCTAATCCTATCCTGTGTGATACTGTCTGCTGAGCTGTGTATCTAATCCTAACCTGTGTGATACTGTCTGCTGAGCTGTGTATCTAATACTATCCTGTGTGATACTGTCTGCTGAGCTGTGTATCTAATCCTATCCTGTGTTATACTGTCTGCTGAGCCGTGTATCTAATCCTATCATGTGTGATACTGCCTGCTGAGCTGTGTATCTAATCCTATCCTGTGTGATACTGTCTGCTGAGCTCTGTATCTAATCCTATCCTGTGTGATACTGTCAGCTGACCTGTGTATCTAATCCTTTAATGTGTGATACTGTCTACTGAGCTTTGTATCTAATCCAACCCTGTGTGATACGGTCTGCTGAGCTGTGTATCTAATCCTATCCTGTGTGATGCTGTGTATCTAATCCCATCCTGTGCGTTACTGTCTGCTGAGCCGTGTATCTAATCCTATCCTGTGTAATACTGTCTGCTGAGCCATGTATCTAATCCTATCCTGTGTGATACTGTTTGCTTAGCTGTGTATCTAATCATATCCTGTGTAATACTGCCTGCTAAGCTGTGTATCTAATCCTATCCTATCCTGTGTGATACTGTCTGCTGAGCTGTGTATCTAATCCTATCCTGTGTGATACTTTATGTGGAGCTGGTGTATCTAGACCTGACATGCGATACTGTCTGCTGTATCTAAGCTGGACCCTTCTCCCTCCAGGTGCCGGTGCTCAGGCGTCATGGACCGCGCAGCAGATTGCAGCCCCTTCGGTTCCGGACAGGAAGCCGCTGCCGCCATCTTGGCTGTAGATCGGCTCTGGGGTCCGCTGAGGACAGTTCCAGCTCCAGCGAGGAGGACTGAGCCGTGGGTCAGTTATGTCCTGTCTGTACCGGGGAAAGCTGGGTGACAACCAATATGGCCACCGCTGCACCTCCTGTGGGGTTGTCACCCAGCCTTCCTGGAGTCCTTTACAGTAAATCTATGTAACAAAGTATAATGAAGAAAGCTGGGTAACAACCTGGGTGAGAGGTACAATGGCGACCATACTGGTTGTCAGATGAGTAAGAGTTAGGGCTCCATATACGGAATTATTCATTTGAATAGTTCCGCAAAAAAAATTTAAGGTACTCCAGGTGCATTCCGTTTCCGTTTTTCTGTTCAAAGATAGAACATGTCCTATTTTTGTCCGCATAACTGACAAGGATAGCACTGTTCTATCAGGGGCCGGCTGTTCCGTTCCACAAAAAACGGAATGCACACGGACGTCATCTGTATTTTTGTGGATCCGTTTTTTGCGGATCGCGAAATACATACGGTCGTTTGCATGAGGCCTTAGGGTGGGTTCACACTAGCGTTAGGGATTCCGTTATGGCTTTCCATTATAACATGGTTATAACGGAAAATAACGGAATCCATAGGACGGAAGGACGGATCCGTTCTAGAACCTTCCGTCTTATGGATTCCGTTATTTTCCGTTATAACCATGTTATAATGGAAAGCCATAACGGAATCCCTAACGCTAGTGTGAACCCACCCTTACTTGGCTGTTATGCTCATTCTGTGGCCCTCAGGGGCCCCTTCCAGGGTCAGTTTTACAGAATCTTCTTATTGCTAACTGTTGTGTCTCCTCCCTACAGACACCTAGATGAAGAGGAGGGCCCGGCGGATCGGAGGGGCCCCGGACACCATGGGGGCCGAATATCTTATTTAAATGATACAATTAATAGTCTGTATAATTGTTATGAAAGAAACCAGTCCTGTAGATTGTAAGCTCTGGGGCTCAGCCCTTCCCCCTCTCACTGTATTTTTTTTAATTAAAGGGATGTGTCACCTTTATATAATATTATTCGTGTCATAAGCAAATTATGACTCTGGTCACCTGGAAACCATCAGTAAGCAGGCTCGCTGCTGCTGACAGATCCCATTATAGCTTGATTTGCATTTAAATTGACTGACCGCCCAGGACTCCTTACCACATCCAGATATGCAAAATGGACACATCAGTTGGTTATTCATGGGTTAATGATACATGGGGGCATTGAGGGGTTAATCAGGCCCCTTCACAGCCACTCAAAATACTGAACACAGACACATAACATGGTAGATCCATAAACAGCAGCCAGCCTGCTTGTTGATGGTTTCCATGCAGCAACTGATTTTTGAAGTGAAAGAGGTGAGGAAGCGTCTGCAGACGAGGAGACCGGAGGACTGACCAGAGGCGGAGCCTCGCTGATAATGAAGACGGCGCGGTTGTTATCGGATGGTCATGTGACCCGTTATAATCACCTGCCTGATGTATAATAATAAACTATATTATGAAGTGTTACATTGTTAATTCTTCAATGTCACTGACGCCCACAATGTCCTGAGCCGTCACCAGGGGCCTCCTAGTGATGTCATCTAGTACTGCAGGTCTGACACTGTAGATCATGTACATATAATAGTGCCACCTAGTGATGTCATCTAGTACTGCAGGTCTGACACTGTATCCTGTACATATAATAGTGCCACCTAGTGATGTCATCTAGTACTGCAGGTCTGACACTGTAGATCATGTACATATAATAGTGCCACCTAGTGATGTCATCTAGTACTGCAGGTCTGACACTGTATCCTGTACATATAATAGTGCCACCTAGTGATGTCATCTAGTACTGCAGGTCTGACACTGTATCCTGTACATATAATAGTGCCACCTAGTGATGTCATCTAGTACTGCAGGTCTGACACTGTAGATCATGTACATATAATAGTGCCACCTAGTGATGTCATCTAGTACTGCAGGTCTGACACTGTATCATGTACATATAATAGCGCCACCTAGTGATGTCATCTAGTACTGCAGGTCTGACACTGTAGATCATGTACATATAATAGTGCCACCTAGTGATGTCATCTAGTACTGCAGGTCTGACACTGTATCCTGTACATATAATAGCGCCACCTAGTGATATCATCTAGTACTGCAGGTCTGACACTGTATCCTGTACATATAATAGTGCCACCTAGTGATGTCATCTAGTACTGCAGGTCTGACACTGTAGATCATGTACATATAATAGTGCCACCTAGTGATGTCATCTAGTACTGCAGGTCTGACACTGTATCATGTACATATAATAGCGCCACCTAGTGATGTCATCTAGTACTGCAGGTCTGACACTGTATCCTGTACATATAATAGCGCCACCTAGTGATGTCATCTAGTACTGCAGGTCTGACACTGTATCATGTACATATAATAGTGCCACCCAGTGATGTCATCTAGTACTGCAGGTCTGACACTGTATCATGTACATATAATAGTGCCACCTAGTGATGTCATCTAGTACTGCAGGTCTGACACTGTATCATGTACATATAATTGTGCCACCTAGTGATGTCCTCTAGTACTGCAGGTCTGACACTGTATCCTGTACATATAATAGCGCCACCTAGTGATGTCATCTAGTACTGCAGATCTTACACTGTATATCATGTACATATAATAGTGCCACCTAGTGATGTCCTCTAGTACTGCAGGTCTGACACTGTAGATCATGTACATATAATAGTGCCACCTAGTGATGTCATCTAGTACTGCAGGTCTGACACTGTGTATCATGTACATATAATAGTGCCACCTAGTGATGTTATCTAGTACTGCAGGTCTGACACTGTATCCTGTACATATAATAGTGCCACCTAGTGATGTCATCTAGTACTGCAGGTCTGACACTGTAGATCATGTACATATAATAGTGCCACCTAGTGATGTCATCTAGTACTGCAGGTCTGACACTGTATCATGTACATATAATAGCGCCACCTAGTGATGTCATCTAGTACTGCAGGTCTGACACTGTAGATCATGTACATATAATAGTGCCACCTAGTGATGTCATCTAGTACTGCAGGTCTGACACTGTATCCTGTACATATAATAGCGCCACCTAGTGATATCATCTAGTACTGCAGGTCTGACACTGTATCCTGTACATATAATAGTGCCACCTAGTGATGTCATCTAGTACTGCAGGTCTGACACTGTAGATCATGTACATATAATAGTGCCACCTAGTGATGTCATCTAGTACTGCAGGTCTGACACTGTATCATGTACATATAATAGCGCCACCTAGTGATGTCATCTAGTACTGCAGGTCTGACACTGTATCCTGTACATATAATAGCGCCACCTAGTGATGTCATCTAGTACTGCAGGTCTGACACTGTATCATGTACATATAATAGTGCCACCTAGTGATATCATCTAGTACTGCAGGTCTGACACTGTATCATGTACATATAATAGTGCCACCTAGTGATGTCATCTAGTACTGCAGGTCTGACACTGTATCATGTACATATAATTGTGCCACCTAGTGATGTCCTCTAGTACTGCAGGTCTGACACTGTATCCTGTACATATAATAGCGCCACCTAGTGATGTCATCTAGTACTGCAGATCTTACACTGTATATCATGTACATATAATAGTGCCACCTAGTGATGTCCTCTAGTACTGCAGGTCTGACACTGTATCATGTACATATAATAGTGCCGCCTAGTGATGTCATCTAGTACTGCAGGTCTGACACTGTGTATCATGTACATATAATAGTGCCACCAAGTGATGTCATCTAGTACTGTAGGTCTGACACTGTAGATCATGTACATATAATAGCGCCTTCTACTGATGTCATCTAGTACTGCAGATCTGACGCTGTAGATCATGTACATATAATAGCGCCTTCTACTGATGTCATCTAGTACTGCAGGTCTGACACTGTATCATACACATATAATAGTGCCACCTAGTGATATCATCTAGTACTGCAGGTCTGACACTGTATATCATGTACATATAATGGCGCCTCCTAGTGATGTCATCTAGTACTGCAGGTCTGACACTGTAGATCATGTACATATAATAGTGCCACCTAGTGATGTTATCTAGTACTGCAGGTCTGACACTGTATCATGTACATATAATAGTGCCACCTAGTGATGTCATCTAGTACTGCAGGTCTGACACTGTATCATGTAAATATAATAGTGCCACCTAGTGATGTCATCTAGTACTGCAAGTCTGACACTGTAGATCATGTACATATAATAGTGCCACCCAGTGATGTCATCTAGTACTGCAGGTCTGACACTGTATCATGTACATATAATAGCGCCGCCTAGTGATGTCATCTAGTACTGCAGGTCTGACACTGTGTATCATGTACATATAATAGCGCCTCCTAGCGATGTCATCTAGTACTGCAGGTCTGACACTGTAGATCATGTACATATAATAGTGCCACCTAGTGATGTCATCTAGTACTGCAGGTCTGACACTGTATCATGTAAATATAATAGTGCCACCTAGTGATGTCATTTAGTACTGCAGGTCTGACACTGTAGATCATGTACATATAATAGTGCCACCCAGTGATGTCATCTAGTACTGCAGGTCTGACACTGTAGATCATGTACATATAATAGCGCCTCCTAGGGATGTCATCTAGTACTGCAGATCTGACGCTGTAGATCATGTACATATAATAGCTCCTCCTATTAAAGTCATCTAGTACTGCAGGTCTAACACTGTGTATCATGTACATATAATAGCGCCTCCTAGTGATGTCATCTAGTACTGCAGGTCTGACACTGTAGATCATGTACATATAATAGCGCCTCCTAGTGATGTCATCTAGTACTGCAGGTCTGACACTGTAGATCATGTACTGTACATATAATAGCGCCTCCTAGTGATGTCATCTAGTACTGCAGGTCTGACACTGTATCATGTACATATAATAGTGCCGCCTAGTGATGTCATCTAGTATTGCAGGTCTGACACTGTATCATTTACATATAATAGTGCCACCTAGTGATGTCATCTAGTACTGCAGGTCTAACACTGTATCATGTACATATAATAGTGCCACCCAGTGATGTCATCTAGTACTGCAGTACTAGATGACACCTAGTGATGTCTGACACTGTATCATGTACATATAATAGTGCCACCTAGTGATGTAATCTAGTACTGCAGGTCTGTCGCTGTATATCATGTACATATAATAGTGCCACCTAGTGATGTAATCTAGTACTGCAGGTCTGACACTGTGTATCATGTACATATAATAGTGCCACCTAGTGATGTCATCTAGTACTGCAGGTCTGACACTGTATCATGTACATATAATAGTGCCGCCTACTGATTTCATCTAGTACTGCAAGTCTGACACTCTAGATCAGGCATCCTCAAACTGCGGCCCTCCAGCTGTTGCAAAACTACAACTCCCAATATGCCTGAACAGCCTACAGCTATCAGCCTACAGCAGGGGATTGTGGGAGTTGTAGTTTTACAACAGCTGGAGGGCCGCAGTTTGAGGATGCCTGCTCTAGATCATGTACATATAATAGTGCCACCTAGTGATGTAATGTAGTACTGCAGGTCTGACACTGTAATTCATGTACATATAATAGTGCCACCTAGTGATGTCATGTAGTACTGCAGGTCTAACACTGCATCATGTACATATAATAGCGCCTCCAAGTGATGTCATCTAGTACTGCAGATCTGACACTGTGTATCATGTACATATAATAGTGCCACATAGTGATGTCATCTAGTACTGCAGGTCTGACACTGTAATTCATGTACATATAATAGTGCCACCCAGTGATGTCATCTAGTACTGCAGGTCTGACACTGTATCATGTACATATAATAGTGCCACATAGTGATGTCATCTAGTACTGCAGGTCTGACACTGTATCATGTACATATAATAGTGCCACCTAGTGATGTCATCTAGTACTGCAGGTCTGACACTGCATATCATGTACATATAATTGTGCCACCCAGTGATGTCATGTAGTACTGCAGGTCTAACACTGCATCATGTACATATAATAGCGCCTCCAAGTGATGCCATCTAGTACTGCAGATCTGACACTGTGTATCATGTACATATAATAGTGCCACATAGTGATGTCATCTAGTACTGCAGGTCTGACACTGTAATTCATGTACATATAATAGTGCCACCCAGTGATGTCATCTAGTACTGCAGGTCTGACACTGTATCATGTACATATAATAGTGCCACATAGTGATGTCATCTAGTACTGCAGGTCTGACACTGTATCATGTACATATAATAGCGCCTCCTAGTGATGTAATCTAGTACTGCAGGTCTGACACTGTATATCATGTACATATAATAGCGCCTCCTAGTGATGTCATCTAGTACTGCAGGTCTGACACTGTGTATCATGTACATATAATAGTGCCACATAGTGATGTCATCTAGTACTGCAGGTCTGACACTGTATCATACACATGTCATAGCGCCTCCTAGTGATGTAATCTAGTACTGCAGGTCTGACACTGTGTCTCATGTACATATAATAGTGCCGCCTAGTGATGTCATCTAGTACTGCAGGTCTGACACTGTATCTTATGTACATATAATAGTGCCACCTAGTGATGTAATCTAGCACTGCAGGTCTGACACTGTGTATCATGTACATATAATAGTGCCACCCAGTGATGTCATCTAGTACTGCAGGTCTGACACTGTAGATCATGTACATATAATAGCGCCTTCTACTGATGTCATCTAGTACTGCAGGTCTGACACTGTATCATGTACATATAATAGTGCCACCTAGTGATGTCATCTAGTACTGCAGGTCTGACACTGTATCATACACATGTCATAGCGCCTCCTAGTGATGTAATCTAGTACTGCAGGTCTGACACTGTGTCTCATGTACATATAATAGTGCCGCCTAGTGATGTCATCTAGTACTGCAGGTCTGACACTGTATATCATGTACATATAATAGTGCCGCCTAGTGATGTCATCTAGTACTGCAGGTCTGACACTGTATATCATGTACATATAATAGTGCCAACTAGTGATGTTATCTAGTACTGCAGGTCTGACACTGTGTATCATGTACATATAATAGTGCCACCTAGTGATGTCATCTAGTACTGCAGGTCTGACACTGTATCATGTACATATAATAGTGCCACCTAGTGATGTCATCTAGTACTGCAGGTCTGACACTGCATATCATGTACATATAATTGTGCCACCTAGTGATGTCATCTAGTACTGCAGGTCTGACACTGCATCATGTACATATAATAGTGCCGCCTAGTGATGTCATCTAGTACTGCAGGTCTGACACTGTATATCATGTACATATAATAGTGTCACCTAGTGATGTCATCTAGTACTGCAGGTCTGACACTGTATATCATGTACATATAATAGTGCCACCTAGTGATGTCATCTAGTACTGCAGGTCTGACACTGTGTATCATGTACATATAATAGTGCCAACTAGTGATGTCATCTAGTACTGCAGGTCTGACACTGTATATCATGTACATATAATAGTGCCACCTAGTGATGTCATCTAGTACTGCAGGTCTGACACTGTGTATCATGTACATATAATAGTGCCACCAAGTGATGTCATCTAGTACTGTAGGTCTGACACTGTAGATCATGTACATATAATAGCGCCTTCTACTGATGTCATCTAGTACTGCAGATCTGACGCTGTAGATCATGTACATATAATAGCGCCTTCTACTGATGTCATCTAGTACTGCAGGTCTGACACTGTATCATACACATATAATAGTGCCACCTAGTGATATCATCTAGTACTGCAGGTCTGACACTGTATATCATGTACATATAATGGCGCCTCCTAGTGATGTCATCTAGTACTGCAGGTCTGACACTGTAGATCATGTACATATAATAGTGCCACCTAGTGATGTTATCTAGTACTGCAGGTCTGACACTGTATCATGTACATATAATAGTGCCACCTAGTGATGTCATCTAGTACTGCAGGTCTGACACTGTATCATGTAAATATAATAGTGCCACCTAGTGATGTCATCTAGTACTGCAAGTCTGACACTGTAGATCATGTACATATAATAGTGCCACCCAGTGATGTCATCTAGTACTGCAGGTCTGACACTGTATCATGTACATATAATAGCGCCGCCTAGTGATGTCATCTAGTACTGCAGGTCTGACACTGTGTATCATGTACATATAATAGCGCCTCCTAGCGATGTCATCTAGTACTGCAGGTCTGACACTGTAGATCATGTACATATAATAGTGCCACCTAGTGATGTCATCTAGTACTGCAGGTCTGACACTGTATCATGTAAATATAATAGTGCCACCTAGTGATGTCATTTAGTACTGCAGGTCTGACACTGTAGATCATGTACATATAATAGTGCCACCCAGTGATGTCATCTAGTACTGCAGGTCTGACACTGTAGATCATGTACATATAATAGCGCCTCCTAGGGATGTCATCTAGTACTGCAGATCTGACGCTGTAGATCATGTACATATAATAGCTCCTCCTATTAAAGTCATCTAGTACTGCAGGTCTAACACTGTGTATCATGTACATATAATAGCGCCTCCTAGTGATGTCATCTAGTACTGCAGGTCTGACACTGTAGATCATGTACATATAATAGCGCCTCCTAGTGATGTCATCTAGTACTGCAGGTCTGACACTGTAGATCATGTACATATAATAGCGCCTCCTAGTGATGTCATCTAGTACTGCAGGTCTGACACTGTATCATGTACATATAATAGTGCCGCCTAGTGATGTCATCTAGTATTGCAGGTCTGACACTGTATCATTTACATATAATAGTGCCACCTAGTGATGTCATCTAGTACTGCAGGTCTAACACTGTATCATGTACATATAATAGTGCCACCCAGTGATGTCATCTAGTACTGCAGTACTAGATGACACCTAGTGATGTCTGACACTGTATCATGTACATATAATAGTGCCACCTAGTGATGTAATCTAGTACTGCAGGTCTGTCGCTGTATATCATGTACATATAATAGTGCCACCTAGTGATGTAATCTAGTACTGCAGGTCTGACACTGTGTATCATGTACATATAATAGTGCCACCTAGTGATGTCATCTAGTACTGCAGGTCTGACACTGTATCATGTACATATAATAGTGCCGCCTACTGATTTCATCTAGTACTGCAAGTCTGACACTTAGATCAGGCATCTCAACTGCGGCCCTCCAGTTGTTGCAAAACTACAACTCCCAATATGCCTGAACAGCCTACAGCTATCAGCCTACAGCAGGGGATTGTGGGAGTTGTAGTTTTACAACAGCTGGAGGGCCGCAGTTTGAGGATGCCTGCTCTAGATCATGTACATATAATAGTGCCACCTAGTGATGTAATGTAGTACTGCAGGTCTGACACTGTAATTCATGTACATATAATAGTGCCACCTAGTGATGTCATGTAGTACTGCAGGTCTAACACTGCATCATGTACATATAATAGCGCCTCCAAGTGATGTCATCTAGTACTGCAGATCTGACACTGTGTATCATGTACATATAATAGTGCCACATAGTGATGTCATCTAGTACTGCAGGTCTGACACTGTAATTCATGTACATATAATAGTGCCACCCAGTGATGTCATCTAGTACTGCAGGTCTGACACTGTATCATGTACATATAATAGTGCCACATAGTGATGTCATCTAGTACTGCAGGTCTGACACTGTATCATGTACATATAATAGTGCCACCTAGTGATGTCATCTAGTACTGCAGGTCTGACACTGCATATCATGTACATATAATTGTGCCACCCAGTGATGTCATCTAGTACTGCAGGTCTGACACTGCATCATGTACATATAATAGCGCCACCTAGTGATGTCATCTAGTACTGCAGATCTGACACTGTGTATCATGTACATATAATAGTGCCACATAGTGATGTCATCTAGTACTGCAGGTCTGACACTGTAATTCATGTACATATAATAGTGCCACCCAGTGATGTCATCTAGTACTGCAGGTCTGACACTGTATCATGTACATATAATAGTGCCACCTAGTGATGTCATCTAGTACTGCAGGTCTGACACTGTATCATGTACATATAATAGCGCCTCCTAGTGATGTAATCTAGTACTGCAGGTCTGACACTGTATATCATGTACATATAATAGCGCCTCCTAGTGATGTCATCTAGTACTGCAGGTCTGACACTGTGTATCATGTACATATAATAGTGCCACATAGTGATGTCATCTAGTACTGCAGGTCTGACACTGTATCATACACATGTCATAGCGCCTCCTAGTGATGTAATCTAGTACTGCAGGTCTGACACTGTGTCTCATGTACATATAATAGTGCCGCCTAGTGATGTCATCTAGTACTGCAGGTCTGACACTGTATCTTATGTACATATAATAGTGCCACCTAGTGATGTAATCTAGCACTGCAGGTCTGACACTGTGTATCATGTACATATAATAGTGCCACCCAGTGATGTCATCTAGTACTGCAGGTCTGACACTGTAGATCATGTACATATAATAGCGCCTTCTACTGATGTCATCTAGTACTGCAGGTCTGACACTGTATCATGTACATATAATAGTGCCACCTAGTGATGTCATCTAGTACTGCAGGTCTGACACTGTATCATACACATGTCATAGCGCCTCCTAGTGATGTCATCTAGTACTGCAGGTCTGACACTGTGTCTCATGTACATATAATAGTGCCGCCTAGTGATGTCATCTAGTACTGCAGGTCTGACACTGTATATCATGTACATATAATAGTGCCGCCTAGTGATGTCATCTAGTACTGCAGGTCTGACACTGTATATCATGTACATATAATAGTGCCAACTAGTGATGTTATCTAGTACTGCAGGTCTGACACTGTGTATCATGTACATATAATAGTGCCACCTAGTGATGTCATCTAGTACTGCAGGTCTGACACTGTATCATGTACATATAATAGTGCCACCTAGTGATGTCATCTAGTACTGCAGGTCTGACACTGCATATCATGTACATATAATTGTGCCACCTAGTGATGTCATCTAGTACTGCAGGTCTGACACTGCATCATGTACATATAATAGTGCCGCCTAGTGATGTCATCTAGTACTGCAGGTCTGACACTGTATATCATGTACATATAATAGTGTCACCTAGTGATGTCATCTAGTACTGCAGGTCTGACACTGTATATCATGTACATATAATAGTGCCACCTAGTGATGTCATCTAGTACTGCAGGTCTGACACTGTGTATCATGTACATATAATAGTGCCAACTAGTGATGTCATCTAGTACTGCAGGTCTGACACTGTATATCATGTACATATAATAGTGCCACCTAGTGATGTCATCTAGTACTGCAGGTCTGACACTGTGTATCATGTACATATAATAGTGCCACCAAGTGATGTCATCTAGTACTGTAGGTCTGACACTGTAGATCATGTACATATAATAGCGCCTTCTACTGATGTCATCTAGTACTGCAGATCTGACGCTGTAGATCATGTACATATAATAGCGCCTTCTACTGATGTCATCTAGTACTGCAGGTCTGACACTGTATCATACACATATAATAGTGCCACCTAGTGATATCATCTAGTACTGCAGGTCTGACACTGTATATCATGTACATATAATGGCGCCTCCTAGTGATGTCATCTAGTACTGCAGGTCTGACACTGTAGATCATGTACAGTGATACCTCGGTTCACGAACTTAATTCGTGAACTGACTCTGGTCGCGAACCGAATTGGTCGTGAACCGAGGCACATTTTCCCATAGGGTTCAATGTAAATCCGGTTAATCCGTGCTGACTTTTTTTGGGGGGTTTTTGAAGCCCAAAAATATGAAACAAATGACAATACACATTAGTAAAGTACAGTATACTGTAGTTATTTATTAAGAGAGGACAGTAAGGTGGGAGGCAGTTATTGTTTGGGGGGAGAGTCCCCCTCCATAAGGACATCAGGGAGATCTTCTTCAGGGGTTTCCTCTCTCCTTTGTCTCCTAGCTGCAGGCTCAGTTTGTCTGAAAAATCTGTCCAATGTCACTTGTCTCTTTCTGCGCTGCATAACCCTCCGGAAATGAGAGACCACATTATCATTCATGAGATTTAACACTCTGTTTGTGACAGTAATGTTGGGGTGGTGCTTTTCAAAGAAATCATGGCACTCATTCCATTTTTGCATAATGGATTTTATGGCATCACTGCTAACTGTGATAAAATACAGTATAATCACTTACTGTACTGTATAATGCTTGCAGAGTACTTCTTTCTGTGTACAGTATGTACTGTATGTGATAAAATACAGTATAATCACTTATAATGCTTGCAGAGTACTTCTTTCTGTGTCTCTTATTCTTGCTTCTTCTCTCCACGGTCTTCCTACAGGAAGTCCCGACCATGTGACAGCCTGAAATTAGCATTAAAATGGCCGCGGCTTGCGTTCGTGAACCGAGGCGGAGTTCGTGAACCGGAGCATATTTTTACGAACTTTTCTGTTCGTGAACCGAGTTGTTCGTGAACAGAAGCGTTCGTGAACCGAGGTATCACTGTACATATAATAGTGCCACCTAGTGATGTTATCTAGTACTGCAGGTCTGACACTGTATCATGTACATATAATAGTGCCACCTAGTGATGTCATCTAGTACTGCAGGTCTGACACTGTATCATGTAAATATAATAGTGCCACCTAGTGATGTCATCTAGTACTGCAAGTCTGACACTGTAGATCATGTACATATAATAGTGCCACCCAGTGATGTCATCTAGTACTGCAGGTCTGACACTGTATCATGTACATATAATAGTGCCGCCTAGTGATGTCATCTAGTACTGCAGGTCTGACACTGTGTATCATGTACATATAATAGCGCCTCCTAGCGATGTCATCTAGTACTGCAGGTCTGACACTGTAGATCATGTACATATAATAGTGCCACCTAGTGATGTCATCTAGTACTGCAGGTCTGACACTGTATCATGTAAATATAATAGTGCCACCTAGTGATGTCATTTAGTACTGCAGGTCTGACACTGTAGATCATGTACATATAATAGTGCCACCCAGTGATGTCATCTAGTACTGCAGGTCTGACACTGTAGATCATGTACATATAATAGCGCCTCCTAGTGATGTCATCTAGTACTGCAGATCTGACGCTGTAGATCATGTACATATAATAGCTCCTCCTATTAAAGTCATCTAGTACTGCAGGTCTAACACTGTGTATCATGTACATATAATAGCGCCTCCTAGTGATGTCATCTAGTACTGCAGGTCTGACACTGTAGATCATGTACATATAATAGCGCCTCCTAGTGATGTCATCTAGTACTGCAGGTCTGACACTGTAGATCATGTACATATAATAGCGCCTCCTAGTGATGTCATCTAGTACTGCAGGTCTGACACTGTATCATGTACATATAATAGCGCCGCCTAGTGATGTCATCTAGTACTGCAGGTCTGACACTGTAGATCATGTACATATAATAGCGCCTCCTAGTGATGTCATCTAGTACTGCAGGTCTGACACTGTGTATCATGTACATATAATAGCGCCGCCTAGTGATGTTATCTAGTACTGCAGGTCTGACACTGTATCATACACATATAATAGCGCCTCCTAGTGATGTCATCTAGTACTGCAGGTCTGACACTGTATATCATGTACATATAATAGCACCTCCTAGTGATGTCATCTAGTACTGCAGGTCTGACACTGTATATCATGTACATATAATAGCGCCTCCTAGTGATGTTATCTAGTACTGCAGGTCTGACACTGTAGATCATGTACATATAATAGCGCCTCCTAGTGATGTCATCTAGTACTGCAGGTCTGACACTGTATATCATGTACATATAATAGCACCTCCTAGTGATGTCATCTAGTACTGCAGGTCTGACACTGTATATCATGTACATATAATAGCGCCTCCTAGTGATGTTATCTAGTACTGCAGGTCTGACACTGTAGATCATGTACATATAATAGCGCCTCCTAGTGATGTCATCTAGTGCTGCAGGTTTCACACTGTAGATCATGTACATATAATAGTGCCGCCTAGTTCTCAGCGCCATGAATACTTTAGTCATCCATTACAGCGCGGTCTGCGAGTAATCTGTCGTGTGTATGCGCGGCGCCTGCTCTACACGTGCTCTCCGATCCTCACAGGACCTCCTCCTCTGCTCTTCACACAATCCTCGCAGATTTCTCCCTCGCCTCTCCCCTACTCTGGAACTCACTGCCCCAACACATCAGACTCTCCCCCAACATCCAATCCTTCGAGAGTGACCGAAAACCGCCTCTTCCGGAAAGCCGACCCCCTGCCATGCTGCCACTACACAGACGAGCAGCCTATACCTTCACTTACTGTGTTCTCCCCTTCTCTTGTAGATTGTAAGCTCTTGTGGTCAGGGTCCTCTCCCCTCTGTACCAGTCCTCTAATAGTTTCTTTTATTTTTATATTTCTGTAACCTGTCTGGATGTAGAGCATAAATACAGTGGATGGCGGTACACCGTGTCCTGGTGCTGGAGAACACGCGCCTCTTCTTCCGTTTGCTGCATCGCAGGTCAGGAAACCATTTCATTGATTGCAATACCAGCCACATCCATGGGCCAGGGGTGGCGCTGTCCCAGCAGAGGCTTTCAGCTCAGTACCTGTAAGGACAGGCAGTGACATGACGCTCACATGATTCTGTGGGTGCAGCCGCACACAGTAAACAAGATCGTCAGTGTTTGGCCTCCTCCTACTTTCACTTTCTCCTTCTTTCACTTTCTTGAGATTCCCCTCCTCCGGGTACTTTCCAGGATGAGGCTTTCCGGACTGTATAGACATCTGCTGGGGTGAGAGGCTGGATCCATGTGAGCCCCCTCATCGGTCCCTGACTGCCCCCTAAACGGAGAGTGACCCCCATCATTGCACAGAGGCTGACGGTATGTAGAAGTAATAGGTAACTATGCTGCGGATATACAGATGAGCTTTTAGTGAATAACCCTGAAAGTATGTGCCCCCCTGACGGGTCACTGAGAGATGACATCAGTGTGGGGGCGAGTCATCAGGACGGGACCATAGCGCCGTTCCTTACGGCTTTTCGGATGGTCAGAGCGCGGCACTTCTGGGTCATTGTGTGAGATCCATATCTTCTCATCTATCCAGATTCTAAATGGCAACACATCGATACATTGTATATACATTGTATCACTTCTAGTGTAAACATCGGGTGGAGGACAGGAGGGGGCAGCCCAAACGAGGAACCTCGGGGGTCTGGTGCTGCCCGAGAGCTCATGGGGCGCAGTGCCCCCAAGAGCCCACAATCAGGCTGTGAAGAGAGGTCCCATCACATGTCGGGAGACCCCTAAAGAAACCAGTGGAATCGGAAAACCCCTTTAGGGGAGGTGGGTTTGAGTGGATGCCGCTTGGATTTCGGGGCAGAATTTGTGCTGAAATTAATGTAAGAAGTCCACAACCACACAGCAGAATATGTGGGACAGCACAAGACAGCGGGGCGTACATGGGGGGGGGGGGGGGATTAAAATAGCGCCCCCTGATGGGGCTGAGAATTTGGAAGCATACATCGTATCCTGTGAGGTCACTGGAGAGTTTCAGGCTTGAGCCTCATTATTTAGTAATCGGGGAACCAGAGTTTTTGGAGGCAACTCAGCCCCAAATGGTTGAGGTTCTCCAAAGATGCCAGGCTTAATAAAGCTGCCCCTTATGTCCATGAGATGACGGACCCTCAGGGTCACACACGTCTTTCTCTTCCAGGATTACCAGAAGATTTGGACCGTGGTTGATGGTAACCATGGCTGGTTGGTGGTGGATCGCTGCTCTTCTGGCCACCTCTGTGAGCGGCGGTTTCTCCGTGGATTCCCTCACAGGCCCTCAGACGGAGGCGGTCAGACTGGTCAGGGAGGATTTCCACAAGAGCAACAAGGTGAAAAATGCGTTCCAAGTGTCCTCCGTGCTGGCGGCAATGCAACAGGTGAGTGGTGACCATCGGGGTGGACGGGGGGCGGCAGGGACCCGAAAGGCTCTCACCCAGCCGTCGTCATAGTGCTCCACCACCGGGGCCCCAGGATCCTGGAGAGTTTTCTATCATCATTTCTGTCACTTTTAGGAATATTTTGACGTTGAAGGAACATTTGTTAAAGTAAGATTCACCATGAAACAGACCGATTGTCAGAGACGCGAGTGGATGAACCGAAAGTGCGTCCCCAAAATGACAGCCAAGGTGAGGGGCGGAATTATATACTGTATGTACGGCTTTACATCTATATTGTATATACAGTGTACATGAGTGTATGTACAGCCGCATATGTGCATACGGTATATATGTGTAACTGTATATTGGGCTGTATGTATATCTATACACAGTGTATACAGTGTATATATAGCTGTGTATGTACGGTATGTGTGTATACAGTGTACATGTATCTATGTACGGTATGTGTGTATACAGTGTACATGTATCTATGTACGGTATGTGTGTATACAGTGTACATGTATCTATGTACGGTATGTGTATATGTATCTATGTACGGTACGTGTGTATATACAGTGTATATGTATCTATGTACGGTACGTGTGTATACAGTGTACATGTATCTATGTACGGTACGTGTGTGTACAGTGTATATGTATCTATGTACGGTATGTGTGTATACAGTGTACATGTATCTATGTACGGTATGTGTGTATACAGTGTATATGTATCTATGTACGGTATGTGTGTATACAGTGTACATGTATCTATGTACGGTATGTGTGTATACAGTGTATATGTATCTATGTACGGTACGTGTGTATACAGTGTACATGTATCTATGTACGGTACGTGTGTATACAGTGTATATGTATCTATGTACGGTACGTGTGTATACAGTGTATATGTATCTATGTACGGTACGTGTGTATACAGTGTACATGTATCTATGTACGGTACGTGTGTATACAGTGTACATGTATCTATGTACGGTACGTGTGTATATGTATCTATGTACGGTACGTGTGTATATGTATCTATGTACGGTATGTGTGTATACAGTGTACATGTATCTATGTACGGTATGTGTATATGTATCTATGTACGGTATGTGTGTATACAGTGTACATGTATCTATGTACGGTATGTGTGTATACAGTGTATATGTATCTATGTACGGTACGTGTTGTAAGAGGGTGCAAGGTATCGTGGTCGATGGCAGGTACGTGTCACCGAGGTTCCTGGCCTCGGTGAGGTAAGAGCCGGATTTTTATGTGTCAGCAGCAGCTAGTGCTGTTTGACACCTTACTATTTAGTTTGGCTGCAAAGCCAATCCGGGCCGGCTCTTACTGGGAGTAGGCAAAGAGTTGGGTGGGTGCCTACTCCCCACTGTCCAGGCCGGACTTTGCCGGGCTTTTAAAAAGGCAGCCACATCAGCAGGTGTGGGTGTGATTGTCCTGGAGCTGCTGCTAGTCCTGTGGAGCTCTCTGGGCTAGAAGCAAAAGCCCAGCAAGGAGACGTGCAGTCGACCTGGAAGCCTGAAGGAGGATTATCCCACGGCTGGGCCGACCGCCAGGTGCGAACGCGCACCTAACATCTCACAGGTGATTGAACCTGGTTTTGGACTCTTTGGTTTTGCCTTTTTTGTTTGCTGCGTGTGAATGAACACCAAGAGACTGTTTACCATTTCGTTTGTGCAAGTGTGAATAAAACACTGTTTATTGCACATACTGGACTCCTTGTTTTGCCTCTGTACTGCACCCGCACCGCTATCTACCAGAGCAACTCCCCACATTTGGTGTCGGATGCGGGCATGCGCAGTGAGGCTGGCGTGAACGCCGAGTTTGTTTTTCTGGGCACAACTGGATGTCCTATATTCGGCCGGCAAAGTTGCAGCCTGTGTTCCCTGACAAAATGGAGGCGGCTGTGAAAGCTCTCATAGAGGCTAACGTGCAGCAGCGGGAGACCAACCAGCTACTGCTACAGCACGTGATGGCGTTGCAAGCTGCAGGAGCGTCCCACCACGTCCACGATGCCCGGAAAGCTGTCCGTGCAGCGATCCCTAAGATGACCCCTCGGATGATGTGGAGACCTATCTGGCGGTGTTCGAGAAGGTGGCCGTGAGGGAGAAATTACCCCGAGAACAGTGGGCAGAGGTCGTCGCTCCGTTCCTGGCGTCTGGACCCCAGCAAGTATTTTTCGACCTCCCAGATGACCAGGCTGCTGATTACCCCACGGTGAAGGGGGAGATCCTGGCCAGACTGGGGGTGAACGTGTTAGTCCGGGCTCAGCGGGTCCACCAGTGGAACTTTAATACGGCTGAACCCGCCAGGCCGCAGTATTATGAGTTGCTGCACAGGTTGCAAAAGTGGCTGCAGCCTGAGGTTCTAAGTCCGGCTGCTATGCTGGACCGTCTGTTGGCTGACATGTTCTGGAGGGCCTTGCCGTACCCCCTTCAGCACTGGATCGGCCAGGTATCACCCACTAATGCCCTGGAAATGGTCGACCTGGTGGAGCGTTACGAGGCCACCAGAAACCTGCAGGGGAGTCTTGCTGGGAAGGGGCCAGTCAAACCCCGGAGGCCTCCGCCCCAGTTCCGACGTCCGGCGACAGAGAGGCCTGCACGGAATGTACCCCCTGCGGATCCGCCTCCCGTGGTATGCTGGAGGTGTCAGGAGCCAGGCCACATCAGGGCCGACTGTCCGCATCGGGATGAGCCGATGGAAGGGAACTATGGCTATCGCCACTCCCTGTATGCACGGAAGCTGTGCGCAACTGGCACCCGTGAGGTGCAAGACCATAACCACCTGTGTCAGGTAGAGGTGGGAGACTCTCTGGCGGTGGCTCTGCTGGACTCCGGGAGTCTAGTCTCCCTGGTAAAAGCTGCCCTAGTACGGCCCGCGGAGTATACCGTCCGTAAAATCGGGGTCCTGTGCATCCACGGAGACCTAAAAGACTACCCCACTGCACTAGTGACTTTGTCCACAGCCGCTGGTAAGTGGACCCACGAGGTGGCTGTCGCTACTAAACTCCCACATGAACTAATACTTGGGAGGGACTTCCCAGGTTTCCCGGCGCTGTGGCCGGCGATAAAACTGTCGGATGGACCCGAGACAGGGGTAACCCTAGTAGAGTGGCCTGATACCACTGGAAGGCCAGAACCCTGGGAGCCCGAATCTGAAGGGCCAGCGGTAGGGGTGACCACTGCTGCAGCGGTAGAGGGGGAGACAACCCCACTGAGTGTAATGGTGGGAGACACGGAGGACTTGCCACCGGGACCTGAGTTGGCAGACCTCAATGTCTCCGGGGAAAATTTTGGGACCGCACAACACCGGGACCAAACCCTAACCAGGGCCTGGAAAAGTGTCGTAATAATTGATGGTAAACCCCAGAAACCTGGGGCTGAATTAATGTTCCCACGATTTATTGTTCTTCAGGATATGTTGTATCGGGTGAACCAAATCCGAGGTGAGCCCGTTGAACAGTTGGTGGTGCCCACAGCGTATCGCAAGCTTGTTATGGAGCTTGCCCACCAACATGTTCTTGGGGGACACTTGGGGTGGCAGAAAACCCAGGACCGCATTCTGCAGCGGTTTTATTGGCCCAGTGTGTTCAAGGAGGTAGAGAATTATTGTAAGTCCTGTCCGACCTGTCAGATAACTAGCCCCCAGCCACATTTCCGTAGTCCTCTGGTACCTCTGCCAATTATTGAGGTCCCGTTTGAGCGAATCGCTATGGATCTAATTGGGCCTGTACCAAAGTCTGCCAGGGGCCACCAACACATTCTGGTAGTTCTCGACTATGCCACTCGATATCCAGAGGCGGTGCCTCTGCGACATACCTCAGCTAAGCTCATCGCCAAAGAGTTAATGGAGATGTTTTCCCGTGTGGGCCTGCCAAAAGAGGTTCTGACAGACCAAGGGACCCCTTTTATGTCCAAAGTTATGAGGGAACTGTGTAAATTGTTGCGTATAAAGCAGTTACGGACGTCCGTTTACCATCCGCAAACAGACGGTCTTGTCGAGAGGTTTAACCAAGCTTTAAAAAATATGTTAAAGAGGGTGGTGTCTAGAGATGGGAAGGACTGGGACCTGCTTCTGCCCTATCTCATGTTCGCAGTGCGAGAGGTGCCCCAGGCCTCTACTGGGTTCTCGCCCTTCGAACTGCTTTATGGCAGACACCCTCGGGGCCTGTTGGATATCGCCAGGAAGCGTGGGAACAGCAGCCTGTCCCCCACAAAAGTGTCATTGAGTATGTCACCCAGATGCAGGAACGGATGGAAAGGGTGTTGCCGCTGGTCCGGGAGCATATGGAGGCAGCGCAACAAGCCCAGAGTAGGGTGTACAACCGTCAGGCTCGGGTACGGAACTTCAATCCGGGAGATCGGGTTTTGGTTCTGGTACCCACCCTTGACAGCAAGTTCCTAGCTAGGTGGCAGGGCCCCTATGAGGTGATCGAGAAGGTAGGGGAAGTAAATTACAAGGTACACCAGCCAGGGCGGCGCAAGCCGGAGCAGGTGTACCACGTGAATTTACTGAAGCCGTGGAAAGACAGGGACACGGCCGACGACCACAGCCCCCGGCCAGGGCTTCTAGGTGAAAAGGGTCCAGCCCCACAGTTCGAGGCCTGTGAAGCAGTAACCACGGTAAAAATGGCAGACAGCCTGTCTTCCAAACAAGTTCAGGAAGTCAGGGAGTTCATCAGTCGGAACACGGATGTGTTCTCGGACCTCCCTGGCCGCACGTCTCTCATCCAACATGACATCGTCACTGAGCCTCAGGCCAAGATCCGGTTAAAACCATACCGGGTACCCGAGGCTCGGCGACGGGCCATCGCGGAGGAAGTGCAATTAATGTTGAAGCTCGATGTCATTGAGGAGTCAAAAAGTGAGTGGGCCAGTCCCATAGTCCTGATACCCAAGCCGGATGGGACGTTGCGGTTCTGCAACGATTTTCGCAAATTAAATGAAGTGTCCAAGTTTGATGCGTATCCCATGCCCCGAGTAGACGAGCTTGTTGAGAATTTAGGGCAAGCCCGGTATTTTTCTGTGCTGGACCTCACTAAAGGGTACTGGCAGGTACCCTTAACGGAGTCGGCCAAGTAAAAAAATGCTTTTGTTACCCCGCAGGGCCTGTATCACTACAAGGTGTTACCCTTTGGCCTGCATGGCACCCCCGCCACCTTCCAAAGGTTAATGGACATAGTGCTGCGACCACATCGTCGGTATGCCTCGGCCTACTTAGATGATGTAATCATCCACAGCACCGACTGGGAAAGCCATTTACCCAAGGTGCAGGCGGTAGTGGATGCCCTGAGGAAAGCTGGTCTAACCGCCAATCCAAAGAAGTGTGCGATTGGGTTGGAAGAGACCAAATACCTGGGATATGTTATTGGGCGCGGAGTCATCAAGCCGCAGGTAACTAAAGTGGAAGCCATACGTAACTGGCCCCGACCGGTCACTGCCAGGCAGGTAAAGTCCTTCCTGGGAATGGTAGGGTACTACATGAGGTTTGTGCCCCACTTTGCCACAATAGCAGCGCCGTTGACAGACCTATTGAAGGGGCGAAAGTCTGGGAAGGTTAGCTGGAGTGAGAAGGCGGAGGAGGCTTTCTCCGCGTTGAAGTCGGCCCTGTGTGGGTCCCCGGTTTTGGTGACACCCGACTTCAACCGGGAGTTTGTCGTACAGACCGACGCCTCGGAGGTAGGCCTCGGTGCTGTGCTGTCTCAGGAGGTCAGTGGGGAAGAACATCCCGTTGTCTTCCTGAGCCGTAAGCTCAGTCCCGCCGAGTCCAGGTATAGTATAGTGGAGAGGGAGTGCCTGGCTATCAAGTGGGCACTCGAATCTCTCCGCTACTACCTGTTAGGGAGGAGGTTCCGTCTGGTGACCGACCATTCCCCTCTCAAGTGGATGAGCCAGGCAAAGGAGAGGAATGCTCGGGTCACCAGGTGGTTCCTATCCCTGCAGAACTTCAAGTTCTCCGTGGAACACAGGGCAGGCCGCTTGCAGGGTAACGCAGATGCCCTGTCCCGCGTCCACTGCCTCACATGTGTTCACCCCCTCAGGGTTGAACAAAGGGGGGGGGGTGTGTAAGAGGGTGCAAGGTATCGTGGTCGATGGCAGGTACGTGTCACCGAGGTTCCTGGCCTCGGTGAGGCAAGAGCCGGGTTTTATGTGTCAGCAGCAGCTAGTGCTGTTTTACACCTTACTATTTAGTTTGGCTGCAAAGCCAATCCGGGCCGGCTCTTACTGGGAGTAGGCAAAGAGTTGGGTGGGTGCCTACTCCCCACGGTCCAGGCCGGACTTTGCCGGGCTTTTAAAAAGGCAGCCACATCAGCAGGTGTGGG
This sequence comes from Bufotes viridis, assembly GCA_033119425.1. Lineage (NCBI taxonomy): Eukaryota > Metazoa > Chordata > Amphibia > Anura > Bufonidae > Bufotes > Bufotes viridis. The sequence goes on from CM065593.1 coordinate 392,497,852, forward strand.
TGTGATTGTCCTGGAGCTGCTGCTAGTCCTGTGGAGCTCTCTGGGCTGGAAGCAAAAGCCCAGCAAGGAGACGTGCAGTCGACCTGGAAGCCTGAAGGAGGATTATCCCACGGCTGGGCCGACCGCCAGGTGTGAACGCGCACCTAACATCTCACAGGTGATTGAACCTGGTTTTGGACTCTTTGGTTTTGCCTTTTTTGTTTGCTGCGTGTGAATGAACACCAAGAGACTGTTTACCATTTCGTTTGTGCAAGTGTGAATAAAACACTGTTTATTGCACGTACTGGACTCCTTGTTTTGCCTCTGTACTGCACCCGCACCGCTATCTACCAGAGCAACTCCCCACAGTGTGTATACAGTGTATATGTATCTATGTACGGTACGTGTGTATACAGTGTATATGTATCTATGTACGGTACGTGTGTATACAGTGTACATGTATCTATGTACGGTACGTGTGTATACAGTATATGTATCTATGTACGTGTGTGTGTATACAGTGTACGTATGTATCTATGTACGGTATGTGTGTATACAGTGTATATGTATCTATGTACGGTATGTGTGTATACAGTGTACATGTATCTATGTACGTGCATGTGTATACAGTGTATATGTATCTATGTATGCGGTATGTGTGTATACAGTGTACATGTATCTATGTACGGTATGTGTGTATACAGTGTACATGTATCTATGTACAGTACGTGTGTATACAGTGTATATGTATCTATGTACGGTATGTGTGTATACAGTGTATATGTATCTATGTACGGTATGTGTGTATACAGTGTACATGTATCTATGTACGGTATGTGTGTATACAGTGTACATGTATCTATATACGGTATGTGTGTATACAGTGTATGTATCTATGTACGGTATGTTGTATACAGTGTACATGTATCTATGTACGGTACGTGTGTATACGGTGTACATGTATCTATGTACGGTACGTGTGTATACAGTGTACATGTATCTATGTACGGTATGTGTGTATACAGTGTACATGTATCTATGTACGGTACGTGTGTATACAGTGTACATGTATCTATGTACGGTACGTGTGTATACAGTGTACATGTATCTATGTACGGTACGTGTGTATACAGTGTACATGTATCTATGTACGGTACGTGTGTATACAGTGTACATGTATCTATGTACGGTATATGTGTTTCCAGTGTACATGTATCTATGTACGGTACGCTGTGTATACAGTGTACATGTATCTATGTACGGTATGTGTGTATACAGTGTACATGTATCTATGTACGGTACGTGTGTATACGGTGTACATGTATCTATGTACGGTACGTGTGTATACGGTGTACATGTATAGCTGTATTTCTATATGTAAGTACAGTACAGAGCGCACTGGGGGCTGCGACTCTCCGTATAACGCCTGTGCACTTTGTATCTTCCTATCAGAGAACTTACAATTGCGTTGGTTGCTTCACGTTTGCTGATCGCGGGGATCTACTACAGACGGGATATCGGAAATGTGTGCGCCAAAGTCATGCGAACACGGTGAGCGATTCTGTAAACCTATGAACAGTCTGTAACCATAGATCCTGATACCGTAATATTACGCCAGCTTCCAATAGTCCAGAAGCTCCAGTAGTCCAGCTCCGGACAGAACGCCTCATAATCCTGGCTAGAGATGAGCGAATTTCCGCTTATGAAATTCGTTTGTGATTCGTTTGGTGGTAAAAGCAGAATTGCGCTATAGATTCCGTTACCACGGACCATGCCGCAATTCTGTGACGGAATGCCTTTAGAGGAGTTCCGTTATTCATTCCGTCATAATAGAAGTCTATGGGCTGCAAAACGGATCCGTCCGGTTTCCGTTATGCAGGGGCGTCCTCTCCGGCCTCTAAAGGCATTCCGTCATAGAAGTGCGTTACTGGTCCGTGTTATAGAAATCCATAACGCAATTCTGCTTTTACCACCAAACGAATCGTGAATGAATTTCAAAATATGAAATTCGCTCATCTCTAATCCTGACCTCCAGTAATCCGTAAAATCACGCTAAGGGTCCATTCACACGTCCGTTTTTTGCGGATCCTATTTTCCAAGAATTCTTTCCATTTGTCATCCGTTTTTTGCGGATCCGCAAAAAAAAACGGATAGAAGAATACATTTTCCTATTCCAATAAAGTTTTATCCGCAATTTTCGGATTACAATAGGACATGTTTTATTTTTTGACGGACACTATGTACTGAGAAAATTATGCGGACAGCACACTTTGTGCTGTCCGCATATTTTATAGACCCATTGAAAATCAATGGGTCCGAATTCTGTCCGCAACTATTCCGAAAAATCGGGATCAGATGCGGAACTAAACAACGGACGTGTGAATGGACCCTAATCTGTCAGATCTCTATAATACAGAGTAATGTAAGGTGAACTGAACACGGATCATTCCCCCCCATATAGAAAGAAGTGAGAAAAGAGAGGCGTAAGGAGTGCGCCAAACTGAAAAACAAGAAACGTACATACAGTGTGGGCGCCTACAGCTTCCGGAGGTGAGCCCCCTGCTGGGATGTAAGTATGTGGGGGCGTGACCTTCCTGCTCCAGCTGTTCATACAGAATCATTCCGGCCACAAAGAACCTGGACACTAAACCACTGGACACCAGGGACTCGGGACACTAAACCACTGGACACCAGGGACTGGGACACTAAACCACTGGACACCAGGGACTGGGACACTAAACCACTGGACACCAGGGACTGGGACACTAAACCACTGGACACCAGGGACCGGGACACTAAACCACTGGACACCAGGGACCGGGACACTAAACCACTGGACACCAGGGACCGGGACACTAAACCACTGGACACCAGGGACTGGGACACTAAACTACTGGACACTGTACACCAGGGACACCATCCACTGCTGGAATGTAAGTATGTGGGGGCGTGACCTTCCTACTCCAGCTATTTATACAGAATCATTCAGGCCACAAAGAACTTGGACACTAAACCACTGGACACCAGGGACTGGGACACTAAACCACAGGACACCGGGAACTGGGATACTAAACCACTGGGCACCAGGGACTGGGACACTAAACCACAGGACATCGGGGACTGGGATACTAAACCACTGGGCACCAGGGACTGGGACACTAAACCACTGGACACCAGGGACTGGGACACTAAACCACAGGACACCGGGAACTGGGATACTAAACCACTGGGCACCAGGGACTGGGACACTAAACCACAGGACACCGGGAACTGGGATACTAAACCACTGGGCACCAGGGACTGGGACACTAAACCACAGGACATCAGGGACTGGGACCTAAACCACTAGACACTAGAGACTGGGACACTAAACCACTGGACACCAGGGATCGGGACACTTAACCACTGGACACCAGGGATCGGGACACTTAACCACTGGACACCAGGGACTGGGACACTTAACCACTGGACACCAGGGATCGGGACACTAAACCACTGGACACCTGGGACTGGGACACTAAACCACTGGACACCTGGGACTGGGACACTAAACCACTGGACACCAGGGATTGAGACACTAAAGCACAGTACATCAGGGACTGGGACCTAAACCACTAGACACTAGAGACTGGGACACTAAACCACTGGACACCAGGGACTGGGACACTAAACCACTGGGCACCAGGGACTGGGGTACTAGTGATCATACAAGTGATGATGAAGAGGATGATGATGAGGCTTTGTCTCTCTCTCTTTTAGCGCCCCTCTGGGAACCTATAACTAAGACCCCCGACCTCTGCTACATACCACGTGTTGTCCCATGGACTCCTCTGAACAGTTAGGTAACATTTATGGACATGATGAATATAAGGAATAGCGGAGACCCCGGGATCAGAGCTGAGAACTGCAAGATGTATGTCAGACTACAGGGACAAGGACCATGGTCAGAACCCATCCAGAGCTCTGTCTTCATGAGGATTCTCTGTCCTCCACCTCCTCCTCACAGGGGATCCACTCACAGATAGCACATGACCCTGTCACCCTTAAATCTTATTATTCTAATATAAATCATCTGTACAGTGTCATTTCAATAAAAAACATTAAAAAAAAGATGAACTCTATTCAGCCTGAGCTCCCTGTTTCATGACTAGAATGCAAGAAGACGGTGAAGACCGATACACAGGTATATGAAGACGTAAAGAAAGCTGATCAAGGCTCCATCTATGACTGTAGTAATGATTATCTGTGTGGATGTCATTCAGTTTCAGAGGGGGAGGGGAAGCCAAACCAACATAATAAAGTACTCAAACTAAAAATTACCCACAATTACTCCTCGGTCCTCACCAAGACAAACAAGGAGAAGAAGCGGTGAGAGCCGGGAAGTCTGGGCGTGTTACAGTGCAGCAATAACAAATGACAAGACAGGTGCACTCCGCGGTCTTACTAAGCCCTCAAACTGATGTTAAAATTGAGATTAGTCAACATGTCCTGCTGTGGAGGACATGTCTGAGCCCGAGCACCACGCCAAGGTCTCTCAAGTAGCTCGGGACCTCTCATTTACCTACCTGTGCCGTATGGGCAATACCAGGGGCCAGTGGGCAAAATTACAGGTAATGTATAGGCCGACTCGCAGCAGAGTGTTAGGTCCCGAGCTACTTGAGAGACCTTGGCGCGGTGACTCGGGCTTAGACATGTCCTCCACAGCAGGACATGTTGACTAATCTCAATTTTAACATCAGTTTGAGGGCTTAGTAAGACCGCAGTGTGCGCCTGTCTTGTCATTTGCTATTGGTATATTGTTATATTGTTTATCACATCCACACAATTGCCATCTTGTGTAGGATGTCTATTGTGGTACTTGTGGTCCGCTGCGGGCATCCTCCACCGTATGCATTTTTGCTGGGGATCGCCATTAGCAATGGGCCACAAGTGCAGGATCTGCTCCCCTGTATATACAGTATATGCTGGGGCTCCGATCGGTTACCATGGTAGCCAGGACGCTACTGAAGTCCTGGCTGCCATGGTAAGTACTCCGCAGCAGTGTACTTACTTACGCTGCGGCCTCCGGGTGCTCCTTGATGACGTCACAGGTCCGGGCGGCGCATTGATCTATGCACCGCGGGGACCTGTGACGTCATGAAGGAGCGCCCGGCGGCCGCAGCGCAGGTAAGTACACGGCTGCGAAGTACCATGGCAGCCAGGACTTCAGTAGCGTCCTGGCTGCCATGGTAACCTGAAAGCATTTCGAAGACTGATCAGGATTCTCAGAACGCAAGTGTGAAAGAGGCCTTACAGTGCAGCTTCATGTAAATGCCTAGAAAATTCTTGAAAGACCAAATTCACTCCACACCCTAAATGGTTAAAGCCTAAAATTTCATATGTGACTGCACGAAAAAATGTATGTACACAGTGATTGCACCAGCAGAATAGTGAGTGCAGCTCTGGAGTTTATAATACAGGATGTAACTGAGGATCAGTACAGGATAAGTAGTGTATGTACACAGTGACTGCACCAGCAGAATAGTGAGTGCAGCTCTGGAGTATAATACAGGATGTAACTCAGGATCAGTACAGGATAAGTAATGTATGTACACAGTGACTGCACCAGCAGAATAGTGAGTGCAGCTCTGGAGTATAATACAGGATGTAACTCAGGATCAGTACAGGATAAGTAATGTATGTACACAGGGACTCCACCAGCAGAATAGTGAGTGCAGCTCCGGAGTATATTACAGGCTGTAACTCAGGATCAGTACAGGATAAGTAATGTACGTACACAGTGACTGCACCAGCAGAATAGTGAGTGTAGCTCTGGAGTAGAATACAGTATGTAACTCAGGATCAGTACAGGATAAGTAATGTATGTACACAGTGATTGCACCAGCAGAATAGTGAGCGCAGCTCTGGAGTTTATAATACAGGATGTAACTCAGGATCAGTACAGGATAAGTAGTGTATGTACACAGTGACTGCACCAGCAGAATAGTGAGTACAGCTCTGGAGTATAATACAGGATGTAACTCAGGATCAGTACAGGATAAGTAATGTATGTACACGGTGACTCCACCAGCAGAATAGTGACTGCAGCTCTAGAGTATAATACAGGATGTAACTCAGGATCAGTACAGGATAAGTAATGTATGTACACAGTGACTGCACCAGCAGAATAGTGACTGCAGCTCTGGAGTATAATACAGGATGTAACTCAGGATCAGTACAGGATAAGTAATGTATGTACACAGTGACTGCACCAGCAGAATAGTGAGTGCAGCTCTGGAGTATAATACAGGATGTAACTCAGGATCAGTGCAGGATAAGTAATGTATGTACACAGTGATTGCACCAGCAGAATAGTGAGTGCAGCTCTGGAGTTTATAATACAGGATGTAACTGAGGATCAGTACAGGATAAGTAGTGTATGTACACAGTGACTGCACCAGCAGAATAGTGAGTGCAGCTCTGGAGTATAATACAGGATGTAACTCAGGATCAGTACAGGATAAGTAATGTATGTACACAGTGACTGCACCAGCAGAATAGTGAGTGCAGCTCTGGTGTATAATACAGGATGTAACTCAGGATCAGTACAGGATAAGTAATGTATGTACACAGTGACTCCACCAGCAGAATAGTGAGTGCAGCTCTGGTGTATAATACAGGATGTAACTCAGGATCAGTACAGGATAAGTAATGTATGGACACAGTGACTGCACCAGCAGAATAGTGAGTGCAGCTCTGGTGTATAATACAGGATGTAACTCAGGATCAGTTCAGGATAAGTAATGTATGTACACAGTGACTGCACCAGCAGAATAGTGAGTGCAGCTCTGGAGTATAATACAGGATGTAACTCAGGATCAGTACAGGATAAGTAATGTATGCACACAGGGACTCCACCAGCAGAATAGTGAGTGCAGCTCCGGAGTATATTACAGGCTGTAACTCAGGATCAGTACAGGATAAGTAATGTATGTACACAGTGACTGCACCAGCAGAATAGTGAGCGCAGCTGCGGAGTATAATACAGGATGTAACTCAGGATCAGTACAGGATAAGTAATGTATGTACACAGGGACTCCACCAGCAGAATAGTGAGTGCAGCTCCGGAGTATATTACAGGCTGTAACTCAGGATCAGTACAGGATAAGTAATGTATGTACACAGTGACTGCACCAGCAGAATAGTGAGTGCAGCTCTGGAGTATAATACAGGATGTAACTCAGGATCAGTACAGGATAAGTAATGTACGTACACAGTGACTGCACCAGCAGAATAGTGAGTGCAGCTCTGGAGTATAATACAGTATGTAACTCAGGATCAGTACAGGATAAGTAATGTATGTACACAGTGATTGCACCAGCAGAATAGTGAGCGCAGCTCTGGAGTTTATAATACAGGATGTAACTCATTATCAGTACAGGATAAGTAGTGTATGTACACAGTGACTGCACCAGCAGAATAGTGAGTACAGCTCTGGAGTATAATACAGGATGTAACTCAGTATCAGTACAGGATAAGTAATGTATGTACACAGTGACTGCACCAGCAGAATAGTGAGTGCAGCTCTGGAGTATAATACAGGATGTAACTCAGGATCAGTACAGGATAAGTAATGTATGTACACAGTGATTGCACCAGCAGAATAGTGAGCGCAGCTCTGGAGTTTATAATACAGGATGTAACTGAGGATCAGTACAGGATAAGTAATGTATGTACACAATCACTGCACCAGCAGAATAGTGAGTGCAGCTCTGGAGTATAATACAGGATGTAACTCAGGATCAGTACAGGATAAGTAATGTATGTGCACAGTGACTGCACCAGCAGAATAGTGAGTGCAGCTCTGGAGTATAATACAGGATGTAACTTGGGATTTGTTACCACTAGGGACTCAGTTTTGCATACTTCCCATATGATTTGTGTTATATGGAGCCTCATTTTCTGGACTTTCCCCCTTGTATTCAGCTTTCTCTGAAATTCAGAAGTTCATTCAGTGAGGAGAAGTCATCAGACCCCGGCTGTTCAGCCTCTTGTACCTTCCCTCGTTGCTGTGAGGCCGCTGCAGCTTCCTTTTCCTCCCCAGTCCCCTCCTATCCGCTCTTTCCTCTACTCTTGTCAGATTCCCCCCCTCCAGTCCAGACCAGAAAGACCCCGGTACAGGCGGAGCAGCTCTGCGTGGAGTTCTGTAAATATTACTTTACGTCTATGTTTATTCTTTACTGTTCAGTTACTGTTTTTCTGGGATTTTCCCTTTTGGGTAATTTCCATATCTTTGGGGACTTTTCTGTTCTTTGTACATGAAAACGAAAGTAGGTTTTGCATGACAACAACTATATTGCCTCCCCTGCTATATTTAAAGGGACAGTAATCTTAAAGTATTCATACTATACCAGTATTGGAGCGTTATAAGAGGAGCGGCTGATATCAGTCACATAGGATGTAATGTCTCTGGAGGTTATATCAGCGCTGGAGCGTTATAAGAGGAGCGGCTGATATCAGTCACATATGATGTAATGTCTCTGGAGGTTATATCAGCGCTGGAGCGTTATAAGAGGAGCGGCTGATATCAGTCACATGTGATGTAATGTCTCTGGAGGTTATATCAGTACTGGAGCGATATAAGAGGAGCGGCTGATATCAGTCACATATGATGTAATGTCTCCGGAGGTTATATCAGCGCTGGAGCGTTATAGGAGGAGCGGCTGATATCAGTCACATATGATGTAATGTCTCTGGAGGTTATATCAGTACTGGAGCGATATAAGAGGAGCGGCTGATATCAGTCACATGATGTAATGTATCTGGAGGTTATATCAGCGCTGGAGCGTTATAAGAGGAGCGGCTGATATCAGTCACATATGATGTAATGTTTCTGGAGGGTATATCAGTGCTGGAGCGTTATAAGAGGAGCGGCTGATATCAGTCACATGTGATGTTATGTCTCTGGAGGTTATATCAGTACTGTAGCGTTATAAGAGGAGCGGCTGATATCAGTCACATATGATGTAATGTCTCTGGAGGTTATATCAGTACTGTAGCGTTATAAGAGGAGCGGCTGATATCAGTCACATGTGATGTTATGTCTCTGGAGGTTATATCAGTACTGGAGCGTTATAAGAGGAGCAGCTGATATCAGTCACATGTGATGTAATGTCTCTGGAGGTTATATCAGCGCTGGAACGTTATAAGAGGAGCGGCAGATATCAGTCACATGTGATGTAATGTCTCTGGAGGTTATATCAGTGCTGGAGTGTTATAGGAGAAGCGGCTGATATCAGTCACATATGATGTAATGTCTCTGTAGGTTATATCAGCACTGGAGCGTTTTTAAGAGGAGCGGCTGATATCAGTCACATAGGATGTAATGTCTCTGGAGGTTATATCAGTGCTGGAGTGTTATAGGAGAAGCGGCTGATATCAGTCACATATGATGTAATGTCTCTGTAGGTTATATCAGCACTGGAGCGTTTTTAAGAGGAGCGGCTGATATCAGTCACATAGGATGTAATGTCTCTGGAGGTTATATCAGTGCTGGAGTGTTATAAGAGGAGCGGCTGATATCAGTAACATATGATGTAATGTCTCTGGAGGGTATATCAGTGCTGGAGTGTTATAAGAGGAGCGGCTGATATCAGTCACATGTGATGTTATGTCTCTGGAGGTTATATCAGTACTGGAGCGTTATAAGAGGAGCAGCTGATATCAGTAACATATGATGTAATGTCTCTGGAGGTTATATCAGTACTGGAGCGTTATAAGAGGAGCGGCTGATATCAGTTACATATGATGTAATCTCTCTGGAGGTTATATCAGCGCTGGAGCGTTATAAGAGGAGCGGCTGATATCAGTCACATGTGATGTAATGTCTGTGGAGGTTATATCAGTGCTGGAGCGTTATAAGAGGAGCAGCTGATATCAGTAACATATGATGTAATGTCTCTGGAGGTTATATCAGTACTGGAGCGTTATAAGAAGAGCGGCTGATATCGGTCACATATGATGTAATGTCTCTGGAGGTTATATCAGTGCTGGAGCGTTATAAGAGGAGCAGTGATATCAGTCACATATGATGTAATGTCTCTGGAGGTTATATCAGCACTGGAGCGTTATAAGAGGAGCGGCTGATATCAGTCACATATGATGTAATGTCTCTGGAGATTATATCAGCGCTGGAGCGTTATAAGAGGAGCGGCTGATATCAGTCACATATCTGATATAAAGCAGGAATCATGTGGAGCTGAGAGGCTTCTGTCAATTATCCTCTTACCCTGGGTTCAGACCTGAGCGTTTCTGAGACGCACGTTTTACGCGCGTTTTTTGTCGCGTGTATTACGACTAATAACAGAGGGCTAGAGATCGTATTCACCTGCAAGTTTTGCATATTTTTTTTTTACATTCACACTATAGAGATAGTTCATACCCCTCTCAGATGCCCACATCCTTCACGTCTTCTTCCTCCTCCTCCTCCATATAACACAGGTGCCATCCCAGATACAGGACACACAGGTGCCATCCCAGATACAGGGCGCACAGGTGCCACCCCAGATACAGGACACACAGGTGCCGTCCCAGATACAGAACACACAGGTGCCATCCCAGATACAGAACACACAGGTGCCGTCCCAGATACAGGACACACAGGTGCCGTCCCAGATACAGGACACACAGGTGCCATCCCAGATACAGGGCACACGGGTGCCATCCCAGATACAGAACACACAGGTGCCATCCCAGATACAGGACACACAGGTGCCATCCCAGATACAGAACACACAGGTGCCATCCCAGATACAGGACACACAGGTACCGTCCCAGATACAGGGCACACAGGTGCCATCCCAGATACAGGACACACAGGTGCCATCCCAGATACAGGGCACACGGGTACTATCCCAGATACAGGGCACACAGGTGCCATCCCAGATACAGGGCACACAGGTGCCATCCCAGATACAGGGCACACAGGTGCCACCCCAGATACAGGACACACAGGTGCCGTCCCAGATACAGAACACACAGGTGCCATCCCAGATACAGAACACACAGGTGCCGTCCCAGATACAGGACACACAGGTGCCGTCCCAGATACAGGACACACAGGTGCCATCCCAGATACAGGGCGCACAGGTGCCACCCCAGATACAGGACACACAGGTGCCGTCCCAGATACAGAACACACAGGTGCCATCCCAGATACAGAACACACAGGTGCCGTCCCAGATACAGGACACACAGGTGCCGTCCCAGATACAGGACACACAGGTGCCATCCCAGATACAGGGCACACGGGTACCATCCCAGATACAGGACACACAGGTGCCATCCCAGATACAGGACACACAGGTACCGTCCCAGATACAGGGCACACAGGTGCCATCCCAGATACAGGACACACAGGTGCCATCCCAGATACAGGGCACACGGGTACCATCCCAGATACAGGGCACACAGGTGCCATCCCAGATACAGGGCACACAGGTGCCATCCCAGATACAGGGCACACAGGTGCCGTCCCAGATACAGGGCACACAGGTGCCGTCCCAGATACAGGACACACAGGTGCCGTCCCAGATACAGGGCACACGGGTACCATCCCAGATACAGGACACACAGGTGCCATCCCAGATACAGGGCACACAGGTGCCGTCCCAGATACAGGGCACACAGGTATCGTCCCAGATACAGGGCACACAGGTATCATCCCAGATACAGGGCACACAGGTATCGTCCCAGATACAGGGCACACAGGTATCGTCCCAGATACAGGGCACACAGGTATCGTCCCAGATACAGGGCACACAGGTATCGTCCCAGATACAGGGCACACAGGTATCGTCCCAGATACAGGGCACACAGGTATAGTCCCAGATACAGGGCACACAGGTATAGTCCCAGATACAGGACACACAGGTGCCATCCCAGATACAGGACACACAGGTGCCATCCCAGATACAGGACACACAGGTGCCATTCCAGATACAGGACACACAGGTGCCATTCCAGATACAGGACACACAGGTGCCGTCCCAGATACAGGGCACACAGGTATCGTCCCAGATACAGAACACACAGGTACCGTCCCAGATACAGGACACACAGGTGCCATCCCAGATACAGGACACACAGGTGCCATCCCAGATACCTTGTTTACATCAACTTGACCCAGACATATGTAAGGGAACTCAACCTTAATTTTTCAGTTAGTCATAGACTACTAAATTGCCCTATTTTAACATATGTCTTATTTAGATTCTTAAACTTAACTTAACTTATATTAATATTCCATTGACCATTAAACACATTGAACGTGAATTATAATATGGATTAACACAAGATTGATAAAATTCATTTTAGTGAATTATTGATAATATCAATTAGTTTAGCATTGGTATATACTACTACAACATAAAAACTAAAAAATATATAAAAATAAAATAATAAAAATACACAAGGAGTTAAATCAAGCACAGAATGAATATTTATTAATAAAGAATGACAGTATAATCGTGTATGGTATGAAATTAGATTAAGATTGACAGTAGTACTATACCCAACATATCAATAAGGAAGTTCATTCCGATAAGGCAACAGTGATAAGAACAGGAGGAATGTAACAAGAGTGGAGTGAAGTCCTAAGACATGCGCACTCAGGGGATGAACGAGCGAAGGCTCTGAGTTCCATGACATGCACAGTCTGGAAGCCGGTCTTCCGTTATTTTTCCCTACCCGTGTACTCTCCATGCCCTCGTCACTTCCGGTTGTGACGCAGCCGCACTGGAAGTGAAGTTTGCAGGTTTGGAAGGAGGTGTGTCACGCCGCTCGCCACCAGAGTGTTGTGAATGCACCGAGGGTAGGGAAAAATTACGGGCAAGTGCGCATGCGCCGAGGGTAGGGAAACATTACGGGCCAGTGCGCATGCGCCGAGGGTAGGGAAACATTACGGGCCAGTGCGCATGCGCCGAGGGTAGGGAAACATTACGGGCCAGTGCGCAAGTGCGGTATAAAGGGACAGATTAAAGAACTACATGCCCCAGGCTACAAGCAGCCATATGTTTCCCTCGCACCAGCCCTCCCCTTGTCTCGTTATCCACCTTTACTTTGGCCAGCGCCATGTTGTATTCGTGCTTGCGCACTGGGCCGTAATTTTTCCCTACCCTCGGCGCATGCGCAATTGGCCGTGATTTTTCCCTACCCTAGGCGCGTTCAGTTAGCCGAGCTCACCTGCGCCGACTCCTACTCAGCCAGTCAGTAAGTGCGCGTGACACTCCTCCTTCCACAACCTTAAACGTCACTTCCGGTGCGGCTGCATCACAACCGGAAATGACGAGGGTATGGAAAGTTCACAGGTAGGGAAAAATAACGGAACACCGGCACGGGAATCTTTCTAAGTCCAATGACTCGTCCGTTAGCTGCCTAGCTATCGCGAGAATAAAGGACAGCACGGAACGGAGGGAGGTAAGAGACATGGGAGGAGAATCAACAAATATACTCCAATGAGAAGGAGGATGACAACAGTAATGGCTGTAGTAGTAAAACATACACCAAATAAGATTGATCGACGGCAATTATGTCACTATGAGAAATAATAAAAGGCCCGAACCACACCCACCAAACACTCACTGCCCGATCCCCTGAAGACGCCAGGGAATCTGGCGAAACGTGTCGGGGGGCAGTGTTTGGGGTAGTCTTTAGAGACAGGAGTGCTGCCTAGTTTTGTAACAGTGACAAGGAATAAGGAGAGTTAGGCCTCTTGCACACAAACATTTTTTTCCGTTTCCGTTCCGTTTGTTACGGACCGTATATGAAACCATTCATTTCAATGAATCCGCAAAAATAACGGAAGGTACTCCGTATGCCTTCCGTTTCCGTATTTACGTTTTTACGTTCCGTTCAAAGATAGAACATGTCCTATTAATGTCTACATAACGGACAAGGATAGTACTGTTCTATCGGGCGCCAGCTGTTCCGTTCCGCAAAAAACGGAATGCACACGGACGTCATCTGTATTTTTTGCGGATCCGTTTTTTGCGGACCGCAAAATACTGAAGAAGTCATCCGGTCATGTGCAAGAGGCCTTAGGAGATATCTGGAGCCAGCGCGTGGCTACCAGTAAGGCCTCTTTCACATCTGCGTTGTGAGGATCCGGCGTGCACTTCTGTCGCCGGAAATGCCCGCCGGATCCGTCACAACGCAAGTGACCTGAAAGCATTTAAAGACTGATCAGTCTTCAAAATGCTTTCAGTGTTACCATGGCAGCCAGGACGCTACTAAAGTCACGGCTGCCATGGAAAAGTAGTGGGGAGCAGTGGAGAAGCTACTTACCGTCCGTGCGGCTCCCGGGGCGCTCCACAATGACGTCACAGCGCCCCTACGTCGCATGGATCACATGATCGCATGGATCACAGATTTTAAAAGTTCAGTACAGATACCATTTCAGTAGTCAGGTCGGCCCTCGCCATATAAGCTTGTATGATGTGAAACTACAGCTCCCAGTATGGTCTGAACAGTAGTAAAGTGATGTTGAGAGTTGTTGTTTCACAAAACAGCATGCTTCCACCCATCATCAGCTGTAGACCATACAAGTGACTACAGCTCTCATCATACACAGTCAGCAGCAGAATAATCATTTCCATTTAGTGACTTAAAGGTGACGTCTCCTCCTGAGTTCTTCTCCATGTGGTTCAGACCGCCATGACGACTTCTCCCGGCAGATTTTGCTGAGAAGATGTCTTCAGCTCCTCTCTTTACCTTTATCTTTGTATATATAGTGCCACATGCTCTGTGCCCTCTGTATATAGTGCCACATGCTCTGTGCCCTCTGTATATAGTGCCACATGCTCTGTGCCCTCTGTATTTATAGTGCCACATGCTCTGTGCCCTCTGTATATAGTGCTGCATGCTCTGTGCCCTCTGTATTTATAGTGCCACATGCTCTGTGCCCTCTGTATATAGTGCCACATGCTCTGTGCCCTCTGTATTTATAGTGCCACATGCTCTGTGCCCTCTGTATATAGTGCTGCATGCTCTGTGCCCTCCGTATATAGTGCCACATGCTCTGTGCCCTCCGTGTATAGTGCTGCATGCTCTGTGCCCTCTGTATATATAGTGCCACATGCTCTGTGCCCTCTGTATATATAGTGCCGCATGCTCTGTGCCCTCTGTGTATAGTGCCACATGCTCTGTGCCCTCTGTATATAGTGCCACATGCTCTGTGCCCTCTGTATATAGTGCCACATGCTCTGTGCCCTCTGTATATAGTGCCACATGCTCTGTGCCCTCTGTATATAGTGCCACATGCTCTGTGCCCTCTGTATATAGTGCCACATGCTCTGTGCCCTCCGTATATAGTGCTGCATGCTCTCTGCCCTCTGTATATAGTGCTGCATGCTCTCTGCCCTCTGTATATAGTGCCACATGCTCTGTGCCCTCTGTATATAGTGCCACATGCTCTGTGCCCTCTGTATATATAGTGCCGCATGCTCTCTGCCCTCTGTATATAGTGCCACATGCTCTGTGCCCTCTGTATATATAGTGCCACATGCTCTGTGCCCTCTGTGTATAGTGCTGCATGCTCTGTGCCCTCTGTATATAGTGCCACATGCTCTGTGCCCTCTGTATATAGTGCCACATGCTCTGTGCCCTCTGTATATATAGTGCCACATGCTCTGTGCCCTCTGTATATAGTGCCACATGCTCTGTGCCCTCTGTATATAGTGCCACATGCTCTGTGCCCTCTGTATATAGTGCCACATGCTCTGTGCCCTCTGTATATAGTGCCACATGCTCTGTGCCCTCTGTATATATAGTGCCACATGCTCTGTGCCCTCTGTGTATAGTGCTGCATGCTCTGTGCCCTCTGTATATAGTGCCACATGCTCTGTGCCCTCTGTATATATAGTGCCACATGCTCTGTGCCCTCTGTATATAGTGCCACATGCTCTGTGCCCTCTGTGTATAGTGCTGCATGCTCTGTGCCCTCCGTATATAGTGCTGCATGCTCTGTGCCCTCTGTATATATAGTGCCACATGCTCTGTGCCCTCTGTATATAGTGCCACATGCTCTGTGCCCTCTGTATATAGTGCCACATGCTCTGTGCCCTCTGTATATAGTGCCACATGCTCTGTGCCCTCTGTATATAGTGCCACATGCTCTGTGCCCTCTGTATATAGTGCCACATGCTCTGTGCCCTCCGTATATAGTGCCACATGCTCTGTGCCCTCTGTATATAGTGCCACATGCTCTGTGCCCTCTGTTGTAATGCTAATGTAATGGTAAAGCCAAACTAACGGCCAGCAAACGCAGCGTACCAGACACACTTTGTGCAGGCCGTCACACTCTGAACACCCTTGAGGGCCGGGGTACTCTTCACCCGCCTCCAGCAGTAGGGGAGACTTTGGCCGAGTCCTTCCCAGGTGTCAGTAGCAGGGTGGCTGGTGGCCGGGCACAGTTGGGGAAAACCCCAAAGTAAATACCATGACAATATACAATGGTCAATAGGGAAACACGAGAATGAGCAGTAATGTCTGGGCACAAGAACCAGAAGACCAAAGCCAGAATCACTAACCAGATCGCTTCAGATCCAGAACCGGGTTTAAATGTCCCTGACACCGCTGAGGTCACCCCCAATCTCCACCCTCAGCCCAGGGAAGCACAGGTGAGGGCTGAGAGTGCAGAGGTAGGAACCCCCCACCACATGTCCAGGAGACATGACAACAGAGGTTCCCTGGCAACAGCTGACGCTAGGGGTTCTGGCGTCCCGGGACCCCTGACCAACGTCAGCGCTGGGAACGATGGCGTCCCGTCTAAGGCCTTATTCACACGTCCGCAATTCTGTTCCGCATTTTGCGGAACGGAATTGCGGACCCATTAGTTTCAATGGGGACAGACGATGTCCCGGCCGGGTCCGCAATTGCGGATCCGCACTTCCGGGTCCGCAATTGCGTTCCCGAAAAAAATAGAACATGTCCTATTCTTGTCCGCAATTGCGGACAAGAAAAGGCATTTTCTATGAGAGTGCCGGCGATGTGCGGTCCGCAAATTGCGGAACGCACATCGCCGATGTCCGTGTTTTGCGGATCCGCAAAACACTACGGACGTGTGAATAAGGCCTAACGCGTGCGTCTAAAGCACAAACCTTTACTAACTCCGCCCTCCGGGGCGACACCCCTCCCCTCGTAGTGCGGGGTGAGGGATGTCCCGCCGGAGACCACCTGGGAGAATGAGAGACACGTCTTTGATTGGTGACATCTGTATATAGTGCCACTTATATACCCCCTTTATGTATAGTGCCTTATATCTGTACACACTGCTTCTATTATACCTTGTACCTCACATGTCAGTACACTGCTGTATATACTATATATCTGTACTCACTGCATCTATTATACCTTGTACCTCACATATCAGTACACTGCTGTATATACTATATATCTGTACACACTGCCTCTATTATACCTCATACCTCACATATCAGTACACTGCTGTATATACTATATATCTGTACACACTGCATCTATTATACCTCATACCTCACATATCAGTACACTGCTGTATATACTATATATCTGTACACACTGCATCTATTATACTTCATACCTCACATATCAGTACACTGCTGTATATACTATATATCTGTACACACTGCATCTATTATACCTCGTACCTCACATATCAGTACACTGCTGTATATACTATATATCTGTACACACTGCTTCTATTATACCTCGTACCTCACATATCAGTACACTGCTGTATATACTATATATCTGTACACACTGCATCTATTATACCTCGTACCTCACATATCAGTACACTGCTGTATATACTATATATCTGTACACACTGCTTCTATTATACCTCATACCTCACATATCAGTACTGCTGTATATACTATATATCTGTACACACTGCATCTATTATACCTCATACCTCACATATCAGTACACCGCTGTATATACTATATATCTGTACTCACTGCATCTATTATACCTCATACCTCACATATCAGTACACTGCTGTATATACTATGTATCTGTACACACTGCATCTATTATACCTCATACCTCACATATCAGTACACTGCTGTATATACTATATATCTGTACACACTGCATCTATTATACCTCGTACCTCACATATCAGTACACTGCTGTATATACTATATATCTGTACACACTGCATCTATTATACCTCGTACCTCACATATCAGTACACTGCTGTATATACTATATATCTGTACACACTGCTACTATTATACCTCATACCTCACATATCAGTACTGCTGTATATACTATATATCTGTACACACTGCATCTATTATACCTCGTACCTCACATATCAGTACACTGCTGTATATACTATATATCTGTACACACTGCATCTATTATACCTCATACCTCACATATCAGTACACTGCTGTATATACTATATATCTGTACACACTGCATCTATTATACCTCATACCTCACATATCAGTACACTGCTGTATATACTATATATCTGTACACACTGCTTCTATTATACCTCGTACCTCACATATCAGTACACTGCTGTATATACTATATATCTGTACACACTGCATCTATTATACCTCATATATCAGTACACTGCTGTATATACTATATATCTGTACACACTGCATCTATTATACCTCATACCTCACATATCAGTACACTGCTGTATATACTATATATCTGTACACACTACATCTATTACACCTCATACCTCACATATCAGTACACTGCTGTATATACTATATATCTGTACACACTGCATCTATTATACCTCGCACTTCACATATCAGTACACTGCTGAATATACTATATATCTGTACCCACTGCATCTATTATACCTCATACCTCACATATCAGTACCCTGCTGTATATACTATATATCTGTACACACTGCATCTATTATACCTCATACCTCACATATCAGTACACTGCTGTATATACTGTATATCTGTACACACTGCATCTATTATACCGCATCCCTCACATAACAGTACACTGCTGTATATACTATATATCTGTACACACTGCCTCTATTATACCTCATACCTCACATATCAGTACACTGCTGTATATACTATATATCTGTACACACTGCATCTATTATACCTCATACCTCACATATCAGTACACTGCTGTATATACTATTTATCTGTTCACACTGCATCTATCATACCTCATACATCACATATCAGTACACTGCTGTATATACTATGTATCTGTACTCACTACATCTATTATGCCTTGTACCTCACATATCAGTACACTGCTGTATATACTATATATCTGTACACATTATATATATTATATCTCGTACCTCACATATCAGTACACTGCTGTATATACTATATATCTGTACACACTGCATCTGTTATCCCTCATCCCTCACATATCAGTACACTGCTGTATATACTATATATCTGTACACACTGCATCTGTTATCCCTCATACCTCACATATCAGTACACTGCTGTATATACTATATATACTGTACACATTATATCTATCATACCTCATACCTCACATATCAGTACACCGCTGTATATACTATATATACTGTACATACTGCATGTATTATACCTCATACCTCACATATCAGTACACTGCTGTATATACTATATATCTGTACACACTGCATCTATTATACCTCATACTTCACATATCAGTACACTGCTGTATATACTATATATCTGTACTCACTGCATCTATTATACCTCATACCTCACATATCAGTACACTGCTGTATATACTATATACCTGTACACACTGCATGTATTATACCTCATACCTCACATATCAGTACACTGCTGTATATAACCGTAGGGTTCCGATCCATGCTTCCGCACCGCATCTCCGGATTTGCGGACCCATTCAAGTGAATGGGTCCACATCAGAAATCATGATTCATGAGACCTTAGGGTCAGGGTCAGTATTATAGTCAGTATTAGCATTAGGGGAATTATTAGGGTTAGGGTGAGTATTAGAGTCAGTATTCTGGTCCATTCACACGTCCGCATAAATGGGTCCGTATCTGTTCCACAATTTTGCGGAATGGGTACGGACTCATTCATTTTCAAGAATAGCCACGGACAAGAATAAGCATTTCTATTACACTGCGGGCCATGGGCGGTCCGCAAAATGCGGGTGAGAGTCAGTATTAGGTTTAGGGGTCAGTATTAAAGTCAGTATTAGGTTTAGGGGTCAGTATTAGGGTTAGCGGTCAGTATTAGGGTCAGGGGTCAGTATTAAAGTTAGTATTAGGTTTAGGGGTCAGTATTAGAGTCAGTATTAGGGTTAGGGGTCAGTATTAGAGTCAGTATTAGGTTTAGGGGTCAGTATTAGAATTAGGGGGCCAGTAATAGGGTTAGGGGGCAGTATTAGGGTCAGGGGTCAGTATTAGGGTCAGTATTAGGGTTAAGGGTCAGTATTAGGGTCAGGGGTCAGTATTAGAGTCAGTATTAGGGTCAGGGGCAAGTGTAAGGGTCAGGGCACATGGAGAGAAAAGGGGAGGACGGTCTCTACTCACCTGTCCCGGCGTGGGCCCCTGGCCCAGCCGCCGCTGCATATCCTGTATCGCCTCCTCCATACTATATACTATATCCTATATCACCCCTCTATATTACACACAATTTTCGCTCTCTCCATATTGCACACATACGCTGTGTGCACAATTATTAGGCAAGTCAGTATTTTGACCGTATCATCATTTTTATGCATCTTTTCCTCCTCCACGCTGTATAAATGCTTATTTGTGTAATGAGGGAGAACGTGGCCTAAGGAGATCAGGAGCCCATATCAGGGTGTGCAAAATTATTAGGCCGCTTTCTTCTGGCAAAATGGGCCAAAAAAGATTTAACTGACTCTGAAAAGTCAAAAATTGTTAAGAGTCTTTCAAAGGGATGCAGCCGATATTAGGGCGAGACCGCAGAACCATCAAACCCTTTCTTGTAAATAGTTAACAGGGTCGCGATAAACGTATCGAGAAAAAAAAGGGGCAAATGAACTGCCGAAGACTTGAGAAGAATGAAACGTGAAGCGACCAGGAAGCCATCGCCCTCAGGGCCGTCATATTCCGGATCGGCAGCCTCCCTGGAGCGCGCAGAAGTACAGGTTGTCCGGTGCTCACAGACACGGTCAAGGCAAGGAAGCCTGAAACCTGACCACCACTGAACAAGACGTCAAGACTGGGCCAAGAAATGTCTGAAGACCAATGGACTGATGAGATGAGAGGGACTCTTGACTGACCAGATGGAGGGGCCCGGGGCTGGATCAGTAACCGGTACAGAGCTCCGCTTCCACTCAGGCGCCAGCAAGATGGCGGTGGGGTACGGCTATAGGCCGCTATTGCTAAAGATGAGCTCGTTGGACCTTTTCGTGTTGAAGATGGAATCCAAATCATCTCCCAAACCTTCTGCCAGTTTTTAGAAGACACTTTCTTCAAGCAGGAAAAAGTCTGCATCTTTCTTCAAGAAAACCTTGATTTGTCTGCAGGACAATCCTCCATGGCTGGCGGGGGAAGAATAAGGACATGGCCTCTTCCTCCCCTGACCTGAACCCCATGGAGAACTTGTGGGCCCTTCTTAAAGGGGAGAGTTATGGTGAAGGAGAGCGGTCCACCTCTCCGGGCCTGGAACTGTCAGAAATGGTTATTATTCTCACTTTAAGGCCTCATGCACACGACCGTATGTGTTTTGCATCCGCAAATTTTGCGTCCGCCCAAAGAAATGGATGACGGACCGTTTTTTTTTTGCGGATCCGTTTCTTTGGCAGATCCATTGTAATAATGCCTATCCCTGTCCGCAAACGTGAAAAAAATAGGACATGCTCTATTTTTTTGACGGAATGTTAACACGGACCACGGATGCGGAACAAAAACGGTTGACCATCCGTATTTTTTGACGGACCCATTGAAATGAATGGGGAAGCATCCTATCCGTGAAAAGAAAACGGAACGGACGCGAAAACAAACAACGGTCGTGTGCATGAGGCCTAAGGGCCAGTTAACATGGAGTTTTTTGGCGCTGATTTTGGAACATTTCTGCTTTAAAATCGGGTCTATTTTTTGGAGCAAATCTGCTTCAAAAACCTCAAGCTGAAAATTCAGCTTTGTATTGAGGTGAACATGCGTTGGGTCAAAAAAAAAAAAATATGCATTAAAAAAACATATCCAAAACGTGTAAAAAAAAATAAATGCATTTTTCACTCTGAAAAAAAGAGGATTCCGCGATGATTTTTTAAGTGTGTTTTTCAAAATCAGTCATGTGACCTGGCGCTAAACCAGTGAGATGGAACATTTTCCTTTTTCACGTAGAGATTCTCACTTTCTTTGAGATTTATGGAGGATTCGGACGGACCGCAGCGCTGCAGTGGTGCAATGATATGGTGGTGCTATAGAAATATTATCAGTAATTGTGCACACAGCGCAGATCCGGTGTCACACAAACACAGGCAGAGGTCACGCCAGAACATTGGCACTTTGCACAAATGGTTGAGCAGATCCGTGTGTGTAGGCGACGCGGTGCCCCCCGCTGCTGCTGGAATGTCATGAGAAATGTTTCCACCGTCTAAAAAATATGTCCTGAGAGGAAGACAGGAACGTGGTTTGGGCCCCCCGGGACGAGCATGAAGTCTTCACCCTCTGCAGACATTTCAGAACAAACAGGTCATTAAACTCCAGCAGAATTGTGAATGCAGCTCTGGGGTCACAGCACCCTACGATGTGTACATCAATCTAAGCGTGACCTTGGAGACAACATATAGAGAGACCTGTCCATTGTTAGCCCAGCGGTCTGTGCCGGCGCTGCTGCCCCTACCCGTGGGCACGGGCGCCGGCTCCCTCTTTCCCTTCTGCTGCCATGCGCCGCCGTGCTGACAAGAACGGACAGCAGGTAGCTTAAGTGTTGCACTTGTGCTCCATGCCAGAGTTTACTTCATGCTGGAGACCTGTACTGATGTTAGGACGTGCATGGGTGTGTCTCTCCTCCCCGTGAGGCAGCAGGTACACACCCCCTGTCTCACCAGCCTATGGCTGGATTGCAGGAAGTATTTGAAGGCGCCTGAGCAACTCATGGTCCCTAGCTTGTCTGGTTCCTAGTGTGAAGGTGTTTTTCAAGTTCTGCTTTTGGAATTATCGGATTTTGCCTGTTTGCCGCCTGCCTCTGACCTCAGACTTCGTTGACGGACCTTGCTTGATCACTGCCTGCCCTGACCCCGGACTTCCTGACCACATACGTCCCCTCGGTGCTTGCACCGGTATCTCTGACCCCCTGGTCAGCTGCCACTGACTCAGGGACTGCTCTGGAGAGGCACCTGACAACTACCCAAATGGTCCAAGACTATCCTCACCATCAGAGGACCAGGTAGTTGCTTAGTCACGCCCCTTCAGAGTAAAGCCAGTCAGTGGCGCAGTGGGTCCACACCCGCTTGCATTACATCTGTCAGCTGCTGCATTCATTAGATGAGGGCCGGGTCCACATCACCGTTATTTTGCCGTTCTGATCTGTGAGAACAGAAAAAACGGACCCTGCGCTGCAGTGATGCACATTCGACAGGACATTTTTTTACGTCTATAAATATGGATCTTAGATGGAAATGGCTCAAACTGGTGCGTAATAATTGATGCTCAGGATCCGTTTTTTTTCTTCTTTATTTTTCTGTTCTGATCTATCGGTGATAACGGTGATGTGAACTCTCCCCAAGGCCCCTTGCAGACGAGTGTCCGGATGCGTTCAGTAAAAAATGCGCGATTTCGCACGCAAGTTCATTCAGTTTTGTCTGCGATTGCGTTCAGTTTTTTTCGCGCAGGTGCAAAGCGCATTGATGCGTTTTTCACGTGCGTGAAAAAAACTAATTGAAGGTTTACAAACAACATCTCTTAGCAACCATCAGTGAAAAACGCATCGCATCCGCGCTTGCTTGCGGATACGATGCAGTTTTCACGCAGCCCCATTCACTTCTATGGGGCCAGCGTTGCGTGAAAAACCCAGACTATAGAATATGCTGCGATTTTCACGCAACGCAGAACTGATGCATGAAAAACAACGCTCATGTACACAGACCCATTGAAATGAATGGGTCCGGATTCAGTGGGGGCGCAATGTGTTCGCATTACGCATTGCACCCACGCGGAAAACTCGCCCGTGTGAAAGGGGGCCTTAGGCCTCATGCACACAGTCGTTGTCCGGCCATGGGTGTATTGCGGCCCGCATGCGGCGGGTCCGCAATTCACGGGCACCGGCCGTGTGCACCCCCCATTTAAATGGGTCTGCAATCCGGAAATTGTGGTGCGGTGCGGAATGGAAGCACGGATCGAAAGCCCACGGAACACTATGAAATGTTTCCGTGGTGTTTCTGTCCGTGCCTCAGCACCGAGAAAAGAATAGAACACAGTCAAGTTGAATGGGTTTCCATCCGCCCCGGTCACCGCACGGATGTTGCGTGTGCATTGGCGACCGCGAATTGCCCTGACCCCGGAATGGCCACACAACGGCCATGTGCATGAGGCCTAAGGCTTGGCCTGTTTTGCAGTCTGCAAATTTTAGATCCGCAAAACCCCGATATCGGCCGCATGCATTCCGCATTTTGCACAATAGGACACGTTTTATATTTTTGCGGATGCCACAGAACAAACATACGGATGCAGAGAACACACGGAAATCTGTCCGCACCTTGCGAGGCCCCACTGAAGTGCCTGCGCCTGATACCGACCAGCAAAAAATGTGGATCAGGTGCAAAGAAAAAATAAATTCATGTGCAGGAGTCCAAAGCCCGAGGCGTCCACATTCAATGCCAGGTGACAGTCTGATGGGTAGGAGACGACCTGCGGCCCACAGAATACCGAACCTTCATGGTCTTGACGATAGATTTCAAAAAGGACAAATTGCTGATATTTGGGGGGGGGGGGGGGCACATACTTCTGGCCATTCTGTTACTTTCTGTTACTAATCAGAGAAATTTCTTCTCATGTAGAGAAAAAGGAAAAGTAAAACCGTAACCAAGGGAACAAAAAAACGGCACCATGAAGACCCCGGCCACACAATGGTGGCTCATATCTGTTTTCCTGCTTGTCAGCTCCGAGGGCGAGATCACAACAGACGACTTCTCAGAGACCCAGAGCAAAGCGCTCAGACTGATCATGGAGCATTTCCATAACAAAGACCATATCAGGAGTGGGTTTAAAGTGACCGAAATCATGAAGACCGTAGAAATAGTAAGTGAGGCAGTATTATAGTAGTTATATTCCTGTACATAGGAGCAGTATTATAGTAGTTATATTCTTGTACATAGGAGCAGAATTATAGTAGTTATATTCCTGTACATAGGAGGCAGTATTATAGTAGTTATATTCCTGTACATAGGAGCAGTATTATAGTAGTTATATTATTGTACATAGGAGCAGTATTATAGTAGTTATATTCCTGTACATAGGAGCAGTATTATAGCAGTTATATTCTTATACATAGGAGCAGTATTATAGTAGTTATATTCTTGTACATAGGAGCAGTATTATAGTAGTTATATTCCTGTACATAGAAGGCAGTATTATAGTAATTATATCCCTGTACATAGGAGCAGTATTATAGTAGTTATATTCTTGTACATAGGGAGCAGTATTATAGTAGTTATATTCTAGTACATAGGAGCAGTATTATAGTAGTTATATTCTTGTACATAGGAGCAGTATTATAGTAGTTATATTCTTGTACATAGGAGCAGTATTATAGCAGTTATATTCTTGTACATAGGAGCAGTATTATAGTAGTTATATTCTTGTACATAGGAGCAGTATTAAAGTAGTTATATTCTTGTACATAGGAGCAGTATTATAGTAGTTATATTCCTGTACATAGGAGCAGTATTATAGTAGTTATATTCTTGTACATAGGAGGTAGTATTATAGTAGTTATATTCTTGTACATAGGAGGCAGTATTATAGTAGTTATATTCTTGTACATAGGAGCAGTATTATAGTAGTTATATTCTTGTACATAGGAGCAGTATTATAGTAGTTATATTCTTGTACATAGGAGAAGTATTATAGTAGTTATATTCGTGTACATAGGAGCAGTATTATAGTAGTTATATTCTTGTACATAGGAGAAGTATTATAGTAGTTATATTCTTGTACATAGGAGGCAGTATTATAGTAGTTATATTCTTGTACATAGGAGCAGTATTATAGTAGTTATATTCTTGTACATAGGAGCAGTATTATAGTAGTTATATTCGTGTACATAGGAGCAGTATTATAGTAGTTATATTCTTGTACATAGGAGCAGTATTATAGTAGTTATATTCTTGTACATAGGAGGCAGTATTATAGTAGTTATATTCTTGTACATAGGAGGCAGTATTATAGTAGTTATATTCTTGTACATAGGGGCAGTATTATAGTAGTTATAGTCTTGTACATAGGAGCAGTATTATAGTAGTTATATTCCTGTACATAGGAGGCAGTATTATAGTAGTTATATTCTTGTACATAGGAGGCAGTATTATAGTAGTTATATTCTTGTACATCGGAGCAGTATTATAGTAGTTATATTCTTGTACATAGGAGGCAGTATTATAATAATACGAGGGACATTTATGGCACGGTCACACAGTTAGGTTTCCTGATGCAGTTTTTAAACCCAAAATCAGAAATGGATCATAAAAGGAGAGGAAGTAGAAAGGACAGATACGGCTTCTCTTTTTGTTTTGTTCACTTCTAGCTTTGGCTTCCAAAATTGTACCAGGAGACCTGACCATGTCCGCTGAGTGTGCCGGTTCCATCTTGTATGGGAATGTGTCTGCTTTACTTCTATTATTGGATATCTCAGTTTTTCTCGTTATGCCTTCTAGGATTACGGCTCTGGAACTTTTGTGAACTTGGAGTTTGCACTGAAACAGACGACTTGTCCTAAACGTCATTGGACTAATACTGACTGTGAGCTGGTGAAGCCTGGGGTAAGGCTCAAGAATAGTCACTGGTAACAATTGTTCCATTGATCCTTTATATGAAATGGAAAACTGACAAAACGGCCTCTCAACTCTGCCCTGACATTTACTGACGTATTGGGCAGCAGGATTCCAACATGTCCAGTCATTTCTTTCCTGGGGACATAAGCTGCCTCCTTGCAGAAGAGCGTTTGTCATTTGTCACGCTGCAAATCCGCAGCACAGCTCCTGTCCTGACCTCCCACCATTGCCGGGGTCACATAGCATTATATTGATTTATGATGCTATGTAACCCTTACAGTTCTGGAATGTATTCAATGACACTGACATAATGCTATGTGCTATGTTTTCTTTCCGTCCTGGGATGCATGACCCCCAATGTAAATCAATGGGGACGGATCCGTTTGACTCAAAAATTCATACAACAGTTCATACAAGTCCATATGACAATGCATAGAGCAGTCTCTCATTGGAATCCGTATCCGTGATTCATCAAAACAAAGTTGGACACATTTTATGCCAGGTCTCACATAACAGCAGGAGCGGCCCACGGTAGACCTCAGGCGCGGGGTCCTTTAGTTAATGAACTCCGACAGGGAGATGGAACTCAGAGCCAATGTGATGCGAGCACACAAAAAGAAGTAATAATACCGATGTTGGTACGCTTCTCCTCATTCACATTAACTCCTATTTGGGCGGGGGGAACTGCGACACGCCTACGCTATTGCGTCATGCCGCTACGCCTATCTGATGTGTAAAGGGACCTCGGTCTTGGCTATGTTAAAGTTAATACAATCAGATCTATTTATAACGGATGCAGACGGTTGAATTATTAGTAATGGAAGCGTTTTTGCTGACCCTGCCGGCAAAAAGTGTGAAAGTAGACAAAGCAGTGGTGGCAGCAAGCAGCACTAAACTGATTCTCCTCCTTGTCTGACATTAATACCAGTAGCTGCCAGTAGGGGGAGCTCACTACATATCACTTTAAACATCAATTGTTCATTACAAATTTTAATGTTCCTGAGTTACATCCTGTATTATACTCCAGAGCTGCACTCACTATTCTGCTGTTGGATTCATAGTGTACATACATTACTTATCCTGTTCTGATCCTGAGTTACATCCTGTATTATACTCCAGAGCTGCACTCACTATTTTGCTGGTGGAGTCACTGTGTACATACATTACTTATCCTGTACTGATCCTGAGTTACATCCTGTATTATACTCCAGAGCTGCACTCACTATTCTGCTGGTGGAGTCACTGTGAACATACATTACTTATCCTGTACTGATCCTGAGTTACATCCTGTATTATACCCCAGAGCTGCACTCACTATTCTGCTGGTGCAGTCACTGTGTACATACATTACTTATCCTGTACTGATCCTGAGTTACATCCTGTATTATACTCCAGAGCTGCACTCACTATTCTGCTGGTGCAGTCACTGTGTACATACATTACTTATCCTGTACTGATCCTGAGTTACATCCTGTATTATACTCCAGAGCTGCACTCACTATTCTGCTGGTGCAGTCACTGTGTACTTACATTACATTACTTATCCTGTACTGATCCTGAGTTACATCCTGTATTATACTCCAGAGCTGCACTCACTATTCTGCTGGTGGAGTCACTGTGTACATACATTACTTATCCTGTACTGATCCTGAGTTACATCCTGTATTATACTCCAGAGCTGCACTCACTATTCTGCTGGTGCAGTCACTGTGTACATACATTACTTATCCTGTACTGATCCTGAGTTACATCCTGTATTATACTCCAGAGCTGCACTCCCTATTCTGCTGGTGGAGTCACTGTGTACATACATTACTTATCCTGTACTGATCCTGAGTTACATCCTGTATTATACTCCAGAGCTGCACTCACTATTCTGCTGGTGCAGTCACTGTGTACATACATTACTTATCCTGTACTGATCCTGAGTTACATCCTGTATTATACTCCAGAGCAGCACTCACTATTCTGCTGGTGAAGTCACTGTGTACATACATTACTTATCCTGTACTGATCCTGAGTTACATCCTGTATTATACTCCAGAGCTGCACTCACTATTCTGCTGGTGCAGTCACTGTGTACATACATTACTTATCCTGTACTGATCCTGTATTATACTCCAGAGCTGCACTCACTATTCTGCTGGTGCAGTCACTGTGTACATACATTACTTATCCTGTACTGATCCTGAGTTACATCCTGTATTATACTCCAGAGCTGCACTCACTATTCTGCTGGTGCAGTCACTGTATACATACATTACTTATCCTGTACTGATCCTGAGTTACATCCTGTATTATACTCCAGAGCTGCACTCACTATTCTGCTGGTGCAGTCACTGTGTACATACATTACTTATCCTGTACTGATCCTGAGTTACATCCTGTATTATACTCCAGAGCTGCACTCACTATTCTGCTGGTGCAGTCACTGTGTACATACATTACTTATCCTGTATCATACTCCAGAGCTGCACTCTCTTGAGCTTTCATCCTGTCTCTCCCTGTACAGAGGATATTTAACTGCTTCGCCTGCTTCAAGTTTGATTACGGTTCCGATAAGATTCTGTCTCAGCTCATCGACTGTGTTGGCGCTCATCAGGTGGACGCGGTAACGTATCTGATTTTTGTAGCCTTTGTCTCATTTACATACTTTTGTACATCACATATAAAATAGTCAGTCTCTAGCAGAGTTGTTGAATTCTTCATGATATTCCATGAAATGTTCAGTATGTAACAGGTGTGTGCCGTGTCTGATCCCATGTAATCTCTACCCACTAGAAGAGAACCAGCCGGAGGATCCAGTCCTGCAAGGAAGTGGAGCAGAAGAAAGGATCCAAGAAACCTGGGACTTACAGTTTTCTGACATCTCAGACAGTTTGACTTCAGACAGACAGTAAGAAAGGATGTATCTAATCCTGTCCTGTGTGATACTGTCTGCTGAGCCGTGTATCTAATCCTATCCTGTGTGATACTGTCTGCTGAGCTGTGTATCTAATCCTATCCTGTGTGATACTGTCTGCTGAGCCGTGTATCTCATCCTATCCTGTGTGATACTGCCTGCTGAGCCGTGTATCTAATCCTGTCATGTGTGATACTGTCTGCTGAGCTGTGTATCTAATCCTATTCTGTGTGATACTGTCTGCTAAACTGTGTATCTAATCCTATCCTGTGTGATACAGTCTGCTGAGCTGTGTATCTAATCCTATCCTGTGTGATACTGTCTGCTGAGCTGTGTATCTAATCCTATCCTGTGTGATACTGTCTGCTGAGCTGTGTATCTAATCCTATCCTGTGTGATACTGCCTGCTGAGCTGTGTATCTAATCCTATCCTGTGTGATACTGCCTGCTGAGCTGTGTATCTAATCCTGTCCTGCGTGATACTGTCTGCTGAGCTGTGTATCTAATCATATCCTGTGCGATACTGTCTGCTGAGCTGTGTATCTAATCCTATTCTGTGTGATACTGTCTGCTAAACTGTGTATCTAATCCTATCCTGTGTGATACTGTCTACTGAGCTGTGTATCTAATCCTATCCTGTGTGATACAGTCTGCTGAGCTGTGTATCTAATCCTATCCTGTGTGATACTGTCTACTGAGCTGTGTATCTAATCCTATCCTGTTCCTGTGTGATACTGCCTGCTGAGCTGTGTATCTAATCCTATCCTGTGTGATACTGTCTACTGAGCTGTGTATCTAATCCTATCCTGTTCCTGTGTGATACTGCCTGCTGAGCTGTGTATCTAATCCTATCCTGTGTGATACTGTCTACTGAGCTGTGTATCTAATCCTATCCTGTGTGATACAGTCTGCTGAGCTGTGTATCTAATCCTATCCTGTGTGATACTGTCTGCTGAGCTGTGTATCTAATCTTATCCTGTGTGATACTGTCTGCTGAGCTGTGTATCTAATCCTATCCTGTGTGATACTGCCTGCTGAGCTGTGTATCTAATCCTATCCTGTGTGATACTGTCTACTGAGCTGTGTATCTAATCCTATCCTGTGTGATACTGCCTTCTGAGCTGTGTATCTAATCCTATCCTGTGTGATACTGTCTGCTGAGCTGTGTATCTAATCCTATCCTGTGTGATACTGCCTGCTGAGCTGTGTATCTAATCCTATCCTGTGTGATACTGTCTACTGAGCTGTGTATCTAATCCTATCCTGTGTGATACAGTCTGCTGAGCTGTGTATCTAATCCTATCCTGTGTGATACAGTCTGCTGAGCTGTGTATCTAATCCTATCCTGTGTGATACTGTCTGCTAAGCTGTGTATCTAATCTTATCCTGTGTGATACTGTCTGCTGAGCTGTGTATCTAATCCTATCCTGTGTGATACTGTCTGCTAAGCTGTGTATCTAATCCTATCCTGTGTGATACTGTCTCTGAGTGGCCCACCACTTGGATCTGGGGCCACGTTTACTGCAGCTCACTGAGGAGTGATAGGCGCCACGATCCACTGTGTGAACATGTCCTTACCGCATACATGGAGCGGAGGAAGCTGTATCGGGGACTGCTGCCTGGAGCTGTATATTTTTGGACATCCTTTTTTCACTCTGTATTTCAGATTCTCTGTCGGACCCCAATGTACTGGAGGGAAGACGCCACGTACTCCATATTGTATATACCATGCTACCCAACACGAACATATATACTGTACACCGAGCCGGAGAGGAGCCAAGAGTCTGAACCCGAGAGAAGCGAGGTTCATGAGGAGATGACAAGGAGACGACTGTGGTCTTTATATTAAGTTTGCATTGAAATAATGTACACACTGGACGTAATAAACTATTGTGAAATATAATGAATCGCGTCAGAGAAATGAATGTATGAAGAAGAGGTGACCTGTGGAGAGGTTGTCACAGCCCCACCCCTCTGCTGCTCCTGAGCTCCCCCTAATGGTAGTTATTTATGGAGAGGTTGTCACAGCCCCACCTCTCTGCTGCTCCTGAGCTCCCCCTAATGGTAGTTATTTATGGAGAGGTTGTCACAGCCCCACCCCTCTGCTGCTCCTGAGCTCCCCCTAATGGTAGTTATTTATGGAGAGGTTGTCACAGCCCCACCCCTCTGCTGCTCCTGAGCTCCCCTAATGGTAGTTATTTATGGAGAGGTTGTCACAGCCCCACCCCTCTGCTGCTCCTGAGCTCCCCTAATGGTAGTTATTTATGGAGAGGTTGTCACAGCCCCACCCCTCTGCTGCTCCTGAGCTCCCCTAATGGTAGTTATTTATGGAGAGGTTGTCACAGCCCCACCCTCTGCTGCTCCTGAGCTCCCCTAATGGTAGTTATTTATGGAGAGGTTGTCACAGCCCCACCCCTCTGCTGCTCCTGAGCTCCCCTAATGGTAGTTATTTATGGAGAGGTTGTCACAGCCCCACCCTCTGCTGCTCCTGAGCTCCCCTAATGGTAGTTATTTATGGAGAGGTTGTCACAGCCCCACCCCTCTGCTGCTCCTGAGCTCCCCTAATGGTAGTTATTTATGGAGAGGTTGTCACAGCTCCACCTCTCTGCTGCTCCTGAGCTCCCCCTAATGGTAGTTATTTATGGAGAGGTTGTCACAGCTCCACCTCTCTGCTGCTCCTGAGCTCCCCCTAATGCAGTGTTCCTCAATTCCAGTCCTCAGGGCCCACCTG
This sequence comes from Bufotes viridis, assembly GCA_033119425.1. Lineage (NCBI taxonomy): Eukaryota > Metazoa > Chordata > Amphibia > Anura > Bufonidae > Bufotes > Bufotes viridis. The sequence goes on from CM065593.1 coordinate 392,530,434, forward strand.
CCGGTCATGTTTTCAGGATTTCCTTAGTATTTAGCAGGTGATATAATTAGTGTCAGTGCATCAGGACTCACCTCAGGTACTCATTCTGTGGGATATTCTCAAATCATGACCTGTAGGTGGGCCCTGAGGACTGGAGTTGAAAAACACTGCCCTAATGGTAGTTATTTATGGAGAGGTTGTCACAGCCCCACCTCTCTGCTGCTCCTGAGCTCCCCCTAATGGTAGTTATTTATGGAGAGGTTGTCACAGCCCCACTCCTCTGCTGCTCCTGAGCTCCCCCTAATGGTAGTTATTTATGGAGAGGTTGTCACAGCCCCACCTCTCTGCTGCTCCTGAGTTCCCCCTAATGGTAGTTATTTATGGAGAGGTTGTCACAGCCCCACCCCTCTGCTGCTCCTGAGCTCCCCCTAATGGTAGTTATTTATGGAGAGGTTGTCACAGCCCCACCCCTCTGCTGCTCTTGAGCTCCCCTAATGGTAGTTATTTATGGAGAGGTTGTCACAGCCCCATCCGTCTGCTGCCCCTGAGCTCCCCCTAATGGTAGTTATTTATGGAGAGGTTGTCACAGCGCCACCCCTCTGCTGCTCCTGAGCTCCCCCTAATGGTAGTTATTTATGGAGAGGTTGTCACAGCCCCACCTCTCTGCTGCTCCTGAGCTCCCCCTAATGGTAGTTATTTATGGAGAGGTTGTCACAGCCCCACCTCTCTGCTGCTCCTGAGCTCCCCCTAATGGTGGCTGCAGGAAACAAAATGCTTGCTAGCTGGGCTTAGGTTTAGTAGATGTGTGTGAATATGATGAAGATCTGGTAGCAGAAGAGGACCTGGTTGGTTGGCCGATGACTTGGTAGCTGGGTGTGGATTTGGTAGCTGGGTGTGCAGCGGGCGCCTCCCCCCCAGGGCCCTTTAGTAGGAAAAAGTTCTTGTTTTTTGTGGTGCCAGTTGCAGTGAAGGATAATGTGGTAGATGGTACCCAGGTGTAGGAATGCCAGAGTGGTGTAAGGTAGCCTATAATGTCGCTTAAGGTGTTGTGCACGTGTCACGGTGCTCCTACCTGGATACGCTGGACCCTAGGCGTTGGCTCCGAAGCAATAAAAAGGGGAGTTGTTGATGAAGGGGATGATGAAATAAATAGATTCCAGACTGTGGTATTAAGTTCAACAATAGCTTTACGTTCAAAAAACGTTTCTCTAAACGGGTTAACAGGCTTTATCTTGGTTCCAGCAGGCATTAGCATTATCTGTGGCAGGCAAACTCCTCTCTGCTACATCTGTTGCTCTCTGACTCTGCTGTGGTGACAGGGTAGCTGTATTAGTTAGCTTCCTCTGGATGCTGCAACTTCTCTCTGTAGTCTCACTCTAGATCTGTCCAGGGAAAACTTTCTCCTCCTGGTTTCTGAGGCTTCAAGCTGTGGCCTCCATGTCCAGCAGAGCTGAAGGTGCTCTAGCTGGTCTAGACAGGGCTCATCCAACAGGGACATGCTTCTGCTTCCTACTCTCCCCTGACCTCTAACTAGAACTCCACCCTCCCTGCAGCAAGTGGGACACACCCACCACACCACAGAGGGGGAAGCCATAATGGAATGAAAAGCTCAATTCTCTGTATCTTTAGCTTTGCCATTTACTGCCACCTGCTGGCGAACCAGGCATATTACACGTGAACATAAACAGATAGTAGCGGGATGCAGAAGTAGTAATGCCACTCTGGGGCGTTACAGGTGGGGTCTGCTAGGTGGGACAACTATCATTCTAAAGGATTATGGCATTGAGGGACCACCATTTATTGAAGTTCTGGCTTCAAGTGCACAACCGTTCTCCACAGAGATCCATGAAGCTGCAAAAAAACTCCACACACATTTTCTAAATGAATCGCATATGAATTTAATAGAGAAGATTTGGGTAATAAGAAAATTTAGATCACTAGAAGAACTGGTAATTTTAAAAGTTGATGATTTTCAACATTCTTGCTCTGTGCGTTGAGATCTTCTATCGTCTTCTGTTGCAAATTTTGGCTTTTTTCAGCATCTCGATTCTCCCTTGATACCCGCATTTTCTTGTATGTTTCTCACATTCAATGAGCTGGTCAACAAATTCCTCTGAAGACCTTATGGACGTAAATTGCTTTATCTGGTCGGTTGCCCTCAGGATAAGTTGAGAGCCTTGTTCTCCGAGCTGCTCCATCTCAGCCTTCATCCTCTCAAGAACCAGTTGATAGGTCAACACCTCTTGGTCTTCTCTTTTATACTTCATCTTTATGCTCCTATAAGTGACTTTATTGTTGAAAACCAAGTTTTTCCATAAAAACTTTTCAGAGAAATGCCTACTAGACCCATGCCCACAAACCCTACAAGAAGCATTGAAATAGAAGACTTCGCACAAATAGACGAAGCTATCGTAGGCCACCAAGCAGTCTTGGTGACAGGTGGAGCTGCACTCATGGCAGTTGGTACAATTCTCCTTCGTATCAATCTTCTCCTTGATGGATTGGCTCACTTCAAATTCAAAATATTCATCCTTTTCGATTTCGACTTTGTGGCGTTTGAGGATTTTCTCAGTTTGCTCCAGCTCGTACTGCTTGGACATCACCTCCTCGATTCTATGGACCAGTGCGTCCACCGTAATTTCAGAGGCGTTGCTCAGCATGAGGACGTTCTTTCGTAAAGCAATATTTTTTCTCGAGGTTCCAGACAAATATTTGAAGAAGTTGTTGATGTCTTCCATTCCTGAGTTCCACTGCTGCTCGTTATCTGCGCTGGCATCATTGTCATCGGGAGAATTATTTGCATATAAGACTCCATTTTTGAACTTGAAATGGATGGGATGACCATTTCTGTTTTTTGCACAGGGAACCTTGGCATGGATCATCGTTGCCAGCGCTGGTGGTTTTTGGTCATCCTCAGCACAAGTCATGAAGGTCACAATATTTTCATGTACCTTTGGGCCAAACATGGCCAAGAGGGAATCAAAGACAAATTTCTGAGTCAGAGATAAACTAGTCATCGATGGTTGAGTCACAAAGCAGATGGCGTCAATGTGGTTCAACTCCGAGTTATAGAACAATTGCCGGATCTTCTGTACGGCTGTCCTCTGTGGGGTCACACCTTGGGTTTCTGGAAGACCAGGAGTATCAATGATGGTTAAGGAGTGTGGAATACAGAACTCTGTCTGATGGTTGATCTGGTAAACCATGACCGTTGATTTTTGATGGGGATCTTGGGTGATCACTGTTTCTTCTCCAATTAACTGGATCCTGCAGTCATATTTCCACTGGACCCCAAAAATGTAGTTGATAAAGGCATTGATCAGGGTGGTTTTTCCAGATCCAACCTCACCAATCATCATTATGACCTTGTTAGGCTTCTGGGATCTTCCTTCCTAAATTGCCATTTCTTGGTGTTTCGATCATTTTCCAAAACCATCTTGTAAATGGACAGAGGTCCGACACGTCTATTGTCCTTGGACAGATCAGGATTTGATTTAATCCGTAAAACCCTTGTCAAATCCTCCACACGAGGTCTAGGAGATCCATTACCTGCAGGTGTATATACGAGATGGTGAGTGATGACCGGAACTCATATCTATCACCGACAGAAACAGCAAACCACCCACCAATGATGACCAGAGTCCAAGTGACCCCAGAAGAATGACAGGGCAGAATAACGTCCCCATAAGTGATGTAAGAGTAACCCCCTAACATTTACAGTGCCCCCATAAACGTGACATCCACAGATCCTCCATAACAGTGACATCCACAGATCCTCCATAACAGTGCCATCCACAGATCCCCCATAACAGTGACCTCCACAGATCCCCCATAACAGTGACATCCACAGCGCCCCCATAACAGTGTCATCCACAGATCCCCCATAACAGTGACATCCACAGATCCTCCATAACAGTGACATCCACAGTGCCCCCATAACAGTGCCATCCACAGTGCTCCCATAACAGTGTCCTCCACAGATCCCCCATAACAGTGACATCCACAGATCCCTCATAACAGTGTTATCCACAGATCCCCATAACAGTGACATCCACAGATCCCCATAACAGTGTCATCCACAGATCCCTATAACAGTGACATCCACAGATCTCCCATAACAGTGACATCCACAGATCCTCCATAACAGTGTCATCCACAGATCCTCTATAACAGTGTCATCCACAGATCCCTATAACAGTGTCATCCACAGATCCCCTATAACAGTGACATCCTCAGCGCCCCTATAACAGTGACATGCACAGATCTCTCATAACAGTGACATCCACAGATCCCCATAACAGTGACATCCACAGCGCCCCTATAACAGTGTCATCCACAGATCCGCTATAACAGTGTCATCCACAGATCCCCATAACAGTGACATCCACAGTGCCCCCATAACAGTGTCATCCACAGATCCCCATAACAGTGACATCCACAGATCCCCCATAACAGTGACATCCACAGTGTCCCCATAACAGTGACATCCACAGTGCCCCCATAACAGTGACATCCACAGTGCCCCCATAACAGTGTCATCCACAGATCCCCCATAACAGTGACATCCACAGCGCCCCCATAACAGTGACATCCACAGTGCCCCCATAACAGTGTCATCCACAGTGCCCCCATAACAGTGACATTCATAGTGTCCCCATAACAGTGACATCCACAGTGCCCCCATAACAGTGACATCCACAGATCCCCTATAACAGTGACATCCACAGCGCCCCATAACAGTGACATCCACAGTGCCCTCATAACAGTGTCATCCACAGATCCCCATAACAGTGACATCCACAGATCCCTCATAACAGTGTCATCCACAGATCCCCATAACAGTGACATCCACAGATCCCCCATAACAGTGTCATCCACAGATCCCCCATAACAGTGACATCCACAGCGCCTCCATAACAGTGTCATCCACAGATCCTCTATAACAGTGACATCCACAGTGCCTCCATAACAGTGACATCCACAGTGCCCCATAACAGTGACATCCACAGATCCCCATAACAGTGACATCCACAGTGCCCCATAACAGTGACATCCACAGTGCCCCCATAACAGTGACATCCACAGATCCCCCATAACAGTGTCATCCACAGATCCCCCATAACAGTGACATCCACAGATCCCCCATAACAGTGTCACCCACAGATCCCCCATAACAGTGTCATCCACAGATCCCCCATAACAGTGTCATCCACAGATCCCCCATAACAGTGTCACCCACAGATCCCCCATAACAGTGTCATCCACAGATCCCCCATAACAGTGCCATCCACAGGTCCCCCATAACAGTGTCATCCACAGATCTCCCCATAACAGTGTCATCCACACCAACCCTTTTACAACCCCTTTTAAAAGAGTTTTCCAGCAGAAAAAAAATTTGGGCTCAGTGTGGGTAAAAAAAGAAGAAGTGATACTCATCTCACTACACCCTCCGCTCCCATTACAACACGTCCCTTTAAGCCGTTTCCCACACATTTTTTCCTGTTGGACATCCCCTTTAACAATAACAAATGCTGCAGCCCATCAGCTCCTACAGGATCCCTTGAAGATCCCAGGACAGTTTTTTCATGGTGTTGTGAACCTGTATGGAACCCGCTATAAAGTACTCGGTACCAGGAAATGAACAAAAAGCATAAGGGGTGTACCAGAAGCGGCACCACTGGCCTGACTGCTGGGGGTTGTATAATATTACTGTGTATGAGGCTGTTATACAATCATGATATGACAGCATTATCCGGCTACTGTATGGTGGTGGTATCTGAGCACTGTGTTCCAGTATTAACTGAGCAATATATGGCGGTGGTATCTGACCACTGTATGGCGGTATTTTCTGAGCACTGCATGGTTACATTATCTGAGCACTGTGTTCCAGTATTAACTGAGCAATATATGGCGGTGGTATCTGAACACTGTATGGTTGCATTTTCTGGTTGCACTGTATGGCAGTATTATCTGAGCACTGTATGGCGGTATTTTCTGAGCACTATATGATGGTAGGCATCATGTGGCACTGCTGTTTGGCATGCTACAGTATATTGGTTTGGCAGTATATGGTGGTGGCGGCATTATAGTGTATTGTTATTTGGACAACTGTATGGAAGTATTATTTGGACATCATGTGGCGCTAGTACTGTATAGCACTGAGATATTTAGTGAGTACATGATATAGTTCTTTCACACTGTATGACAGTACATTATATGAGGAGGACCAACCAAGGGGCATTCCACACCTCCAGGACTTC